>OY992537.1:22255524-23455524 GCA_963921195.1 Pegoplata infirma
ATAAAAGGTACTTTTTATAAAAGGTACTTTTTATAAAAGGTACTTTTTAGAAAAGGTACTTTTTATAAAAGGTACTTTTTATAAAAGGTACTTTTTATAAAAGGTACTTTTTATAAAAGGTACTTTTTATAAAAGGTACTTTTTTTAAAAGGTACTTTTTATAAAAGGTACTTTTTATAAAAGGTACTTTTTATAAAAGGTACTTTTTATAAAAGGTACTTTTTATAAAAGGTACTTTTTATAAAAGGTACTTTTTATTAAAGGTACTTTTTATAAAAGGTACTTTTTATAAAAGGTACTTTTTATAAAAGGTACTTTTTATAAAAGGTACTTTTTATAAAAGGTACTTTTTATAAAGATATTTTTTATAAAAGATACTTTTTATAAAAGGTACTTTTTATAAACGGTACTTTTTATAAAAGGTACTTTTTATAAACGGTACTTTTTATAAAAGGTACTTTTTATAAAAGGTACTTTTTATAAACGGTACTTTTTATAAAGGTACTTTTTATAAACGGTACTTTTTATAAAAGGTACTTTTTATAAACGGTACTTTTTATAAAAGGTATGGTACTATGATGCGCAATTACCAAAAAGTACTTTTTCCAGAATTTTCTTTTTCACTGAAGGATTCTACATTCAAAATTTCAAGCTTCTATGCCCATTATTTTAAGAAATAACAAAAAGTGCACTTTTTACCCCTTTTATCACCCTTAGAATCCAAATTTTCATTTTTTTTTTTAGCAAAGGATCCTACATTCCAAATTTTAAGTTTGTATGACCATTAATTCAGTAAATGAAAAAAAAAGTCCCAAAGATACACTTTTTTACCCATTTTACCCCCATAGCATTGTAAATTTGAAGTTTCCAGGAGCATTATTTAAGAAAATATAAAAGGTACCAAAAGTACAACTTTTTACTACCAACATTGGCAAAAGTCCACCCTTATTGGATCTATATTCCGGGAGGTGAACATACAGTCCAAATTTCAAGTCTCTATGGCCATTATTTCAGGAGATATAAAAAGTACCAGAAGTACAGTTTTTTACCCTTTTTACCCCCTTAGAATCAACATTGGCAAAAGTCCAGCCTTAGTGGGTCTAAATTCCGGGAGGTGAGCATACAGTCCAAATTTCAATTCTCTATGACCATTACTTCAGGAGATGTAAAAAGTACCAAAAGTACAGTTTTTTACCCTTTTTACCCCCTCAGAATCAACATTGGCAAAAATCCAGCCTTAGTGGATCTATATTCCGGGAGCTGAACTTGCATTCCAAATTTCAAGTTTCTAGGACCATTGTTTAAGGAAATATAAAAGGTACCAAAAGTACAATTTTTTACCTTTTACCCCCTTAGAATCAACATAAGCAAAAGCCCAGCCTTACTGGATCTATATTCCGGGAGATGAATATACAGTCCAAATTTCAAGACTCTGTGACCATTATTTCAAGAGATATCAAAAAGAGATCAAAAGTACAGTGTTTTACCCCCTTAGAATCAACATTGGCAAAAATCCAGCCTTGGTGGATCTGTATTCCTGGAGGTGAACCTACAGTCCAAATTTCAAGTCTCTAGCTTCTGCGGTTTGGGCTGGGCGATGATGAGTAAGTCAGTCAGTCACTCACTCACCCTACTCTTTTATATATGTATGAGGAGCCGCAGAACAAAACGTACTTTTTCGCAAATTCAAAATTGTTGGGTTAATAAGCATTATTTATTCCGTATCTTAAGAAAAGACCACGAACCAAGAAAAAGTAAGGAATTTTTTATTAATCAAGTATTATTAATAGGGATGTCGCGAATATTCGTCACTATTCGGTATTCGGCATATCGTCAGCTTATTATTGTTTTGCTCCATACACCAACAACTCGGTTTCGAGAAAAACGATAAAATAGGTTTACCACAAATTTTCTCGATAAGGAATCGATGGATTTTGTTTTAATGTTTACCATTTATTGCTACATATATTGTTAACAAATCTTCTAGTTTTCAGACTTTTACATACAATAGATCAAAAGATTTTAAGCTTTTAAGAAAATAAGATTTTATGGTATTATGCTCCATATCCAATTTTGCTTACACATTTGGGACTTTTGTGTGATATGGAGCAAATGAGTTTTCAACGCCAAACAAAATAACAATGAAATAAAAAGAGGTAAATCAACAAAACTGGGTATTTAGAACACTTATATAGTCAGGTTGCATGGTATTAAAAATGGGGATGATCGGTCAATGGACACGCCTACCTCCCACACAACCTAAATGGCAAATATGTCATTACTTGAAATGTTTAGAAGTTACGGTATTAAAATTTGGTACGCAGAATAGTACCAACATAATTAATCATCATTCCAAAAATATGCAAGAGCCGTTAATTTTTAAATAATCTAGAGCCTTTTCTATAACGCAAATTTTCAAAAAACGTCAAAATGGTGTGTTTTTTCTTAGAAAATGCTGGATATCTCAAATTTGAAAAGATGTTTTAAAAAACGGACTTCGGAATACGAAAGAGGATATTTATATTATATATATTCCATTCCTAACTAATTTTTTTCAAAAATGGCGTATGGAGCAAAACAATAATAAGGTGACGATATTCGGCATGTTTTTTGAATATTCGGTTAAATAAATATTCGTTAACAGTTTGCCGAATATTCGGCAAAATTTAAATTAGTTAAAAAAACACTTTTTATTAACGTTTGACTCTTTTTCGTAGTAATTTCAGTTTGTTTTTTATACAAAAAACTTGAGCAGTTGATAAAAATTCGAATTGTTAAGGTACCAAAAAAAATAGTGTCAACAATAGCGTTGTTGTCTTTTAATCTGGTATTTTTTTTTTTAATATTTTACATAAGTAAAATACAGGCGTATGAATAATTAAATTATTCGGCAAATATTCGTATTCGGTTCCAACCGAATACCGAATAGTAAATATTCGGTAAAATGCCGAATACACTATTCGCGACATCCCTAATTATTAAGTATAAAACTTCTTACTAATTCGAGTTTCATGCAATTTTTTAAGCGGACGAAACAGACAAACCTTAATTTTACAAACAATTTTAAAATGCGAAAAAGTACGTTTTGTTCTGCGGCTCCACATATATAGAAGATTATATATAAAGGTTACAGTTTACAGAAAATTGGATAAAATTATATATTTTCTGATATAATTATATATTATCTGATAAAATTATATATAATTAAATCCAAATTTTTTTATTTACAAAGCTTTTTAAAATTTCATTATATTTATAATTTGATCTAATTTAATAAAAATTTTATAAATTTTTTCGTAAAATTTATATATAATTTTATCCAATTTTTCGAAAACTGAAACCTATATATCGAGGGCGAATATATAAAACTTGCTATCTGCATAATTAAAATTTTTTAGGAAATCAAAAAGAATTGTTATTTTTAGGTAATTCTAAGAATTATTATTAATTTTTTTCGACACTATAATTAAAAACAATTGTTTTTGAAATATTTTTTCAGTTCGAAATTAATTTGAAAGATAAGAACTAATTCTGCGAGCAGATTTCAATTGAAATCTCTCTTTCAAAAATATTGCAGATAGCATTTTTTAATATTCGCACTCGATATATAAAATTATATATAATTTTATAAAATTATACATAAACTTTTTTACTCGGTATACCACTGGGTGGGTGGTATGATATGGTAAGGAATACCCAAAGTCCTTGTCTGCTTATTTGCTTTTAAGTGGCAATGCAAAAGTAATTAGTGCTAATGATTGATGGTAATTACATTAACTGGTGTTAGTTTTAAAACGAATATTTTATTACTGCATATTTAGTTTTTCAATACAATTTTAATTATATTTTTTGTTTTTAGTTAAGGCTAATCGTCTGCTTGTGCGGCATACAGGATATTAAAAATTGCTAACCAAAGACCACCATTAGGGTATTCAATCGATTAACCGTTAATCGGTTAACCGATTAATTTTGGTCGATTAACTGTTCGAATAATTTAAAATTGCCAATTTTCAAATAACAAATAAACCGATTAATTTGTGTCGATTAACCGATTAACCGAAATTTATTTTTTTAGTACTTTTGGTTATTTTTTGCTGTTTAAGGTTCAGCAAATTACGGTTCCGCTTAAAGAAGTTTAGGTATAAAAAAATTAATCAAACTCTTTTATCAATGTGTAAAATTGTCGCCAAGAAAATATTTTATCGAGGCCCTAAAAATTTATTTCGGCTTAAAAAATTTGTCCAGCACAATAGATTTTTCTAATAGTTTTTCATGCGCGTAATCTGAATCTGGCCTTAGAACCGATCTATCTCATCTTAAGATATATAGGATTTCGATTTACAATACTGCACTCTAAAAAAGTGAGTCTAGTTTCCAACTATAAATTGGTACAAATTCAAATAATTTACTACTATAAATTGTGTAAATTTTCAATAATTTTAAGTAGAATTATGCAATTTGTGTAAATTTACCCAATTTATAGTAGGAAACTGAAATCATTTTAATTAGAATGTGAATAAACTCAGATTTTCGCAATGTTCGGGACCCTATAAAACCGCGAAATATTTTTAGATGTGAAAATAGTTTAGCACATCTAAAAAAAAATACTTTTGGAATCCTTCAGATATCTTTTTTAATCACGGAGATATTGACCGATGAAATTTTTGTTATTTTAGCACTAAAAAATAAAGGAAAACAAATTTGGAAACCAAACAATTTTTTTTTAAATATTTTCTTTTTTTTTAAATACCTTTATTTTTTTGCATTTTTCACATTGAATTGGGGCCAAATTTGACATTTAGTTATGAGGTGATATTTTTCACGATGGTGTCTTTTTGGATTGGGGTCATTTTTCAGGATGCCATACAATAATTCTTTACTTGGACTGAGATTGTTGCGGGGTATTTGAAGCTTTGGCATAGCGGATATAGATTTCTTACTTGTTTATAATAAGATTTTTAAAAGTACATACAAGTCGTGGATTTATATTCAATTTAAATTTAAAATTAATATTATTCGGTTAATCGAAAAATTCAAATTTAACCGATTATTAACCGATTAAATCTCAACCCCGATTAATTATTTGCTCGATTAACCGATTAAACAAGAACCTCGATTAATTGAATACCCTAACCACCATGTTTGGTCAAATATGCAAAATATATGAATAGGTCCTTCCAACCGTGATAAACAATTGAATTAATCAAAACAATTGATTATTTTGTTCATTGTTGTTTGCAATATTCAAATTTCAAATCGGGGCGGTATATTTAATGGCATTGATCGATTCGATTCAAACCAAATCATAAGCAATTGTTATAATTTACACTATTCATCTTTATGTTTCACATTCATTACATATTTTCACAAGATTTCCATTCCACATGTGCGGTCAGATTGTTTTAATTTTGTATTGTTTTATTTTGAAAATGTCACAAATGTGTCAAATTATTAAACGATCACTTACATGCTTATGAAAGACATATAATCGATTTAGGGGTTGAAAAGATTTCTAAAAATTTTGGATATTAAATCATTTTATGTGTTTATTTTTATTTTTTCTAAATCATAAAAATAATCTAAATTAAATCCTTTTTTCCGTATAATAAAAAAATATTACTTAAATTGCCCATAAAACTTTTTGTTTGGGCCATAAAAATGCTATTTAACAAATCTTAGAAAAACAACAGAAATTTGTAGATTGCTAATATTAGGGGAGTTCACTTTGTGGAGAAAAAGAGAATATATGTATATTTAAATATATGCTGGGAGTCACTTTTCCCTGTTAACAATTTTATTTATAATATTTTTTCGCTTCAGTAATAAAATTTGGTAATTATTAAAAAATCTATCCACGCCTGCAAATTTCTTGGTCCAAGTGCAGTAATTTATAAAAAGTAAAAAAAAAACCGTAAGGGTTTTGTTTTTAAGAGTGGTTTTATGTTTACAAGCGGCAACTTTTTCCCCTGGTCTGATTTTGCTCATATGAAAATAAGATACGACATATTCGTCAAAAACTTCTTAGTTTCTACTGCAGAAGAGCATTTCTAAAATTTCTTAAAGTCGAGCAAGGACCAACAATATATATGGTGGACTTCATCTTGAGTGAACACACTTTTGAAACCGATATCATCTAATCAAGCTAAAATTATCACAATCTTGAGATATATTATGCAGTTTTTTTCCAGAAAATGGATCGCAATTCCTAACATGGACCGATTATTACCCTCCTGCTACATCTTCCATAATTATGTAAACATAAAGCAACAAACACACGCAAAACAACAAAAACAAACAAAAAATTGTTATTGTTTTGTGTGTGTTTGTTTCTTTATGTCTACATAATTATGGAAGGTGTAGCAGGAGGGTTAAGTATAAAAATCAAACACAAACTAAATTTAAACAAAATTCACTTAGTTTTGTTGTTATAGACAAACTTATCTGAATATCGGTCAAAATTTTTAAAAGGGGACTGATTGTCCCCTTTTAAAAATTTGGATTGATTGAGTCCAAAGATGGTCCAATTATAATTAGATGTGATAAGGTTACCAAGGTATACGTTTAATACATACAAACAAAATTTTTAATTTAAAAATAATTTTTTCATAAATTTTTAAAGATTTTTGTGAATATCGGGAGGGTGGTTTGTATAGGGGATGCAAGTAAAACTGGTCCGATTCGTTACACTTTTTAAATGCTAATTTGTTAATATAAAATACGTTTACCTGTCAAATTATAATATGGTTAACAAAGTCATTTAAGCCAAATCTTTGGAAGGATCGCCAAGAAATATCATTATCTTTTGCTGCTAATTATAAGAGAACTAGCTAATTCCCAAGACTCAAAACTTTTTGTTATAATTTTTAAAATTTTGCAAAAAAAGAACTAGTTGACAAACTTAATTCGACTTGGCCGAATCCATGTACTAGGTGTAGCACATGCGCGGGTACAAGGAAGGAAAAGACGCCCCCCCCCCAAAAACAAATTTAAAAAAAAAAAGAAGAAAAAAGAAAGAAAGAATGAAAATTTTTAAAAAATGTTCTTAAGGAAAAGAATTTTGAAATCAAAAATTTTTCATCAAAAACAATCTGAACATTTTTAAAGAAAAAATCTGCAAATTTTTATAGGGAAAACCTGAAATTTTTTAAAGGAAAAATGTGACTAAACCTGAAGATTTTTTTGTTAAAAAAAAATATCTGTCAATCTGGAAGTTCTTATTATGGAAAGAAATTTTATATGAGAAAAATTGTTGTGAACGTGACAATTTTGGTATAAAACAAGTGTGAGTGTTATATTCGGCTGTGCCGAATCTATAATACCCTCCAACATATATAATTTTTTTTTTTTTTAAATTGCAGGGGCGTTTTTTTTTTGTGCTGATGGAGGTCAGTTAAACATTTACCATGCGGTAAATGTTTAAAATTTCATTAATAAAGCTTTTTGAGCATAAGTAATACAATTTTATCATTATTGAAAAACATTTTTAATATCCACGCCCACAAAAGGGGGGCGGGCAAAAAAAAATTTTTTTTTTTATTTCCTACGTCCAAGTGCAGGACCTTGAACTTTTTCCTGAATCAAATTGTTTCGTTTGCATAACAAAAATACAAAAAACCGGTGAAAATAGGGCGTTTTTCAGAGGTTAGTTAAGTTTTTCAAGGGGGAACTTTTCCCCCTTGTCCAATTTTACCCATTTACGAACTTAAACTGCCTAGGACCAAAATACATATTCCTGCCAAACTTAACGAGTCTATCTCTTTTATTTTGGACTGCATCGTGTCTTATACAGACGGACGGACATTATGTATTAGTCTTAGAATCGATCATAGATCACTAATATATTTACTTTATGACCGATATTTTGATGCGTTAGAAAGGGAATGACAAAGTGAGTATACCCCCATACTGTAGTTGTAGGGTATAAAAATAGGATAAATTTTTCAGAATCTGAGACTTTTTCTAAAGGAAAAATATCTCAGAAGCTGAAAATTTTTCTATAGGAAAAATATCTCAGAATCTGAGACTTTTTCTATAGGAAAAATCTTTCATAATCTGAGACTTTCTGTAGGAAAAATGTCTCAGAATCTGAGACTTTTTCTATTGGAAAAATGTCTCAGAATCTG
The DNA here is from genome assembly GCA_963921195.1 of Pegoplata infirma. Lineage (NCBI taxonomy): Eukaryota > Metazoa > Arthropoda > Insecta > Diptera > Anthomyiidae > Pegoplata > Pegoplata infirma. The sequence continues at coordinate 22,263,648 of OY992537.1, forward strand.
AGACTTTTTCTATAGGAAAAATGTCTTAGAATGTGAGACTTTTTCTATAGGAAAAATGAGACTTTCGATCTGAGACCTTTTCGATAGGAAGAAGGCCTAAGAATCTGAGACGTTTTCTATAGGAAAAAGGTTTAACCCATTTGGAACCAAGATTCAATTTTATTTTTCTTTTTTGGAAAAATTTACTTTTTTAGGGTAATTAGTACCCGCTGATCTCAAAAATCTTGCCAAAAAAATGTTTCAATGTGCCGTTTTCCCAGAAAACCCTGCATTTTAACTTTTTATGCAATTTTAATATTTGGATTTATTTGCTATTTTATTAATATATTTCATTATTTTCAAAATAAATAGTTTCAAAATAATTCAAATTAGTGGAATTTGATAATAAATTAAATCTAAAAAAATTTTTAAATTAGTCAAAAAAATTAAAAGCCGAAAATAAAAAAAATTTCGTTTTTGCTTCTAACAATTTTTGTGCTGATTTGCATTGCATTTCATGGACATATAAATTGGCGTGGTGTAGCGGGTATATTTTTTTTAATGCAGAAACATGAGACTTAACATTCTTTCTAACATAAATATTTTTTTGAAAAAGATGTTCGAAAAATCGAAATGGGTTAAAAAACTGACAATCTTACACTTATTCTATGCGAATAATATCTCAGAATTTACGACTTGTTCTATAGGAAAAAAGTCTCAGATTTTGATACTTTTTCTATAGGAAAATGCCAGAATCTTAGAATTTTTCTATAAAAGAAAATGGAAAAAACTTTTCAGAATATCAGACTTTCTATTGGAAAGGCTCTCAGAATCTCAAACTTTTTCTATAGGAAAAAAACGTTGGAGTCTGAGACCTTTTTTTAATGAAAAGGTCACCGAATCTGAGACTTTTCTATTGAAAAACATTCTCAACATCTAAAACTTTTTTCTATATGAAACAAATCTAAGAATCGGAGGCCTTTTCTATAAGAAAAATATCTTAAAAATACTTTAGAGTATGAGACTTTTTCTGTAGTAAAAGGTTTAAGAATCTGAGACTTTTTCTGTGGAAAAAAAGTTCATAGAATTTCAAAATTGTTCTATAGAAAAAAAGTCTCAGACTATGAGGCATTTTTCTTTAAGAAAAAGTCTCAGATTCTGAGACATTTTTCTAATACAAAAAGCATTTCCTTACAAAAAAATGTCTCAGAATCGTATATTTTGTATGTAGGAAGATTCTATTGAAAAATACTCAGACTTAGACATTTTAATGAGATAAATATTTCAGAATCAGAAACTTTTTCTATGTTTACGAAAATGTAAAATTTTCTTTTAAAACAAATTAAAAAAATGATATTAAAGGAAATAAACAGTACTTCTGTTTTTGCTTGTCCGACAAGTGTGAATTGATGATTTTTTCCCAGGAAAATTTTTCAGAACCGATTCTGACAACACTTGTTCTAGAACAGGTTCTTCGGTAATCATACACTATTACACTTTAATTATTCAGAACAAGTTAAGTGAAAATTGTTGTGAAACATGTTCTCTGCAATCAAAGTTTCATTACATTTTGGTTCTCAGGAATTGAAAAAAAAATTATGTGTCAAAAAAATTAAAAAATAAAATCATTTATTTTTTTGTTAACCAAGGAAAAACCAGTGGGTATCAGGTTGGTTGGCTACCATTTAATTTCCTCTCTCAAAAAGTTGGTTCTCTTAGTGTTGCCTATGCAATTGCATGTAAAAGCTCTCTTGAACATTAAGAGAACCAATTTATATAAAGTGACATATTGTTTTGGGGCCTATCAAAATCTCTGATATATTCTTTACTCTATGGGAAAAACACGAAATTCTCTTGAAATATCAGGATATAATCGTGAAAATTGTTAATAAAAAGGTCAGTAAGTTAAATTTTCATTGTATGGGTAGGATCAAATACTAATAATATTATGTTTTTATTTTAGTTTGCAGAAAATCAATGTTCTGGTTTGTCATTATTGTAAGGCCCAAAATTCAATTTTGGAGGCGCGAAAGGATATATGTGTGTTAAGAACTGTGAATACTTCATGTCTGATATGATTGGGTTTATCTTTTTTTAATAAATTAATGCAATTCAAAATATTTCTTTAATTCTCATTTCAGTTCCAAATTTTACTTCTAGAACCGATTACGAAGAACAAAAATATGTTCTAATTTTGATTACAAACACCTGTTGCTTTTGGGACAATCCCTTTGTAAAAAGAATCGGTGTTGCACAAGAATTAGAACAGGTTCTAGGGAAGTATAAGTTGTTCCACAATCGGTTCTTTGCAACCGAAAATTTTGCTGGGTTTATTCGAAGTTTGAAAAAAATTTCCAAACAAAAACTCAAAAGATGTACCCGCCACTGCTACTACTGACCCTTCCTTTAAAACATTCCTAACATTTTCATAAATTTTTTTTAAATTTCTCTACGGACAAGTCAGCAGTTGTTTAGCATTGTCTAAACGAATTGATGGTGGACACTGCTGATCCACTGCTGAATTGTCCTTGAAAGCATTTTGAAAAATTTTATGAAGATGTCAGTAATTTTATAAAGGAAGGGTCGGAAGTATGTCCGCCGTGATTTTTTTTTTTGCCGACTGGGTGTGAAAACTTCGACCGGTTTATTGTAATACTTTTTAGAATACCCCTAATATTTTGTAACATATTTTTCAACTTCACGCCTTTGACACGCAGTCAAAACATATGAAATTTTTGTGGCAAACTACACTGAAGAATAAAAAACCTAATGAAACTCCAAAAATAATATTTGTTATTCCTCGTTATTCCTCAAAATTAATCCATTCACCGCAACAAATAAGATTATGATTTTTGATAGTAAATAGTCGTCATGTATGTTTATGGAAAACTCAAAACACATAAGGTGACTGTTCCTTCATTGACTATCACAGTGATGATTATGATGATGCTGCGGATATGCTGATGTGGTTGATAAAATTGAATGGAAGCATGGCGTCAGTTGTTAGATGTAGAGTGCGAGAGAGGTGGAAAGCTGAAAGGAGGATGGATTTGGCTGCTTTGTATGTTGTTTACCTTATGTCACCATAACGGAGCACATTAAAGCATCATCATTATTATGGGGATCAAAGTCAAAAGTTTTTAATGACAACAAATTTATAAAGACACACACACACACAAAAACAACAGTTTTGTTTGTCAGTATTAAAAACATCATTAAACATTTGTGTGATTTTGTGGTAACAGGAGGGAGGATGGAGTGGGATGTGATTATAAATTTATGAAGTTTTTTTGATATTCTTTTTAACTAATTCTTAGAAAATCAAAAATATATTCAAAAGTATTTATCTACTATAAAAGTCAAATAAAAGTTAATTTTTTTTGTTTTAAAGATTATTTTAAATAAGTTGTGAAGTAAAAATAGATTTAAAATAGAGGGGGTCTATTAAGATAATGGAATTACTAAATGATTATTTAGTTTGTTAAAACATTTTTATAGACTGGTTAAGTCTAAAGGAGAAGAAGCCAGAACTTTGATAGATTTGATGATTATTTAGTGTTTTGAAACATTTTTATAGACTGGGTAAGTCTAAAGGGTTGCCCAAATGTTTTCTTACAACATTTTCGTCAATTAGTAGATAAGTATTGCCGTTTTTATTGTTACGCCAATTTCTGAATGCTTCCTCCCTGGATCTGTCTGCATTTTGGTTAAACCAAAATGTATCCCTTGGTTTAGCCGAAATGAGCTCGGAAAAAGTCGTTGAGCTCTACCCAGCGAGCCTTCTCATATATGACAACTGTACGTTTTGTAGCTGTCGTTGAAATTTAACGAAGTTCGAAATGCGAGAAAGATGTGGACATGGTGTAGTGATCCAAATTGCCAAGAGCTGTAAATGTTTTTACTTCATATTTTTCAGGATTTGAAGTAAGAAAATGGTTGAGAGTTTTCTAGTGTTTATTCGCAACGCTCGTTAAGCGCGTTAAGCGGTTGGTTCACTAAGTGCGAAAGGTGATTATATTTGGCGAATAGCTCGATGTAATCGGCAACGGGAGTCGATTGTTTAGCGTGGAAGATCCAGGAAGAGTTGTGAACATTAAAATATCCTGCCACGACAATTTCACTATATTGAATTAGAAAGAGTTTCAAAACCATCCATGAAAGACAACCTTCCCGAATTGGGACTCCTATAGAGGAACACGAATAACAATGTGTGTGCCTCAATTCCGAATTTAACCAATAAGAAATTAAATTCGGCCCTACATTAGACTGCCCAGAAAAAAAGCGAAGTTTTTATTTTCTTGGGGGATACCTGCAAATTTTGTTCCTTTTTGTGCAAAAAAATTTCGGTTTTTTTTGGGGATTTTTAAAATAATATCTAGAGGTCGCGATCTCGCGATTTATAACGATTTATTTTTTTTGAGTTTTTTATTACTTTAAATTGTTAAATATGATTAATATGATAAAATATTAATAATTTCAGACAAAAAAAAAATTAAATTAAAAATTAAATATCGCTCATTCCATGAGATGTCTCCCAGCATCTAATCAAATGTTCCTTAATTTATTTGAAATTTTGCACACATGAACACTATGAAGCTATTAAAATAAATCAGTTGTTAGTTCCGAGAAAATCCGTGAATTCGCGAATATATTCGCGTTCGCGAATTCGTGGATTTTCGCGAAACTAAAAACGAATTTATTTTAATTGCTCCATAGTGTACCTGTGTGCGAAATTTCAAATAAATTAAAGAACATTTGATTAGATGCTGGGAGACATCTCATGGAATGAGCGATATTTAATTTTTAATTTATTTTTTTTTTTGTCTGAAATTATTAATATTTTATCATATTAATCATATTTAACAATTTAAAACAATAAAAAACTCAAAAAAAATAAATCGTTATAAAACGCGAGATCGCGACCTCTAGATATTATTTTAAAAATCCCAAAAAAAAACCGAAATTTTTTTGCATAAAAAGGAACAAAATTCGCAGGTATCCCCCAAGAAAATAACAACTTTGTTTTTTTCTGGGCAGTCTACCCTACATATATGCAAATGTTCCAAATGATTTTTTGTGCCAATAACTGACTTTCAGACGGAAATTAGCAAATTCGTTTTCTGTATGAGGTGTCCTCACTGCAGCGACGTATCCAGGAATTTGAAAAGGGGGGGGGCCCAACAAAATTTTTTTTTTGTTAATCATAACATTATTTTTGAGTACTACCCCCCCCCCCCCCCCCCCCACTTACACTCATATTAGCCAAAATTTTTGTCAAAAATACAACTCACCAATTCCTTTTGCGTAATTTAGCCAATTTTTTAGAACAAAAACTTGGTTAAATTACGCAAAAGTCTTAGTGGGTTGTAATTTTACCAAAAACTTAGTTAAAATACCCAAAAGTGTTGGTCTTTACCAAAGACTTGTCTCATAAGTGTGAGTTTTTATGCATTTCACAATTTTTTATAAAAAATGTTTTAAAATTTGAGAATACTTCTATAGTAAAAGCTTCCTTCCATCTGAGATTTATCAAAATTTGAGAAGTTTGCTATAGAAAATATTCTGAGAAACGCGCTTGAATTGCAAAAAAATCAAATTATATGAACAAGATTGATTTAGCTTTCCAGACTCCAAATTATATTACCAAATATTTTAATAGTTTAAAATATTTCTGATATTTGCGTTTGAAAATTCAAAACCGCTAATTTAGGCATGTTTATGGTTCTACTGTTACGTATTCGTAAGTTAGCGTAAGTTACATTTTCAAGACATTCACGTTTGAAATTTATAAAAAGTCTTATTTAGTGATTATTGCGTATCTCACATAAGAGCCATAATAAAGGATCTGATTCCAAATCAGCCATCCAAATTTTTTTATATTCCGTTATCGAGATATTAAGGCTTGATAACGGCTTGTAACGGCTCTAAGTTACATATTATTGCGTTGGAGAAACATTTTAAGGCTGGATTTTTTTAAATGGATCTCTAGATCCCAAATAAGTCATTAAATTGTTTTATGGTGCTTCTGTAAATTCGACCTTGAAAATTTCTCTATTTTTCTTCACATAAAATATAATCGAATTTTTTTCCAGTTTAAATATTGTCCTACCTAAGTCGTTTTTAGTAGTTAAAACTGCAGGTGTTAATTTAAACCCGTTTTTTTTTTGTTTAAAGTGCTAAGTAAAAATGTTATGTGTTGAAGTGAATTATTTTTTTAAAATTTTTCAATTCAAAAGGGGGGGGCCCGGGCCCCCTGAGCACCCCCCCTGAATACGTCCATGCCTCACTGTCTAGAAAATTAGTTTTTTTGGCGAAATAATCTTGACCTTATTTTTTTGTAAATAAGAAGCAGAATTTCATAAAAAAAAAATATCTGCTTTTTCGGACTTTTAAATCTATTTCACCATTAAAAAAAACGAACAGGAAATATGGTGAAATATGAGAAAAAATTATTAATTGGCATAAGAGCTACTGATCTAAACGAGCGGATACGAACGAACTAATGCACATAGCTCAGTTGACTGAATCATTCAATTAAACAAGTTCTATAAAGAGCTACACAACCCTAACGTGCGGCAGTTGTGGGCACATCTTTTTCCACGTTGTAGTCAAGACATTGCATTTTGACTGGTTAGTTATTTCAGAAATAGAGAAAAGAACAGCAGCCATTATGGAGTAACGAAATTCAAGAACCAGATAAGGAATTCCAAAAGAGAAGCTTTCTCGAATATGCTAAATGACATTGAGAATATAAAATACACATCAAGACTGGGAAAGCAAGAACATGTACCAGAAACTTTAAAATCTACAAGTTGTACTAGGGCATCTTAGGGAAGGACACCCTTAAAACGTGATTCAAGACCCATTCCTCAGAATGCAACCCGGATCTTGGTCAAGTAGATAAACCAGACGAGTAAATTCATATCTGGCAATTACACAATGCGGACTTCGTTACAGAATATTCAAAATGAGAAGCAGGTAAGACTGTATCCAAGCGAAGGCCTTGTGGACTCGCGGTGGAAAAAGTGGTACAAACATGCTTCTTCAAAAAATCGTGCATGTAGGTTTAATTACAGGCCATACTGCCTTAAAAACTTATTTGAAAAAGTAAAAACTGATTAGAGATGACTTCTGCAGATGCTGTGGGACAACGAGATAGGATAGGTTAGGTTGAATGCGCGTCCGCCAATTTGTCGACTTCCCTCGGAGGCTATAAGGCCTAATGTGATTCCCTTAAAGTTGTCTCCCTACTCCCCTCTGATATATAAATTCTGCTTCTCAAACCACCCCGATTTTCTAAGATATTCTACTAGAGACGTCAATGGGACACTGTTTAGGAAATCCATGTCTTCAAAAAATCGTTGCTCCAAATACTTAAGACGACGTTTCATCAGACCCGGATATTCACACAACAAGTGCTTCACTGACTCCTGCCATTTGGCCGATTATACAGTGTCCTGTCAGTACTCCTTGTAATAGGCTAACCGTCCGTTTGCCAAAGGAAAGAACACTTTATGTCCTCTTAGGATTTGGCAGTGGCCACATGAATCGCGATATCCTCCACGTGGTCAGTTATATCCACCTATCCTTCATTCTATTCTGAGATATCAGGTTCGACACGTTCCCCCACCGACTCGGGGCCATTTATTGCACATTCATCAGCTAATTTGTTACCATCGGCCCCACTATGTCCAGGCTAGATTAGCTAGATTAGCTTGACTGTGTGCTGACTGATTCGATGAAGGGATTGTATACAATTACTAACAACTTTCGATTTTACAGTGCTTGATTCTAAGGCCTTCAGAGCTGCAAGACTATCCACAAAAATGTTATTGGCGCAAGGACTTAGGTCCTTTGCCAAAATCATCTGCGCAGCTTTGTCAATTGCTAGAACCTCGGCCTGGAAAACACTTATCTTGTCCGGGAGCCTCACTGAGGCCCTGATTTCGAGGCATTCAGAGTATATTCCCGAACCTGTACCCATCTCCATCTTCCACCCGTCCATAAAAATTGAGATCGCATTCCCCGTTATAACAGAGTTTTCCGCCCAGTCTTCCCTAGTTGGTATTTGGGCTTCGAAGTTCCTATCAAAGTTCGTCTGCGGTGAGATATAGTCGGTTTTCTGTTCTAATTCCGTTCCGCCCACCGTACTTATTATGGTCGAGTGTCCCAAGAACGTTGCTTAAGCATTTGCGACTCTCTTGACTTAAGACATGCTGCCTTAACTCGAGACATGCTGCCTTAACTCGAGAGTTAACTTGATGAAACATATGTCAGGAAGTCAGAAGAGAATTTTGATTAATATGGAGAGCATCCCAATACAACCCCACTCTCCTTCCTCGAGGTATTATTGTGGATCAGGAACGGGTTTTGTGGACATTACGCCAACCTCTTAAGCTATAAATACAGTCAACGACTGTAATACAGTCAACGACTGTAATGCATTCTTTATTACGTCTGGAACCCAACATCCGGATTATTCTTCAGAAAAAGAGATTCCAGTGCAGTACAGAGCAATTCAATGATTAGTTTTTGGGAAATATTTGGTTGATATCATATTAAATCATTAACAACTGCTGTTTTTTAATTTCAAATCTAAGTCTCTTTCTGTGTACTGAACTTTTGAAAATGTCAAAAATTCGGAAGATACCGATTCAAGAATTTGAAATTATTTAGACAGTCTTCTATTCCGAAACTAAAATTACAATAAAATGGTCGTTAAATAAATATTTGAAACACATTTCTACTTTTTTTACAAAACAAATTTGAAATCTTTGTCCAAATTATGATTGATAACCATAAAACCCTTAAATATTAATAGAATAAAGTCAACCACATACATCATCTAAAAATATATAGATCTCATTAAAACTACATCATCTCTAGATGTATTGAAAATAGCATCCTTTGTGTTAAACAAACATCTCTGTCTTTTGAACTCTCTTTGTTATTCCATAATATGCATGGTTGTATGAAACCGAACACATAAAATATGAGTGATGAACAAGAATTATGAATTTTTAATATTTGTTGTATGTTGGCACAATAAACAATAAAAATGTTTTGATTTCAATACAAATACCATGGCATATTGTATCCTTGTTCTTTACAGCCTTCAGATTTGAAACAGACAAAAACAGAAACATGGAAATCATACTTAAATGGTTAAAAAAAACAACGATGAAGAATGATCTATGACATTCTTCTTCTCTATTCAATACAATTATATATTCATGCATGCTGGCTGGCAAACAGGGAGGTCCTTGCGTTTTTGTTTTTTGTGGCATATATGAAAGAATGTTGTATTTAACAAGACATTGTTGCATGGAGATTTGAAAGAGGATGAAAAAAAAAAAGTTGATCCACAATTTGGCAGATGTAGCATCAACATGTTTACCTTCTTTTTCGTTTTTTTTTTTAACTTTTTCAAATTCTTTATCCTTAAGATATAGTGCGACTAAAAAGGAAATATTTAAATGCAATTAAAGGTATTGTAAAGATTTGTGTAAACATACACACAAAATTTATTTATGGCTGGTTGTTATGATTTGATTTTCATAAATACTTTGGGAATCTGCCATGAAATTCATGATATAGGTACGATTTTTTTTCAACACAATTGAAGTTAATTTACTTCAAGTTGTTTCAATTTTTAACGGTTTTCTATAATGAAACAAAAATCTTAATTAGTTATTAAAAGAATTTGGGTTGATAAGAAAAGGTTTTTAAAAATTTTGAGTTATTTTCAAGTTTTTAATGGCGCCCAGTTTGGGGCAGAAACAAAATATTTTGGAAATAAATCAGTGAATTCCTAATTTCAACACACGTAGTCGTAGGTGTAGTTCGACGAGCATCAGTGATGCATATTGACGCCATTCTCTGCGCCTTCGTGATAAAGACATAGTTCGCTTTTGTTTAGGTTTGGAAGATGGACCTAATAAAAATTCTAGTCGCAGCTGCACCAGAGACTCCCAAAGTAAGGCATATCGGATATACAAACAAAAGCTTGCATCTATACAAATTCGATAGAACATAGTCAAGCTAATCTGGGTCACTGGGCATAATGGGGTTGCTGGGAACCAATTGGCTGCTGAATGTGCAACGAATGACTCTGAGGGGACAAGTAGAAGCTTCCATCTGAGTTCATTTAATATTATATAGGTAAATATTATTGACTACGTGTTGGATATTGAAGACCCTATGGCCACTGTTAAACCTAAAGAGGACAAAAAATCTTCCTACGTTTGGAATGCGAACGTTTAATCTATTGGCGGAAGTGCTGACACGACATAATAAAATCGCCCGAATGACTGTGCGTATGGAAATCTCTTATGTTAATATCCAATACTGAAGAAGCATCATCTCTAGCATTTGAGACGAGAATTTCTCGATGACCTGGTTACGTTTCCTTGACTTCTCTAACAGAATATTTCAGGGAATTGGGTTGGTTTTAGAAGTAAACTTTTTTAGCAAAGGGGAAATAGGTAAAATAGTCAATGGAATCACAATGGTTCTTATGGCAACCAAGTGACAAGCGGCATTGAAGGCTTTATTATCCTTTAATATAATTTCGGAACATGTCATGGATTTTAGTCATTTAATGAACGACTTTGTCCGAAACAATGATATCATCCTCAGTTGGATCTCGGGCCATGAGAAGCACTTGGGAAACGAACGGGCAGACTGTCTAGGCAATACAGTAAACGCGCAATCAATTGTGATTATTATCTTAATCGGAGAATTTTTCTAAACGAAGTATTAATCTTAATATAGGAGTTTTTTGGAGTGAAAATTGGCAAAGTATCTGAGAATTTTCTATTTTCATAAATTCTAAAAGCTTTTCTGTAGCAAAATGCCTCAGAACCTTCGATTTTTTCTATTGGGATAATGCCTAATTATCATAAAATTTCACTTCAAGCAAATGACTCAAAAAAATTTCAAAATCAGGAACCTTTTTGGGAAAATCATGTCTCAAATCTGATATATTTTCTATTGGAAATTTTTTTGGGATCTGGGTATTTTGCTGTCAGAAAGATACCTTTGGAAAATATCCAACATTTTCGTAAGTTCCTTTCCATTTGGAATTGTTTTTAAGAGACAAAATCACAATAAGCAAATATTAAAAAAAACCTGAACTCATGATTCAAATTCGACCAGAGGATACTTGCAAAAAATAATTTTGCATAAAAAAAAATTCCCCAAGAGCTGGATCCGCGCCTGGAATAGGTCAAAAACCTCTATCACCGATTTTAAGAACTGAGATAATGAAATAAGGTGCTTATTCTAATGTACATCACAATGGATTTGCAAAGCCAGAATCTCTAATACTGCAGTTGGTATAGAGAAATCAATTTTTTGTTCAGAGGACAAAAGATCTCCATAACTTTGGAAGCCACTTCTCTAAAACATTTAGGCTCTTATTCATAATACTTATAACAGACTTATTGAAGGTTTATTTGACAATTGTTCCTGCAATTTCTGTCAAATAAACCTACTTTAAATATATTTTAGGTTTTATGAATAACCACCTTAAAATTCATACATTCACAGAAAAAAATGAATTGTTATATTGACCCCCATATTTGTGAATACAATTAATTTTTTCACTGAAAGTGCTCCTATACGGAAATTTGTAATATCAACAAACGTTTGTAAATTTTGATTGTTGAAAAAAGAATTTTGTTTTTTTCAACAAAGAAATTCAACAAACACAAACACAATTAGTTGATCTGACAAAAGTGAAAAATCTTAATTTTTTTTTTCAACAAAGAATTTCAACAAACACAAACACAATTTGTTGATCTGGCAAATGAAATTTTTTTTTCAACAAAAATATTTTACTAACACACACATTATTTGTTGACATGATAAAAGAATTTTGAAATAAAATTACTTGACTGAGTTTGTTGAAAACAAAATCGAAGTTTTGTATTATGGACTAACAGTCTGCCGTTTTTACTAAATGTTTGGTTGATTTACAATTGAGGAGGATCATAACAAAATGCACCAATTCCACTTCAACAGTTTTTTAGATAAACGCATAAATGTAAACAAAGTCAGCACTGAGTATGAGTGTCAGCACTGAGTATGGGATGTTTCATAATTAAAGTCAGTAGTGAATTGCTATGCAAATATTGAGCGTTGGGATGTTTTTTAGTAATGGTTGCATAGATGTTAATGTGTAGAATAGTATTCAGTCAAAAAAACAAAAAAGTCAAAAAGTGGAATTGGCGCTTTTTGTTATGGACCTCCTCAATTGATGTTTGTTGATTTAAATTTGACGATTTTATTTTCTGTGTGTATTTGAATGTCTTCCATATGTATCTTTAATTTTAATTATTATAAATTTCTATTTCCTTTTTTCCGTGTCAGTAATCACACCTCTAGATTTTAGTTTTATCCTTAAAAAAAAATACTAAATTTTCTACAAAAAAAAAATTTAATCTCTTCTTAATCTTTTGACTTTTTAAAAACACCGACAAAGCACGTGTGCGAGTGGTAGTAGTATGTGTAAAAAGAAAATCCTCCCAAAAGACTTCCTGATCTGTAATTAGAAAAGAAACTTCCATAATCTTTGCCGACAAACAGAAGATAGAACCAAAATGAAATATACACCACCACCACCAACTGTGTGAAGTTAAGTTATGGGAGTTGACAAGGGAATACACATTTGACACCTGAAGTCAAGCCATCCATCCATCCGTCTATACTAAAGGTATATTACAAATATTTTAGGTATAAGTTACCATAATGTTTAAGGAAGTCAATTTTTTTTTGCAATTTTTTTCTAATTATTTTTTAAAATTATATTATTTTTTTTAGTTTAAAACATTAATGAAATTGTTTAAGGTGCACCTGAAGATTGTGGGAAGGTTTCAAATATAAAAATTTTTTAAAACAACCTTTTTTGCGGCATTTACTATTAGTTTTTAGGGGTTTCTTCTATCTTTTTTGTAGTAGGTGTAATTTTGAGTAATTTCACTTTCAATTTTTTATTTAAAATCTAAAAATAATTACATATGAAGTACATTTTTTCTGTAGATTACATTATACACAGATAAAAATGAGTTGTTAGATCAAGCACGAAATACACCAGGTTGAGCATTATTTTAATTAAAAGTCATCTAATGAGGAAAATTGTTGGATCAAGCACGAAAATTGTAGGTCAGTCATTGACTGTTCCTTGATTAAACCGATGCTTGATTTGAGTAATTTGTTAATTGTTATTTTTCTGTAATTTTTGATTAAACCAATGCTTGATTTGAGTGAGCGGTTAATCAATAATTTTGTGTTATTTTTGAGTAATCCAATGCTTGATCTGAGTGAATGGTTAATCATTATTTTACAGTTGTAGTGTTTTTTGTCAGTCTTTTCAAGTCTTTTGTTTAAATTGTTTTTTTTTTGTGCTTTATATTATTTTGTTTATTTTCGTCTTTTGTGCGTGAAAGTACTTTTCTATTTGACGACTAACTAAAACTAAAACAAAAAACGCAACAGCGTTCATCGCATTGTTACTCAAAGCCTTCTATGATGAGTTTTTTTGTTTTTATGAATTTTTTTGTGAATTTTTCAGATTTGAGCAAATGGTTAATTGATTCAAGTAAAATTTAATTAAATGTCAAATTTTAAGCTGAGCAAATATTTAATTGTTTTTTTCCATTGAATATTTTTTTCTGTGTATTGTAGATTGTAGGTGTTAGATTAGTTGTTTGTAGGTGTTTGAATCATTTTATTTTAATTATAGGACTTTGTTAGTTCAAATGATCTTTTTTTATATTTTCAAATTCTGCTTGGGTGATCCTTGTAATTGCTTATGGATGTTTGGAAGAAAGGAAGTGTTTTGATTAATTGAACTGTTGGAATAGGTAGTGTTCGACAGAATATGTAGTTCGGACAGTATATTGTTTGAAATGGGTATTTGGACACATTTTTGTTAGATTTTCTAATGGTCGGATCTTAAAAGGTAAGGAGAAGGCAAAGGGCAAATTTAAAGCAAAAAAATTATTTCACTGTTCGGCCGCCCAATTTTTATTTCAACTTGAACGAAATCTTGGCAGTAGAAGAATGAAGATGAAGCTTATCGTTTTCGTAAATTTTACATTCTGAACTGTTTTCAATCGCTTGACAAAAATTCCCCCACTCTTCCCTGATTATGTTTATCCCTCCGCTGACTGGCATGGTCCCTAGGGAACTTATAGATTTTTAGAGATGCAGCACTTTAAGACGACTTGGTCGAATTGTGTAAAACTCAACGACATTTATGTGAGCGATTTTATAAAGCAGATTATCTGGCTCGAGGTCATTATTTCTTCAAATAATTAAAACTATGATATACTTTATATATTCGATTAGAGTTTTATTCTAGTTCGAGGCCCAAAAATATTTCTATTTATGATATTGTCATAATAGAGTATTTTTAATTTATTGCTTTAAAAATAATCGAAATGGAATAAAACTCTAATCAAATATTTATGGGGCAAATCGCGTCAAAGGTCCACACCAAAAAGCAAATGTTGTCCAATTTAAGTATAATTTTGGTAAACTAGTAGGTTAATGAAAGGTATTCTAAATTACAAATATAAAATTTTTTGATGAAATATTGGCAGGGTTACAGGGTTGGAAAGTTTTGATGTTTTTGAAAAGAACATATTTTGGTGAATTTTAATTAACATTTTGATGAAACAAAAATTATAATTTTAAAAACGACCTTGAAAGTATTTTTGACGGCCTTTAAAATTTGTGTTTTTTTTGAAAAAAATAAATTTGACCTTAAAATTCAAGGTCAAAATATTAAATTGTAATTATCTTATATAAGTGGGCTTTGGGGTCTATTCGGAAGAGCTTGGATTGAGCCTGGCTCGTAGATTGCCAGATCATTGCAGTGTCTACCAGGCAGAGATGCTGGCAATAAAGGAAGTGGCTGACTGGTTGAGCTGCAATGTCTTGTCTACAACCGCAGTCAACATCTATACTGACAGTCAAGCCGCGGTCAAGTCCCTGGATTCAATGTTTCTGAAAACAAGATCTGCCCTTAACTGCCGCACGTCTTTAAATGAGATGGCCAAGCAGTTTAACATACGACTCATATGGGTCCCAGGGCACAGAGACATTCCAGGGAATTGCAAAGCCGATGAGCTTGCAAGACTAGGAACTACCTTACAGGTTCCAACAGAATTGGAATGTGTTGGTATGCCTCTAGAAACTTGCAAGCAAAACCTACGGCTTTGTTCTGCGACGGAGACTAATCAAAGATGGGCAAATGGATGGACGTGTAAGACAACACGACTGATTTGGCCTTCTCTTAATCAGGGGCGCACAAGTGAGCTGATATCGCTTCCAAGAGGAGAGATTTCAACGGTGGTTTCTATAATTACCGGACACTGTCTTATAGGGAAGCATGCAGAGCGGTTAAATGTGCCGTCGAATGACTTTTGCCGAAGTTGCATGGATGAAGAGGAGTTGGAAACTATCGAACACTTTATTTGCCATTGCCCGGCACTTTCTGGTCAGCGACTTGCTTCACTGGGATCTAGGGAGCTGTACGATCTTTCAGATTTGTCGGATGTCAAAATTCAACATCTAAGGAGTTTCATAAGAAGCTCAAACTGGTTTAACGACAGGGACTAGTAGGGAAACCTATTACGATCCCGTGGTATCACAATGGACCTCAGAGTCTACGTGTGTTGACGTAAAACGTCAGCAGCCACTTACAACCTAACCTAACCTAACCTAATTATCTTATAAGGGTCGCACTTTTAGATTTTTTTCACTAAGCCCACTAGAAAGGTTGAAATTTTTTTTAATTTCGGTTTTTAAAAAAAAACAAGTAGAAAAGTTAAATTCGACATAATCGAATCTATGAATACCCTCCACAATGTTATCTGATAGTTATTTTCTAAAAAAAAATCCAAAAATTTGCATTACAAATTTTTTATTAGAAATACATATGTATATTATTTTGAGTCAAACTTTCTTTTAATCAATCAAATTTTTTTGAGTGTAAAATTTTTTTGACTGTCAACATATTTTTGAGTCTGCCATTTCATTAAAAAAAAAAAATAATAATGTGTACATTTTTTTTGAGTGTAACATTTTTTTTGAGTGTAAATATTTTTTTAGTGTACAATTTCTTTGAGTAACAAATTACTTTGTAAAATATTTTTGTTGTTTTATACCTATATGTAATACAAAAAAAAAACTATTTCACATATTTTCCACTTTTTATATTACTATCCTCTTCTTTAAAAACAAATTAACATTCAATCATACACATACTTTATTTGATTTTTTCCCGTTACATACAGTTACACTAACAATAACAAAACAATAACAAATATTTACTTGTCTAACAACTAAACTGCACCCCACGACAAGAAAACAAACAACAACAAGTTTTACAAATCTGGTATTTCACCATTCCCTTAAAACTTGTTTAACGAGTTTTCAACAGTTTAAGGTGAAACAAATCTGAAATTCAGTGCTTTGCTTATAACTTTTGAACCACTGAACCGATTTTGCTGAAATTCAAAACCAAACAGCCTTAGGGAACGACAAATATATATGCTAAGCTTCAGCCCCCTCAGAATTGTCTTTCGAAAGTTATAGTGGTTTTAATCTTGTAAATTCGAAAAATACCCTTGCCGAAATTTACTATTTTGCTCATAACTTTTGAACCACTGGACCGATTTTGCTGGATTGCAATACCAACCTGACCCGGTAAATGTAGAACATATATGTCAAACTTCAGGAGCCTCCGTAAAGTCTTTCAAAAGTTAGCGTGTTTTCAACGGACAGACAGACAGATAGACGGACGGACGGACGGACGGACGGACATCGCTAGATCGACTTAAAATCGATCAAGGATCATGAATATATATACTTTATGGGGTCCTAGACCAATATTTCGATGTGTTACAAACGGAATGACAAACTTATACCCTCTATCACTAGAGTGGAGGGTATAAAAATGGTATGTATGATACTTTATGAGAAATCAATTTTTTTACGAGTACATAACACCCAAACTGTACTGATTTCTTTATTTTTTATGCGTGCAACGTTTGTTGTGTGTGTTTACAACGCACACTTTATCTAAGCATTGATTTTTGTTGTTGTTGTTATATGCAGATTAAAGCGATTTCAGTATAATTTGAGTGTTATATACTCCTAAAAAATTGATTTCTCATAAAGTATCATACATACCATTTTTTTTTTTTAAATTAAAAAAAATGTCAAGCTTTCTAATAGCCTTAGTGAAAAAAATTTAAAAGTGCGACCCTTATAAGATAATTACAATTTAATATTTTGACCTTGAATTTTTAGGTCAAATATATTTTTTTCAAAAAAACCACAAATGCCATTTTAAAGGCCATCAAAAATACTTTAAAATTATTTTTTTAAATTATAATTCTTGTTTCATCAAAGTGTTAATTAAAATTCGCCAAAATATACTCTTTTCAAAAACATCAAAACTTCCCAACCCTGTAACTCTGCCAATA
Source organism: Pegoplata infirma (assembly GCA_963921195.1). Lineage (NCBI taxonomy): Eukaryota > Metazoa > Arthropoda > Insecta > Diptera > Anthomyiidae > Pegoplata > Pegoplata infirma. The sequence goes on from OY992537.1 coordinate 22,281,125, forward strand.
TTTCATCAAAAAATTTTATATTTGTAATTTATACTACCTATCATTAACCTAATATTTTGGCAAAATTATACTTGAATCGGGTGTGGACCGTTAACGCGTTTTGCCCCATATACATATGGTGGTTTTCGTGTCAACTGACACAACTTTTGAAACCGATGTGTTCCGATCGGGATGAAATTTGCACCAAGGTTAGTCCTGTTGGATAGTAGTTCAGACACAATTTTTCAACGAGATCGGTCAAGAACTCTCTGAGTTAGAGGGGGTCGAAATTTGACATTTTGGCCAAAGTGGTGTTGATTCTCATCCATGTTACTTCTTATCTATTATTTTTAGCAAAATGTGTCCCAAAGAGTTTAGATAGCTATTTCTTCAGTCTTTCGAAAAAAAAACAAAAAAAAAATTTTTTTGATTTTTTTTCTTAAAAATCCAAAACTTTGACTCAAATTGGGGCCTTTTTTTTTTTTTTTGGTTCAAAAGAAAGCTTAGGTGGTTTCCTTTAAGAACTGTGGGGTCGTTTAGTGGGATGCGAGTGGGATATCTGTGAAAATTTTTTTTTTTAACTTTGGAACACAAAAAACGTTTCTTCAATTTGCACTATTAGGCGTGGGATAGCTAACCAGTTTTCGATTTCGATCCCCGATACCCTCTAATTTTTATAGGTTTGAAAAAGAAAGCACGAGCCAAAAAATGGGGGCGGTGGGGATGGGCCATATGGCCCCTCATTGGGGTCAAAGTTGGGCGTAAAGAGGTAAAAATCCTCAAAAAGCCCCAAAACTCCCCTAGAAACGCCCCTGGAGGGGTGCAATGTGAGACCGACCTCCAATAATTTTCTGCCCCCAACATTTTTCTTGAACATACCTTACCCCTATTTCCATTTCCTAAGGGGACTCCCATACAAAACATTTTTAAAAAATTTGATCCCACCATTCTATCTTGCCCTCAAGTGCCCCTAGTGGGGCCAAATGTATGACCGACCTCCATTATTTTATTAATTCCAACATTTTTTGCAAACATACCTACAATGTATCTTTAACCCTTAAGGTGGTCCCCATACATTTCTTTTATTTTTTATAAATTTGTTTTATTAAACCAGCTCCTACCGCCCCTATCGTGCCTCCTAGAGAGGCAAAAATTACGACCAACCCCCATTATTTTTTAGTTACCAACATTTTGTCCGAACATCATAACACCCTATCTCCACTCCCTAAGGGGCTCCCATACATTATAAAAACATGTATTTTTAAAAACTAATAAAAAAATAAAAAAAAAATGTATGGCGACCTCCTTAAGAGTTGAAAATAAAGGGTAGGTATATTCTAAGAAAATGTTGGAGTTAAAAAAATATTTGGGGTCGGTCATACATTTTACATCTCTAGGGGCACCCTATGGACAGTTAGAGCGGTAGGAGCAAATTTTATAAAAATGTTATTTTGTATGGGAGCCCCCGTAGGAAGTGGAAATAGGGGTAAGGTATGTTCAAGAAAAATGTTGGGGGCAGAAAATTATTGGACGTCGGTCTCACATTGCACCCCTCCAGGGGCGTTTCTAGGGGAGTTATGGGGCTTTTTGAGGATTTTTACCTTTTTACGCCTAACTTTGACCCCAATGAGGGGCCATATGGCCCCTCCCCACCGCCCCATTTTTTGGCTCGTGCTTTCTTTTTCGAACCTAAAAAAATTAGAGGGTATCGCGGATCGAAATCGAAAACTGGTGAGCTATCCCACGCCTAATAGTGTAAATTGAAGAACCGTTTTTTGTGTTCCAAAGTTACAAAAAAAATTTTTTCATAGATATCCCACTCGCATCCCACTAAGCGACCCCACAGGTCTTAAAGGAAATCACCTAAGCTTTCTTTTGAATCAAAAAAAAAAAAAAAAAAAGGGGCCCAATTTGAGGAAAAAGTCAAAAAAGTTTTGGATTTTTAAGAAAAAAAATCAAAAATTTTTTTTTTATTTTTTTTATATTTTTTTTTAGAAAGACTGAAGAAATAGCTATCTGAACTCTTTGGGACACATTTTGCTAAAAACAATAGGTAAGAAGTTACATGGATGAGAATCAACACCTCTTTGGCCAAAATGTCAAATTTCGACCCCCTCTAACTCAGAGAGTTCTTGACCGATCTCGTTGAAAAATTGTGTCTGAACTACTATCCAATAGGACTAACCTTGGTGCAAATTTCATCCCGATCGGAAGACATCGGTTTCAAAAGTTGTGTCAGTTGACACGAAAACCCCCATATATATTCATAAGCGCCGATCGATTTTAAGACATTCCATCGATGTCCGTCTGTCTGTCTGTGGAAATGGTGATCACGGCCAAAATATTACACGAAGATGACTGAAACTTAACAAAGTTATTGGAAGTTCTCCCGAGAAGTTTGGTATTGCATTTGAGCGATATCAGTTCAGCGGTTCAAAAGATATGAACGAAAATGTAAGGACACCTCAAAAATGTTAGTACATGCAACATAACCTAAAAATAAAAAAAGGCTTTAATTCGACTGCTGGTTGACATATGCTAATATAATTGAACACCAAATGGTATTTAAACAAGTACGAAGATATTTTTTGACAAAAAATGAAAAAAATCGCGAATTTTTTTTACCAAAATTTTTTTTCACGGAAATTTTTTTTTTTAATTTTTTTTTTTTTTTTTCAAAAGTAATTTCCTTTTAAATGAAGTTCTTTACAATAACCTTTTTGAAATTGTGGAGGGTATCACTACATTCGGCAAGGCCGAATTAAACTTTTTTACTTGTAATGATTGTGTTTACAACAAACACAGGGAATATGAAGTTTGAAAATAATAAAATTAGTCATTACCCGTCATAACTGTGAATAGGCCTGTTAATTTCTAAAAATTATAGACATTTCTGGTATTTCCCATACCGGTTTCAAACACCCCAGTTATTTTTCAAATCCGAACGGAAGTGAGTCTGTGACATGCCCAGTAGTTTTGGTTGTATTTGAATTTGGTAATGACTAAAAGAACTGGCATATTCAAAGGCCATATGACCCTCGAGTGTACTTTCTTTTCGTACAGGATGAGGTCTACAATGTACAGAAAACCAAAAAACTCCTTTCCGTTTAGCAGTACTTTTTTCCAGATTATTGAACCCATATGACAACGACATTTTTTATAATTTTTTTTTTCAACAATACCAAAATTATCTTTGAATCTTGGACATAATTTACCATAACCCCCTTAAAAAGTAGGTGTAATATTCCCTGCAAGATAGATTATGAAATATCCTTTAAAAAAGTCACTTAAATAATAAGGCGTTGCAAATCGAAAACAATATTGAAGTCAAATGTATAAAAATTATAAGGAAATTTAATATATCTAAAAAAAATCCTACATGCAATTATCCTGCTCAGCCTCTTCAACATACAATGGACTCTTATTTTCTTTACATAACACCCCTTTTTTTAAAAGGCAAATGCCAGCAAGGGTTTCAAAAAATCTCCTAACTTAATAATAGTTCTTTATTTTTTGAAAATCACGCATCGTTTAAGCTGTGATTTATAGACCAAAACAATACAATACAATCATCAAACCCCCTGTTTTGGAATAAATTCAAAAAACAAAAAAGAAGATGAACCAAAATATATTGTTAATGAGTCAAATTACAGAAAAGAAATCATATTGAAAAGAAGGAAATACAAAAAAAAATATGTATTCTAAGTATCGTAAAATATGGTCACACATTTAATACAATTTTTATGACAAAGAAGGAAGGAGGGATGTACCCAAAAATACTAGACAAATTTTAAAAAATATATTTGAGCAGACAAATCTTGTAGAGGTTTATGTTTGGTTTGAAATTTCGCGGGTATTTTGAAAAAAACGTGTTATAACGTGGTGGCATTTAAGATTGAGAAACAGAATTCTAAATAAGGCGACTAGCGAATTTGTTGACAGGCTGCAAGCGATGTTTTATCAAGGCTTAACGTTCATAGTTCTGCCAACCCGTGTAAAAAAATAATTGGATCAAAACATATCTCTTTTGATAAAATCATATATGGATCATATCTAAATGGATATAATCAGATCTACTCCATATATATTCATATCTGCTACAGATATGTTTTGATCCGTAAATTGAGTCTATCTGACAATTTTACATATATGAACATATCTGAAAATGTCTGATCATATATGTCATATATGCCAGATAGACTCAATTTACGGATCAAAACATATCTGAAGCAGATATTAGTATATATGGAGTAGATCTGATTATATCCGTTTAGATATGATCCATATATGTTTTGATCAAAAGAGATATGTTTTGATCCAATTATTTTTTTACACGGGAATGTAATTCGCCAGCCCATGGACTCTAAGGGTCGATTTTAATGCTCGTAAGTCCCAATGTCGTATGTTGACCCACATCAGCGTCATCTGTATCCATGGATGGTAGAGCTATTGAGGAATCAGACACTCTTGATGTTCTTAGCATGTACATAAATCCAATGTGATGTTCATTGGAACCAATATGTTTTTCCAAGTGTCAAAAGAAGCATTCAAGTGCCTTGGTTTCCAGCTAAGCCAACATTCGTGTTGTTTATTCGAAGGACCAAGCACAAGTGTCTTAAGCTTTATACGCTGGAGGGTGTTACTCTTCAACTGTCCACAGATATAAGGTATTTAGGGGTCACAAGAGCGGTTTAGTTGGGGATTACAGGTTCTATGAGCACTACACCAGGCGCAGCTCTAGCCGCTATGTTGGACATGCTTCCCTTGGACAAGGACCATAGAGTATATTAGGATACCCTTGGATCTACATATCCAAGGGATTGCCATAAAATCTCTGTGCAGGTACTGTAAAAATGGATCATGACATGGAAACTACAATGCAGGGCATGTTCAGCTGTTTAATGGGCTTTCGGAACTTTGTCCGATGTTTCCCATGCCCTTAGACAGAATGACTTGCTTAGAGTTTGGTGGGAAGATCAGTGGTAACTTTCCGAGAAGGGAAGACTGGTGCGATTCAGATAAACTTCTCAGAAATTACTCAGATACCTTTTATACGGACGGTTCTAGTACCTTAGTTGGTTCTGGATATGGTTGGTATTTGGATGACGAAACTAAATACTCGCATGCGATGGGCAAAATGGCAACAGTCTTTCAGACTGCAGTGTTTGCTATTATAGACATAGCGTTTGCTATTATAGTAGCGACATAGATACTTAAAAAAAGGATGGAGAATAGAATAGATGGAGAATAGATGGAGAATAGATGTAGAATGGATGGATTGGAAAATCAGTGACAGTCAAGCAGCACTCAAGGTAGTGGATTCTTAAATCACAACGTCTAAAATTGTCCAAGAGTGCAGACTTAATGAGGTCTACCTCTTGTGGGTTCCGGGTCAATGGGGAATACGGGAAAATGAGATTGCCTGTTTTTTTGGAAACATTGGCTCCGATACAATTCCTCACAATCCGGAGCCTCTGATTGGTATAGGCTTGACGTGGATAATGCGTTTGATCAATTCTCCACTGAAATCAATTTTCATGGAAAGATGCTCCAATGAGTTGACATGCAAGAATACTAAACGTTTTGTGATAACGCCAGACAAGAAAGTGATATACTATTTACTCATTCTGAGTAGAAGAGACTGTTGCATACTTACAGGCCTAATTACGGGACACAATACCTGTGCTCGTCATATGACGAGATTTGGAGTATTATCATACCCTCTTTATGCAGCTTGTCTTGAGGATTAGGACACAACAAAACACTACGTCTGTTGTTGCCCAGCGTTCTCAAGAGCAAGACTGCGAATAATGGACTCTCACATTTTTTCAATGGACATTGTGCATAGGCTTTTCTTGTCTGACTTTCTCAGGATTGTGAAAGCAACATAGAATTTCAGAGCATTAAACTTTCTCTTATTCTTTACAAGTCTTTTCATCTAGGGTACGGTACAATGGATTATTTTCAGTGTGAGCACCATATCTGAGCGCCATGTCTGAGCACCATGGACTCGCGTAGATTTATTTAAGGCTTGTACAACCAACCTTCAACTAAACTAAACTAAAATAGTCTTGGTTTATTAAAACTTTATAAGAATTAAATCACTCCGTCTGATCTTCTCACTATTTATACCGCCTATATCCGACCGAAAATGAAATACAACTCCCATCTGGTTAAGTTGTTACCTGGTACGGTTGTGGTATTCGGATTTGTTAGGTAAGTATACACTTTAAAGTTATTAAACATTCTCTTGTTTATCGTTTATAACCCTAGAGCTAAAACATCTCAATTCAACCGATGAGTTGACCTCTCCTTCTCCAAATTTAATGAAATTCAGTACTGGGTTTTACTGTAACAAAAAAGAGATTGTGCCAATTTTGAGGGCTTCTGGTCTTTCTAGTTTTCGAAATATGGGGTCTTGAAAGTTGGGATAATCTTATATATTTGGCAAAAGTGTTTTGACATAAATAAAGATGTCTCAAAAAGTAATAATGAAAAAAATCTCGTTCAGGTTTCAAATAATAGGTAATAAGACAGCCTTTAAAATAGCATTCACAAAGATTTTCTTCTGAAAAAGGTCAAAGGTCGTTGTTTTAATCTTCAATTTTGGAGACCTATATCTCAAAAAAAAGGTTAAAACAATGACCTTTGACCTTTTTCAAAAGAAAATCTTTGTGAATGTCATTTAAAAGGTTGTCTCATTACCTATTATTCGAAATCTAAATCCAAATTCAAACAAATTCGAAAAGGGTAAGGTCAAAAATGCTACTTTTTTTGGTAGAATTTGAGTTGTTTTAACTTCCCACTCTTTTGTAGCCTGTCGCTTTATTTCAAACTGTCCTCCTTTATCTCACATTGTCGCCTTGTTTATATGTTTGTATTTGTTTTTTTTCTAAGGTTCATTTAACGTACATGTAACATGACAAAAATAATACAAGTAGTAGTCAACTTTTCTCCTCTTCTTTGAATGATTTAAGATTTATAGTGGTTTGTTTAGTTTTTCTGTACACTTTTTTTTTTGCTAAAATTTCGTAGAATTTGAATTTACGTTCTTTCTTTTAAAATTTTTCGTGAGGATGTTTTATGACACTTTCGTGACGAAATATCTTGTGGTGTGTTAAGAAAACCACATAGAAATAAAAATCAGCAGGATGTTTTTTTTTCGGTTGCTGTTGACTTAAATCTTCATTGACTATTTACCACCGATTAAACCGTGTGAGAATCATAAATTTCGGTGATAGAAGTACAACAAAAAAGAAAAAAACAAGCAGATAGACAGACAAGTTTTATGACAAACAGGTGGAAAGAAAGAATTTGATTGAAAATAATCAAATGTATTTTTGGGTTGGCTTTAGACCAAATATAAATTATACAGTGTTAGACAAAAGTAGAATGAAAATATATCCAAACTTCAGTCGGACTCATTTTCAGTTAGATTTTGGAGTAGAGGTATCTGAACCGCAAGGTTTTTTCGACTAAAAAACAATTACTGTAATGTGTTGTGTGTAAAACTTGGGCTTAAAAAGAAACTGACTTATCTCAAATGAGCCCTCCAATGCAAATATCGATATAAAAGTGTCACGCAACCCGTATTTGAAAGGTAAGCCATTGAATTGTATACCCCACTGTCAATAATCTTTACCGTCCTTTCCCGAACACGGTTTAAAAACTACGATATAGTTTTGGAACTGCCTGCTAAAAATTGTATCTTATTTTGGGAATAAAGCTGGTATACATAAAAATAATGGGACTAACTGAAAATTAGTATTTAAAAACAATCGAGATTATGGAGTAGTTTATAATTTTTCTAGCATACACAAGCCCTTCGTATACCCTCATCAGAGCGGAATTTTTTTGGGAAAATTGTTTTTCCGATTTTGAATGTCCGTCCAAATTTTTATTTTTTTAGGCCTAAAACTTATTAGGTACAAATTTGAGGTCATTGGGATTAATTGAAGTTTTGCGATTGAAGTTTTGGATATTCGACCAAAACGGCGATTAAAGTTTTGATCGAACGGTTTTTGAGATATCGCTATTTGAAAAAATTATGGTTTATTCCTACGTTCAAGAATTAAAAAAAAATAACTAAAATTTTTTTCCCTTCACCTTTTCATAGATCTTGAGACAAACTTTCATTTCAACTCAATTTGTGCCAAATGATTTTAACCCGTGGCACCCATCGATCAAATCTTTAGATTTTTGGGAAATTTCCACCGATCCTATTATAGTGCGTTTATAGTGGTTTTCTAATCTAGCTTAAATCAGATTGTGGCTCCAATCTAGATTCAATCTATTAGATTGCCCATACAAATTTGTTTTTTTCAATCTAGTAGTTTAGGCTCTAATCGGCAAACGCAATCTTGTAAAGTTAAATACAACTCTGTATTTCTATTATTTCCATTTTCCAACACTGAAAAACACCGACACAAAGCCTGCCGTTTTGATGACGCCGCCAAGTATGTTTATGCCGCCGTCATTGTTATTTGTAAACGCCGTAACTGTCCTTGTTAATCATACAACGACTAATTACCGTCGCAGTCTCTTGACGCAGTGACACACATTTATTACCAACTTGGTGTTAAAAATGCCAATCTTAATCTTCTCAAATGTAAAAAATGCCAATGTAAACGGTACAGATTGCAAAGTAGATTAAAATCGCAATTTACTGGATTAGAAATCCAATGTAAGCGCACTATTAGCCTTAATGGTGTACCACATAAGTTTTCAGCATAGTAAAACAAAAAACTTGGACGGACATTCAAAATCGAAAGGAAAATTTTTTTGCCAGACAAAAAAAATGCAGCTCTAATGGTGGTATACTCACTTTGGCAGTCCGTGTGTAACGCATGGAAATATCGGTCTGAGACACCATGAAGTAAAAATATTATAGATAAGTGATCGATTCTAAGACATTTAATCAAAAACCGTCCGTCCATGGAAGTCAAAGTAAAAGATTTACCCTCCTACAGTTTGTTTACGAATATGACTTATGGTCTTGGTCGGATCTGGGGGAAAAAAGTTCCCCCTTTTAGAACTAAAGCAATCACTGAAAAGAACCACAGTCAACATATAATTTGATAGTCAAGCCGCTGTCCAGTCCAGGGACTGGACTTGATCTTGTTTCTGAAAACAAGATCTGCCCTTAACTGATGCACGTCATTATATGTGATGGCCAAGCAGTTGGACATACGACTTATATTAGTTTCAGGACACAGATACATTCCAGGAAAGTGCAAAGCCGACGAGCTTGCAAGACTGGGAACTACCTTATAGGTTCCAACAGAATTGGAGTTTGTTGGTATGCCTTAGAAACTTTGTTGTTTGTTCCGCGACGGAGCCTAATCGGAAATGGGCACATAAATAGACATGTAAGACTACACGAAAGATTTGGCCTTCTCTTAAGCGCACGAGTGAGCTGATATCGCTTACAAGAAGAGACCGGACACTGGATATCATGCAGAGCGATTAAATGTGCCGTCAAATGATTTCTGGTCTTTTAAGGTCTCTCTTACTTATAAGAGAAAGGAAAGAGAGGATAAGGAGAGAAACATATAGGAATAATACCCAAGTGGCCTCACTGGGATGCATAATAAATCGTTCGGAGTCCCAGATATACAAGTTTATGTTACTGATGCCCATACCAGAAAACCATATCAAGTCCGCCCGTTTGTAGTGCCAAACTGTTCGGCACTCCGATGGGCTTATGCCGAACATTGACAGAAAAAGTATCACTTCTTGACATTCCCCGTAATAGTCATTGTGGGGATTCCCATTTTACTGGCGTGTACACCGAAGCGTGCACTGTGCTCCGTAGCGACTACAACCAGGTTGCGTAGCTGGTTTCGACGCAGTCGAATGATCCTACCCGCACGCTGGCGATCATATGAGGGCCACACCATTAGAGCATGTGGGTTTGCGTCGCCACCTATCATTGGCGATCTGTAATAGCAATGTTGCTCTTAGCCGCTTACTCGCAGTGAGCGGAATGCCAGGCGTATGATCGATTCCATTAGAAGGTATAGTCGTCCCCTGCCAGACTAATTCATCGGCAACATCATTAACATTTATATTAATATATCGAGGCACTCAGATCAGTGCCAACATTCAAATGTCTCGCAATCTTATTTAGAGATTCCCGGCATTCTTGGACAATTCTAGATTTGGTAGTCACACAAGCTAGGGATTTAATAACCGCTTGGTTGTCAGTTTATTTATTTTTTTAAATTTTATTTCGCGTATGGAATTTACATATATACATTTTTCTTTTGTGATTATTGTGCTGCATTATATTACAATTGTAAGGCATTTAGCCATGAAAAGACGTCAGGTGTTAGGCTGTTGATATCTTCGATATTTTCAGGAAAGGACAGGATTAGGCAGTTGCACATTATGTTGTACCGCAAGGGCAACTTGCATCATTTGTAAGTCTCGACTTAGTTGGAGATTCCATAGTTCTACCAGTGGATGTGAGTAGCCGTTTTAGGTTACACCATGCTTTACGAGGAAGATCAAATTCCATAATCCGGTCTTCTTAATTGAATATAGGACTGCTACGTCAGCAGTCATTCCACTGCAACATCTAGACCGTGTGAGTATATAAGGGGGGACTTCTGGATGTTAGCCTAGATCCATAGGGAATAGAGAGGCAGAGCACAGTGGGGTGTTTGTGTTTCCACTAATTTTATTGAACTCTCGGAGGAGAGCTTGTTTTCTTCTAAGGGGAGGGCGATGCAGGTTCGCTAGCATTGGGAGCCATTTAACAGGTTGCAGTTATTAATCTCATCGTCGAGTTTAGTTAAGTATTAATTTTATTGACATGAGGGCTGTTCAACAAGACTGGATCATCATATTCGGCTGTAGAGTAGACAAGCGCCAGGGCTGAGGTTCGCAGACAATTTGCTGAGCAGGGGTGCGCTCGAATGGATGGTCTGTAATTCAGTTGACTCGTAAATAAGCCAGTCCCTTCCCCATTCTCTCACTTAAAAATTCGTTGTATCTAAGAATTTTAAATCTTTCATATCATCTCTGTTATTGAAAACAAATATTTTCTTTTCTTTTGAAATCTGAGTATCAAAAGGTCACAAAAAGCCGCTATTTTGAAATCATTGTAAAATTATTAATTATAAATACTTCAACTACAAAAGATTATTTTAAAATCTCCCCAAGGATGTCAGTCAACAGCAATAAAATGTTAATAACAAATTAGTATTGTATTTAAGAAAAAAACACAAGTGAAAGTGTTTATTTTGTTTATTAAAATAATGTTTATTTAAAATAAAAACAAAAGTTCCGCTAGACGATAAAACATTTTAATGTCCTGCACTTGTGACTCTACAAACAGATTTTGAAAAGCGGCACCTATGAAAACAAAGACGGCAATTGGAAAAACATACAACCATAAATTATATTTGAGGGCATATAACCACAGTTTTGGAAAACCTATCATATGATAAAAATTTAAGTACTTTGGTGTTTAACATAAAATTCAAGTGTACTTGACAATTTTCAAAACTCTTGTTAGAATCTCTAATTGTGACAATTGTTCTAGTGTTTATTCTGGATGACATTTAAGTGCAACTACTACTTAATACAGCTTTAAGAGTGCTAAGATGGGACACACACGTTGCATGTGTACGTTGTACATTTTTCCAAGTGTGTTAAAGTGTCAAAATGACATTTTATTCCTGGGGAGTCTTAACACTAACAAGCCGTTTCTTCTTCATCTTCTACTCACTACTTTAACCTAAAACCCAATTTAAACGTATGTTGTATTGAAAAAAAAGGCGGTTGCCGCCTTGACACCACGAGAAAAAAAATTACAGGGGCTAAATACTTAACACTGGAACAAGAAGATGAAAAAAAAAAAACAAAAAGAAGATTTAAAGCAATCAGTGTTGAAAAAAGTGTCAAATTACTTATAATCACTTACACTGTTTGTGTGAGTGTGTATAACACCAAAATAACGACAATCAAACAAAATAAATTTAAAATCTGGACTTAAAATTTTGAGTGTATGTATGACTGTGTATGATTTTCAAGATCGAAGGTTGAAGTTGAGCTAATTTATGTGTGTAACACAATTTTCCATGTATACTTACAGGGTTGATTTTTTTCGTTAGTCTGAAAGAAAGTTAATCCGTAGATTAACTTTTTATCGTTATACATTTAATGAATTTTGATGGACTGTCATAAAGTTAAAGTAACTCAAAATCTTTTATAAATTTTTAATTTTATTCTTTCTTTAAAGGTTAATTGCATTGACAAAGGTTGATTATGGATTTTCTTGAAAGGTTGTCTTAGGTTAATAGTAGTTCACACCAAAGTTTAAACATTTAATTTTTGGTATTTTTGACAACGGTTTTTTTTTGTAAGGTTAATCATGTCTTTATAGAATTTCTTTCAAAAAACATTCTTTAAATTAAATGAAAAAAATCTAATTAAAAAGCATTTTAAAGGTTGTCATAGGTTAATAGAAGTTCATAGCAAAGTTTAATTATTTAATTTTTGGCAATTTTGACAAAGGTTTTTTGAGGTTAATAATTCTTTTACAGAATTTGTTTTGCAAAAAATTTGTTTCTTTTAGTGTTAATTTTAAATTAAATAACGAAAAAACTAATTAAAAACATTTTTAATGAAACGTTTTTATCAACTTTTTTGTTTAATTTATTTTCACAATGAATGAAACATGAACATTTTTCTCTCGTTGCATGATGGATTTGTTGGGTCAGTTGCTTAGACATGCAGAACTTTAAAAGCACTGTTTCCTATTGCAAAAATACAATCTGAAATTCTATTAACATGATAATGTTTTTAGGCTGGTGTCTAATTCTAAAAAAGTTGCAGAACGCCGCCTCAGTTTGACTATATAAGCTAACAATTGACGAAAAAGAAAACAAGAATTACTACACTCAAAAAATTATGTTAGTAAAATCAACTGAAAATGTCAGTTAAAATAACTACTTTGTAAGTTGTTTTGGGGTCAACTACTTTTTCAGTTAAATCAACTAACAATGTTAGTTATTTTAACTTACATAAAACAACTGACTTATGTAGTAAAAACTACTTACATTTGTAGTCAAAACAACTAAAATGTAGTAAAAATAAAATAATCAATATATGATTTTTATACCCTCCACTTAGTGATAGAGGGTATATATAAGTTTGTCATTCCGTTTGTAACTCATCGAAATATCGGTCTGGGATCCCATAAAGTATATATATTCATGATCCCCGATCGATTTTAAGACATTCTAGCGATGTCCGTCTGTCCGTCTGTCTGTGGAAATGGTGATCACGACCAAAATACTACACGGATATGACTGAAAGTTAACATATTTATTAAAAGTTCTCCTGAGAAGTTTGGTATTGCATTTGAGCAATATCGGTTCAGCGGTTCAAAAGTTATGAACGAAAATGTAAGGACACCTCAAAAATTTTAGTACATTCAACATAACCTAAAAATACAAAATGCTTTAATTCGGCTGCTGGTTGACATATGTGAACATAATTGAACACCAAATGGTATTTAAACAAGAACGAACACATTTTTGACAAAAAAATAAATAAATCGCGGATTTTTTTTTTAACAAAATTTTTTTTTCGCAGAATTTTTTTTTTTTATTTTTTTTTTTTAAGTAATTTCCTTTTAAAAAAAGTTTTTTGTAATAATCTTTTTGAAATTGTGGAGGGTATCACCACATTCGGCAAGGCCGAATTTAACTTTTTTACTTGTTTTTTTTTTAATTTTTCAGAAAAAAATGAATATCAAATTTTTCCAAGTTTTTTTTTTTTTTTTTTTTTAAATTGTAAAAATAATGAAACGAAAATTTATTTTTAATTTTTTGGAAAAAAAACTTTGCAATTTTATCAGGGATAAAATAAATATAATTAACTACTTTAATAAACTGTTACTACATTACAGTACTTTTTTGTTAGTTATTCAAAAAAACGACTTAAAATAACTAACAGAAATAGTTGTTTGATATTTTTCATACAAAAACAACTGACTTTGTAGTTGAAAACAACTAACTACTGTAAAATATACAAACAACTAACATGTAGTTACTTACATAATTTTCTGAGTGTATTTTCATTTTCTTAAAACTAAAAAATTTAATAACTTGGGTTTGTAACTTGGATAATAATTCACCTAGTGGTGAATAACACCGTTTTTCAGCAGCTGGTGAATAAAAAGTAACATAATTATTAAAAAAAAAAAAAAAAATCAATTTTTTTTTTTTTCATCAAATTTTTTTTTTTCATCAAATTTTTTTTTCAGCAAAATTTTTTTTCATAAAATTTTTTTTTTCACCTGTTATTTTGTTTTTTCATCAAATTTTTTTCATAAATTTTTTTGTTTTTTCATCAAATTTTTTTTTCATCAATTTTTTTTATTATTTTTTTTTCGTCAAATTTTTTTTTTATATTTTTTTTAATGATGTTTTTTGTCATCAATTTTTTTTCATCAAATTTTTTTATCAAATTTTTTATTATCAATTTTTTTCTCACCAGGAAAATTTTTTTTTTCATCAATTTTTTTTACATCAAAAAATTTTTCTTTTCATCAAAAAAATTCATAAAAAACTTTTTTTCATCAAAATTTTTTTACCAAAAATTTTGGGTTCATTAAATTTTTTTTAACATAATTTAGTTTTTTGTGAAAAAAAAAATCATTTTTTTTACCAAAACTACTTTTTCACCAAATCTAAGGTTTTCGCATAAAAATTTTCCATTTGTTTATCAAATGTACATAAAACTAGTGAGAGTGTTATATTCTTTGGTGCCGAATCTTTTATACTCTCCAAAATGTAAAAACACTTTTTTGCACTTATTTTTGCACTCACTTACGAAATGTACAGCTCTTTTGGTTTTTTAATTGGGGTCCTCGTCTGATATTTCAATTCGTTTTGCATGGAATAGCAAAGTAATATAACATTATTTTTTTTAAAAAAACTTTGCTTTGGCAAGTTCACCAAAATCTTCCGCAAAACATTATCATGATTTAATGTTTTGGGCAAGAGTACAAAATTCGCAGGCATTTTTACTGAAATCGTCGGATTTCATTAATATTTTAAATATATCCTATTTTTGTAGCCAACAGTAGCGTGTTCCGAAAATGAAAATTTTTTGGGCATACCCCAAAAACGATGCTTATTGAAGAGCTGATTACGGAAAAAAATTTTTGGAGTCATATTCAGGGCGCAGCCAGCGTTACACTTGTGACAACTACTATTGACCGTTGTCTTAGACCGATCGACCCCTATAGCATCGAGTCTAGTTTTCTAGAATGAACCATGTTAAAAAAACTATGTAATGAATTTTCCAGTACTTTCTTTTAAAATTGGTGCCAAAAGTTTCATTTGGTAGAGTAAATTGAGGAAAAAATATAGTTTTCATTAAGCAATTTTGGTCCAGCACAACGTTTTGAAATTATGAAAATGTGTAGTTTATTTTTTTTTTTTAGGGCGGAATTTACAGTCAGCACAAACAAGGAAGGTCTTTCACAGGGCACCCACCGATTGTCCTGAAACTTGCATATAGGAAAGAGGGGAGCAAAATAAGAGTTACCTGTTTTTTTTTATAACTGCCTAATCTCACATTTAGCGGGTCTACATTTTTTTTTTTTTGTTTTTTGAGGATTTTCCCCATTTCTTCAAAAGAAACTATATGAACATTTTATACAGATCCAAAGGTTTTTTGAAGGCCTATCCAATGGTGTATCGGTCTTGCCCAAATTTGGGCACGTTAAGTTCGTTAATGTCAAAAATGTGTAATCGTTGGGATAGTTTATATGGAGGATCTTTGAAATGGAGATATCTTAGAAAATTTTCAAAATTGATTTGAAAATATATTATTTAATTCAATTGTATTATCTTAACAAACAGGGAAATTTTTGATGATAAAGTAGAGAAAATGGATTTGTGACTTTTTTTCTAGTAAAGGCACCCAAAAAATGTGAAGAAAACTAAATTGTTCACATTAATAATAAAAAAACTGTTTCATATCAATAAAAACATATTAAAAATACTAAAGGCGAGTTTAGACGGGAGAGAAACCCCCTAGATTTAAAGTAAAATACAACTCTGTGGTAATATACTTTTGACTTTGTGTAAAATCTCATTTCTTTAATACTTGTTTTTGCTTACCATTTTCATAATATTATTATTTGTTTTCGCACATTTAGTCAATAATTTGTAGATTGGAAACCGAATTAAAGTAAATAAAAAATATATAATAAAATTTTATTTGACATTCCAATTTTAAAAGTTACCACAGAGTTGTTTTTTACTTTAAATCAAGGGGAATTCTCTCTCGTCTAATCACGCCTTAAGGAAAAAAGTTTTAAAACCCTTAAATTGTTGGTCAATATGACTTTTTATCGTAGTAAGTGGCAGATAAGTCTTTTTTGACTAGGAAACACGCTAGAAGTGGCAGATGCGACCATTTTACGTAACGTGTTTTGATCATTTACTCCCAGCTGAAATTTTGCTGAACTGGCAGCAGCTTTTGGAAAGGAAACTCGAGTCAAGGAGTGCATCCAAACCTGCTGAATTCATGCATGATTCTCTAAGGCGATGTCACACTTTAGAGCGCTAGTTGGATACTCCGAAAAAGCGCTCTTAAGATGCTCTGAATTCACATCTCTTTAGAGCGCTGAAAAAATTGCTATAAAGATGCAGTGAATTCATGTATCTTTTTAGAGCTGATTTAAGCAGAATAAAGATGAAGCACATTTGACTATTTCTGAAATACAAATTACAAAATCTGAAATACAATTGACTATTTCTGAATACAATTGGAAAATCTTAAATACAATTGACTAATTCTGAAAATCAGTGGACTCCCTGCAAGCATTTGAAAGAAATATCGCCTAAGAGATCCAATTACATTTAAAAAATTTCCAATTATGTCTCGAAAATTTCAAATTATATTTCAGAAACTTCCATTTATATTTCAGATATTACAATTTATAACCAAAAAATGTTTAATTACATTTAAAAAATTTTCAATTATATTCGAAATTTTTGAAATATAATTGAACTGAAGTGGAAATGGTGTACTCAATTTTTTTATTTTTTATTCAAAATGTGTTAAAAGTGTTATGCTTGAAGCACTCTTTGCAGCGCTGATTAATGCGCAATAATGATGCAGTGAAATCATGTGTCTTTGTTCAAAACTCATGGATTTTTATTCAAAAAGTGTTAAATATAATTAAAAGGAAAGCATGTGTGAAATTTTATCAATATATAATTTTATATTTTAAGTTTTATATAAAAAATCTTAACAAAAAATTTAAATTTTTTCCCCTTACTTTTACTGCATCCTCAAGAGCGCTCTTGGATGCGCTTCGGTATGCTATAAAAAGATGCTGTGTCGCCAAAATCTCGATTTATTTTTGCTGGGCTGTTGAAAATTGGTTTTTTAAACTTAATACAAAAATCATAAACACATTCACGGTTCCGAATCTGCCCTAATCTCAATTTTGGGATTTTGGCACTTATGACTTTCTTTCTTTGGAGGGCAGTGTACCATAGAGTAGTATAAGGTAAAAATATATAAACAGTGTAAAACCCTTCATACAATTAGTACATTAAGGTTTCACGTTTAATCATTATAATGTAAGTTTTCCAAAATTATCAAAAACCGACTTTTAAATTTAATTTTTTTTAATAACAATTTACACGATAACGCCATAAAAAGACCACCACCACAAAAGTGTCTATCCTTAACAAAATAATAAACGAACAAAAAAAAAAACTGCAATGGTTGTCGTAAAGTGCAGCAATTTGGCATTGGCCATTTCCGTTTTAGACCACCACCATTACCAACAACATTTATAAGTATTTCATCCATATTTTAGCTATAAAAATGCATAAGGAAAAAAACAAAAAACTTCACAACAGGAGAACGTAATATTACAAGTGTTGTCGTGGATGGATGAATGGATGGATGGCTGGCTGGATGCATGTTGTTACTAAAGTTGTTGGGTTGTTTGGTTATTTGTTGTTTAATGTTGGTTAGAGCCATGTTCTCTTTAAGCTTTTAAAACAAACATGGACATAAAACACGCAACACTTTTTTTTTTGCCTATGAGTGGGTAAGAAAGAAAAAAATG
Organism: Pegoplata infirma; assembly: GCA_963921195.1. Classification (NCBI taxonomy): domain Eukaryota; kingdom Metazoa; phylum Arthropoda; class Insecta; order Diptera; family Anthomyiidae; genus Pegoplata; species Pegoplata infirma. The sequence continues at coordinate 22,299,219 of OY992537.1, forward strand.
TCAGTGGATGTTTTCTTATTTACTTGTTCATTTTTTTTTATGAGATTCATGTTTCAAGTACTGAAACAATGTAATGTGACAGTTCTTTAAACATAAACTAATACGCCTTTTTAAATAGAATACACTCAACAAATTTTAAACAAATTGAAAATGACAGTTCAAATGACTAAAAACGAACTTACAATTGGTTGTTTTGGGTTATTCTACTTTCTAGAGTAGATTAATTTACAAGATAAATCTTGTAAATTTATATAATCTTTATATAATCTCGGATCAATACTGATCAGTACTGATCTTTCAAATTTCGAATCAGCTGTGATATATAAGAATATATATAAACATTTTTGCTCGGGTCTTTTTAATCTTTTTTTAAAAATATGTTAAAAGCAATAAATTTTCAAGCTCGAGGTCTTAGTTGCTTAAATGCTTTTATTTATTCAAAAAAAATTTACAGTATTTCGCAATTCTTCGAATTGCATCTTCAGGGACAGTTCAAATTTATGTATAAAAAATACATACAAATTCTGATAAATAACGTAGTCTTCACTACCATCGTCATTATTGCAGTGCATACATTAAGAGAAGGTCGAATATGAACAACAATTATTTTTTAAAAAATTTTTCTAAATTTATCAAAATCTTTCTGATTTTGAGATTTCCGGGATTGTGTTGATTTTTTCTAAATTATCTTGAATTTTTAAAATTGTTGGAATTTTCATGAGATTTTTTCAGAAATTTGTTTCTGTTTTGTTTTTAATTTTTATGAATTCTTCTGAAAATTCTGCGTAAAATCTGCACTTTGTTTTTATAATTTTATTAAAAATCATTTTACTTTTTTCTTAGACTTTTTCTGTAGATTAATTATTATGAGTGTACAGTTTATTTGCGTACAACTTACATGTAGCAACTGTAGAACTTTCCTAAGTGTAAAATAATTAAATAAGATGGTATAATTTTCTTTTAATTTATAAATTATATATTTGTTTTTCCTATTATCTTAATTGTTTATTGAAAAACTGCGTGCACAGAAAATAATATCGTGATTTTTTTTTTAATTAAAAATGGATTTGATATTAAATTTAACTTCAATTAAACATTTTAATTGATTCAATTAATGTTTTAATTGAATTTTTAACTTTACTGAAAATAAAAATAAAATAAACAAACGAAACCGGTTTTGTATGCATTAGTGTTAGTAGCCAATGAAAAAATAAAATGCAAAAAACAACAAAAAAAAACTTTTGAACTATTGTTTTGTATATTTTGGTGGTAGCAGCCAATGAATACATAAAAGCAACAAAAGAATTTAGTTTTATTGTTTTCTTTAACGCGAGCGGTCGTTGCGGATAAAGTGTTTTGCTAATAAAATGTGTACAGTTGTGTTTTGCACATTGAAATATAATACAATTTTTTTTTGTTTCAACTTTACTAAGGCGACAAAAATGCATGCAATAACAAGATTTCAAAATAAAAATGTAATTTTAAATAGTTTGATATTTTAAAATACTACTATGATGTTTCTATGCAAAACTATACCAAGTGTTTATATTTAATAAAGAAAATAAATTTCTTAATAATATAAAACAAAAACATTCTGTGTTTATTTATTTTAGGGTATTTTTTGAAGTTCATCTTTTAAAATTAAATTGAGTTTTGGTCTTTTTTTAATAAAAATTTTTATGTGAATCAATAAACCTATATTATTGATTTCAATTTTATATTAATTTTTTTTAAGTTTATTTAATTACAATTTTAATTGGTTTTCCATTTTATTTTCAATTAAAAATTTAATTGATTCAATTAACAATTTAATTAAGTTTTAAAACTATTTTCAAACAAAATGAGTAATTAATATGCGTATTTTCGTGATACGTCCGAAATCAATTAATTTTTTAATTGAATCAACGAATTTCGTAATTGAAATTCATTTTTATTTTTTTCTGTGTGGTTTAATAAGAAGAGTTTGCAAATTTTAGTTAATTAAATGAGGGAACAAGTGATTTCGTGTAAAAGATTAAAACTAGATGGATTTTTGGGATCTAGAATATGAATATAAATAAACACTATGGGTATTAATAAGAAAATATCCTTAAGAAAATATTTAACAATCATTAGAAACAATCCGCCAAAAAATTAACAAAAGAACTTTTTTCATGATAAAGCAACAAAATTGAACAGTTTTTTCTACTTTTTAAACAAATGTTGTACAGTTTTCAGCAGATAACAGGTCAAAAGTTCGATTTCTCTAGTCCAAGTGCTTGACTTTAACCTTCTTCTGAGAAAAATGTTTCAATTCGTCAACAAAAGTACAAAAATTGAAAAAAAACAAGTAGAAAAGTTAAATTCGACTTTGCAGAATCTATGAATACCCTCCACAATGCACTTTTTAGGTGATTATAAATTTTCTAACGGGTGAAAAATAACATATTTTATTTTTTGTAATAAAACTTTTTTTTAGTAATTTTGGAAAAAAAAAAAATAATTTACTAAATTTTTTTTTTTGAGTTTAAAATTCTTTGAGTGTAAAATTTTTTTCGATTGTTTTTTATTTTTTTTTTGTTTTTTTAGTGTAAAAATATTTTTAGTGACAAAAATACGTTGTAAAATATTTTTATGACTTACCAATGCTTTTAAAACATGTTTAACGGGCTTTTAACACGGGAATTTAAGGTGAAGCAAATCTGAAATTCACGGTTTTGCTAATAACTTTTGAACCCCTTGACCGATTTGGCTGAAAATCAATACGAACCAGGCCCTGAGAGCGACAAATATATATGCCAAGCTTAAGCATCCATGCCTTTCGAAAGTTAGCGTGTTTTTTATCACGTAAGTTCACGAAAAACCCTTGCCGAAATTAAGTCTTTTGCTCATAACTTTTGAACCACTAGACCGATATCGCTGGATTAGAATACCAACCTGACCAGGTAAATTTCCAATATATATGCCAAACTTCAGCCGCCTCCTTAAAGTCTTTCAAAAGATATCGTGTTTTCAACAGACAGACATACGGACATCGCTAGATCGTCTTAAAATCGATCGAGGATCATGGATATATATGGGGCATTCCAAGCCAAATCACTCACTTTTAGACCCGACCCCTTTCGATTTATTTTATTTTTGGATATGTTTTAGTCCTTATTAAATACACCAATTTTCAGCCTTTTATTCAAAGATGGTGTTGAGTAATCATTTTTTCAAAATGGCGATTTTCTCCAAAAAATTAAAAAATTGAAATTTTTAATTAATTTTGACCATTAAAAAATATAGATATTTTAAAAAAAGTTGGACAACATATTGTTGGTATTTAAATGTAGTTTTAGAAAAAAAAATATGAAAAAATTATTCGAAGTAATTATCACTTATTTTTTGACGTTTAAAAATTAAAATCGACTTTTTGAAAAAGTCCGAAACCTTCGATTTTTTTTGTAAAAAACTATAAAAATTCTGCTTTAAATTATGCAACTTTTAAGCCATAACTCAAAATGTGATCACAATTCTTTCTTTTTTTTTTTTTAAATTTTTAAAATTGCACCTTTTATGTTATGGCTCTGATTTATTTTATATGGAGCTCCAAAAAAAAAAATTGGTAGATACTGACCCTCACTTACCCTAAATATATTCATTTGGAGGTAAATATACGTCCCTCAAAAATTTAGGACGATCGGACATGGGTAAGCCGTTTAGCATCGTCCTTGAAGTTTAAAAAAACGGATTACAAGGAAAAATATGAATTTTTTTCTGTTTTCGCAATTTTTTTGGTATTTTAAGTTAAGTTTTAATTTAAGTGATTACAGAATTATGATGTGGAGCAAATTGCTTTTCTAATAAGGTACTAAAAACTAAAATCGGTTGAAAATCAGCCAAGTTATTACAACTTCCCCATGCATCTAGCGTGTGCCATACAACTTGATTAAAAAATACGAGTCCCTTTTTTTAAATTTATTGAAATTTTCTACTGTAATAACATTTTTTCATTATTCATGTTTCTGTGTAATATTTTTTGGCTTTTCCAAATTTTAAAACAAAAAAAAGATTTTTTTTTTTAAATAGAGATTTCAAAAGGGTTTTGAAAATGCAGGCATTTTTAGCACTAATTTAAAAAATGTTAGCAAAACACAATATGAAAAATACTTGTCATCTAATTACATTTGAACTTGAAGAATAAAAAAATGTTATTACAGTAGAAAATTTCAATGAATTTCCAAAATCGTATTATATTGCTTAATCAAGTGTTCTGCCATACGTTAAATGCCTGGGGAAGTTGTAATAACTTGGCTGATTTTCAACCGATTTCAGTCTTTGGTACCATATTAGAGAGGCATTTTACTCCGTATTATAATTCTGTAACCACTTGAATTAAAACTTTACTTAAAATACCAAAAAAATTGAGAAAACAGAAAAAAATTCATATTTTTCCTTGTAATCCGTTTTCTAAACTTCAAGGCCCATGCGGAACACCTTATTCATGTCCGATCGTTCTTAATTTTTGTGAGGAGTATTTTTGCCTCGAAATGAATATATCTAGAGTAATTTAGGGTCAGTATCAACCAATTTATTTTTTTTGGAGCACCATATAAAATAAATCCGAGCCAAAAAATAAAAGGTGCAATTTTCAAAATTTGAAAAAAAATAAAACAAATTGCGATCACATCTCGAATTATGGCTTAAAAGTTGCGTAATTAAGAGTAGAACTTTTAGACGTTTGTAAAAAAAAATCGAAGGTTTCGGACTTTTTCAAAAAGTCGATTTTAATTTTTAAACGTTAAAAAATAAGTGATAATTACTTCGAATAATTTTTTAAATATTTTTTTCTAAAACTACATTCAAATACCAACAAAACGTTGTCCAAATTTTTTTAAGTTATCTATATTTTTAACTGGTCAAAATTAATTGAAAATTTTAATTTTTCCATTTTTTTGAAAAAATCGCTATTTTGAAAAATTGATTACTCAACACCATCTTGGAATAAAAGGCTGAAAATTGGTGCATTTAATAAGTACTAAAACATATCCAAAAATAAAATAAATCGAAAGGGGTCGGGTCTAAAAGTGAGTGATTTGACCTGGAATGCCCCATATACTTTATGGGGTCTTAGACCAATATTTCAATATTTCCATCACTAGAGTGGAGGGTATAAAAAAAAACTTTTTCAGAGGTCTGATTTTTTTCATTCGAACCTAATAAACCTTTGCCCATAAGCAATATTCGGCGTAACTTCATGAGCCTGGCATTATTAGTACTTGCGAATCCATGATTTTATTTCGGAGATGTTCCAACAACTTAACAACTAATTTGCATTAGCACATTTTTTTCGAATTTGTTCACAAAGGCTTTTCCTTAAACTAACTGTAAATGAATCAGAGAATTCAAATTCTGTCTGAATTTTTCTGTACACACAAAAAAAATCTTGTCAAATTACTATAAAAAGTCACGTAATCAAATTTTACCAATATTTGACAGTTTTCCTTGTTTTTTTTTTAACAAAAAAATTTTCGATCGAAATTTAATTTTTTTTTGTAATTTTACATTTTTTTTTGTAATTTTACAAATTTTCAACTTTTTTTTACAAAAAAAAAAACTAGTAAATTCACGAGAATTCCTTGTAAGTTTTCTTGTGCTAAAAAAGTTGTAAATTTACAATTTTATTGGTAAAAAGCTTGAAAAATTACAAAAAAGCTCGTAATTTGTACTAGTAATTCTCGTAAAATAAGAGGTAGCAAAAAATCTAGTAAAATCACGCGACCTTCTTGTAAGTTTTATTAATTTTTTCAAATTATTTTTTAAAATTTTTTCTACGAATTAGGTTAAATTTGAGGCCAATCGGATTGCATAAACCGGCGATCAGTTGTGGATTTTTGGAAATTAAAAAAAAATATATTTAAAATTTTGATGTGATTTATTAATTTTGATGCGTTAAAATTTGCAAAAAATGGCGGATTTTTCCTACGTTCAAGAAATGTAAAAAAAAAAACTTTAAAATGTCTTACCCTCGACGCCTTAATAGAGCTTGGAACAATCTTTCTTTTAAACTTAATTTGAGCCATTTCAAAGTTTTAGATTTTGTTCAAAGTTTTAAATTTTTCAAAAATTTCCGCCAAATTATTAAATTTTTGAAAATTAAAAATGCTGAATCAAAAAATTCCTGAAATCGGTCAAACGGTTTTTGAGATATCGCAATTTGATTTTTGTCAAAAGATTTCCAAAAATGTCGGGTTTTCCCTACGTTCAAGAAATTTTTTAACAAAAATCATAAAAAAAAAAATTTATATTTAACCTAATTTGAGCTAATTAGACCATTTTCGATCAAAATTTTGAATTTTTGGTTAAAATTTTCCAAAACCTAAATTTTAATCAAAGGGCGCTACGGGTAAAAATGATCAGATTTGACTTTAATTAGATTAAAATGAAAGCGTGTCTCAAGATCTATCCAGAATAGGAGCAAGAAAAAAATTGTACGTTTTTTTAGATTTCTAGACCGTAAGAAAACCACCATATTTTGCAAATTTAAAAAAGCGATAACCTCGAAAACCCTTCGACCGATTTTAAAATTAGTATTCACATAAATCTCTAAAAACAAATGTATATGGCCTATATTTGATAAGGATTTTGTTTACTGTGTACTAAATATTTTTGAGGTCAAAAGTTCAAACCGCTTGGCCTGCTTGCTAACTAGAAGTCCAATTTCTGGTCATGTATTATTTTTTACTCCAAAAACTACCGAAAATGAGCCCATCCCATACATTTTTTGGGTAACCAATAAGAGATCTAACCAAATATAGATCGATCCTTGATTGTACTGTACCGTACAAACAAGGGATTATAAGTTTTGGATAGTCGAATCCTGGACTACATTCTTCCCTAACCCAACATATTTGCATGTATATAAGTTATTAAGATTTATATGAATAACTCTGCATATTGTATACAACTATAGTTGTAAATATATATTTTTATATATAAAATGGGCGTTTTAACGGTTTACTGAGTTGGTGGAACGATGTAGAAAAATTAATTTTAAATAATTGTTAATGCAACCCAATAAATAACATCATAAAAAATATTTTAAATTTTATAGAAGTAATTATAATATAAAATTTAATAATTATAACTCTGCCTGTAAAGTGGAATTATCATTTCTGTAAATCTTAAACTACAAATCATCAAATATCTCTTAAAGTGTAAACCATTTCTCAAGATCAACGGAAACTCTTAAGAACTTCCTTTTGTCGATTTCTTCTTTTTTGATTAAAACTTCCTCTATGTCAATCTGAAAGGAGAACAAATCGAAAACAATATTCAATTAAAGAACAGCACGTGCTTTACAAAACTAAAAATGCACTTTAATTTTCAATTGTTATTTTTTTTTGGAAATCAAAACACATGTTGTATGTAACTTTTAAATGTTTTTCTTTACATTTTTTGTTACATTATTTTAAAATCATTGTTTGTGTGTAAACACGACATGACTTCGGATTTAGACTTTGTATGAAAGAAAGAACAAATGTCTTGTATATTGTCCCAAAAGATGGTCATGCAAAAATACCAAAACTGGTGATAGAACCAACATGATGATGAGTTTTGGTAAAATTTTCCAAATATTTTGTCAATGTTTTGAAAGATTGTGTATGCGTATCACAGTAAATAAAGGATTCACATCAAGATTTCAAAAATGATGCTGAATTAGTTTCACCTAAATAAAAAACCAGCCAAATTTTTGTTCCTTAAATGCACGCAGAGAAGAGATATGATTGAAAATTTTATCATAATTTGTTTGTAGCAACCATAACATTTTTGCAGCAATCATGTTGTGGTTGTAAATATTCGTAAAATTATAATAAAAACCATAATATGATTGATGCAAACATCTGAAAGTAGAGATGAAATGGAGTAAAACTGCTTTTGCAGTTTTTCATTTCGTGTTCCTGTTTTCTTTCAAAAGGGTTTCAAAGTTTAAAAGGAAACATTTTGTAAAATATTTTTGACACTGGTGATGGCAAATGAAAGAGGAGGATCTCTTCTAATTCCATTTTTTTATTTCGCCATGTCAGGATAAAAGGATGTGAATAAAGTCATTTAAAACTTGAAACTATTTTATTAAAAATTTTGAATGATATTGAAGGAGAAAATACAAAACTTACCTTCGTTTTCCTGATATGTCAAAATAATAATTTATAAAAATAAGAAGAGATCCTCTTCTTTCATTTGCCATCACTAGTGGCCTCCTAGGACAAATAAAATTATTAAAAAAATATTTTATAAAATTGAATCCTCTTAAACTTTGAAATCCTTTTAAAAGGAAACAGGATCACAAAATGAAAAACTGTAAATGCAGTTTAACTACATTTAGTCTCTAGTGTCAAACGTATACTATCCAGTTCATGTTTAAAGGCTTTTTTTTCATTTTTGTCAAACGGTGTAACATGACGCTCTTAAATTATGGTTGCTACAATCATATCTCTTCCCTGCATTTGTATGTAACTTTCAACCAGTCTAAATAACTCCTCCTAAAAAAATCTACTGAAGAAGTATCATCTTCTTTAAATCATCTTTCCTTTTCTTTCTAAACAACCTTGAATATCTCTTTTAAAGATTGTAAAAATATAGCGTAAAAACTCTAATTACCTACAAAAGGCCGCGTGTCAATATTTTATGACACGACGAGCGGCAGCAGCAAAAATTCAAATTCAAGGATGCGGAAGTTGCATCTGTAAACAGGAACAATCATTTTAGTGTACAAAGTCACTTAAAGGTATGAGAGCACATAAGATAAAAGTCAAATTTATGTTTATGAGGCATAACTAAAACGGGGCAATAAATCCATAAATATTTTTATAACTTTAAGCAATAAACAAATAAATAAAGCAGTTATGAAAATGTGTAATAAAAAAGAAAAATATGTGTATTAGAGTGTCCCTTATTTTGGAAATGTTGGAAATGTTGAGACGGTACCCCCTATTTTTTTTCCTTTTGACTAAAAAATAACTCAGGAAAAATTTTACGCCCCTACGACCACGCCTTCCCTACGCGACGGGGCCTTAAAGAACGGGGCCTTAAAAATAATTTTTCCATACAAACCAAAAAATTTTTTTTTGATTTTTAATTTTTTTGTTATTAATTATAATATTACTTGGTTAGCTTATTCATGACAAAAAATTTGATTTTGGTGGGATGAGGCTTTCAGTTCTAAAAAATTTTTCGAAAAAAAAAAATTTAGAGCTTTTGGGGTCCTACAGTAAAAATTTTTTAAAAAATATTTTTTTTTAGTTTTGGCAAGCAACCGTTTTAGTTGAATTGTTGCTTTTAATGATATATATTCATAAAAAAATATTATTCCTATCTGTGACATCTTTATCGTGATCTAAAAAAGGGTAAAAAATGCATTTTTGATGTTTTTCGATACACGATCAAGATGTCACAGATATGAATAATATTTTTTTATGAATATATACCATTAAAAGCAACATTACAACTAAAACCGTTGCTTGTCAAAACTAAAAAAAAAAAAATTTTAAAAATTTTTACTGTAGGACCCCAAAAAAAATTTTCGAAAATTTTTTTAGAACTGAAAGCCTCATCCCACCAAAATCAAATTTTTTGTCATGAATAAGCTAACCAAGTAATATTATAATTAATAACAAAAAAATTAAAAATCAAAAAAAAATTTTTTGGTTTGTATGGAAAAATTATTTTTAAGGCCCCGTTCTTTAAGGCCCCGTCGCGTAGGGAAGGCGTGGTCGTAGGGGCGTAAAATTTTTCCTGAGTTATTTTTTAGTCAAAAGGAAAAAAATGAGGGGGTACCGTCTCAACATTTCCAACATTTCCAAAATAAGGGACACTCTAATGTGTATGAAAGAAAAGTAATAAAAATGGCCATTGACAACCGCAGGATATAAAAATGACAGTTATAACAATTTGAACAAAATGTAGGAACTTTTACCCAATTTTGAAAATGAGGAGTCATTGCTAAGATTAAAAAGGTTTCACTCAGACTTAATAAACCCATATATTTTTAAATGGTCTGAAAAAGAGTAATATTTCATTTTCCTCAGTCTTAGTAACCCAGCAAAACTTTGGTAATGGGTAGTGATTATATAACACATTACCAAGTAATGTATATCCCTTATTTGTAGCATTATTTTAGGATGTCTTTCCAAACATTTGTTCCACAACGTATTATTTTCAGTGAAAAATAATGCATTACTAATAATTTGCTACGTAATGCATGATTATTGGAAAAAATGTATTTCATATTTATTATTTCTAAACATTAAATCATGGATGACTTATATTTGGTTACATTATGTATTATTTGAAAGTTTGAAATAATGCATTATTTATAATTGGATGCATAATGCATTACAATAACATAAAAAATAATTATTTTATAAAAAAAATGCATAAGTTTAAACTAGAGATGGGCTCACGACAGGAAATTTCTAACGAAACACACTCACGAGCATATTTTATCTACTTACACTCACTTACAATCACGTGAGTAAATTTAATACAAAATTACTTTTTCACTACTTGTAACACCTTATATATTATCTTCTGGTATGCTATATTATTTCATTTCTGGTAACCTATAAAATATCATATATTTTACACCTTACTCGTATTCTTCGTTATAAATTTATGACTTATTTTATACCTTACTGGTATTCTTTGTGATAATGTGGATGCATTAAGGTGCATCCTATACCTTATTTTATACCTTATTTGGTAATCTAAGTTTTGCTGGGAAATTTTGCATAACTTGGTGACAAATATTTTTTGAAAAGCTTTAAATAGCGATATCTCAAAAACTGAGCCAGATAGAGCAAACTGAAGAACATTTTTAGCTCTTCGGATCTCCATAGTTTCACCGACCCTTTTCTCATGTGTAAACGCCAATGAATGCTAGCTTTGAATCTAAACAAGTAAGAGTGTTAAATTCGGCTATGTCGAATCTTTTATACCCTCCAACATGCAAAAAAATAAAATAAAATCCCAGGAGTGTTTTCTTTTTTTGGGTGGGTCGGTAGTGGTAATTGGGGGGGGCAAATTTCCTCTCGTATATGTGTTTAAAAATTCATTCTTATGCTTTTTGCGCTAAAGAAATACAAGTTATCAATATTTAAGAAAAATTTTATTCCACGCCCATAAAAGGGGGGCGGACCGCAAAAACAACATTTTCTAATTCTTTGGGTCCAAATGCAGGACTTTGATCTTCTTGTAGCATATAAATGTTGCATTTGTTAAACAAAAACACAAAAAAATCATGTAAAAAAATTATGTTTTTCAGAGGTTGGTTTAGTTCTTCAAGGGGACCTTTTTTCCCCCTGGTCCGATTTTGCTCATTTACGAACTTAACCTGCCTAGGAACATAAGACATATTCGTGCCAAATGTCGGGAGTCTAGCTCTTTTATTTTGGACTGCATCGTGTTAAATACAGACGGACGGACGGACATCGCTAGAATGTCTTAGAATCGACCACTGATCATAAATATATATACTTTATGGGATCCTAGACCGATATTTTGATGCGTTTCACACGGAATGACAAAGTGAGTATACCCCCATACTGTAGTTGGAGGGTATAAATATTTGGCATTACCGAAAATTTAAAAATTTATTTTCGATTTTCCGAAATCACCTCATTTTTGTGTGATGTAAAAAAATGTGAAAAAAGTATGAGCTGGATCGGTTAAAAATTGTCATGGCGCAAGCGTATTGAAGTTTGTGAGAACGAAATTTGTCGCAAAATGGGAAGAAAATAAGTAAAAAAGGTTTAATTCCGCCCAAACGAAAATATATTTTTCTTGAACTTCTTCCTACGGTCAATTTTTTCCAAACTTCAAATGGCAGTATCTCGAAAATTATTTAACAGATTTTAGAAATATTTTGATATTTGTATTCAGCATGCAAAAATTTTTGAAAATAATGTATCGCGAAATTAATAAACATGACGACAAAAATTTTTTCTTTTTAATTTTCAAAACGGAAATTGTTATAATGACTGAATACTTCACGGTCATAATCCCCATATTAGTTGTAGGGACTATAACCCTTTCCAAAATGGTCGTAATCTCAATCCGAAACTTTTTCGATCATAACCCCCACTAGTTTAGGTTCATGAGACCAAATCCTGATCCAAAATGATACCTCAAGGAAAAGGGTTTGGAGGGAGGGAGTGTTTTGTGTTTCTTCTCACATTAATTGGAGTTAATCTGTCTTCCTGTATAATATCACATGCTTCATAAAATTTACTTAGCCTAATGTATTTTAACTTCCTCCATGGGTGGACCCCTCTTAGGTCCTTCATAGTCTGAAAGAAGTAAGAGCCAAAACAATTTAATCGAGTGCGAGATAGCGCAGGGCACTGAAAAAATAATGATATGAATCTTCCACCATCTCTTTATCCCCATACCATCTACACAAATCATCACTAATTAATTCTAAAATTTTCAAGCCACTTCCTTAAATCAGTTTTTGTCATATGAAAAAGCGTTTTTAAACACTATTTCCGACACGAGTCCATAGAGCCTCGCGCCTGCTTTCCCATTTTGAATCTTCTTGGTGTTCAAAATTTTCCCTGATTTCCATATAAATACTTAGTATCCAAATTCGCCCATACGAGCTAGTTCGTCCGCGTTTTCATTTCCTGGAATATTTATTTTCCAGTGCCTTTAAAGCTGCTTGACTATCAATGTACACTAAGAAAATTATGTCATTAACTGTTTGTAGGTTATTTTAAAAAGTAATCAGTAAAGTTATTTTAAAAGAAAAATCACTTATTTTATAAAGGATTTAATTTTTTTACTATTTCTGTAGTTTAAAAAATATAATTTACTGTCTTAAAACGAATTTTCTGTTACATTCATTTTCGGCAGTAAAAAATTTCTTCTATAGTTTTACTGTTTTTCAATACAAAATAACTGAATATTCAGTAGTTTTTTAATGTTTTGGTTAGTCATTAAATTAACATTTAAAATTGACTGTAATGTGTTTTTATTTTAAATGAAAAAACAGTGGAATGGTTTTTAAATAAAATTTCATTTGTTTTAAGTGAATATTCACTGGAATTTATCTACATAATTTTTTGAGTGTAACTAATGCTCTCACTAAAGTAAATCGGTCTCATCGAAATGAGTCTAGCTGCCTCGGACACTGCATACAAATCCACCTGAAAAATTATACAGCCGTCCTGTAGCCTTAAACTATTTTCAATTCCCAGTTTCTTACAGTAGACTCCACTACCTGTTCCCTGTTGCATCTTCGATACAATATGAGGAGTCGTATAGTCAGTCACACAAGCCTTGTATCGATGGTTTCGTATGAGTTTTGTGTGCTCATAGTCCCGTACTCTTAGCACACGATTTTGTCCCTGCCATAGCTGTGTCCTTGGCTAAAGTGCAATTTACGGGGCACAAATATTTTGGCAAAAAAAAATATGCCACCCCCTTTCAAATAAAAAAAAAAAACGAAATTAATATTTAAGGGGGCTGGGCCCCGGGGGCCCCCCTGGAGCCAAAAACACCCCCACCCACCAACATGTATGTATGGGTACTCATATGAAAGGTAATTTGCTCACGATTGCAAATATGTATTTTTTTAAAGTATTTTATCAATATTGGCCCCCCCCCTAGGTCCATTTTAGTATTATAATTACCAAAAAATAAAAAATTTTTAGAAAAAATCGCGCGATTTTTTCTAAAAATTTTTTCCCTGCGGCGCTAGTATTTAATACAATATACCACTATTCACTTTTTAATAATTTAAAAAACAATTAAGTATTTTATCAATATTGGCCCCCTCTAGGTCCATTTTAGTATTATAATTACAAAAAAAAAAAAAAAAAATAGAAAATATCGCGCGATTTTTTAAATTTTTTTTTTTCCTGCGGCGCTATTATACCTATATGTAATATAATTCTATTAACTTTTTAATCATTTAAAAACAAAATTTAAAAATCTTTTCTTCAAATACTTTGACTTTATCAAATTTAAATGGGTTTGTATCAACTTTTTCATTCACTACATTAATTCTTATCCTCTAACCCAGCGGTTACCAACCTATGGTACGCGTACCACTAGGGGGTACGCGAAACTGTCCGCGGGGGTACGCCAAATTTTAGTAATTTGGACATTCGTTTTATATTAACCTTTCAATGCTGGCTCCGCATCTGGCTTCCAAAGTTTTCCATAACGTCAGGTTTTCAAAAACGTTGAGGTCAAAGTTCACAAAAAAAGTATTTTTGTGCAATTTAGTGAGCATTTCTTGCGACTTTTTGGATGATATTTTGAGATCTGGCCTTTCGATGCTGATTCTGAATATGGTTCCCAAATTTTTCTTTGACGCCATGTTTTTGAGCAAATTTATGTCAAAGTTCTAAAAAAACGTGTTTTTGGGCATTTTTAAGATGGGTTGTAATAGAGTGGAAATTTTGTTAAACTCAAAATGACCTTTCATTGTAATTGGGGGTGTTTCATTCAAAAAGTCACGGAATTATTGATCTGCCCTCGTATTAAAAAAAAACATTTAAAAAAACAAATAAAAAATTAAAAAATTTTTGCTCTGTAGAAAAACCAGCCCAAAATCCGAGTTTTCAGATGCATTGAACCAACCACCCCAAGGAGCGAACCTTTTTCCAAAAAAAATGTGTTGATCTCCCCAAAATCCTTCAAAAAAATTATAATACCCGCAGATTTAAAATTTTAGAATTAACTCTAATATTTATATGTGAAGTTTTTTTAACGAAAACAAAAAACTCGTTAGGGGGTACGCGGCTGCTAGAATTTAAAATTAGGGGTACGCGAGCCAAAAAGGTTGGTAACCGCTGCTCTAACCCAATTCTTAATCTAACCCGAAGGGTTTCAAATAAATAATTACCTGATAAATATTTATTTTTGATAGTATTTTATTCATAGAAGTTACACTCAAAAAATTATGTATGTAAATTCCAGTGAATATTCACTTAAAACAAATGAAATTTTATTTAAAAACCATTTCACTGTTTTTTCATTAAAAATAAAAACACATTACAGTTAATTTTAAATGTTAATTTAATGACTAACCTAAACATTAAAAAACAAGTGAATATTCAGTTATTTTGTATTGAAAAACAGTAAAACTATAGAAGAAATTTTTTACTGCCGAAATTGAATGTAACAGAAAATTCAGTTTTAAGACAGTAAAATATTTTTTTTAAACTACAGAAACAGTAGAAAACAAGACATCCATAATGAAATTAATGATTTTTCTTTTAAAATAACTTTACTGATTAATTTTTAAAATAACATACAAACAGTTAATGACATAATTTTCTTAGTGTAGCATATTATCTTTTATTTGAGTATCCATACTTTATAAAAGTGGGCGGTGGGCGGTTTTTTGGACCTAGAGGGGCCCAGGGACCCAGCCCGCCCCTTTATTTTTTTGTTTATTATTTCTTTTTTAATTACCTATAATTTAAGTACCCACACTAGTCTGTAGGTAGGTGGGGCGCACAGTGCTTCGTTCCCATATAACGAAGGGACAAAAATAGAAGGAGTTGTCACATATTTTTGAAATTTGGTACACGTGCATAAAACGTCTTAGTTAAGAAAAATATGAATTTTTGGAAAAATCGGTGCAAGGACACGCCTACCGCCCATGTGTCCTGAAATTGAAAAAAATAATTTTAGCTTCAATAATGCCCACAAAATTACAAAAAGTGGTCATGCTGATACACATTCAACTAGCAACTTGTGTATAAATTTTCATTTAAATCGGAGCAAGGACTCAAGGTCCTGCCATATATCCTTTTTCTTTAAAACGCTATAACACCTACGAAAATTGTCCGATCGTAAAAAAACTTTGTAAGCAAATTAATATTCCTTAGATATATATTAATACCAAATTTGGGCCAAATCGGATTAGTAATGTGGAAAATATAAAAACATCCTTTTTTAAAAAATTGTTTATTTTTATTTTTTATGTCGTCTAAAAAAGGTCAAAGAGATGTATTAAATCAACTTCTGAGCTACATAATGTTTATACATGTCTATAGTAAAATTTGATGGCGGTTCTTTTTTTAGAATACATCAACCCCCTATCTTCCATTTTTAGGGGTCATTTTTATCCTTATTTTACATATCCTCGTAGAACAACACTAAAACGTGCGTTTAAATAGTTAATATCTTCTACAAAAATGTTAAGCATCAAATTTTACTAGGGGTTGTCAAATGCCAAAAGATCCTGCGATACAATAAAAATGCTTTAAAAAGTAAAATTGTTAAGTATCACATATTGTTAAATAGCGTTTACCAAAGTAGATGGAAATAAGTCGAAAAATGTACTAAAAAACTATTGAGATAAAAAATATTTATACTTCTCTACAGTGAAATTTAATGGCGGTTCTTTTGTTAGAATATATGAACCCTTTATCTTCTATTTTAATGGGTCATTTTAGTCCTTCAATAAAACGAGCGTTTAAAGGTTAAAGCGTAATACTAAATTCCTTTTTTAATGTTTCTTATAATTTATAATTTTTCAGTAGAATACACTGTGCAACAAATTTGGGGTCACTTTCACGGAGTGTATCTTATATTGAACAAAACAAAAAATGAAAGTATGCCATTTGTAAACCAAAACCCATGAATTGTTTAGAAGTCTTTAAATAAGGCAATTGGAATGATTAAAAAAATCTACTAAATGTTTGTAGAACATTTTAACACTTTAAACATACGTTTAAGTGGTTTTCATAAGAATATTTTAAAAATGGACTGAAATGACCCCTGACAATGGGAGATAGAGGGTTAATATGTCCTAAGAAAAAAGAAACATCGTATTTTACTGAATACATCTATTAACAGTAAGCTTAGAAGTACATTTGTTACATTATTTTAAATTATTTCACACGATTTTGGTGAAATACAATTTAACAATTTAAAATATTTTTTTTTAGGCATTTTGCTTTTATCTCATGAACTTTTAGTATTTTACAACTAATATTGAAATTCTGTGCAGAAAATTTTTGTATAACTTGTCAGCCCTTTAATCGAAAGTGTAAGTGTTATTCTACGAGGGTATTTGGAAAAGAGACTAAAATGACCCCAAAAATGGGAGGTAGATGGTTAATATATTCTTAGAAAAGAACCGTCATCCAATTTTACCAAAGACATCAATTAACCTCATTTAGCACACAATTAAATTTAATATTTTTTTTACTTATTCTGAATGACTTCTTCTGAGCGCCTTTGAAAAAACAAAAATTAAAAACTTCAGTGGGCCATAAAAAAAACTCGAGTTAAATTTTCGAAATTCTTCAATTGTTTTGGTCTACTAATAATATACTTTCATTTTGCTTTTTTACCCATTTAAAACATAAAATCGTGTTGCACAATGATATTAAATACTCTCAAATGCCTGAATTTTGAGTAAAAATCATGAATTTAGGCATTTAAAAAATCGATTTTTTTTTTAATTTGTGGTCAAAAGTGGGCCCTAATTTTTGAATACGCTGTTAGACAAGAGTATAAACTAAAAAAATATCCACGAAAAAAATATATAATTTTATATAATTTTTTTTAAAACTCCATCAAACTTTAGTAATTTTTGGATTTTTAATAGAAAAATTTGCTTTTCTGCGCAATAAAAAATATTTTTTTTTGCAAATATATGCAAAATTCTATGTTTTAATTTAATTACAAATATATCAAAGTACTTGAAAACAAAATTTCGAAACATTTTATTAAAAAATGGATTTTTGAGAATTATTTTTGTGAAACAACTAAAACACATTTTCCTGTTAAGTCATTTTTCATTAAAATTCTCTGAGTTTAGCGCCCTCTCGTGGTGGCAAAAGCAATCAGAAAAAATATTTTTGTTAATATTTATTTGAGATACCTTATTATCTTTCAAAAAATCTGTATTTAAACACAATTTGAGACAAAATTTTTTTTTTGATTTTTGTCCATGGGTCGAAGCATAGTGGGGCGGTTTTTTTGGCTCCAAGCGGGGCCCCCGGCGCCCAGTCCCCTTAGATTTTAATTTTGTTTTTTTTTTTTTTAATTCCAGAGGGGGTCCAATTTTTTTTTTTTTCAAAAATACTTGTGCCCCGTAAAGTGCACTTTTGCCGTGTCCTTAGTAAGTATTCCTGAATGTAAAGGTCCAAAGATGGTAAATACAGAGTCCTTTTAAGAGCAGTACTCTATTCACCTTGTCCCTGTATTGGGGATAATTGCCATTTGTTACGTGGTAATTATTCCCATTAATCTGGGAATTATGTCTATTTATTATTGGGATAATGCCCAAATTATTTTCGTTCATAGTCCCCAATGCCATATGACCGAATTAATTTCGGTCTGAATACACGTAACGGAAATGGGACTTATGTCACGTCACCTTATAAGATGTCACCAAAACGTATTATTTTCTTTTTTTTTCAAACTACACTTTAAAAATTTAACAAATCAACACCAATATCTTTTTTTTTTATATTTCAACAAAAATTTTAAAATAGAAATTAAAATTTATTCATTCACATGTTTCCCTACAAAACAACAAAGGAGTCTTTTTAAGTGAGGGGGCTACAAAATACTTAATATTTCCATGGAACGTGTTGGAATTTCAATGAAACATATCACAAATAAAATTTCTCATTTCAACACAATATCCTGAGGATAGAAAAATTATTACACTTCTTTTTAACAAATACACACAATTACAGTTTTTTTTTTTTCTGGCCAAATTCAAATAGAGAGTTCAGAAAAAAACCGCATAAAAAACGTTTACACTTAATAAAAATATATAAATTCACAATTATTTTAATAAAGTAAGAAGGAGAGATATATGAGCAATAAAGTAAGATAAAGAGGGAAATAGTGACGACATTTTTAATTGTAAATGAAATTTTCAACAACAACAAATATTAACAACTTACAAAAAAAAAATGAATGAAAAGAGAATGAAGAAGAAAAAAAAAGTTGTTGAGCTGTTAAAAATTAAATATAAAAACTCAACCCACTCCCCCTTTCACAGAGAAGAACAGAAAGAGAAGAGAAAATGAAACAAAATACTTAACACATTAAAAAAAAAACAACTATCTCTTTCTAATAAATATAAACTAAATGAGAATTGGAGGTATTGTATATATTCCAATTGGAATGTAAAATAAATGAGAAAAATTGAGTGTTATTAAAGAAAAATGAGTAATTTATAAGCTATCTCCTTCTAATATAACGGTTTTATAATAAGCTATCTCTGTTTTTAGAGTATATTTGTTAACTTCTCTTTTTATTAAGCAATGGTCTCTTTCTTGCTTTTATGTTTATAAGATTGTTGTTGTTTTCCTACCCCTGGCACTTCGGTTCATATTTAAAAAACAAACTGGTTTTCCATAGCCTTTGTGGTATGTGCTTCTAAGCTAATGCAGGTTTCTGACACAATTCAGTTCGTCGTCGTTTGTCTTACGTTAAACACAATAAACGCTTTAAAATTTTAGTAAATATTGAACAAAAAAACAAGTTTTTTTAGACAAAAATATATAAGAAATTTTGAAAAAAGCCGCTGGAACTTAAATAACGACGGCAATTTATTTAAAAATTTGTAAACGGAAAAATATAACGGATATAAAGTGTTATTAATATGAAATTATAACCAAAAAAATATTAAAATTATTTAACAAAAATGCAGTGTACATGAAAAAAATGTTAATTTGCTAATAAAAAAACCATTAAAAATTTATTGAAAACAAAAATTGTTACAAAAAATTTTAACAAATTAATTTTGTTAAGTTTTTTTTTGTCAGTGTAATTTTGAATTTACAATTACACAAAATATAAAAAGCGGCATTATGCTTATCGGTTCTCATCCTTTTATGTGCAATGGTGCTGGTGGTGTTGCCATGTCGGGAAATCCTACAAATAATACAAATCCTAGCACAGCTACTGCCAACAGTAAATCAGCCGCCGGCTCAGCTACAGATTTTTCTATAGCCGCCATTATGGCTAGAGAAGAAAATTCTTCTAGTCGGGAATCATCCGTTAGATCAGCCAGTAAGTACAATTATATAAAGAATTAAATTAAAGAAAGAAACTTCATAAAATACGGATTAGATATCAAATTCATGATTAAAATTGTTTTTAAACACGCCAAGTTACGCATAGTGAATTTTTTTTAACTTTTTTAATATGGACAATAAAATTTTGCCATAAAGCTATAAAAATTTTAGAAAACCCATTAAAATTCATTAACAATTTCAACAAAATTGTTAAAAAAGTGAAGTTTTATAACTTAATTAACAGTTTCTTTGTTAATCAAATTAAAGGTTTTTCGTATTTTGCGAAATAGCGCTTTAAATTTTTGCAATTTTAAATTACCGTCGCTATTTTGTTTTAAGCATATGAAGCTTTTAATGAAAGCTTTTTGGGAAAAAACTGTAACGAGGCATGTTATTTAAATACAACTATTTGTTTAACAATCTAATTAGCAAAAAACTATGTAAATTTTTACCAAAATGTGTAAATTTGTTATAAAAAACTTAGCTTTTTTTTTGTTCAACAAATTGTAGCACTAATTTATTTGAAAAGCTTTGTTTTGAACCTTGAGGAATAGCGCATTTAAATACATAATTGCAATATTCAAATGCCGTCGCTATTTTGTTCTAGGCATATAAAGTTTTTTAGTGAAAGCTTTTAATAAAAAACTGTAATCTGTGAAGTTATTAACAATCTAATTAGCAAAAAAATATGTAAATTTTAACAAAAATTTGTAGTGTTTTTGCTTTCCGAATTCTGGACTTTAAAAAGTTAATTATATGCCAAGTTGGGATGTGTTTCAGAGATTTGTTGAAATTTTTTTTTTTTTAATTTTAAAAATTTTCTTAAAATAACCGAATTTTTTTATTTAGTTGAGTCTATTTTAATTATTTCTGAGAAATCATAATCTAAAAAAAATCGGCAGCAAAAAAAATTTGTAATGTTTTGTTAAAAAAACTTTGGTTTCCGAATTGTGGACTTTATAAAGTAAATTATATGCCAAGTTGGGATGTGTTTCAGAGATTTTTGAAATTTTTTTTAACATTTTTAAAATTTTTTTAAAATCACCGAATTTTTTTATTTAATTGAGTCTATTTTATTTATTTCTGAGAAATCATAATATTGTTTGTAAAATGAGAAATCTAAAAAAAATCGGCAGCTTTCAGAAGAAGCCACCCTATCTTCTTCAGCACTCTTCAGTCTCTCAAAGTGTATCAGAGGAACTTTGAATGAGAAAGAAAATGTTGTTATCGTTTCGCTGAACTTTATACATTTTTAACTTTTGACAGATTGTGTTTTCTCATTGTTGCCAACCCTTACTCGGACTTTTCAAATCTTGAAATTTTTTTTTTCGTCTAAATTTTAAAAATCAATTAATTAATTTATTTTGTTCGGTTCGAGTTTTATTTTAATTATTTCCGAGAAATAACCATTTTTATACAATAAAAAATCTAAAAAAAATTAAGTGACAACATTGGCTTGCGAAGTTGTCGAAAGCTTTCCGAATATGTTTCCTTTTAAACCTTAACGCTTAAAAAGCTTTTTTAAGTTAAAGAGTCAGTTCAAAAAACCATGAATGTCAAAAGACTATTTTTTATAACAATTCAATATTTTTTCATACAAACCAAGAATTAAATTTTAAAAACTTTAATTTTATTTTGAAATCTACGATGGCTAATAAAAATTAAATTTATATGTTGGTTTGTGGGGGGAAAATATTGGCACTCAATGTAAAAATTGTATAATACCGGTGGACGTCACTCAGAACTCAGACTAGACGCGTCCCATCAGAAATTTTATTGAACTGGAAGCAGCTTTTAAAAAGAAACCAAGAGTCAAAGAAATCATCCAAACCACCTGAATTCATGCATGATTCTTGTGCGTGATGTCACAGCTTAGAGCACTAGTTCGTATCACTCATAGAGCCCTATTAAGATGCAATGAAATCATGTGTCTTTTCAGCGCTGATTAAAGTATTCTTTCGTATCATTCTTCCGTCATAACATTATTATAGTTAAAAAAAATAATCTTGACAAAAATTTTAAATTTTCCCTCCTTAATGGGCATTCTTAAATCCCGATTTTTTTTTACTGGGGTTAGTCTAATTGGTTAATCGATTCTATTTAAAATATGAGTTTGGCCAACAAGAAAGTATATTTTCTGGGCAGACGGTATAGAGATTGGAAATACCAAATAGCGCTGAAGTTTAACATCCCAATCTCAAATTTTGGGATAATCTAAAGTTTTTGGTTTTTTCCTAAAATATATTAAAAAAGTGGAGAGCTTTTTATTTTGCCCCTCCACTTAAAAAAAAATTTCAGTTTCAGGGCCCAACCAAAAGAAAATACTATTAAAATTTATTGCAAATCGGAATTAATGTTTTTTCTATACAACTTTTTTAATTTGCTTTTTAATACAAAATTAATTTGTATGGAAATCAAACAAATCTTGATTTGTAATTGTAAATTCATGTTGGTTGTTTTTTTCAGTGTTTTTTTTTTTTAAATATGTATAAAAGTTTCTTTAAAATCAAGTTTTTATTTATGTTAAATTTTGCGAAATTTTCAGTGACTACTAAATTTTATATCAAAAGTGAATAATTACACTTATTTCATAATTTAAAACTTGACATAAGCTTAAAGTTGATCCAACAAAATTTTATAGTAGTTGTTTTTAGTATAAATATATATTTTGTCATTTCCTTGTTAAAAGCTTTCATGAAGTATACATCAAAGACTTGGTCAAGTCGATACAACAAAATTGTAAAAAAGTAGTTTTTAGTATAATAAAAAAAGTTGTTGTTGTAATAGTTTGGCATATAAGCTTAAACTAATTAAAATAATTCAGTAAACAAGCTTTCCTCAAAAAGTCTAAGCTTTAAAATAAAATTCCAATATTTTAACAACATATTACAATTCTTACACAATTTCAGCACAAGAATTGTTTTGAGCTTTATAGAGCTTTTGTAAAATAAAAATAAAATATTTTTTATCAATTCCAATTGTGTAAAAATTGTCTATACTTGTATGTGTGCAAATAAAATTAAAATTTTACAACAATAGGATTGATGCACTCAACTGAACTTATAAAAAGCTTGCAACAAGCTCGGAAGCTTTTTACAAAAATGTGTAAGCTTTACAATTGTTCAAAAATTGTGTCATACTTAAAAGTTTTTGCCATAAGCTTAAAATTGTATTTAAAAGCTTTCGATCTAACAAAATAGTGACTTGCATACTTTACATACATATATTTTGACAAAATGCACTTGATGTCATCTATTTTGTTATTTACATGTTAAAAGCTTCTTTCGTGTGTCATCTATTTTGTCGTTTACTTGTTAAAAGCTTTTGTGAAGTAAAAATAAAAGTTTGGTTTAAGTTGATACAACAAAATGTAATAAAGTT
Source organism: Pegoplata infirma (assembly GCA_963921195.1). Classification (NCBI taxonomy): domain Eukaryota; kingdom Metazoa; phylum Arthropoda; class Insecta; order Diptera; family Anthomyiidae; genus Pegoplata; species Pegoplata infirma. The sequence goes on from OY992537.1 coordinate 22,322,624, forward strand.
TGTTTTTTTAGTATATTTAATCTTAAACTAATTTAAAATAATTAAAAAAAAGCTTTCCTCAAAATGTTTAAGTTTTAAATAAAATTTTCAATATTCAAACAACATATTTAAATTGTTACATAATTTAAGCACAAAATTAGTTTTGTACTTAACAAGAGCTTTTGTGATATAAAAATTAAGCTTCTTTTTATAAATTTCAATTGTGAAAAAATTGTCTTTATTTGTTAGTGTGAAAATACTGTGTGCATTCAACTAAATTTATTAAAAGCTTGCAAAAAGCTCAGAAGCTTTCAACAAAATGTGTCAGCTTTACAATTGTTTGAAAATTGAGTCAGACTTAAAAGCTTTTTTTATTAATTTATTTAAGGTGGCTTTTAGTGATGCATAATATGAAAAACTTAGTAATCAAATTACTTTTACTTACAAAGCTTGAACATACCTTTGTAAGTAAAAGTAATTTGATTAGATTTGATAGGTATCGAATACATTTTATTACGTTTTAAACAAAGGGAGTTTAATATTTAGCGTTTATACAAAAGCTTTGGGATATTAAACTAACAATTAATTGAAATCTTGTTTACAGCTTAATAGTGTTACCACAACTTAATTTTACTCAGAAGCTTTTATAACTGTAACAAACTATGGAAATTATTATTTTAAATATAATTTAAAAATAATTTAAAACAAATATAATTTAAAACAACTTTAATAAAATTAAGAAATCATAATTAAATCAAAAAAAGCTTAATTATGCTTGCGACACATTAAATTTAAATTTGTATTAAAACAAAGTTTGCTTGCTTATTGTAAGCTTAACGTTCAAAAACTGCTAAAGCTTTACTTAAAGCCTTTATTACTTTAAAAAAAAATGACAATTGTTTAACAATATTCTTATATATTGCATACGCAACACAATAAATTAACAAAAAGTGGGTCTATCAAACTTTAAATATAACAGAATAGTGATAGAGTTGTCATGTTTTTTTTAGTATGTATTATAAAATTATAGTTTGCTAACAAAAGCTTTCCATCTAAAAGATTTTTTGCAAAATTTATAACAAGCACGTGCTTAAAACTTTACTTAGATTGGTCGCATTTAAGTTAAATTAATTAAAAGCATGTGACCATCTTGAGTCTATACTTTAAAGCTTTTATAATTCTAATCAAAGTGGTTTTTGACAATTATTGTTAAAAATTCTTATTTTAAAGCGATCTTAAGTCATTATTTTTTTTTGGGCTTAGAAAAATCATCTGTAGAATAAAAATAATAACGAACTTAAAACATGTTGTCTTTTGTTTAGTTCATGTCATAAAATTTTGTAATTATGTATATAATTCTTTAATACTGAAAATAATAAGTTTGAAGAATATTTGTTAATATGTCTGTTATGCAGAAAAAAGCTTTAAGAGCTATTTTAAATATTAGACAAATTTTTTGCTCAATTCATTCAAAACCCAACAATTTCAATCGAATTGGTTCTAAAAGTTTTTTTCTTTATTCTATAAAAGCTTTTAAGCTAAGCTTTTAAATTTAAACCCAATTCGACGAAAAAATATTTATATATCTTACATCACACTTTGTTAGAATAACTGGGTAAATATTTAATTATTTTTTTGTTAACTGACATTTTCAAGTCGTTTTAACAACTTCTTCTTAATTTAAGTGTTTATTTTTTTTTTTTTTGTTTAAATATTTTATTTCTTTGCTATTTTTAAATACCCTCATTAAATTTAGCCAAATACCAAATTAAAAAAAAAATAATAATAAAATATTTTGTTGATGATAGTGTTAAAATCTATTAAAACAAACAAAATCATTAAAAATCTATAAGATGTTTTGTTAAAAAAAAAACGAAACCTTTAAAAAAATATAAATATTTCATTATTAATTAAAATGTTTAAGGTAAATTATCATAATTTTCAAATATATCGTTAACTAGGCTAATATTAACAATAGAAAATAGCCAAACAAAACAAGATGGGTTTAATTAATTTTCAAGTTAACAAAAAGCTTAAGGGGATCGTAAAATTTTGGTAGACAGAAATTTTTAGCAAATATTTTTTTACAGTAGTTAAAATTAAAAATGAGTTAATGAAGAATTTTTTAAAAGCCCTTAAGTAAAAAGGAAGGTGGTTGTAATAAAATTATTAATAAAAAAAATTTAAAAAAAAATTTTTTAGTTAAACACTAAAAGAAATTATCATAAGTTGCTGTCCAATGTAACTTTTTCATCTTAATAACGAATTTTGTCCTCAAATTTATGAAAAAAATGTTCTATAGTTTTATGTTCATTGGATTATTCCATAAATATCAGCTTAAAACTAAAGCTTTTTTGAGCTTTTAAATAATTTGATCAAAAAATCCGATTGTATTGACGGAAATCGTTATGGTGTTGCTTAAAAGCTTTATAATTTAGTTATATTGGACAAAAATTTATGAAGCTTTTTCTTTTAGTGTAAAAACTCTACAAGATTTTTTTAAGCTTTTCAATAATTAGATAAAGAATTTGATAGATTTGCTGAAAATCCTAATGTTGCTGCTGAAAAGCTTTATAATTTAGTTATATTGAACAAAAATTTATGTAACTTTTCCATCATATTAATGAACATTTTTCTTTTAGTGTAGAAACAAAACGAAAAAATTAGTAAACTGACAAATTTTATTAAAATTAAAACTAAATTGGATTTAATTTCATATAACTTTTCTTAGCTTTCATATCAATCTCTACTTTCAATCTTTCACTTATTCTTAATTTCCATTTTCCTTTCTCCCTTCCAGGTCCCATTTCAATAGAAGATGAAGTTGATGTTGATGTCGTCGATTGTAGTGATTCCGAAGAGCCTCCAACCAAATCACGTCGTTTAAATAATTCCAATTGTAGTTCAAGTACGGGTAATTTATCACATACACGACTAAATACCAGTACAGCCAGTAGCGTAGGACGTTCCACACCACCCCAATCACCGGCCAGTGATTTAGATGGTGAACGTTCTTCACCCGAACCGGCACCAAAAGCACCCAAAATAGTGGGCTCTTGCAATTGTGATGATTTAAAACCAGTACAATGTCATTTGGAGACAAAAGAATTATGGGATCGTTTTCATGATTTGGGCACAGAGATGATTATCACCAAGACTGGAAGGTAAGCAAAAGCACACTTGTAAAGAATAATAAAACTTAAAAATATTAACAGAAAAACAGACTGAAAAATAGCAACAGCAAACAGCTAAAATAAAATACTAGGAATATGTAGGTATATTGTAGTTATCATGCAATTGTGACATTAGGTGGTCAGTCAGTCGGTTGTTTTTCTTGTTTTTTTTTTTGCAAACGGATGGTTAAAGTATTTTCGTATTGTAAAAGGAGTAGACGAAATGACCTCTACCAACATTGTTTTTAAACATGGTTTTAGTATTTTTTTTCTTATATATTTTTTTTATGACAAATTGCGTTGTAATGTGAGTAGATTAACGCGCTAAAGGGTGATACATTTGCATGTGGCAACACATTTAATCCTTTTTTACGTGTTTGAAGAGAAAAAGAAAAATATATATATAATTACAATTATTTATGATTAAGAAGAAAATTTTAAATATTCAACACAATAAGACAATAAGAAAAATTTAAAAAACGAAATAGTTGCTTGTTTTAAATTCTTTCGTTTCGATTAAAAAGAAGCTCTTTAAGAGTCGGAAAGTTTATGTGAAGAAATTTTCCACAATTTTTCGCAATATTCAAAAGCTGTTTGTTTTTGCACCCATGTTGGGCGCAAAGTTAAAATTCAATAAGCTTTTGTATAATTTCAGCAATAGCTTTCTAAAGGTCAATTAAGAAGTAATAAAATTAGATGTACATATATTTTTATTACTGTTAAATTTAACTTTAGTAAAGCTCCATCGAAATCACTAAAATCACTTTGGCGCCCAACATGGGTCTTTAATATAAAGACTTTGATAAAGTATTAATTTTAGAAAAAGCTCTTTAAGATTTATAAAAACTCTTCAAAATCTATTAAAGTTAACTTATTTCCAATTTTCTTACTTTTCCAAACAAAATTCACTAAATTGGCGCCCACTGGGGCTACAATAGAAATATTTGTTGTGGGGACTATAACCATTTCTAAGACGATCATATGACCAGTGGGGATTATGTTCATTACTTTTTGGGCCTACGACCAAAAATTTTTCGGTCATAAGCCCAACTAATATTATAGGAACTAAGTTCAAAAAAACATGTCCCGGGGAATTATTTCATGTCACTGAAAGATTTTCGTTTTAGTGTTTTAAAATTATTTTGAGTGTATTTTTTCTTAAATTTTCGTTGGGGGAAAATTTTTTTCTCGCAATAATTGATGACAAATCTATTTATATCGATTTTTACACTTAAATAATACGCTTTCAAAAGCGGCAGGACGAAAAAATCGATTTTTTATTTAATTTGACTGGCGTCGGTAAGTGTCAAACGGAATGACAAACTTATATATACTCTCTATCACCACAGCTTTTCCAATAGTATTTCAGAAATTATCAATTGTATTTCAGAAATTATCAATTGTATTTCAGAAATTATCAATTGTATTTCAGAATTTATCAATTGTATTTCAGAAACTAACCTTCGTAAAACAATTGAAAATTTCGGAAATACAATTGCTAATTTCTGGAATACAATTGATAAATTCTGAAATACAATTGAGAGCTTCTGAAATACAATTGATAATTTCTGAAATACAAGTTATAATTTCTGAAATACAAAGGATAATTTCTGAAATACAATTGGAAATGGTGTAGAGTGGAGGGTATTAAAACGAAATTTTTGAATCCCTTCCGTACATGTTCAGGACTTGGAACTTCTTCTGACATAAAACTTTTATTTGTCTAACAAAAAAAAAAAAAGAAGTAAAAATAAAAATTCTTCAAGAGGAAACTATTTCCCCTAGTTCGCTTTTGCCCATCTCTAAACCTAAGCAGTCAATGGCCATGAGACGCATTCGTGCCAAACTTCAGAAAGGTTGCTTGTTCATTTTTGGCTATATACTGAATTTAATTAATTCAGCCAGAGCTTGTTTATTTTAAAAATTGTCATAAAATAGAAAAATTATTTTTCTTTTAACACTGAAAAATACAACACTTCCGTTTGGCGCCCAACGTAGGCCCACAATATTATAAAGTAATTCGCATTTCATAAGAATCATTTTTTCTCATATTATTTTATAATTGCAATTCTTTGATCATTGAATTGTAAATTTAATCATAAAAAATTAATATAAAAATATAAATTTTGTAACCTTACGGCGAAAATCTTTCGATTGGCTCCTAATTTGGGGCCCAAATAGAAATGAATGTGGGTTTGAGTATCAAAATTAAATTTAAAATATATTTAGTTTTTTCGGACACTCAGAACATAATTCTGTCAATTGGCGCCCAACTTGGGGCCACAATATTATTCGTAAATTACATATGAAAAACTATCACCATTTCCACTTAAAGTATTTTTTAAATTTAATCCAGCGTTTATTGATTTCCAAAACAACAGAAAAAACAGGCAATTAATTATTTTTAAGCTCAAAAACAAAGATTTTTATATTGGCTCCCAGCTTGGGGCCGCAATAGAAAGGCTTCTTTCATTGAGTTTTAAATTTCTAATTTTTTAAATTTAATCTAGTGTTTGTTGATTTCCAAAACAACAAAAAAAAACAGAAAAATAATTATTTTTAAGCTCAAAAACAAAAATTTTTATATTGGCTCCCAGCTTGGGGCCGCAATAGAAAGACTTTTTTGAGTTTTAAATTTAAAATTTTTTTATATTCTCATTTGCCTATTCTTGGTCATTAATAAACTCTGGATTAGGATTTAAAAATATTTAAAGAAGAAATGATGGAAATAACGAATATTAGTGTAACCCCAAGTTGGGCACCACTCGACAGAATTTTGTTTTGAGTTGCAGAAGACAAAATTTTTTTGTTAATAAACACATCATAAATGAATTGAATAAAGAAGCTTAAAACCCCAAGCATTCCTTTAAAAACTCAAAAGTGGGAGCCAATCGAAAAGTGTTCAAAATTATTATTTTTCAAAAACGAATAACTCAAACAAGTTTAGGTTGTGTTTTAAAATGGTGACAAAATCGGCTAATGGCATTTCACTCCTCTTTATGAACTTTAAAAATCGCTGACACTAAAATCCTAGCTGACCCTGTTTTCGAGTTATTGCTAAATCGAACACAAAACCCTCCAAGTGAAATACTTATCCAACTGATTCTGATAGATTTTACTCTCCTGAATACATTTTTTTCTAGCACGTACCGTTTTTGAGATATTTGAGGTTAAAAAATCAAAAAACCAATAATTTCGCACATTTGGGGGTACGACTTGATCTCATATACATTGGACCTCTCGATTCTAAAACTGCAATCCAAATTTTTCTATAATGTTCCATTTTCGAGGTATTCGCGTTCGAGATTTTTGCATGGAAAAATTTTCAAACGCGAATATCTCGAAAACGAAACATGCTAGAAAAATTTGGATTGCAGTTTTGGAATCAGAAGGTTTTTATATGAAATTAAGTCATATTTTTGGAAGAATCTGTAACAGTGGACCACCAAAAGTGCGAAATTATGTGTTTTTTGACTTTTTAACAGCGAATATCTCAAAAACGGTAAGTGCTAGAAAAAATTGGATGACAGATTTGGATTCAAGATAGAAAAATCTATAGGAATGAGTTGTTTATATCACTGGGAGGTTTTTGTTGTCGAACAGTATTATTATTTAGCAATAAGTCAAAAACAGGATCAACTACACTCAAAAAAAAACTGTAATGTTAGCAAAAAAAGCTTGTAAACCTACAAGAAAATTTGCTGATTTTGAACCCACAATTTTTTTGCTAAAGTTAGCAAAAATGTTTTGCCAATAATTAGTTAACTAAATATTTTTTTTTTTTTTGAACTTAGTTTATACACATCTGAGGACCCCATTGGGTTCGGTCCCGATAGGTCCAGACCCCGATGGGCCTAGACCTAGTTGGGTTCCTTAAAAATCGTCATAGTTTTTGATCCAAAATTTGTGTCCGTTTCTCTCTACCTTGCTTAGTTTTTGAGATACGTGATTATAGGGGACCACTGGGGTCTTGAGAATTAAAAAACTCGATAACTTCAAAAATATTACTCGGAGAGCTTTTGACTTTTTGTTGTGTCGGCAATATTTACCGAGATATGAGCATTTTAAAATTTTCGGGAATGCTAACTTTTTTGGATCCAAAGTTAGGGCCGATTAGGGTCCACACATGTGAAGAGGACCGGCGATACTATGGAGATTCTAAGAACCAAAAATGGCCTCCATTTTGCTCTATCTGGCTTAGTTTCCGAGATAGCGCCATTTTAAGTTTTCTGAAAATAAAAAAAAATTTACCATTTATTTTGCTAATATTAGCAAAAAATCTTGTAAAAATGTAGTCAACTCAATTTCAAATTTAGCAAAAGAAATTAGTTCAAAGTTTGTTTAAAATTGCTAATGTGCTAAATGAAGTTTACAAGAATTTTTTGCTAACATGCTAATCTCAACTAAAAATTTGCTAATACTTAGCTAACTAGCGTTAGCAAAAAAAAAATTAGTAAATCTACTAACGCATTTTTTGAGTGTAGGATTTTAGTGTTAACGATTTTAAAAGTTAACAAGTAAGAGTGTTAAATTTGGCTGTGCCGAATCTTTTATACCCTCCAACATGCAAACAAATAAAAAAAAATTGCAGAGGCGTTTTTTTGGGGTGGGCGGTAGTGGTAATTGGGGGGGGGGGGCAAATTTCCTCTCGGAAATGTGTTTAAAAATTCAATCTAATGCTTTTTGCGCTTAAGAAATACAAGTTTATCAATATTTAAAAAAAAAATTATTCCACGCCCATTAAAGGGGGACGGATCGATATAAAAATAGCATAAAAATGTTGCATTTGTTAAACAAAAACACAAAAAAAGCATGTAAAAAAATTTAATTTTTCAGAGGTTGGTTTAGTTCTTCAAGGGGGAACTTTTTCCCCCTGGTCCGATTTTGCTCATTTAACCTGCCTAGGAACATGAGACTTATTCGTGCCAAATGTCGGGAGTCTAGCTCTTTTATTTTTGACTGCATTGTGTTAACTACAGACAGACGGACAGACGGACATCGCTAGAATGTCTTAGAATCGATCACTGATCATAAATATATATACTTAATGGGGTCCTAGACCGATATTTTCATTCGTTACACACGGAATGATAAAGTTAGTATACCCTCATGCTGTAGTTGAGGGTATAAAAATAAAGAGGAGTGAAATGCCATTAGCCGATTTTGTCACCATTTTAAAACAACCTAAACTTGCTTGAAGAGAGGTGTGAAATGTAAATAACGTATATTTTTGATTTCGTGAGACCAGATTCGTATTAAGCATGACTGAGTTTAGTTCAAATCCTGATATTAAGGTTTTATGATTTTTAGACAAATCTCGGAACAAATTTGTGAATTCAAATCTGTTCAACTTAAATGGAAAATCCGCTTTTGTTTTATTATTTTACTTACAAAAATAGTTTTCAGTGTACTTTTACCAAGAGAGAGATAGACAAAACTCTTAAGATTTTGCCAAAAAAATTCTGGTTTTATTCTAATTTCATATAATTTTCTTTTGTTTTGATCTAATCAATCAAAATTCCTAAGAAAAAATGTGTGAGGTCTGTACTAATTTGTGCCAAAAATTTTTGCCTCAAAAATTCAAAACACAAAATTTATTGTCTCTAAATAATAATGTCCTTAACAATAGACTCCTTTATGTCTACATTGGTAACATCGATTTTCCAAAACATCATCAAAATGAGAAAACACACAAACATGTATTGTCAATACAATTTTTTTTAAATCAAAATTTTCAAAAATCTTTAATTTAAGAAAGGCGTTCTATTTTTGTTGTCAACATATAATATTCTAAGCAGGATTTTTAGCACAAAAATGTTGTTGTATGTAAAATGAAAATAAAAATATTTGTAACCCAGTCAATCTTCACAGCGGGTTATCCTATAAATATCAAGACTAAACATGTGTTTAACACAATAGGCCACACAAGAAATTTTGAAAACACAACACCAGAGTTATGGTTTAAATTATATGAAGAGTAGTGTGTTTAGGAAGGAAAACTCTATGACCAACACCTTTTTTTAAATATAAAAATCTGTATTATTATTATTTTTTTTAATACATTAAAGTCAACATGTAACCTGTTCATTTACAGGTTTTTGAAATACTTATTTTTTTTTTGGTGTGTTAAACATTTAATGAGTTTAAACATAAAAATCACACCAAAACCTTAAAAACTAACAGGGCGGTCCTGTGTAACTAATAGATATTTTGCCAGCTCCATATGAACTAAAGAATTCAAGAAAATAAATATAGAAAGACTATTATGTCATAGACCTTTAGAAAGAGGATTATAAAACCGAAAAACAAGAGACAATTTAAAAACCATAGGATATTTTTATATAAAAAATTAAACATTTATTCACTAAATAGAAGATTTTTTAAGGGGATTAATATTAATAAAAAAATAAAAATTTAAAAACATTTCATGTATTTTTATTAATTTTTTACATTTTCTCTTTTTTTCTCATTTTAGACGCATGTTTCCTACTGTACGCGTTAGTTTCTCGGGTCCTTTACGGCAAATCCAACCTGCTGATCGTTATGCTGTTTTAATTGATATTATTCCTATGGATTCGAAACGTTATCGTTATGCTTATCATCGCTCAGCTTGGCTGGTCGCTGGTAAAGCTGATCCTGCACCACCCGCTCGTTTATATGCTCATCCTGATAGTCCATTTAGCTGTGAAGCTTTACGCAAACAAGTTATATCATTTGAAAAAGTGAAATTGACAAATAATGAAATGGATAAAAATGGACAGGTAAGAATTGAAAAATATAGTGATAATCTTAATATAAAAAAATAGAGATAACACCAAAACAGGCAAAAAACGCTACATTAGTAACATTTTTACAATTCAGCGTTTCAATTACCAAATCGCCATAATAATAAAATAAAAATATTTAGAAGAAATTTAAAGAAATTTGGTAGTGCCGAATCTTTCACACCCTCCAAAATTTGGTGGGTGCTGTGGCCAAGTGGCCAGCAAGCCTGGGCTCGATTCTCAGCTCAGGCAGAACAATTTTTTTTCAGATATTTATTAGTTTCTATTTATAACTAATTGTATAATCTATCGCAGTACCCTCCTTCGTTGATAAATAGCACTTAAAACATAAATAAAGTAAAAAAATAAAAACAAGTAAGAAAATTATAGTCGGTCAGTGTTTTCCGGAAAATGGGTCGCAAGTCCAAACATCGACCGATCAGATCCATATTTCGTTGGATCTTTAATTAGTATAAAAAATATTCACAAACAAAATTTAAATGAAATTTGATTATTGTTTTTTTGCCAATAAATAGTCCGATTTTACTGAATATCGGCGGAATTTTTATATGGGTCCAATTATATTCAGAACTGATTAGACCACCAAACCACACGTTTAACACCTACAAACAAATTTTTTATGAAATATTTCCAATTTTCATGACTTTTAAGAGATTTATATAAAATCGGGAGGGTGGTTTGTATGGGGACTACAAGAAAAATTGGTTCGATTCCTTTAAAATTTGGAATGATGATTTATGAATACAAACTATGTTTACCTGCCAAGTTTCGAAAGTATACCTATTATAATACGGTTATTAGAGTCATTTGTGTCAAAAAAATCGGATCATTGTATGGGCGCTAGATCTTAACATGAACCGATTGTTTCCAATTTCAATAGGCTTCGTCCTTGGGACATAATTGCGACCTGTAACGTTTAGTTTAACGACCTCACAACGTTTAGATGAACAGACGGACGGACGAACATCGCTAAATCGTCTCAGAATGTGATTCTGAGACGATCGGTATACTTGAAGGTGGGTCTAGGACCAATATTTCGGATAGTTACAAAAATCGGCACAAACTCGGCCTTGCCGAATGTAGTGATACCCTCCACAATTTCAAAAAGATTATTGCAAAAAACTTTATTTAAAAGAAAATTACTTTTGAAAAAAAAAAATTTTTTTGAAAAAAAAATTTCCGCGAAAAAAAATTTTGATACAAAAAATCCGCGATTTTTTTTTTTTTTTGTGTTCGTACTTGTTTAAATACCATTTGGTGTTCAATTATGTTCACATATGCCAACCAGAAGCCGATTTAAAGCATTTTGTATTTTTAGGTTATGTTGAATGTACTGAAATTTTTGAGGTGTGCTTACATTTTTGTTCATAACTTTTGAACCGCTAAACCGATATCGCTCAAATGCAATACCAAACTTCTCGGGAGAACTTCCAATAAATATATTAAGTTTCAGTCATCTCTGTGCAATATTTTGTCCGCGACCGCATTTTCAACAGACAGGCGGACAGACGGACATCGCTAGAATGTCTTAAAATCGATCGGGCATCATGAATATATATACTTTATGGGGTCCCAGATCGATATTTCGATGAGTTACAAACAGAATGACAAACTTATATATACCCTCTATCACTAGAGTGGAGGGTATAAAAATGGCTATTAAACACAGCTTCAAAATAATTTTCCAGATCAATAACAGATGGCAATGCAAAAATTGTTCAAAAAAATAAAAAAACAAGTGAGAGTGTTAAATTCGGTTGTGCCGAATCTTATATACCCTCCAAAATGTAAAAAAAACATAAACAAATATTTTCAGGGGCGTCTTTTTTGGTGGGGGGTTGGTTTGGGAGCTTGGTGGGATACATTGGGGGGACACGTTTCCCTTCCGATAGATGTTATCAATTGGATTTATTATGATTCTTCCAATTATTTAATCCAATTAATCATTATTAATATACGTTTTTTATATCCACGCCCACAAAAGGGGCGGGTCAAATTTTTTATTTATTTTGTTTTATTCGCTGGATCCACATGCAGAGTTTTAAGGTTCCTCTGACATAAAAATGTTGCATTTGCTTAAAAAAAGTACAAAAAACCCTGCAAAAAAATTCCGTTTTTCAGAGGTTGGTTTAGTTATCCAAGGGGGAACTTTTTCCCCCTTGGTTCGATTTTGGTCATTTCCGAACTTAACCTGCCTAGCAATATAAGACATATTCGTGCCAAACTTCTAAAGTCTAGCTCTTTTATTTTGGACTGTATCGTGTCCTCTACAGACGGACAGACGGACGGACGGACATCGCTAGAATATCTTAGAATCGATTACTTATTAATAAGATATATACTTTATGGGGTTCTAGACCGATATTTCGATGCGTTACACACGGAATGACAAAGTGAGTATACACCCATACTGTGGTTGGAGGGTATAAAAAGCATCACGGTAACGTTAGTAATTGATAGGCAGCATTGCCTGACAAGAAAGGTCTTTCACAGGGCACCCACGGATTGTCCTGAAATTTAAATATGGGAATGTGGGGGGAAAAATAAGAGTTACCTGTTTTTTTTAGCTACCGAATCTCAAATTTAAAAAGGGTTGCCAGCTTATGAAAAAGTTAGGGCTTTCGGGAAAATCCGTCTAAAAGCCGAACAAGCAGGAATTTCACCAAACGAAAAAATCCGGGTCAGCTTAATTTTAATAGAGATTATTATATATGACTTTGACGGTCGTACCTATATACATCTTCATATGAACTGCCCCAACGAATATACGTTTTTGACAATAACGAACTTAACGAAGGCGAATTTGGACACAACCGATACACCATTGGATAGGCCTTCAAAAAACCTTTCGACCCGTATAAAATGTTTATATATGTAGATTCTTTTAACGAAATAGGAAAAATCTTAAAAAAACGGAAAAAAAATCGTTTTTGCCCCTCCCGTTTGACCCGCTATATGTGAGATTGGGCAGCTATAAAAATCAGGTAGCTCTTATTTTGCTCCCCTCTTTACTATATGCAAGTTTCAGGACAATCGGTGGGTGCCCTGTGAAAGACCTTCCTTGTTAGTTAAAATGGTGACAAAATCGGGCAATTGCCTCTTATTTAGACCTTTAAAATCGTTGTCACAAAAATCCAAATAATTACACTGTTCGACAAAAAAAAAAACCTTGCAGTGATATATCCAACTGATTTTTATAGATTTTGCTCTCCTGATTTCAAATCTGCCATCCAATTTTTTGTAGCACGTACCGGTTTTGAGATATTCGCTGTTAAAAGTCAAAAACTAATAATTTTGCACTTTTGGTGGTTTATTGTTAGAGATTCTTCCATAAACAGGACTTGATTTCATATAAATGGACCTTCTGATTCCAAAACTGCAATTAAAATTTTTCTAGCTTTTTCCGTTTTCGAAATATTCGCGTTTGAAAATTTGTTCACGCAAAAATTTGGAACGCAAATATTTTTTTGGACTCTTAACAGCGAGTATCTTAAAAACGGTTAGTGAAAGAAATATTTTTATAGCAGATTTAAAACCAGGAGAGAAAAATCTATAAGAAGCAGTTCATAATTTTAATATAAAGTTTTTGTTGCCGAACAATATAATTATTTAGCAATAACTCGAAAACAGGATCAGCTAGTTCAAGTTCAAAGTTCTAAATTAAGTGGAATGAAATGCCTTTAACCGATTTTTCACCATTTTTACCCAGCCTAACTTTCTTGGAGATGGGTGTGCAGTATTGGGTTTTTCCATCTGCTAAATAGTCTTGACAATAGAATCTGACAAATTCCGAAATACGTGTCGGCTAAGTCTTGCAAAAATTACCAACATAAATAAATTTAAAACAGAAAAATTATTTTCTTGAAAATTATTTTAAGAGCATTAGCCTCTCCCGAAAAATAAAACTTAATCTAATAGCAAAAAAACAATGCTCTTTCGAGAGCTGATAATGAGAAAAATAATCAACCTCCCTACAGCCGGTTGAAGTTCACAACCGTAGTGTATTATGTCAAAAAAAATATTTTTTCTTTTTGCCGCAATTGGTGTAAAAATTTGCAGAATGTGGAGAACATTAAGGGAAAAATATTTGCATGATGAAATTTAATCCATTTATTAAATTTTTGTTGCAAAAACTAGTAAAATTTATTTTTCGATTTTTTTTAAATTGGCTTAAAATGGTACTTAAAAAACATGGACGATTTGAAGTACACTTTCGAACTTGATTGAGTAACATCCGCTTCAATATGCAAATTTAAAGTTCAATATTGCCAAAAACTTAGAATTTCTCTCTTAAAATGCTCTGTTGGACCAAAATTATTCCATGAAAACTCTTTAAATATTTTTCCCTTAATGTACTAAACATTTCGCGAATTTTGGCACCAAACAAAAATTTTTTTTTTTACAAAATAAACTATGATTGCGAACTTTAACCGGTTGTAGGGAGACAAATACAGAATCCAATTTTTTTTTGGATTATTTTTCCTATTAATACATATAATTTTTTGCTATTACTGAACGAAATTCCAAAAAGATTCCATTTTCGGGGCTAATGAGCATATCATGGTTTTAATTAGTAAAGAATAATTGACCTCGAACTAGAATAAACCTTTGAAATTAAATGTTTAATTATCAGATGAGAAAATTATGTTTTTTTTTTTGCTTTTGTAAGTAATAAAATTTAAAAATCAATCACAGTATTCACATATCATTTTATATAAATCGAAAAAATTTTGCTAAAATTTAATTTAAACTTTGAAATTTACAAACTGTTCCTTTACAAAGAGTAAAACTTAAAGTGTTTTGTGCTGATGCAAAACTTTAAAATTCATAAAACTTCCAAAAAGAAACAATTGCGGATTTTCACCTACATACTTATTATTTTAACTCACTCAGCAAAATAAACTGAGAACACTTTTTTTTATCTCACTGGGAACAGTTTTTTTATTATAAGTTTACCTCCATACAAACACAATTTGTAAAGAAGTTTTCGTTACTTAAAAAAAAAATCATAATTATTTCAAAAACTTGTTAAACTACGAAAAATAAGTGAAATTTTTCTAAAATAATTGTTTAAAAACAATTATAAATTGTTTTTTGTTAAACAAACAATTGAAAAGTAAATATTTTAATTTTCCATTCATTTTTTACAAAAATTGACCAACTTTATTTGTCTGTCCGTTTGTGATGTTATACACGCAAATATTTTATTTCCTCTGAAGTAGGTAGCAAAAGAGAGAGCTTACAAAGAAATAAACTAAAAGTGGTTATTATTTAAATTTTTATTTTTTTGTACATATTTTCTTTATTTGTATAATTTTCTCATGAAAAGGTGGTTGATTCCTTAACCGTTTTTTTTTTGTTTAAATTTTTTCATTCATATGAAATTCAATGGCTGGTATTGTGTCTCTAACAAGTTTTCCCTGTTTTTTTTTTGTAACAAACGCGCATGACAAGGATATTTTTTTTTCTAAATATCTCAGTAAATTTTTTGTGCCTTGTACCTTTTTTGAAATCTCTATATAATTTTTTTTTTATCACCATTTTGTTTTTTATTTATCTTTATATTTATAGAAATTTTCTTATTTTTGTCTACTTCCAGATTGTTTTAAATTCTATGCATCGCTATCAACCTCGCATACATTTGGTTAGACTTAGCCATGGTCAAAGTATACCCACAAATCCCAAAGAATTACAAGAATTGGATCATAAGACTTATGTGTTCCCAGAGACAGTATTTACCGCTGTAACGGCTTATCAAAATCAATTGATTACTAAACTGAAAATTGATTCAAATCCTTTTGCCAAAGGTTTTAGAGATTCTTCAAGATTGACAGATTTTGATCGTGACCCAATGGAAGCTTTATTATTAGAACAACAATTAAGATCACCTTTACGGCTATTCCCCGATCCTTTAATGCAACAATTTGCTGCTCAGCAAGGAGTTGATCCCACCTCCATGGCGATTTTTGAAAAAGCACGCCAACACTTACAAATGTTTGGTGGTAATTCCCCCTATGCTCAACTAATGATGCCACAAATGTATGCTCAGCAGGCACCACCTCCTGGTTTAGGAGCTTTTCATATGTTTCAACAACAATGGCCACAATTAACTGCCGGATTTTTAGCGTCTGCCAATCAACAAGCTCAAGCAGCAGCTCAGGCTCAAGCACAGGCGCAAGCTCAAGCCCAAGCTCAGGCGCAAGCTCAAGCACAAGCACAAGCTGCTGCTCAGGCTCATGCTAATCGTACTCCACCACCTCCACCCACAGCCTCAACCCCCTCATCCACCTCTTCGGGTTCTCCTTCACCCGATATGAGACCTAGACAATTTCATAGATTTAGTCCTTATCAAGTACCACAACATCCTTCCTCTTCAGGAGCACCCAGAAGTCCTTCTCATTAATTTAATTTCTTAACTAAATAAACTAAACTATGCCAAAACCAGTATTACAAAAAATATAAGAAATCCTAGTTACATTTAAGGGTTTAAACAGTTTAAATTTATTAGAAAACAAGATAATTTTGTTAAAAAAAAATCATTATAATTCTCATTCAGTTTGTTAATTTGTTTTGTACAGTTAATTTTTCATATTGTAAATTATTTTTTTGTTTTTATTTTAAATTTTAATGTAAATTAAATTGTTTTTTTTTTGTATAAATTATAAAAAATATATATTTTAGAAAAAAAATTTTGATTTTTTAACGAATTTAGAAAAATTTTATAAAATTTTGTAAAAAAAAATTAAAAATTTTCAGCTTAGAGCAATACAAATTATAAAAAAAATTAAAGCTTAAAACAAAAAGTTTTAAAATTTATAAAAAAAAATTGAAGAGTAAACGGGGTTAAAAGAAGAGAACATTTAAACAATATTTTAACCGGTTAAGTGCGTCAGTTAAAACACAATAAAGTTCTGTTACACAGCCGTAAATGAAAGTCCAGTAAAACTCCAGCCGAAAGTAATATAATGTGTAATTATCAAATGATAATTACGAGTGTTATTTCAAAAATGTGTAACGCGCTTAACAGGTTAAAATACTGTCTGCTTAATTTAAGCTATTATTTTTTTAATTTTGTTATAAAATACAAATGAAAGAAAAAGCTGGGTTAAAAGAAGGGAACTTCTTAAAAATACTTTAACCGGTTAAGGGCGCAGTTAAAACACAATAAAGTTCTGTTACACAGTCGTAAATGAAAGACCAGTAAAATTCCAGCCGAAAGTAATTATCATAATGTGTAATTATCGTTTGATAATTACGAGTGTAATTTCAAAAATGTGTAACGCGCTTAACAGGTTTAAACACTGCATGCTTTATTTAAGCGATTCTTTTTTAAAATTTGTTGTAAAACACAAATGGAAGAGAAAACAGGTTTAAAAGAAGGAACATTTTTTAAAATACTTTATCCGGTTAAGTGCGCAGTTAAAACACAAAAGCAATAAAAATTACTAAAAAATAAAGCTTTGACCAAAATCTTGTTAAATTTATAAAACACAAATTGAAGACAAAAAGGGGTTAAAAGAAGGGAAAATTCTTAAAAATATGTTAACCGGTTAAGTGCGCAGTTACAACACAATAAAGTTTTGTAACAGAAACGTAAATAAAAGACCATTAAAACAGCAGCCGAAAGTAATTATCATATGATAATTACGAGTGCAATTTCAATAATGTGTAACGCGCTTAACAGGTTAAAACAGTATTCGCTTTATTTCAGTGATTCCTCCTTAAAATTTGTTATAAAACATAAATGGAAAAGAAACAGGGAAAAAGGAAGGGACATTTTTAAAAATACTTTAACCGGTTAAGAGCGCAGTTAAAACACAATAAAGTTTTGTCACACAGCCGTAAGTGAAACCCCAGTAAAACTCCAGTCGAAAGTAATTATCATAATGTGTAATTATCATAAGATAATTACGAGTGTAATTTTGAAAGTGTGTAACGCGGTTAACAGGTTAAAACAGTATTTGCTTTATTTAAACGATTATTTTTTAATTTTGTTATAAAACACAAATAAAAGAGAAAACAGGGTTAAAAGCAGAGAAGTTTTTAAAAATACTTTAACCGGTTAAGTGCGCAATTAAAACACTATAAAATTTTAATACAGAGCTGAAATGGAAGACCAGTAAAACTCCAGCCGAAAGTAATTATCATAATGTATAATTATCATATGATAATAACAAGTGTAATTTCAAAAATGTGTAACGCGCTTAACAGGTTAAAACACTGTCGGCTTTATTTAATCGATTCTTTTTTAAAATTTTCTATAAAACACAAATTGAAGACAAAAAGAAGTTAAAAGAAGGGAAAATGATTAAAAATATTTTAACCGGTTAAGTGCGCAGTTAAAACACAATAAAATTTTGTTACACAGCCGTAAAAAAGACCAGTATAATTCCAGCCGAACGTAACTATCTTAATGTGTAATTATCATATGATAATTTCGAGTGTAACTTCAAAAATTTATAACGCGCTTAACAGGTTAAAACACTGTCGGCTTTTTTTTCAGCGATTCTTTTTTTAAAATTTGTTATAAAACACCAATAAAAGAGAAAACAGGGTTAAAAGAAGGAAATTTCTTAAAAAAATACTTTAACCGGTTAAGTGCGCAGTTAAAACACAATAAAGTTTTGGTTCACAGCCGTAAAAGAAAGACCAGTAAAATTCCAGTAGAATATAATTATCATAATGTGAAATTATCATTTGATCATTACGAGTGTAATTTCAAAAAATGTGTAACGCACTTAACAGGTTAAAACTCTGCTTGCTTTATTTAAGCGATTCTTTTGTAAAATTTGTTTTAAAACACAAATGGAAGAGAAAACGGGGTTAAAATAAGGACAATTTTCATAAATGAAACCTAGTAAAATTTCAGCCGAATCAAATTATCATCATGTGTAAGTACCATATGATAGTTACGAGTGTAATTTTACAAAATGTGTAACGCACTTAACCGGTTAAAACACTGTTTGCTTTATTTAAGGGATTCTTTTTTTAAAATTTGTCCCTGCTCTTTTATTGATTTTATTCCTGCTTTACTTGGCCCCTGTTTCTCCAAAAAAAAAAATAATCGAATTTTAGTGTTTGTGTATAAAAATTGTATCTAAACCTTTTTAAACAAAAAATCTAGTATTTTAATGTTCTTATTGTGTAAATATTTCTTTAAACATCTTTAAACCCGTTTTTGGCCACTGAGCGATTTTTCAAAATCGACCACTTTCTTGTTTGTAAGTGATGCCGTTTAAAAGTAACAACTAAATCCACAAGGCAGCCAAAAAGCGCCCTTAAACATTGGAGGGTAAAAAAATCAGTTTCTTCTCAAAATTATTATAAAATTATCCAAATTTGTTAGATTTCATTATTTAACGAACTTTTATTCAAAGTCGTTTAAAACAGCGCCTCCTAGCGTTTATCAAATGAAAATCCGAATAATAATAATAGTTTTGATCACATGATCAATTATTTTTATTTATTCTTTCTATTTATTTACAACTAATTTTTAATAAATTCGACCTAACCGAGAACTGGTAACAATGACCGTCGCCTCGTTTGTAGCGAAAAAACCAAGGATTTTTTGGGAATCGAAACCACGACCCCCACGTTGAAAGGCTAGCACGCTACCAACTAGCCTACGTGGGCCCCTAAAATCCGAATAATAGCTCAATCAAAAATATCAGCAACCAGAAAACAGATGTGAGTAGAAATGGTGTTAATTTAACAATAATAATATAATATTCAATTAATTTTTTAATTGATTCAATTAAATATTAATAAATTTAAAAAAAAAATCAAAAATTTAGTTCCAAAAACGAATTTGTTAAAAAAAAATTTTAGTTATTTTAAATTTTTTTAATTTACCATTTTGATCAACAATTTAATTGAATCAATTAAAAAAATAATTATTTTCATTTCTATTGCACATTTTCTTCGATTTAAATTTTTTTCGCTTTGTATCGCTTTTTGGCCTTTAATGGTTTAAGTATTTTTTCAAAAAAATACTTTTGTAAAAAAATTAAAAAAAAAATAATTTTTATTTCCTCTTGTATCTATTTTAGTATATCTGTGTACTTATATGTTTGTATGTATGTATTTTGTATATGTATAGTAAAAATAAATATTATTTAAAAAAAGGCTATAAAATTTATAAATATTGCTTAAGTTTTTGTGTTTTTAGTTTTGTAGGAAAAAAAAAAAATATTTAGTTTTAATTATTTATAAATATAAAACAAAAGTTATTAAATTTAAAACAACAAATACAAATAATTTAATGTGTGAAAATACAAAAAAATCAAAAACTTAAATACACTCATAAAAAATTCATTAAAAAATTTATAAAAAAAAAACTACCGTTTTTTATTTCGAAATATAGTTTTCCTGAAAATCCACAAAATTTAAGAAACACCCAGTAGGCAAATGTGTCTCTGAGGAAATTTACACAGTGAGTCCTTGAGGAAATCTCTTAAGGTACTGACAAATCATGAACTGAAAAAATAGCGTGTAAACCAACTAGAAAATTTGTTGATTTTGAACCCACAATTTTTTTGGTAAAGTTAGCAAAAATGTTATGCCAAAAATTAGTTAACTGATTTTTTTTAAATCTCAACTTAGTTCATACACATTTGAGGACCCCATGGGGTTGGACCCGATACCCGATAGGTCAAGACGCCGATGGGGTAGACCTAGTTGGGTTCCTTAAAAATCGTCATAGTTTTTAATCCAAAATTTGTGTCTGTTTTGCTCTACACTCAAAATAATACATTAGTAGATTTACAATTTTTTTTTTTCTAATGCTGGTTAGCTAACTTTTAGCAAGTTTTTAGTTGAGATTAGCATGTTAACAAAAATATCTTGTAAACTTCATTTAGCGCATTACCAATTTTAAACAAAATTCGAACTATTTTTTTTGCTAAATTTAAAATTGAGTTGACCAAATTTTTACAAGATTTTTTGCTAATATTTGCAAAAATAAATGGTATTTTTTTTTTATTTTCAGAAAACTTAAAATGGCGCTATCTCGGAAACTAAGGCAGATAGAGCAAAATGGAGGCCATTTTTGGTTCTCGGGCTCTCCGTAGTATCGCCGGTCCTCTTCACATGTGTGGACCCTAATGGGTCCTAACTTTGGATCCAAAAAACTAAGCATACCCGAAAATTTTAAAATGCTTATATCTCGGTAAATATTGTCGACACAACAAAAAGTCCAAAAGCATTTTTGTAGTTCTCAACACGTAGAAAAAGATCGCAAAATAACTAAAAGCTCTGCGAGTAATATTTTTGAAGTTATCGAGTTTTGTATTTCTCAAAACCCCGGTGGTCCCCTAAAATTACGTATCTCAAAAACTAAGCAAGGTAGAGCGAAACGGACACAAATTTTGGATCAAAAACTATGACGATTTTTAAGGAACCCAACTAGGTCTAGGCCCATCGGGGTCTGGACCTATCGGGTCCGAACCCAATGGGGTCCTCAAATGAGTATGAACTAAGTTGAAATAAAAAAAATTAACTAATTTTTGGCAAATCGTTTTTGATAACTTTACCAAATTTTCTTGTAGGTTTACAAGCTTTTTTTGCTAACATTACAATTTTTTTTTATTGAGTGTAAAAATACCCTATCTCCAATTTCTAAGGGCTCTCCTTTAAAAAATAAATTTATACAAAATTTGCTCCCACCGCTCTAACTGTCGCAAGGGTAACCCTAGAGAAGTCAATTGTGTGATTGACGCCCAATATTTTTTTTAACCTTAAGATTTTCTCCGAACAAACCTACCACATATTTTTAAGCCTTAAGGTGGTCCTCAGACGTTATTTTTTATATTTTTTTATGAAATCAGCTCTTGCCTTTTGTCAGCTTTGTCAGTGGGGGACGTTGGGAGCACCATAGAGTAAATAATATATCAGAGATTTTGATAGGCCCCAAAACAATATGTCACTTTATATAAATTGGTTCTCTTAATGTTTAAGAGAGTTTTTACATGCAATAGCATAGGCAACACTAAGAGAACCAACTTTTTGAGAGAGGAAATTAAATGGTAGCCAACCAACCTGATACCCACTGGGGAGCACCTTCCCATCCCGATAAATATACCAAATGTTTCATTTATTTAACAAAAATTCAAAAAAACATGTAGAAAAAAGTGTATTTTTTGAGAGGTTGGTTCAGTTCTATAAGGGGGAACTTTTTTCCCTCTCGGCCGATTTAGCCCATTTACGAACTTAACCTGCCTAGGACCATAAGACATATTTGTGACGAATCGCAGGAGGCTAGCTCTTTTATTTTGGAGTGCATCGTGCCTTCTACAGACAGACGGACGGACATTCACAGAATGTCTTAGAATCGATCATGGATCAATAATATATATACTTTATGGGGCCCCCGACCGATATTTCGATGCGTTACAAACGGAATGACAAAGTTAGTATACCCCCATACTGTTGTTGGAGGGTATAAAAATAATTACTTAAAAAAAATAGTTTAAAAAAAGTTTAAAAAAAAGTTTAAATTGAAAAATTGTTTAAAAAATAAAAAAAAAGGAAAATTTAAATAAATTTTTTTTTTAACTATTTTTCAATAATTTGTATTTTTAGTTATTTTTTTTAATGTTTTTCTCAAAATTCTTTAAATGTTCCCATTTTTTTGGAATTTTTTAAAATTTTTTTTATTAATTTCACTTTTTAAAAATGCAGCACAATTTTTTTTGCAGCATAATCATTTGATGTCCCTTCTTCGTGTTTCTGCACATCCTATATAGAGCACGATGATCTTTGGTGCAAACATCATATTTATGAACTTGAAAGAATCAGCTTCACTCTCATTGAGCGTGTCAACTTGCGCCCTGAGAACCCGATCCTCAATAAGCAGCCACTTGTCTGTAGCCATACCAGACTTCGGCCAATTGCCCTCAGATACCTGCGTTCACAGGATTTTTGCGGCTTACCACCAGATTTGAAGGCGTTGACCTTAGAGCCAGCAGTACCACCTATAATCGAGGTATGTACAGCTTGGGCCATCGGTCTCCACTTCTGGATTACGCGGTAATACCCCCGCAAATCTTGGTACCACACTCAGCCACCCCAGAACATCCTAATTGGCGGACGTTATCTGTCAGGATCCACTAGGATCTACGGAGTCCATTTTTCTTATATCGGAGTTGCTATGGAGCACAGACTGAGGTTTTCGTTGCATGACACCGATCTTGTGCTTGTACATTTAGCCTGTCCTCGATGCCGTGTGTATTCATCATTTCGTACATGAAATTGTAGTTTGGGAAGCTGGATCGCTTAGAGACAGCTTCCTTAATTACTTGAAAGAGCGCCTGTAGCCTGCCAAACGTTTTCTGTTTTCCTTTACCGGGGGGTTTCATTGGCGATCGATTCACCTGCAGCACCCTTGACCCCCTTTTCTGGCTCAGAAACAACACACGCTTTGTGAACCGACTGGTGAAAGATGACGGTTTTGGTATTTCTATCTTAGTAGCATGTCCGCCGTCCAGGCCTGAAGTAGGCGCCTGAACAATAGTTGGGGCTGACGAGTGTGGGAACTGCAAATATTGAGCCCCGGGCATATAACCTTCATATGAGGGTTGGGTGCAGTCACCGTAGCGGTGTGTGGTTTGGAAACCTTTAGTTGTGGCATTCGCGATTTTCGTAAGACGGAGCGAACTTATACGTGCGGCCTATACAGAAACTCAACTAATGTACACTTAAGCTTCCCGTATCGCGTCAAGATTGATACCAGTGGCGGGAGAAGATCTTATTAATTCTTCCACTTTTTAAACAAAAAAAATCAATAAGTATCTAAAATTTGTTTAATCCTTGAAAAATGTTAGGCACTCTGGTTGATTTCATTTCCACATATGTACTTCAAACACTTGACACACATCCTTTTAAGACATCCTTGGTGTGTTATGCAACAGAAATTCATTTAAGATTTCCTCCGGTTTGTTATGCTTTTCAACAGAAAAACTTTACATTTTAGGCATAAAAAAGTATTAAAATACAATTTCCTTGTACGTACATATTAACATTATGGGAATAAAACTCCAATGAAATCTTAACAGTTGTAGCATTACAAATTTGAAAATTTTAAGAGCATTTTCCTGTAGTCTGTTGTTTATTTGGAACACTTGAAAAATGTATGTAAATTTATTGGATTCTATGTTACTTTATGTATATTTGTTTTATACCATTTTATTTTGGAGAGTAACGAATTCATTATTATGGTCAGTCAACGGGAAATTTGTTATATCGTCATCTAAAACGGAAACAGGCGTAACAACACTTTGAATATTTTTGCAGGAGTAATTGGAATGAGATATGACATCTTCTTGATCAGATCGAACTAGTCTGAAATTATATTAAAGTTACCATCGTCTTTAACTTGAACCAGGCAGATAAGAACCCGAGTAAAAATGTTTAGATATATTTTTATATATCACATCTTATTCGAGATATGATCATATGATATTTCGGATCAGTACTGATCCGAGTAAGATCAGTACTGATCCGAAAAATGGATCGCTAAGATTAGATCAGTTTTAGTCGGACGGATACAATGTCATCCGAAAAATGGGTTTATATAATTAGATAAACCCATTTTTTCAGATGAAATTGTATCCCTCCGATTAAAACCGATCTAATCTTAGCGATCCATTTTTCGGATCAGTACTAATCCTTCACATTTTTACTTGGGAATTCAAAATTTTTCTGGCCGCCCCCTTTTGTGGGCGAGGGTCATTAAAACTAATGAAAAACTTTTTAATTGTATTCCCAAGTAAAAATGTGAAGGATCAGTACTGATCCGAAAAATGGATCGCTAAGATTAGATCAGTTTTAATCGGACGGATACAATTTCATCCGAAAAATGGGTTTATCTTATTATATAAACCCATTTTTCGGATAACATTGTATCCGTCCGATTAAAACTAATCTTATCTTATCGATCCATTTTTCGGATCAGTACTGATCTTTCAAATTTCGGATCAGTACTGATCCGAGTAAGATCTTTTAAATCTCGGATAAGACGTGATATATAAAAATATATCTAAACATTTTTACTCGGGTTACCTAATCGCAACTATCATAAAAAAACACATGCAACCACTTTTTGAGAGGGGAAATGTGATAGCGTTCATAGCGTCTTCGTCAATTCTCTTTTAGAATATGACTTCAGAATTGCCACTTCCGAATTTAACACTCTCTTTTATTTCTGTCAGTTATGCCTGCTTGCATTTCAGATGACGATATTTAGTTCTCTTTGGTTTGGGACTTTTGCTACGGTAATATGTTTTAGCTGCTATTTAAATTGCCACATTTTAACGATGTGTTGATAGATGATCCTCAAGAAGAATTGGCTGATATCGTAGTGTAGATTGATTTTTTGAAATGTGAAAAAAACATTAACATGGATAGCAATGATTTTTAATATGGGAAATGCTTTTTAAACTAAAATCTCATCATTAATTTTTGACATCATTGTTTGAAAAAGGAAGAAGTGAAAAAACGAAGAAAATTCAAATATTTTTAAATAGATAAACTATTTTTAGCTCATAATTCTTGATATTTTTTAAAGAATTTCTTAAAGAATATATTTTACAATTTTTTTCTGAATAAGCAAAAGATTTTAATACCGTTGGAACCTGTAGGGAAATTTCTAGTCATACAAGTCTTTTGCAATTCCCTTGTGCCCCATATTAGTCGTACACCCAAAAAAAAACGTGGGTATTCAATACTAAAAATTAAGCAAAATTTTAGTCCAAAAGGACCTAGTGCAGAAATTGGTAACCAATACTAAAATTTTTTACTAATATTATTCAAAATATTATTCAAAATATTATTATACTAATTTTAGTACTTTGAAGATACTAAAATTAGTAACTAATTAGTTGTTTTTTGTACAACATCACTTACTAAACCCTTTACTGTAGAATTATTTTGAGTGTAAGGAAGTTCCCAGTCTTTCAATTTATACACCTTTACAGTTTGATTTACATCTTTGACCGAGGATGTGAGGAATATTAAACTTCTCGCCCATCTCATTAAAGAAAGTGCATCAATTCTGCAGTTTTTTTATACAAATTCAGAATATTTAATTTAGAACTCAATTCCTTTTTCAGCTCTTTCAGTTATAATTCATCCATCTGTCTATCTCTCCTTCATTTTGTAATTCCATTTGAAACCTTAAAGTTGTAATGTGTACAAATTTTCCGTATCAATTACCACAAGTAATTAACTTTAATGTAAAACAAATATAACTCTGAGATAATTTATATCTTGATTACCTTAATTACTTTTAAAATGCCACTACGAAAAAAAAAACAATTTGACAAAAAAAATATGTTACACAAAACCACTTACACATGTAAATAAAATGACCTGATAAGAATCTGGGTGACCACAGGAAAATATTGAACCTAAAAATAAGACAAACAGAACATTAGTCAAAATATTCTATGATTATTTTCTAATAACACAAAACAGAGATATCCAGATCTTTTGTGGTTTCCCCCATAAGATAAACAAATGTCAACATTATTTTGTGTTATATGAATTCAAAAACACATCTACCTACCTTTACCTTTCAAAAAACCATTACAAAACGTTTATTTCTTTGCGTGTTTTTTACACTCTGACAAAAATATTTTTATTTTTACATTTTAATGATCATGTATCAATAATTTTTTTACACCATTTACAGATGTGATGCGAAAAAGATCAATTGTGATACGAAAATTCTATTTGTAAATCGAAGATTCCAATTGCAATTTGAAAAAGATCAATTGTATGTAATTCGAAATTGATCAATTGTTATTCGAAACAGATCCATAGCAATTCGAAAAAGATCAATTTTAAAACAAAGATTCCAAAAAGATCAACTGTAATTCGAAAAAGATCATTTATAATTTGAAAACGATTAATTGTAATTTGAAAAATATCAATTGTATTTCGAAAAGGATCAATTGTAATTGGACAAAGATCAATTGTAATTCGAAATAGATCAATTGTAATTCGAAAAAGATCAATTGTTATTCGAAATAGATCAATTGTTATTCTAAAAATATTATAGAAAATTTAGTTTATATGTTTCGAATTGCAATTGGAATCTTCGAATTTTAGTTGATCTTTTTGAATTACAATTGATATTTTTCGAATTACAATTGATCTTTTTCGAATTACAATCGATCGTTTTCGAATTACAACTGATCTTTTTGGAATTACAATTGCTCTTTGTCAAATTACAAATTATAATTGATCTATTTCGAATTACAATTGATCTTTGTCGAATCACAATTGATCCTTTTCGAAATACAATTGATATTTTTCAAATTAAAATTAATCGTTTTCGAATTATAAATGATCTTTTTCGAATTACAGTTGATCTTTTTGGAATCTGTGTTTTAAAATTGATCTTTTTCGAATTGCTATGGATCTGTTTCGATTTTCAAATTACAATTGATCGTTTTCGGATTACAATTGATCTTTTTCGAATTACAATTTATCTATTTCGAACAACAATTAATCATTTTCGAATTACAATTGATTATTATCAAATTACAATTGATCATTTTCGAATTACAATTGATCTTTTTCGAATAACAATTGATCTATTTCGAATAACAATTGCTCTTTTTCGAATTACAATTGATCTTTTTCGAATTACAATCGATCGATTTCGAATTACAACTGATCTTTTTCGAATTACAACTGATCTTTTTCTACTTACAATTGATAATTTTTAAATTACAATTGATCATTTTCAAATTACAATTGATATTTTTCAAATTACAATAGATCGATTTCGAATTAGAAATTGATCATTTTCGAATTACAATTTACCTATTTCAAATAACAATTGATCTTTTTCGAATTACAATTGGTCTTTTTCGAATTACAATTGATCGTTTTCGAATTAAAACTGATTTTTTTCGAGTTACAATTTATCTTTTTTGAATTACAATTGATATTTTTCGAATAACAATTGATATTTTTCGAGTTACAATTGATCGTTTTCGAATTGCAACTGATCTATATCAAATTACAATTAATGTTTTTCGATTTATTGAACACTTCGAACTTAACTTGATCATTTTCAATTAACAGCTGATCTTTTTCGAATTACAATTATCTATTTCGAATTACAATTGATCTTTTTCGTATACACCATTTACAGATATAATTCGAAAAAGATCATTTGTAATTCGAAATTACAAATGGTGTACACCATTTACAGATAACGGTTGAAAAAAATCAATTGTAATTCGAAAAAGATCAACTGTAATTCAAAACAGATCAATTTTTATTCGAAATAGATCAACTATAGTTCGAAAAAGATCAATTGTAATTCGAAAATGATGAATTGTTATTCGAAAAATATCAATTTTAATTCTAAAAAGATCAATTGTATTTCGAAAAAGATCAATTGTAATTCGAAATAGATCAATTGTAATACGAAAATGATCAATTGTAAGTCGAAAAATATCAACTGAATTTCCATTGATCTTTTTCGAATTACAATTAATCTATTTCGAATAACAATTGATCTTTTCCGAATTACAATTGATCTTTTTTGAATTAAAATTCAACTTTTTCGAATTACAATTAATCGTTTTCGAATTGCAATTGAGTTTTTTCGAATTAGAATTGATCTTTTTTGAATTATAATTGATCTACTTCGAATTACAATTGATCTTTTTCGAATTACAATTGGAATTTTCGAGTTACAAATGGAATTTTCGAATAACAAGTAGAATCTTCGAATTATTTTGTAACCGAAGATCCTTGTAATTCGAGGGTTATATTTGTTATTCAAAGATTTCATTTGTAATTCAAAGATTCCAGTTGTAATTAGAAGATGCTACTTGTAATTCGAAAATTCCATTTGTAGCTCAATAATTCCACTTATAATTCTTAAAAATCAATTGTAATTCGCAACAGATCAATTTATATTCGACAAAAAATCAATTGTAATTCGAAAAAGATCAATTGTAGTTCGAAATAGATCAATTGTAATTCGAAATAGATCAATTGTAATGCGAAAAAATCAATGCAAATTCAGTTGATATTTTTAGATTTACAATTGATCTTTTTCGTATTACAATTGATCTATTTCGAATTACAGTTGATCTTTTTCGAAATACAATTGATCTTTTTATACCCTCCACTCTAGTGATAGAGGGTATATATAAGTTTGTCATTCCGTTTGTAACACATCGAAATATTGGTCTAGGACCCCATAAAGTATATATATTCATGATCCTTGATCGATTTTAAGTCGATCTAGCGATGTCCGTCCGTCCGTCCGTCCGTCTGTCTGTCTGTCCGTTGAAAACACGCTAACTTTTGAAAGACTTTACGGAGGCTCCTGAAGCTTGGCATATATGTTCTCCATTTACCGGGTCAGGTTGGTATTGCAATCCAGCGAAATCGGTCAAGTGGTTCAAAAGTTATGAGCAAAAGAGTAAATTTCGGCAAGGTTATTTTTCGAATTTACAAGATTAAAACCACTATAACTTTCGAAAGACAATTCTGAGGGGGCTGAAGCTTAGCATATATATTTGTAGTTCCCCAAGGCTATTTGGTATTTTCAGCAAAATCGGTTCAGTGGCTCAAAAGTTATAAGCAAAGCACCGAATTTGAGATTTGTTTCACCTTAAACTGTTGAAAACTCTTTAAACAAGTTTTAAAAGCATGGTGAAATACCAGTTTTTTATACCCTCCACTCTAGTGATAGAGGGTATATATAAGTTTGTCATTCCGTTTGTAACACCTCGAAATATTGGTCTAGGACCCCATAAAGTATATATATTCATGATCCTCGATCGATTTTAAGACGATCTAGCGATGTCCGTCCGTCCATCCGTCCGTCTGTCCGTCTGTCCGTCTGTCCGTCTGTCCGTCTGTCTGTCTGTCTGTCTGTCTGTTGAAAACACGGTAACTTTTGAAAGACTTAACAGAGGCTCTTGAAGTTTGGCATATATGTTGGGCATTTACCTGGTCAGGTTGGTATTGCAATCCAGCGAAATCGGTCAAGTGGTTCAAAAGTTATGAGCAAAAGACTGAATTTCGGCAAGGGTTTTTCGTGAATTTTTAAGATAAAAAGCACTATTACTTTCAAAAAGCAATTCTGAGGATGCTGAAGATTTGCATATATCTTTTGCGTTCCTCCAGCCTTGTTCGTGTTGAATTTCAGCCAAATCGGTCCAGTGGTTCAAAAGTTATTAGCAAAACCGTGAATTTCAGATTAGCTTCACCTAAAATTCACGTGTTGAAACCCCGTTAAACCTGTTTTAAAAACATTGTAAGTCACAAAAATATTTTACAACGTATTTTTGTCACTCAAAAATATTTTTATACCAACACAAAAAAAAAAATACACTCGAAAAAAATTTTACACTCAAAAAAAATTTTACACTCAAAAAAAAATTAGTAAATAATTTTTTTTTTTTCAAAAATTACTAAAAAAATTTTTTTAAACAAAATAAAATATCTATATAAATAAAAATCAATTGTCGTTCGTTGGTAACAGCATCAGTTGAGAACGGCTGGACCAATTTGGACAATTTTTTTTTTGAAATGTTCGTCATAGTCCAACTTAGGTTTTTACGTGAAGAAAAATTGGCCACACCCACTTTTACGCCCACTTTTTTGATTTATCTAAAATTGGGAAACAGCTGCACCGATTAAGGTAATTTTTTATTTAAATGTTCGTAATAATCCAATTTAAGTTTTTACTGAAAGAAAAATCGACCATGCCCACTTTTGCGCCCACTTTTTCAATTTATCTAAAATCTGAGAATGGCTGGACCGATTTGACAACATTTTATTAAACGCATTTTCATCATCTTCAAACTTTGGTTTTTACGAAAAAAAAATTGAACACTCCCACTTTGGCTAATTTTTGTTGAAAATGTTCGTCAAAAGACCTAAGACGGCTAGACCGATTTGGTTATAGTCCGTAAAAGATTTTTAAGGAAAGAAAAATTGTCCAAGCCTACTTTTACGCTCTCTTTTCCGATATATATCATGGAATGGGTGGATCAATTTATCTAGGGGCATGTCACAGACTCAATTCCGTTCGGATTTGAAAAAGGTGGTTTACTCGTAAAACGCAAAGCGAATAATTTTTTTCGGAATGAAACCACTTTTATGCAATTCAATTCCACTTTGGTTTTTGAAAGTGATTTCATTCCGAAAAAATAATATACGTTTTGCGTTTTACGAGTAAACCACTTTTTTCAAATCCGAACGGAATTGAGTCTGTGACATGCCCCCTAATTTTGTTTTTAATGTTCGTCATAGTCCAGCAAAGGTTTTTCGGAAAGAACAATTTTCCACTTCTATTTCCACTTTTGAATGGATGGACATTCAAGTCAGGTTTTAAAGGTAAGAAAAATTGTTTACGCACTCCTTTTTTTTCGATATATATAAAATTTACTCCATAGAAAAATAAAATATAGAATAATAATATATATAAGGGGCATGTCACAGACTCAATTCCGTTCGGATTTGAAAAAAGTGGTTTACTCGTAAAACGCAAAGCGAATATTTTTTTTCGGAATGAAACCACTTTTATGCATTTCAATTCCACTTTGATTTTTAAAAGTGATTTCATTCCGAAAAAAATAATATTTTTTTTACGTTTTACGAGTAAACCACTTTTTTCGAATCCGAACGGAATTGAGTCTGTGACATGCCCCATAAATAAAAATCAAATGTAGTTCGTTGGTAATCGCACCACTTGAGAACTGACCGATTTGGATAATATTTTTCTTTAAATGAGCGTCTTATTTTTTTTTTAATGTTTTTCTTTGGTTTTTTTCGGAAAACAAATTAACCACGCCCATTTTTAAGCCTCCTTTTTTCGATATATCTGAAATCAGAGAACGGCTGGATCGACTTGATTAACCTTTTTTTTAAATGTTCGTCATAGCCCAACTTGCTATTGCTTATGCTATTGCTTATGCTATTGCTTATGCTATTGCTTATGCTATTGCTTATGCTATTGCTTATGCTATTGCTTATGCTATTGCTTATGCTATTGCTTATGCTATTGCTTATGCTATTGCTTATGCTATTGCTTATGCTATTGCTTATGCTATTGCTTATGCTATTGCTTATGCTATTGCTTATGCTATTGCTTATGCTATTGCTTATGCTATTGCTTATGCTATTGCTTATGCTATTGCTTATGCTATTGCTTATGCTATTGCTTATGCTATTGCTTATGCTATTGCTTATGCTATTGCTTATGCTATTGCTTATGCCATTGCTTATGCTATTGCTTATGCTATTGCTTATGCTATTGCTTATGCTATTGCTTATGCTATTGCTTATGCTATTGCTTATGCTATTGCTTATGCTATTGCTTATGCTATTGCTTATGCTATTGCTTATGCTATTGCTTATGCTATTGCTTATGCTATTGCTTATGCTATTGCTTATGCTATTGCTTATGCTATTGCTTATGCTATTGCTTATGCTATTGCTTATGCTATTGCTTATGCTATTGCTTATGCTATTGCTTATGCTATTGCTTATGCTATTGCTTATGCTATTGCTTATGCTATTGCTTATGCTATTGCTTATGCTATTGCTTATGCTATTGCTTATGCTATTGCTTATGCTATTGCTTATGCTATTGCTTATGCTATTGCTTATGCTATTGCTTATGCTATTGCTTATGCTATTGCTTATGCTATTGCTTATGCTATTGCTATTGCTTATGCTATTGCTTACGCTATTGCTTATGCTATTGCTTATGCTATTGCTTATGCTATTGCTTATGCTATTGCTTATGCTATTGCTTATGCTATTGCTTATGCTATTGCTTATGCTATTGCTTATGCTATTGCTTATGCTATTGCTTATGCTATTGCTTATGCTATTGCTTATGCTATTGCTTATGCTATTGCTTATGCTATTGCTTATGCTATTGCTTATGCTATTGCTTATGCTATTGCTTATGCTATTGCTTATGCTATTGCTTATGCTATTGCTTATGCTATTGCTTATGCTATTGCTTATGCTATTGCTTATGCTATTGCTTATGCTATTGCTTATGCTATTGCTTATGCTATTGCTTATGCTATTGCTTATGCTATTGCTTATGCTATTGCTTATGCTATTGCTTAAGCTATTGCTTATGCTATTGCTTATGCTATTGCTTATGCTATTGCTTATGCTATTGCTTATGCTATTGCTTATGCTATTGCTTATGCTATTGCTTATGCTATTGCTTATGCTATTGCTTATGCTATTGCTTATGCTATTGCTTATGCTATTGCTTATGCTATTGCTTATGCTATTGCTTATGCTATTGCTTATGCTATTGCTTATGCTATTGCTTATGCTATTGCTTATGCTATTGCTTATGCTATTGCTTATGCTATTGCTTATGCTATTGCTTATGCTATTGCTTATGCTATTGCTTATGCTATTGCTTATGCTATTGCTTATGCTATTGCTTATGCTATTGCTTATGCTATTGCTTATGCTATTGCTTATGCTATTGCTTATGCTATTGCTTATGCTATTGCTTATGCTATTGCTTATGCTATTGCTTATGCTATTGCTTATGCAATTGCTTATGCTATTGCTTATGCTATTGCTTATGCTATTGCTTATGCTATTGCTTATGCTATTGCTTATGCTATTGCTTATGCTATTGCTTATGCTATTGCTTATGCTATTGCTTATGCTATTGCTTATGCTATTGCTATTGCTAATGATATTGCTATTGCTTATGTTATTGCTTATGCTATTGCTTTTGCTATTGCTTATGATATTGCTTATGCTTTTGCTTATGCTATTGCTTATGCTATTGCTTATGCTATCGCTTATGCTATTGCTAATTCTATTGCTATTGCTAATGATATTGCTAATGATATTGCTAATGTTATTTCTAATCCTATTGCAAATGCCATTGATAATGCTATTGCTATTACTATTTCTAATGCTAATACTTATGCTGTTGCTAATGCTATAGCTAAGGCTATTGCTAATGCTATTGCGTATGATATTGCTAAGGCTATTGCTATTGCTAATGCTTTTGCTATTGTATTGCTACTGCTATTGCTAATAGTATTGCTAATGGTATTGCTAATGCTATTGCTAAATTTTTTTTTTAAGAAATCTAAGATCTCTGTATAAAAATTGTTTCCGAACCTGCAGATTTTTCTGTAGAAAAAAATTTCTGCTGAAGTCCAATCTAATTCTACACATCTTTCATTTTATTCCACATTTTCTATGATGTGGTTGTACTTAAATGTTGTGTTTATTTTGTCGTTTAACACAATATTTTTTTTTTTATTATAAATAACCCTTTACGCCATAAACAACAATGAATGCCGACATTTGAGATATTAAAAAAATAATATTTATAATGAAATTTTAACAATTTTTAATAGACTTGTATGTTTCAATACTATGATGCTGACTTGATGTTTTTTCTTTTTTTTTTTTTGATGTGGTCTCATAAAAAGTGTCTTCTAAAGGCAAAAAGGCATAAAGAGAATGGAAACCGAAAATAGACCAAGTTTTATTAGTTTATATAGTGAAGTATATTTTTAAAATAAACAAACATGATTTAATGTGTCATACGGTTCTACACTGTAGTGGATTTTGAAAATAAACAAAACAACAAAATATTATGCGCCATACAGTCTAGTAAATAGCAAATAAATAGCATTGAATCATTACGGGTACAATATGTTTTGGACTTTTCAAATTATTCACACATATGCAGCCTAAAATTGGAATGTTGTTATTTTTTATGTTTGAAAAAATGCGGATGTGGTTATTTTTATAGAAGTCTTTGATGTTAAATACATAGAGAGAGAAAATTAATTTTTGAAGTTAAATTGATTTTGTTGCATTAACGAGATTTGAAAAAAAAATTTTTGTGTGTTGAAATCCACGACTGGTGTTAGTTTTGTAGACTGTGTAAGAAACAACTAATTTTGTGAATTTTTAGCATTTGTAAACGGTCAGTTTTAATGTTTAGTATTGGGTAGTGTAAACCCAGTACGTAGTTTGATTGATGATACAGCATTAACAATAGCTTAAGCCATAGCAATATTATTGGCAATAGCATAGGCGATTGAAATAGCATAAACAATAGAATTTTCAAAAGGCATAAGCAATAGCATAAGCAATAGCAATGGCATAAGCAATAGCACAAGCAATAGCATAAGCAATAGCATAAGCAATAGCATAAGCAATAGCATAAGCAATAGCATAAGCAATAGCATAAGCAATAGCATAAGCAATAGCATAAGCAATAGCATAAGCAATAGCATAAGCAAAAACATAAGCAATAGCATAAGCAATAGCATAAGCAATAGCATAAGCAATAGCATAAGCACAAGCATAAGCAATAGCATAAGCAATAGCATAAGCAATAGCGTAAGCAATAGCATAAGCAATAGCATAAGCAATAGCATAAGCAATAGCATAAGCAATAGCATAAGCAATAGCATAAGCAATAGCATAAGCAATAGCATAAGCAATAGCATAAGCAATAGCATAAGCAATAGCATAAGCAATAGCATAAGCAATAGCATAAGCAATAGCATAAGCAATAACATAAGCAATAGCATAAGCAATAGCATAAGCAATAGCATAAGCAATAGCATAAGCAATAGCATAAGCAATAGCATAAGCAATAGCATAAGCAATAGCATAAGCAATAGCATAAGCAATAGCATAAGCAATAGCATAAGCAATAGCATAAGCAATAGCATAAGCAATAGCATAAGCAATAGCATAAGCAATAACATAAGCAATAGCATAGGCAATAGCATAGGCAATAGCATAAGCAATAGCATAAGCAATAGCATAAGCAATAGCATAAGCAATAGCATAAGCACAAGCATAAGCAATAGCATAAGCAATAGCATAGGCAATAGCATAAGCAATAGCATAAGCAATAGCATAAGCAATAGCATAAGCAATAGCATAAGCAATAGCATAAGCAATAGCATAAGCAATAGCATAAGCAATAGCATAAGCAATAGCATAAGCAATAGCATAAGCAATAGCATAAGCAATAGCATAAGCAATAGCATAAGCAATAGCATAAGCAATAGCATAAGCAATAGCATAAGCAATAGCTTAAGCAATAGCATATGCAATAGCATAAGCAATAGCATAAGCAATAGCATAAGCAATAGCATAAGCAATAGCATAAGCAATAGCATAAGCAATAGCATAAGCAATAGCATAAGCAATAGCATAAGCAATAGCATAAGCAATAGCATAAGCAATAGCATAAGCAATAGCATAAGCAATAGCATAAGCAATAGCATAAGCAATAGCATAAGCAATAGCATAAGCAATAGCATATGCAATAGCATAAGCAATAGCATAAGGAATAGCATAAGCAACAGTCAAAAGGTTCAGCAATAGCTTTTGATATAATACAGCCGTATGCTAAGCCTGGGTGCTAGCATCACCAAGCGCAATAACATCGCCGATATCATTACCCTGCAGGAAAAGTGACCGGTCCACAGTGGACCAAATGTTGAATCTGGTGCGCAGTTGGTCGAAAAATGAAGTTTTTACAATATTGAATTAGTATCGCATATATGATTGCACTATTCCTACCTTACTTAACGCTAATAAAATTTCTTTGTTTATTGCGAAAACAGCATCGTAGTAGGCAGCCAAACATGAGTAATCAGTTTTTATAAAAAAATTTCTTCAAGTTCTGTGTAGACGTGTTGATTGTTTAAACTGCTATTTTATGACCGTATTAAGGCAATTTATCAAATTATTTGTTATATTTTAACCTCAAGGAATGCATATTTGAAGCTAATTTGTGTTGTTGTTAGTAAAAAAACGTAAATTAAAAAGAGAGTCCACAATGGAATTATTTTTCTCGCAAACTTGAATTTTGTTAATGAATTTAGGTACTAATCCCGCTTACTTCTATAGGGTTTTTACATGATTTCAAAAGAATAGATATTGAGCTCCAAAATAATAAAAAAATTGGCTGCTGGTTTTTGCTGGTTTTTGTTTTTCAGTCATCTAGCGATGACCGTCCGTCTGTCTGTTTAAAACACGATTACTTTCAAACGGCAACTCTCATGCTGCTGACGCTTTGCATATATATTTTCAATTTTCCTAGTCAGGTTTTTCCAGGCTGAAATAGTTGCCATAAGCAGGGCGGCTTTACAGTTCGGTGATGAGACAAACAGAGAATTTAACATTTACGTTGACAGCCAAGCTGCTCTAAAAGCTCTCAAAAGCTTTTACATCAAGTCGAAAGTAGTTTTCGAATGCTTCGAGAACTTACAAAGTTTAGGAAGTATGAACAAGGTGAAACTAATATGGGTACCAGGTCACATAGGTATTCAAGGAAACGAGAGAGCGGACGAGCTCGCGAAACAAGGTGCTGATGGTATTGGTATTTCTGTGCATATTGATCCACCAATCCAGCACTTTAGATCGCTACGCGACATTCAAAACACTGCAATGGCTAATAGAAAGTGGAGAGAGCTAACGACGAGTGCGATCAGTAAAAGATTGTGGGCATGCTACAATCTAAGAAAAACTGAATACTTACTCTCACTCACTAGATGGAACTGCCGTGTACTTACTGGAGTGATCACCGGGCACTGCCTAATAGGTTATCATAGAAAGAAGATGGGACTTATTTCTGATGCAAGCTGTAGAAGGTGCGATGAACCTAACACTGAAGAAACGGTCGAACATATTCTTTGCCAATGTCCTGCTTTGGCAAGAACCCGACTGCACATTTTAGGCAGACATGACTTCGAGAGCTTGGAAACCGTTTCGAATGTCGACCTAAGGCAAATAGTACAATTCGCGATGAGGACAAACGCGTTCTATCAGCGTCGCTGAGGAATTATTGTGGTTTCGCTATGGACCATCCGGTCTATGTGAGGAGTCTTTGACTCCGCCACCTCTAACCTAACCTAACCTAGTCAGGTTGGTATTGAATATCAGCCAAATCGGTCCAGTGGTTCAGAAGTTGTAAGCAAAAACCCGTGAATTTCAGATTGGTGTACCTTGAATTTACGTTAAAAAAAAAAACACCTAAACGCTTTAAATGACATTGATGAGCCACAAAAATATTTTGGTGAGTATTTTTGACATTCTCAAACATTTTTTAACCCAATGTAAAAATTTTACAACCAAAAAATAATTTAAACTCAAAAAAAAATGTTCACTCAAAAAATTTTTTTTTTTACAGAAATGAGTAGAAAAAAAATTTTTTTTAACTCAAAATAGAATATTTCTTTTCTAAACTGTTTAAAAATCTTTTTTACGTTAAAAAAAAATATTTTCTCTGCTTATTATTGGCTCTACTTTACCTATATTTTATTATGACAATGTTTCAATAAGTGCCACGCCTATTCAAATACCGCCCACATTTGGACTATATAGAAGCTCATCTCATTTTCCTAGTGCATTACAAATTTCATATTTCTAGGTGCTCTCAAAGACGAATTATACTCTCTTGCACGCTAGATTAAGCATTTGGTCCACTGTGCGGTCCTTGAGAGGTCACGTGACATATTACCCGGACACAGTTTCTGGTTATTGGAGAGTCTTAGCTCTTTAGAAAAAGTCTTCTGAGACATTTCTCCTGTAGAAAAAGTCTCCCATTTTGAGACATTTTTCCTGTAGAAAAAGTACCAGTTTTGAACTCTTCAACCCATATAGCGAAAATTTGCTATAAATTTTTTTCAATTAACTGTTATTTAAATTCAATTACAAAAAACAGTCAT
Source organism: Pegoplata infirma (assembly GCA_963921195.1). Lineage (NCBI taxonomy): Eukaryota > Metazoa > Arthropoda > Insecta > Diptera > Anthomyiidae > Pegoplata > Pegoplata infirma. The sequence goes on from OY992537.1 coordinate 22,361,303, forward strand.
CTTTCAAAAGGTCATAAGGTTTTTGTTAGCAATACCATTAACCAAAAAGACATGCAACTAATAAAAAAAAAAACGCGTTAACTGTTTTCATTTAATTACATTTTTTTTGTGCCTTTGTTCACTGCCATAAACTCTTCTTTAGTATCAATTTAATTTCATAAAATAAAAAAAATTAATAATAAAAAAAATATATATAAAATAATGAACCCTCAGAGTCGAATACAACTTGCAAAAACACAGTAACAAATACTACTTATGTACAATAACAATTAATTTTTGCAAATTTTCACTTTGGCTGACGGTAATCAGTGGCGCCTAGAGTAGAGTGGATGAATGAACGGAATGACAAAAGCTCCAACGACAGCAACAAAATAAAAAAAAATCAAACTGACTACTACTAACAATGAAACGCATGCATGTTACAACATGTCATTGATATTCATAGAAAAATACTCCAAAAGAGGTTGTAAGAAAGGAGTAATAAAAAACCATAAATCGTGCCAAAGACTTAATCCGTTAACATTAACTTGCAACATTAGCTGAACCATCCACTTTGAACTTTCTTTTACCTCCTTTTCTTTTAGATACATTAGCACACTGCAAGAATTATTGTTCATAATATCTATGAACAAATTTCATAAAACCAAATTCATAGAATCTATGAAACAATTCATTGGCTGAATGAATACACACAAAACAAGTGAGAGTGTTAAATTCGGCCATGCCGAATCTGTTATACCCTCCAACATGCAAATAAATAAAAAAAAAATTGCAGGGGCGTTTTATTTTTTTTTTTGGGGGGGGGTCAGTAGTGGTAATTGGGGGGGGGGGGGCATTTCTTCTCGAATATGTGTTTAAGAATTCATTCTTATACTTTTTGCTGTAAAGAAATACAAGTTTATCATTATTTAAAACAAAAAAATTATTTCACGCCCATAAAAGGGGGGGGGCGGACCGAAAAAACTACATTTTCTAATTCTGTGGGTCCAAATGCAGGACTTTGAGTTTCTTGTAGCATAAAAATGTTGTATTTGTTAAACAAAAACTAAGAAAATCATGTAAAAATATGGTATTTTTCAGAGGTTGGTTTAGTTCTTCAAGGGGGAACTTTTTTCCCCCTGGTCCGATTTTGCTCCTTTACGAACTTAACCTGCCTAGGAACATAAGACATATTCGTGCCAAATGTTAAGAGTCTAGCTCTTTTATTTTGGACTGCATCGTGTTAACTACAGACGGACAGACGGACAGACGGACAGACGGACGGACGGACGGACATCGCTAGAATGTCTTAGAATCGATCACTGATCATAAATATATATACTTTATGGGGTCCTAGACCGATATTTTGATGCGTTACACACGGAATGACAAAATGAGTATACCCTCATACTGTAGTTGGAGGGTATAAAAATAATCGAGGTAACAACACCTTAGCTGGCATAGGTATTTATTTTTTCTATGAAATCAAAAATATAAGGTTTATTACCTTAGCACTACGTAATTTAAATACCTATTGGCTATGCAACTTTTACTTTTCAATTTAGGTAAAAATTCGAAATTAGAAATTGTTGACAATTATTAAAAATTAAATAAAAAATAAAACATCAACATTTTGTTTATTGATGTACATACATATATATTTTTTTATAATTGTACAGAATAATAAAACTAGCTGAAAATTAACGGATCTTAAGAAATAGAATCAGTAAGTTTATCTCTTATATCATTGCGAAAAAAATTAGTGCAAATTTTATTGTTTTACGTTTGTTTAGATATCGTGAATAATGATGTGGAGAAAACAAGACTCAAGGATTTTTATGCAGATTTATCAAGATTTACATATTTATTTAATTGTTATAACATCAATACATTGAGAGAAAAATGTCGTGTGATCAAGAGATTCTATCAAGATTTTTTATGCGATCCATCAAGATGTTTATTCGATCCATCAAGATTTATGTACATATTCAAGATAAATCAACTTTTATATGTATATAAGAATATTTTTTATAATTTCCACAGAAAAAATGTCTCAATTTCTATAGAAAATTCAGAGATTTTTTATAGAAAAGAATCTGAGAATTTGTGTATAAAAAAAAATTTACAGAATCTGAATAATTTTCTATTAAAAAAATGCCTCAGATCCTGAAAACTTTTGAAAAGAAAAACATCTCAGAATCTCAGAGTTTTTCTATAGAAAAATACTCAGATATTTAGAGATTTTTTCTACAGAAAAATGTCTCACAATCTGAGAGTTTTCTATAGAAAAAATGTTTCAAAACCTGAGAACTTTTCTATAGAAAAAAGTCTCAGAATCTGGGAGTTTTTCTATAGAAAAAATGTCACAGAGTCTGAAAATTTTTCTGAAGATAAAAATGCCTCAGAATCTGAACAATTTTTCTAACAAAAAAAGTCTTAGAACCTGAGAATTTTTCTATAGAAAAAATGTTTCAGAATCTGAGAATTTTTCTATAGAAAAATGTCATAGAATCTGAGAGTTTTTCTATAGGAAAAAAATGTCTTAGAAACTGAGATTTTTTCTATAGAAAAATGTTTCAGAATCTGAAATTTTTTCTATAGAAAAATCTTTCAGAATCTGAGATTTTTTCTATAGAAAAATGTGTCAGAATCTGAAATTTTTTCTATAGAAAAATCTCTCAGAATCTGAAAGTTTTTCTATGCAAAAATTTATCAGAATCTGAGATTTTTTCTATAGAAAAATGTCTCAGAATCTGAGATTTTTTCTATAGAAAAATGTCTCAGAATCTGAAATTTTTTCTATAGAAAAATGTCTCAGAATCTGAAATTTTTTCTATAGAAAAATCTTTCAGAATCTGAGATTTTTTCTGTAGAAAAATGTGTCAGAATCTGAAATTTTTTTTATAGAAAAATCTCTCAGAATCTGAAAGTTTTTCTATGCAAAAATTTATCAGAATCTGAGATTTTTTCTATACAAAAATGTCTCAGAATCTGAGAGTTTTTCTATACAAAAATGTCTCAAAATCTGAGATTTTTTTCTATAGAAAAATGTCTTAGAATCTGAGAGTTTTTCTATACAAAAATGTCTCAGAATCTAAGATTTTTTCTATACAAAAATGTCGTAGAATCTGAGATTTTTTCTACACAAAAATGTCTCAGAATATGAGATTTTTTCTATAAAAAATTGACTCAGAATCTGAGATTTTTTTCTATAGAAAAATGTCTCAGTATCTGAGATTTTTTCTATAGAAAAATGTCTCAGTATCTGAGATTTTTTCTATAGAAAAATGTCTCAGTATCTGAGATTTTTTCTATAGAAAAATGTCTCAGAATCTGAGATTTTTTCTATAGAAAACTGTCTCAGAATCTGAGATTTTTTCTATTGAAAAATATGTCAGAATCCGATATTTTTTATATAGAAAAATTGTCAGATTCTAAGTCTTAGATTCTGAAAAATTTTTTCTATAGAAAAATTCTCAAACTCTGAGACATTTTTTCTATAGAAAATGTCACAGATTCTGAGACATTTTTTCTATGGGAAAATTCTCAGATTCTGAGACATTTTTTCTATAGAAAAATTATCAGATTTTGAAAAATTTTTTCTTTAGAAAAATTCTCAGATCCTGAAACATTTTTTCTGTAGAAAAATTCTTAGATTCTGAGACATTTTTTCTATATAAAAACTCTCAGATCCTGAGACATTTTTCTATAGAAAAATTATCACATTCTAATACATTTTTTCTTTAGAAAAATTCTCAGATTCTGACACATTTTTCTATAAAAAGTTTTCATATTCTGAATTGTGATACATGTTTCTATAGAACAATTTTCAGATTCTGAGATTTCAGATTTTTCAAAAGAAAAAATATACAGAAACGGAGTATTTTCTGTAGAAAAGTTTTAGAATCTGAGAGTATTTCTATTGAAAAAATGTTTAATAGCAAAAAATTTTCAGATCCTTCATAAAATTCTGAGACATTTTTCTTATTATCAACTTTTCTTTAAAAATTGTAAACATTCAAAAAATTAAAAAAAAATTAAATTAATTAAAAATAATAAACTTTTCGTAGTTTTTATTTAAATTTTAAAAGGAAATGGTGTAAAAAAGCCATTACTAATGCAAGGTAATACTACCAAATTATTTACGTAATATCACCTATTTATCAATGCTATTTTACCTAAAAAGCTAAGGTATATTTCTGTCAACCATAATAAATTTTCGAACATAGGAATTACCTTAGCTTTTAAGTAACATTACCTTTTAACTTAGCAAATGCCCCGTTTGCCTGGCGCTAAGGTATTTTTATACTAAAATTGTAGGTAATATTACCTCGATTTTTTTTTGTGTGTATGCATTAGTATTGTGAAATATTTCATATTATACCTGATGCAGAATGTAGACCGCCTGAATGGCCGAAATCATTCTTATGTCTTACATCCTTCCATCTAAGGACTATGGCAAAATTACTGGATCCTCACTTAATATCCTCATATCCAACAGATTATCTGGGAGTAATCTTAGATACGAAACTTACTAGGAATTATTATTTGGACGGCACCATCAGAAGCGCTATTACGGCATTATGGGCAGCGAATATACTTGTTGGTAGCACCTGGAGTTAAAGCCCCAAAATAGTCATGTGAATCAACAAGATGCTGTTAGACCGATCATGACGTACACTGTCAAAGTCTGGTGGCCGAAAACTATGCAGAGGTATGCTACTAATGCTAGGCATTGTACAGCGTCCTCTACTCTAATGACGCGTCATGACGGGTGCTATGAAAACATGCCCAGCATTGGCCCAAGAAGCTGTTTTAGGATTCCCGTTTGTAGATCTTGACACAAAAGACCCGAAAGGGTCGCAGTGCCTGCCGATAGGTATAGACCTCCTTTAACCCATTACTGCCTGCCCATAGATCGGCTCGTACGATTTTGATGAAATTTTGACATGTGTACCTGGAAAACCACAGAAGTTGTTAGAAAAAATAAAAAATAAATTACCTCAGCTCCGACCTGAGATATGACATGGTTACTAGGCCGTGTAATTTTTTACTTTTATTTTTTGTTTGAGCTGAAAGGGGTCTAAAAAGTTTCTATTGGGTGTCAAAATAACTCCAATAAATTTTCGTGAAAACCAAAATTGTCCTTACCCCCCCGCATCACGTTTTAGGTTCACTTTTCCTGAGTATTTTCGATTAAGAAAAATCTTCGATTTTTGTGAGTGAAAAACAAAAGTTAAACAAAACAAAAAAAAATCTTGTTAAATGTTCACATTTAGCCCACTCTCTTCTCTTTTTTATGAAAAAAGAATTAGCCCGATATCTTCTATCTAGCCCGCGCTAAATTTTTTTAAGTATCAACACTTTTTTGGGTATTTAAATACCCATTAGGCAGGAATGGGTTAAGAAATATCTCCTCACACCCCTCCTCAAGCAAGTTTAGGTGACAAAATGGTGACAAAAGTGAGTAATGGCATTTAATTCCTCTTTTTTTAGAGCTTTAGAAATCGTTAACACGAAAATCTTAGCAGATACTGTTTGCGAGTTTTTGCTAAATAACAACACTGTTTGACAGCAAAATCCTACCATTAAAATATTCAACTGATCCTTATAGATTTTGCTCTCCTGATTCCATATCTGCCACACAAATTTTTTAGCCTGCACCGTTTTTGAGATATTTGCTGTTAAAAAGTTTAAAAAACCAAAATTTTTGATCCACAGTTGCGTATTTTTACGTTGCTTCCAAGAAATAGGACTTGATTTCTTATAAAATGGATCTCCTGAAACTTCAATCAAAACTTTTCTAACATGTTCCGTTTTCGAGATATTTGCGTTTAAGATTTTCGCGTAAAAAAAATTTCACACGCGAATATCTCCAAAAAGGAGCATGCTAGAAAAATTTTGATTTCAGTTTTGGAATCAGGAGATCCATTTTATATGAAATCAAGTAATATTTTTTTGGAAACTAAGTAAGAATAAGTAATAGTGTACCACCAATTATTGGTTTTTTGACTTTTTAATACCGAATATCTTAAAAACGGTACGCACTAGAAAAATTTGAATAGCAGATTTGGAATCAGGAGAGCAAAATCTATAATAATTAGTTGGATTCTTCACTGGTAGGTTTTGGTTGTCGAACAGTGTAATTATTTAGCAATAACTTGAAAACAATATCAGCTAGGATTTTCGTGTTAACGATTAGCATTACTTTACGCCAAAAAAGGCAAAATGTGGTTACCTCCAATGACATCACCGTATTAAAGTATTTAACATTAAAATTGGGAGGTAGGTTAGGTTGGATGGGCGTTCGCCATTTAGCGAATTCACTCAGAGGCCATAAGGCTCATTGTGATTCCCTTATTCATTCCCCATATTCCCCTACTCTCCCTCTGATACAAAATTCTACTTTTTAAAACTACCCTGTTTCCCCGAGGTATTCTGATAGAGACGTCAATGAGACACCTCATAGGCAATCCAGGTCATCGAAAAATCTTTGCCCCAAATGCTTAAGGCGGCTTCTCATAAGCCCGAACATTCGCATAGAAAGTACTTTATTGACTCCCCCTCCTCTACTTCCTCACAACTTCTACAATAGTCCCAATTATACAGTGTCCTGTAAGTACTCCTTCTAATAGGCTAACCGCCTGTTTGCCAAAAGTAAGAAGACTTTTTGTCCTCTTAGGATTTGGCAGTGGCCACAGGGTTCTAAATATCCTGCACGTAGTCAGTGATATCCACCCATCCTTCATTCTATTCTCAGATATCCTATCAATTTCGTTCATCAATTCCACTATAGGAACCGAGACTTCAGGTTCTACACGTTCCTCCACTGATTCAGAGCAATTTCTCGCACATTCATCTGCTAATTCGTTCCCAGCGACCTTACTATGACCAGGGACCCAGATTAGCTTGATTGTGTGCTGACTGATTTGACGAAGGGATTGTATACAATTCCTAACTATTCTCGATTTTACAGTACTTGATTTTAAGGCCTTCAGAGCGAGACTATCCACGAAAATCTTAATGACGCAAGAACTAAGGCCCCTTGTCATAATCATCTCCGCGGCTTTATCAATTGCAAGTACCTCAGCCTGGAAACACTACACTTACCCGGATATCTCAATGAGACCCCGATTTCGAGGCATGCAGAGTAAACTCCCGAACCCGTACCCATCTCCATCTTTGATCCGTCCGTAAAGATTGAGATCGCATTCCTTGTCTTCCCTAGCCGGTATTTGGACTTCGAAGGTTCTGTCAAAGTTCGTCTGTGGTAAGATATAGTCGGTTTTCTGTTACAGTTCCGTCCCGCCCACCGTACCTTATATAGTCGAGTGTCCCCAAGAGTGTTGTTTAAGCATTAGCGACTCTCTTAACCTGAGAGCCGATTTTGTGCTCTCTACGTAAATATCCACGGGCTGAATGTTTAGTATCACTTTCAGACCGGGTGCTGGTCTAATAGCACCAGTGATACCTACACACGCCAGTCGTTGTACCTTCTGTAGATTGCAGAGATATGATTTGCTATCCACCGCTCTCCACCACACAAGGGCACCATAGGTTAGTATCGGTCTAGTTATCGAACCATACATCCAGTGTGTAATATACGGTTTTAGACCCCACCTTCTCCCGAAAGTTCTTTTGCAGGTGTAAAAAGCACACAACGACTTTTTCATCCTTTCCTCTGTGTTTCTTTTATAAGAAAGCTTTGAGTCCAGAATCACACCCAGGTATTTCGCCTCACTGGATAGTTCCAGGGTGATTCCATCTAATTTGAGAAGAACAAACCTGTCTATATTAGTCTTTTTTGTGAACAAGACGAGTTCGGTCTTGGCGGGATTAACTCCCGGACCGTTGATCTTTGCCCACGTTGAGAGTATCTTAAGCGCTGATTCCATGAATTCGCTAATCGTTAGTAAAAACTTACCTTTTATAAGGATCACAACGTCATAAGTATAGGTAACCGCGTTAATACCCATTTCGTTGAGTGACTCGAGGATTTCATTTATTACAAGATTCCACAGAAGTGGAGAGATGACTCCTCCTTGTTGAGTGCCCCTTGTAACTATTTTCCTCGCTTCACCATCACCTATCTTCGAGTTAACTGCCCTGCTTTTCAGCATGTTGCCCGTCCATAAAGTAATTTGTGTGTTCGAGCCCGTATTCTGTAGGACATTAAGAATAGATGATATTTTGACATTGTTGAACGCACCTTCTACGTCCAAAAATGATGCCAAAATCAGCCCGACAACGTCGCTAAAAGCCGTTTCAACAGACCTACCTTTAAGATAGGCGCTAGCGAAGATTTTGCTGGGATAAAAACTTTTGGTAAGCGAAGGTTAAGAAAGCAAAAGCTGTCAAGGTGGATGCTGCCAGCTTATGTTGCAGGTTTGGTCGGACTTTTGTTAAGTCTTTGGTTTTTTTGAACTCCTCTATTCCTGTATCCTTCCTGATAGCAAAAAAACCTACTGTAATATGAAAATAATGTCGATGACTACAACTACAAGGATGATGATGATGACTGTAATGACCACATCCAACAAATAACAACAATAGCAGCAGCATCAGCAATATACGCATGATTGCAATTGAAATTGGTTATCATCATGAGGATAAGGCGTGAGTTTCAATAATTTTTCAGTTTTCAGTATTTTTTTGTTGTTGTTTTTATTGCTGTTGTACATATTTTCATGCATAATGGTTAAAATCGCTGCGTAATGCGACAATCAGAGTTGTCACTTTGTTGCATCAAAAGTGTTGTTGTTATTGATGCAAGTTGATGTGATGCTGCACTATTATGCAGGCCGACGAAGCCGTTATTTTCACACTTACCCCATGTCATTATCTGTTTTATGGCAATTTATATTTCTTTTTTTTGCGAAATTGTTTGATGCTGATATTTTTTTTGTTTGGTGTAATGTTTTCTGATAACAATGATTTTGTAATTGTTATGGCTGATTTTTTTTTGTGCCGAGAGTTTTTCCAACCTGTGCTAAGAGTTTTTCTTTATTTGGTGGTCATTGGGACACGAGTAGAAGTGTGTTTAACACGTGTGGTATTAATGATTTTACAAGTGTGCAAGTGTACGAGTAGCTGTAGTTGTACAATCTTCGATTAATGAATTAATTATTTTTGAAATTTGTTTGTTTTTTCAATAAAAATGTTAAACAAAATTGTATTGATTGGATTGGTTGGTAACATTAAAAATAAAGAAATTGTACATTAAAATCAGGAAGTAATTGCTGGTACACTTGTACACTCATGTTGCATTTAGATAATTGCCACAGTGGTTTTTAATCAGGATTTGAAAGTTTATCAATAGGAAAAAACTTCTAAGAATCTGAAACATTTCTGAATTCCCAGAACCTACTACTTTTTTCTATACACACAGAAAAAAAAAGTTTCCAATTGAATTTATCAGTTGTATCAACTCAAAATTTGGTTGCTGCTACTATATTTGGCTTTGACAAACAAATTTTATAGTTGCCCCAATTAAAAGACAGTTATGACCACTGAAAATGAGTTGTGACTACCGATATTCAACTGTGACGACCTATATACAAAAGTTCCAACCGATTTTTTGTTGCAATAACTGACTTTCAGTTGGAAATCATTAAATTCGTTTTCTGTGTGTAGGAAACATTTTTGAGTCTGAACGTTTTCTATTATATTATTAAATTAAAGCCTGCACAGCAGCCATTCAGTGGAATACAAATTTGGCAAAAGTATAATTTGTCTATGGTCTCCAACATAGAAAAAAATTTTTTTCTAATTATTGCGTTTGGTTGGGTTACAATTGCGTTTTAAAATGACTCTATTAAAATTATCATTTTTGTAGTTTTTTTTTCAATATTTTTCAAAGAAAAACTAAAAAAAATAAATATTTTACAAATTTAAGATTTTTGTGTTATTTTTCGCATACACCGGAAGATATATTTAATGGGTTTAAAAGTCTATAAGAAAGAATGAACTTTTGCCTAAATTTTGAGCTCATCACTGTAAAGATTGATCATCTGGTTATTGTATTAGAGCCTTTTAAAAATGGTGCTTTTTCTAATTTTTTTGACAGTGTTTTTTTAAAATGCATGTTTGGCCAATAATAGTGCAACAACTTGAAATTTTTTTGATCATATTTTTGAGATCATAGTTCAATTCTACTCTCACGCTTTATACCTGATTTTTATTCCACCCAGCGGCTGCTGTGCAGGCTTTCAAAAAAGGCAAAAATCGCGTTTTTTCGCATTTTTAATCGCGAATAATTAAAATTCTAGACGTGATGGAAAAATTTGGAGCACTAATTTGGAGTCAGCGAGTCAAAATCTTTAAAAATTTTATATCAAACTTCAAACCGGAGTCAAAAACCTCTGATTTGTTGAGCGGTGTAATTTTTCTAGAATAAAAATTTTTAAATCTTAGACTTTTTCTATGTGAAAAATTATTCAGAATCTAAAAGAAAACAAGTAAGAAATTATAGGCGGTCAAGACCGATCATATAATACCCTACACCGGAGTTTCCCGGAAAATGGGTCCCAAGTTCAAACACTTATTAAATCTTTAATAAGTGTAAAAAGCACTCACTAATCAAATTTGAGTGGAATAGGCTTCTTTTCGTTGACAATAAATCGATTCAACTAAATATCGGGCGAAATTTCCACATGGGACCTAAGTTCAAAAATGGTCCGATGATAATCAGATTTGATAAGGTTATTAAAGTACGCGTTTAACATACACAAACAGAATTTTAATATTTTCTATTTTCATGAAATTTAAGAGATTTGTGTGAAAATCGGGAAGGTGGTTTGTATGGGGGCTACAAGAAGAACTGGTCCGATTTCTTTAAAATTAGGAATGGTGATTTGTGTGGATGAAACATGATTACATGCCAAATTTCGAAAAGATACCTATTAAAATGCGGCTATTAGAGTCATTTGAGCCAAAACTAAAGAGGACCTATGTATGGGGGCTAGATCTAAATATGAGGCTAGATCTTAAGAGGCTTACGTTTCAAATTTCAAGTCAATTGATTAAGAATTGCGACCTGTATCGTGTTTAAATCGTTTTCGTGGACAGACGGACGGACGGACATCGCTAAATCGACTCAAAAAGTGATTCTCGATTGGTATACTTAAAAGTGGGTCTAGGACCAATATTTCGGGTAGTTACAAACATCAGCACAAACTCATTATACCCTGTACCACAGTGTGGTGTAGGGTATAAATATATCAGCATCTGAGACTTTTGCTTCAAATTTTTTTCCAGAATTTGAGACTTCGTTCTATAGGAAAATTGTCTCAGAATTAAATACTTTTTCTATAGGAAAAATGTATCAGAATCTAAAAATTTTTCATTATCTGATACTTTTTCTATTTCAAATCTGACCCCTTTTTTATTTCAAAAATGTCTAAGAAGCTGAGTCTTTTTCTTTAGGAAAAATATTGCAGAATATGAATCTTTTACTAAAGGAAAAATGTCTCAGAAGATGTGACTTTTTCTATGGAAAAAAAGTCGCAGAATGTGAGACTTTTGCTTTTGGAAACATATCGCAGAATCTGAGACTTGTTCTATATGAAAAATGTCTTAGAATCTGAAACTTTATTTTTTTTTCTTTAGAAAAAATATCTCTGAAACTGAGACTTTTTCTTAAGAAAAAATGCTTCAGAATTTTATGAATTTTTATAATAGGAAAAAAGTCTCAGAATTTGAAGCATTTTTTGATCGAAAAAAAAAAACAGAATCGGATACATTTTTGAAGGAAAAACTTCTCAGGATCTGAGACTTATTCTATACTGACTTTTTCTAAAAAAAAAAAATCTCTTAGAAACTGATACCTTTTCTAAAAGAAATATCTCTCGAAATTTGATACTTTTTCTGTAGGAAAAATGTCTCACAATCTGCGAAATTTTCAGTAGGAAAAACGTTTCAGAATCTGAAACTTTTCCCATAAGAAAAATGTCTAAGAATTTAAGGCTTTTTCTATAGGAAAAACGTCTCAGAACCTGAAACTTTTTCGATTCGTACTGATTTGATCAGTACATGTACTGATTTTTTTTCACGTGTACTGATCAGAAAACGTTTCACTGATTTGTACTGATTTTTTGAAATATGTACTGATTGTACTGATTTTTGAACATTTTTGCATAGTCCAGTTTGTTTTTATAACATAAGTCTGTCTGACCATGAGATAATTTATAATGAATTAATTCTAAGGAGATTAGAGGAAGGAAATCAATAAGTTTCTTAACGCAAAAATGTATCTGAGCATGGGGTTATTTTGATCTTCCTAAATTTATATAAAATTGCGCACAAAATCTTTGACGTGTTCTATAAAGAAAGTAATGTAGGCCGATTTTTTATATTTTTAGAAAAATTATGGTAATTGCATTAGTTCAAATCATTCTGAGATCTTAGATGAGGTAATGTCATCAGAGATTATTTCAAAAAGCGCTTAGAAAATCAGGGCCGTTAAAGAAACACGTGCATATAAGCTGGAAAGTTTTCTTAAACGAAAAGTTGTCAAAACTTACGGAAAAAAGTTCTCAATCTGAGGTGGTTTCTTATTCTTAAAACCTGTGGAAATTTGTTATATTTCCTGCAGTGAAACAATCAAAACTTTCAAATGAAACTTTCAATTGTTGTTTTTAACAGTTGTTTTTTTGCGGTTGTTTTTAGCAGTTTTTTTTCGCAGTTGTTTTTAACAGTTGTTTTTACTTAAAATACTTGGGGTCAAGATAGTTAGTGCAACCAAATTTTTTCTGTGTTGAAAAAACAGCAGTGTTTTCCCGTAGAAAAAAATTTAGAGAGTTATTTCTAGAAAATAAATATAAAAACTTGGGCGTACTGATTTGAGCTCAGAAAAAAATGGTCACCCAAAGCATATGAGACTTTTTCTATACAATAAAAAAAAAAAAAAACTTGTCAAATTACTAGGAAAAGTCTCGCAATCCCATTTTACCAATATTTGACAGTTTTCCTTGTTTTTTAACAAATAATTTTCGATCGAAAATTATTTTTTTTTTGTAATTTTACAGTTTTTCTTGTAATTTTACAAATTTCTAGAATTTTTACAAACAAATCTAGTAAATTCACAAGATTTTCTTGTAAGTTTTATTTCGCCAAAAAAGTTGTAAATTTACAATTTTATTGGTAAAAATCTTACTAAAAAGTTCGTAATTTTTACTAAGAATTCTCGTAAAATAGGAGGTAGCAAAAAATCTAGTAAAATCACGAAACCTCCTTGTAAGTTTTATCGCGTCAAAAAAATGTAAATTTAGATTTTTTTTTTTGTAAAAAGCTTGTAAAATTACAAAATTATTGTTAAAATGCTTGTAAAATAACAAGGAATTCTTGTCAAACAGGAGGTAGCAAAAAAAAAAGTTACAAACTTTTCTTGTAGTTTTACAAGGTTTTTTTAAGGGAAAAAAAAATATCTCTGTTCACGCCCACAAATTTGGGCGGGCTGAAAAAAAAAACAATTTTTTAATCCACTGGGTCCAAATGCAGGACTTTTTTAAACTTTTGTTAAATCAAAATAAATTTTTTTCATACAAATTTTTTTTTTCTATTAATTTTTTTTTCATTAAAAATTTTTATTTATCAATTTTATTTTTTTATAACAATTTCTTTTTTCATCAAAAATTTTGTTCTTCATCAAAAATTTTTTTTTTATCAAAAATTAATCATTATTTGAGAATAATTTATTGTATAAACAAAATCTTAAATTCTTTTCTAAGAAAAAAATTCTCAGAGTCTGAGATTTAGTATAAAAATTGGATCTAAAAAAAATACTTCCTGATTTCCCTTCCTTTACAATTATTTAAAATTTCATGAAGATCGGAGAGTGTCACAGAAGAGACCTCCCACGTGAGAAAAGAATATAAAAAAATATGACCTTTTAAATAATCACTATCTCCAAACGAACATGAACTAATTTTATGTTCTAAACATCTAATGATGTCTCTATTAAACAAATAGTTACAACTTATCAGAAAGAAGACCACCCATCACACATTTAATGATTGAAACAAATTATAATCCGAAGACAGAAATAAAATTTACAGGACCTTGTATAGAAATATCCTTTACTGATTTAATAATGTCACATTATGACTTTGTAAAAATCATAGTGCGAAAAAAATGGTCAAAGTGTGTGGCCTTCAATGAATATAATTTGTAACTCAACTCTCATACACTGCAATTAACTGCGTGTGGCAGTTTATGATGTGTCGATTTTATGACTTTATGACTAACACATCCTTGAATTCTTAAAGACTTTAACTACTTCAGGTTTAACCTTCCAAACACAGCTTCTTTAGTAATGAATTGATTTTATAGCTGTCACAGGCATACAAATTTTTGAAAAGAAAGAAACAGCCTTGATTTTTAGTTTAGTTAATAAAAATAAAAAATCAAAGACACCAAATATTAAAATCCTTGTTAACCTTGTTAAGTCAATGTCAGTTTTATTGTACAAGACACGCGCAATTTTCATAATGAAATCCTGTAGGGAAATTCCCTAAAATTTCACTAATGTTAAGGACATTCATAAACATTTTTTCTGCTACAAACTGGACAATAGAGTGCAATAAATATTTGACATCCGCGGGAGTTGTTAAAAATGTAAATATTTTTTTTTTACTTTTGTTTTTAATTTACTTAATACTATTAATGCTATTGTGATTCAATTTAACATTTTGTTAACAATTTGTTTTAATCTTTTGTTTTTTCTGTATGTTGCTTTAGTTAAAGGACACGCGTCTTATGTTTAAACAACATTTTAAATTTTTTTAAGTATTATTTGTTTGAAAGAAAATAAGTTTAAAATGTCAAGGTTATAAACTTCCGTCCTATAAAATGTTGCAAACATCGGACAACGCAATTTTTCTTTAAAAATTTTTATTTTTTATATTCCTTACGTGTAAAAATTCAAAATTCTGAAACAGATTTAAGAAGAAAATTTTTTAGATTCTTAGATGTTTGTTCGTATATTTTTCAAAGTTTTTGGATTCTACATAGGGTTGCCAGACGGCCTGGAATGGCCTGGATTTTCCAGTTATTTGAGGTCTGGTCCAGTTTCCAGTTAAAACATAATTTATCCAGTTGAAAAAGGATTTCTTTTATTTTAACAATTATATTTTTATTAAATATTTTAATCATAAATGAGCTCTTTTTGCTCCATTTTTTGCGAGCATTTCGGCACGAATGTTTTCGTCGTTGATTTAAGGATTCTTGGCGTACATTTTGCTTTTAAAATAACCCAACAAAAATGGATGGGTCAAATCTGCAAATGATGGTAAGTTGTTGTCGTTCTTTTTTAACTTCGCGCGTCCCGGAAATTTTAGTTGTCCTCCTAGATTTCCAGATTTGACCACTTTGGACTTAATTTTGTGGGGTTATTAAAAAAGAAAAATATACTCTAACAATCCTCAGGCCGATGACGAAAAAGTAAGCAAATAGAGACGGCATTTAGTCCAAATAAAAAATATGGGTCTCACATATGAAAATCGGTTGATTATGTATGGGTCGGTTGATTATGTATGGGTCCAGTTACTTTTTCAAAATCCGGCTGAAAATTTTCCATTATCCAGTTATTTGACTTCTAGTATCTGGCAACCCTAATTCTACACCATATCCACTAGGGCGTCCCGTCAAATTTAAATTTAAGAATTTCATGTCGTAATACCTGTCATACACAGAAAAAAAAATATTTAAGAAAATTTTAATAAACACGTTTATTAAAAATAAAAATATTTTTAATAAATTTTTTTATTGTATCAATAAAAAAATTTATTGAAATTAAAAAAAAACTATGTTCAACTCATTCCGTCGGCAAGTTTTGTTGTGTTTCTTTTTTTCACACATAGTAATTTCAAATAAAGTAATAACTTTAAAAAAAACAAAAAACATTAAAAAAAAAAAAAAAAAGTTGGGTCTGATGGGGATTCGAACCAACGACCCCCAAAAAAAGTAATAAGTTTATCCACCGCTTAGCGCATAACGCCAAAACAGTGTTATAGTTTTGTCGGCTAAATTCTATCATCTACTTACAAGCAAGAACAAAATAGAAATAAAAACACAATTTGTTTGTGAATGCGTGTGTGTGTGTATAGTTGTCTGTTAAATGTTTTTACTGTTATAAGTTAGAGAATGAAAGTGATGCACTCAACTAAATTAGTCAGTATTTTTTTCTTTTGTTAATTTCAATTGAGAATTTTTTCTGTTACCATTACTGACAAAATTATGTGAGTGTTTCAGAATTCTTGTTTACTTTTATTTAAAACCAAATTGATTTTATGCGTTAAAACTTGTTGTCATGCTGTAGCTCAGTTAGTTAGACCGCCAGCATTCTAAACAGGAGGTATGCTGTTCAAAGCTCAATGGAAACAATAAATTGAGAAAAAGTAAGAAATAAAGAAAACAATTAAATAACACTGTGCAACAAGAAAAATGAGCCTCAATGACTTCAACGCCATATGAAAGTAGACCATCAAGTGAACAAAATCACCAGAGGGTTTTTCAAAGTCAGTTCGGATTTCTTTTTTATAGCCCACTGAAGTTTTTATATTTTTATCAAAGGCGTTTGGAAAATGTCAAAAATACTATAATAAGAACACATCTGAGCTTCAAAATATGATTGGATGTCTTCAGTGAAATTTAATGGCGGTTCTTTTCTTAGAACATTTTAACCCTCTAACTGCCATTTTAAGGGGTCATTTTAGTCCTTTTTCAAAAACTAAACACAGAAGTCTAATAAAACGCCCAGTTAGAGGGTTAAAATATTCTACAAATATTTTCCTCATAAAATTTCACTAGGGATTGTCAAATGTTCAAAGTTTGTGCGACATGCGCAAAGTTCTTAAAAAGGGTCAATTATAAATAATCAATGTTTCTTATTTTTTTTTACCAAAGCAGTGTTAAAAAATATCGACAAAAAACAGTGCAAATATACTTTTAAGCTAAAAATGATGTTCTGGTGTGTTTTATAAAATTTTATGATGATTCTTTTCTTTGACCAAATTAACCCTCTAGCTCCCGTTTTAAAGGGTCATTTTTGTCCTTATTTAAAAGAAATACAAAAAAGTCCATAAAAAAAGGCAGTTATAGGGTTAAAATGTTTTACAAATAGTTTCTACATCAAATTTTACTAGGGCACGTCTAAGACAGAAAGTTCGTCCAGCATATGGAAAATGCTTAACAATTTTAAAGTATTCAAATTTTTTTTATATTTTTTTTGGGCCGAAATATAAAAAAACAAGTTAAAAAGTTAAATTCGACTTTGTCGAATGTATTAATACCCTCCACAATGTAAAAAAGTTTATTTGCAAAAAAAAAAAACAACAAAAAAAATTAAAAAAAAAATCGAGGAAAATGTTTTTTTTTAAATATGTTTGTACTTGTTTAAATTCCATTCGGTGATCAATTCTGTTCACATATGTCAACCAGCAGCCGAATTAAAGCATTTTGTATTTTTAGGCTATGTTGAATGTACCACAATTTTCGAGGTGTTCTTACATTTTCGTTCATAACTTTTGAACCGCTGAACCGATTTCACTCAAATGCAATACCAAACTACTTAGGGCAACAACAAGTAAATATGCTAAGTCTTATATATCTGTTTTATCTGTTTAATACTTTGGCCGTGATCACCATTTCAGATATCTTGGGAAAAAGTCACGTGATGCCGTTCCAGCGGAAATTTGTTGGTGGAGCAAAAATATATTTGAGGACAAAGAAGAATTAGGTGGGAAAAAGACCTAAGCTTTCTTTTGAATCAAAAAAAAGGGCTCGACATAACCTAAAAACACAAAATGCTTAATTCGGTTGCTGGTTGACACATGTGAACAAAATTGATCACCGAATGATATTTAAACAAGTACAAACATATTAAAAAAAAAAAAATTTTACCAAAAAAATTTTTTCGCAGATTTTTTTTTTAAATTTTTTTTGTTTTTTTTTTTTTGCAAATAAACTTTTTTACATTGTGGAGGGTATCAATACATTCGACAAAGTCGAATTTAACTTTTTTACTTGTTTTTTTTATATTTCGGGCCGAAAAAAAAATTAAAAAAAATTTGAATACTTTAAAATTTTTAAGCATTTTCTATATGCTGGACGAACTTTCTGTCTTAGACGTGCCCTAGTAAAATTTGATGCAGAAAATATTTGTAAAACATTTTAACCCTATAACTGCCTTTTTTATAGACTTTTTGTATTTCTTTTAAAAAAGGACAAAAATTACCCTTTAAAACGGGACCTAGAGGGTTAATTTGGTCAAGAATCATCATAAAATTTAATAAAACACATCAAAACATCATTTTTAGCTCAAAAGTATATTTGCACTGTTTTTTTGTCGATATTTTTTAACACTGCTTTGGTAAAACAAAATAAGAAATATTGATTATTTATAATTGACCCTTTTTAAGCACTTTGCGCATGTCGCACAAACTTTGAACACTTGACAACCTCTAATGAAATTTTATGAGGAAAATATTTGTAGAATATTTTAACCCTCTAACTGGACGTTTTATTAGACTTCTGTGTTTAGGTTTTAAAAAAGGACTAAAATGACCCCTTAAAATGGCAGTTAGAGGGTTAAAATGTTCTAAGAAAAGAACCGCCATTAAATTTCACTGAAGACATCAAATCATATTTTGAAGCTCAGATGTGTTCTTATTATAGTATTTTTTTACATTTTCCAACACTGCTTTGGTAAAAAAAAAATAAGAAACATTGATTATTAATACTTGACCCTTTTTTAGCACTTTGCGCATGTCGCACAAACTTTAAACATTTGACAACCCCTAGTGAAATTTTATGAGGAAAATATTTGTAGAACATTTTAACCCTCTAAATGGACGTTTTATTGGACTTCTGTGATTAGGTTTTGAAAAAGGACTAAAATGACCCCTTAAAATGGCAGTTAGAGGGTTAAAATGTTATAAGAAAAGAACCGCCATTAAATTTCACTGAAGACATCAAATCATATTTTGAAGCTCAGATGTGTTTTTATTATAGTATTTTTGGCGTTTTCCAAACGCCTTTGACAAAAAAGTTAAAACTTCAGTGGGCTATAAAAAAGAAATCCGAACTGACTTTGCAAAACCCTTTGGTGATTTTGTCCACTTGATGGTCTACTTTCATATGGCGTTGAAGGCATTGAGGCTCAATGCGATGACCCAAAATTTGTTGCACAGTGTAATAAAATAAAAATAAATAAAAAAAAAAAACAAATAAAAAAAAAATTTTTTTCTTTAGTTCTAAAAAAAATATTAAAAAAAAATAAATCAATAAACTTTTTTATTGAATCTTGAAATTTGTTTATTGAAATTATTTTCAGCAAACGACTTACAAATGCGTTTATTGAATTCGTGAAAATCTTCACCGCGGCTTTTTTAGTTAATTTATTTATTGAATTCGTGAATTTTTTTATTGAAATTGAAATTTTTTTTTTTTGTGTGTACGATGACCACGTTAGAGCTGATATTGGGAAAATTAATGAACAAATTTCGCAAGGTCATTTTCAGTCGGCAACCAAAATTTATGTCCGAATTTTTTGACCAAATCCTGTTAAAAAATTCGGAAACTTTGCGTACTTTATTGGAAAAATATTTAAAAAAAAAAAAAAAACAAAACCGCGATTTTGGTCCAAATATGCTAATTTTTAAACAAAAATGCAATTTTTTTATCCAAATTGGTCTCTAAAGTTGGAAAATGTTATACCCTATTCACACGTACAGTTTTAAATCGTTTTTAGCAGCAATATTTTTAGCACTTTCTTTATTCTATTACAGTATATTGACAGAAAATGCTAAAAATAATTGCTAAAAATGGTTTAAAACTGTACTTGTGAATAGGATATTAAGTCTGTTAAATAAAAAATGTTGAAAAAATATAAAACCACGATTTTGGTCTAAAAATGATGATAATCAGCATTTTCGGACAAAAATCGTGTTTTTATACTTTTTAAATATTTTTAAGATAACAAAAGTGGGAAAATGTTAAGTGTGCTTTCCCACAATCAGCTCTAATACCCTATTCACATGTACAGTTTTAAATCGCTTTTAGCAGCAATATTTTTAGCACTTTCTTTATTCTATTACAGTATATTGACAGAAAATGATAAAAATAATTGCTAAAAACGGTTTAAAACTGTAAGTGTGAATAGGGTATTACATGGCCATCGTTTGACAAGTATTACGAAATGAAATTCGAAAATATTCTGCTAAAAACTTCTAAGTTTATGATAAATAAAACGCAAAAAAAATGTTGGTTAGAAAATTCTCTGCGATACATTTAATTTTAATAAATCAAAAAAATCATAAAAAAAACAAAAGTTTTAAAAAATTTTTGAGAATTTATTTTTTTAAATTTTTTACATTTTTTGAGTTGCTAAGACATTTTTGAGCGGAAAAGTTTGAAAATTCCAAGACATTGTTCGCATATATAGAAAAATTGTCAGATTTGAAAACATTTTGCATAGAAAAATTTTTACATTATAAAATTAAAAAAAAAAAAACTCAAATTCAGAGTAATTTTTTGTAAAGAAAAATTCTCAGATTCTGAGAGATTTTTCGTATAGAAAAATTCTCAGATTTTGAGAGATTTTTCGTATAGAAAAATTTTCAGATTCTGAGACATTTTTCGTATAGAAAAATTTTCTGACTCTGAGACATTTTTCGTATAGAAAAAATCTCAGATTCTAAAAAATTGTTCTTAAATAAAAATCTCAGATTCTGAGACTTTTTTTGGGAAAAACATTCTTTAACTCTGAGACAAATTTCGCAAAAATTGATTTGCTGATCATAAATGTGGTCTCAAATTTCCAGATACACAGAAGAAAAACACAGTTAGAAAAGTTAAATTCGACTTGGTTGAATCTATGAATACCCTCCACAATGCCATTTTTAGAGAATAGCAAACTTTCTAACGTGAAAAAAATTAACAATTTTGATTAGAAATATTTTATTTTGAGTAAAACTTTTTTTTGTAATTTTTGTAAAAAAAAAAAAAAATACTATTTTTTTTTGAGTGTAAAATTTTTTTCGAGCGTAAATTTTTTATTTCGCGAAAAAAACCCTTGCCAAAATTCAATCGTTTGCTTATAACTTTTAAACCACTGGACCGATTTCGCTGAATTGCAATATAAATATAAAAAAATTGGTCCTAGACCAATATTTTTAGGTGTTACAAACTATGCGTCAAGCTTATATATACCCTCTATCACCTGAGTGGAGGGTATGATAATACTGATTCTTTTTGTGTCAACAAACCCAGCAGAAACTCAAAATATGTGTAATGGAATATGTATATGGAAGTCCCTTCAAATCTAAACTTTCAAATTACGTGTCGTAATACCTGTCGAACGATGGCCACGATAGCTAATTGTGGGCAAACTTATAGAAAAAACAAGTAAGAAAGTTATAGTCGGTCAAGACCGACCATATGATACCCTACACCAGTGATTTCCGGAAAATGGGTCCCAAGTCCAAACATGGACCGATTAGATCTTTCTTTTGTTAGATCTTTATTTAGAATTGGTTTATTTTTTGCCAATATAAACTGAATATCGGTAGAAAATTTTATATGGGGGACTAAGTCCAAAAATGGTTCAATTATATTCAGATTTGATTAGGTTACTAAAGTTTAACACCTAAAAATAAAATTTTTATCAAATATTTCCATTTTTATGAATTTTGAGGGAATTATGTGAATATCGGAAGGGTAATTTGTTTGGGGGATAGAGAAGGACTGACCTGATTCTTTGAAATTTGGAATGATGATTCGTGCATACAAAATTTGATTACCTGTTAAATTTAAAAGCGATATCTGATATAATACGGATATTAAAGTTATTTCAGCCTAATCCAAAGGGGATTAGGCGGCTTAACATGGACCGATTTTTCCAATTTCAATTTGTCCTTGCGCCAAAAGATGCTTAAGTTACAAATTTCAAGTCAATTGATTGAAAATTGTGTATACCTGTGTGCTTAAACCGATAGATAGACAGACGGACGGACGGACATCGCTTAATCGACTCAAAAAGTAATTATGAGTCGATCGGTATGCTTGAAGGTAGGTCTAGGACCACCTTCAAGCGTACATTAAAAAAAAAAGTGAACTAAAATCTGGGAAAATTAACTCAATTTTGAGAAAAAGAGGGAATGATTTGGCTCCAAAGATTTTTTTTCTTGGTTTTAGTTCATAATTTTCCCAAAAATAAGGAAAACAAAATTATTTAATTTTAAGCCAATTTTAACTAGAAAATGGGAAAAATTATACTTCACATTTTAGAAATAGATTGGGTCTAGACCCCGGACCCATGGGTTCGGACCCCATTTAACTCGAGACCCCGTTGGGTCCTTTAAGTTTCCCCATAGATTTTGAACCAAAACTTGTGTCCGTTTCGCTCTAACTTGCTTAGTTTTTGAGATACGGTAATAAGGGGCCTGATAGGGTCTTGAGAATCTTAAAAACTGGATAACTCAAAAACTATTAATCGGAGGGCTTCGGGTATTTTGCGGAAGTGTTCTACGAGTCAAGAGCTACAAAAATGCCGTTGGACCTTTTCTCGTGTTGGCAGTATTTTCCGAGATATGTGCATATATAAAATCTCGGGAATTTCAAATTTTAGATCTAAAATTAGGGTCTTGAGACCCCGACAGACATGCAGAGCTAGGCTATTCCATATTTTGTAGTCTCTTTGTAGTCTTTCTTTTGAAAATTTCATCCGTTTCGCTCTATCTCGCTTAGTTTTCGAGACAACGCCATTTTAAATTTTTAACTAAATTCTAAGAAGTTATTTACTAAATTCTCAGAAGTCATTAACTAAATTCTAAGAAGTACACTTCCTCAATTCAAAGAAGAGAAATACGATGATGTTTTTTTTTTTAGTAAATTTTAACTAACCTTGAACTAAATTGTTTTTTAAGAAATATATCTTAAAAATTAAGATACGTTTCTTAGATTTGTGGAAAATTTCGTTGGCAGTAAGAATTTTTTTTCCTAATATTGAAAAATTCCATTTAAAAAAACTTATGAACTAATTATAAGTAAATGAACTAAACTTTTTTTCTCATATATATATATGTCCTTTATTTATTTAAATACAATATATAATAATATATATTTTTTCTCATAGTTAGGAAAATTTCCCATTTTTAATAAAATTAAACTAAATTTTAGGAAAATTCATGATAAATTTTTAAAGACATTTTTTCCTTAATTTTAGTTATGTCTTTTTTTCAGTGTAAAGACCGCTTTTCCGGAAAACACTGGTGTAGTTATTATATGGTCGGTCTTGACCGACTATAACTTTCTTACTTGTTTTAAACTCGATATCTTTTCAACGAAGGAATTTTCGAAAAGTACTACAAACTGTGAACAAATTGGGAACATAAAAAAATTCCCATGTGTCCGATTTGGCATGTAATGGCCCATATACATATTAGAACTCACAGGGCTAAATATATGTATTCAAATGACCACTATAATTACAACGTTCCTACAAATTGCAACGCACTTGAGGCAATTATTTAATAAAATTACGCATTTTATTCGAAATATAATATGTGGCGGAAAGTTATTGTAAACCATGTCGCATTTTGTTAGCAAGTTTGCACTTAACTGGAGAAATTCTAACATGCAACAGGGATGCCAACAGTAACGAAAAAAATTTCTAAAGAATTTATGAAACAAAAAAAAAGGAAGAGCAGAGTTACCAAAATTTAAAAAGAAACTATCCATAATTGAAATTTGAAAGTTAATTTAGTTTGTCCGTCCATGGAAATCAGTTTTCTCTGAAACAAAGAGTCCACGGTCCGACTTGAATACTACCATCATACCCTCCAACTGCAGTATGGGGGAATAGTCACGTTGTAATTCCGTGTTAAACACATCGAAATATGGGTCTGGGACCAAATTTTTTTTTACCAGAACAAGTTTTTTTGGCAACCCTGTCTTTAACTACTGCTATTTTTTTTTTTTTTTTGCAACTCTCCCTTGTTTAACAGCACGCAAGTCATTTACTTATTTCTTTATATTATTGTGCTGTGTTTTTTTTTTTATTTCATAAAATTTATATTTTGCTGGTATGAAAAAAGCATTAGTTACACATAAAATGCGTTAAAAAATGCGTAAATTCATAATGCAAATTGCTCTTAATAATCTTTTTCATATAAAATACATACAATACCACACAATATTATTAACAAATAAATGAAACAGGAGATTGTTAACCGCATAACAAATAATAAAAAGGGCAAACTTATGAGTTTCGTTTTTTTGCAAACAAAAAAATATTTTAGTAAAATGTTTGTTGAAATTTACTACAAACTAATTGAGTTATTATTGTTGATTAAGGTTAATTAGCAGGAAATTCATGTAATTTTTTTTCCATCATTATTACTAAATGATGATTTTTGTTTTTCAAAGTAATTTATAGAATTTTTATTAGCAGAAATTGTAAAAATGCCACCAATTTAATTTTTGTTTATGAAAACACAAAATTGTAGCTGCACACAAAAAATTGTTGGCTAAAAATTTTCAATTAAGTCTATTGATCAACAAAATTTAAATCAGTCAATTAACGTTTTGATTAAAATTTTTGTTATTTTCTTTAACTGTCGAATTACAATTTTTTTTGCTTTAATTTATTTGAATAGATTAATTCAAAAATATACCAAATAATCGAGTTTTACTTTTTTTATTGTTGGCAAAATATTGGAAGACAAAAAAGATGAATTTTTGAATAATTTTGTCATAGGCTTACAATTCGTTTTTTAAATCAATCATTATTTTGATTGTCTAGAAATAAAAAATTGATTAAATTTTTGATAAAAGTCGAAAAAATGTTTGATTTCAAAAATGTTCATTCAGTCACCTTCAATTTGATGATTGGTATAAAAATGTTTTGAATTGGAGGAATTTCAATTAAAAAATTGATTGAATCCGCGTTTTTGTTGATTGAAATTCGCTTAATATTTTTTCTGTGCCTTTTTACCAATTTGGAAACTGTTTGGCGGCATACATTAGTTTCTTTGGCATGCCCATGTTTGGTTTTGTATGCCCATGTTTTGCTTTGTTGAAAATATTTAATTATTTTTGAACGCACTTTTCTTTCGTCGTCACTACACACAAAAAAATAATGCATACAAATTTCCAATTAAATCTATTGATCAACAAAATTTAAATAAGACAATAATTTTTTTGATTCAAATTTTTTGTTATTTTCTTTGACTGTCGAATTACAAAATTTCAACATACCATGTTTTTTTTCGCTTTAATTTATTTGAGTATGTAGATTAATTCAAAAATACACAAAGTAATCGGATTTTACTTTTTTATATTTGGCAACATATTGGAAAGCAAAAAATATGAATTTTTTGATAATTTTGTCATAGGCTTACAATTCGTTATTTAAATCAATCATTATTTTAATTGGCTATAAATAAAAAATTGATTAAATTTTTGATCAAAGTCGAAAAAATGTTTGATTGAAAAAAATTTCAATCAATCACCTACAATTTGATGATTGGTATAAAAATGTTTTTAATTGTAGGAATTTCAATCAAAAAATTGATTGAATCCGCGTTTTTGTTGATTTAAATTCGTTTCAAATTTTTTCTGTTGCTTTTTACCAATTTTGAAACTGTTTGGCGGCATACATTAGATTCTTTGGCATGTCCATTAGACTGGGTCGACCATAAAGGAGAAAAAAAAGTTCCCATTGGTCGCGCTTAATTTTAAAGCTTACCTCGAAAAAGTTCCATAGCCAAAATATTAGATTTTTAGGTCGCGATTTGGTACCGCCGAAATCGTCTTTTGTTCATAGCTTTGTCATTTGATGTTATGAACAAATAACGATTCCGGCGGTACCAAATCGCGACCTAAAAATCTAATATTTTGGCTATGGAACTTTTTCGAGGTAAGCTTTAAAATTAAGCGCGCCCAATGGGCTCTTTTTTTTCGACCCGGTCTAATGTCCATTAGACTGGCATTTTTCTGTATAGCAAAATTTTTTCTTCTCCGATTTTCAAAGTCCGGGCATTTTTTTATTCTACTAGGCCTAAACCTCATCCCAGCAAAAATAAATCGAGATTTTGGCGACACAGCATCTTTTTATAGCATACCGAAGCGCATCCAAAGAGCGCTCTTGAGGATGCAGTAGAAGTAAGGGGAAAAAATTAAAATTTTTTGTTAAGATTTTTTCTATAAAATTCAAAATATAAAATTATATTTTGATAAAATTTCTTACATGCTTTCCTTTTGAATATATTTAACACTTTTTGAATAAAAAACCATGAGTTTTAGGCGAAGACACATGATTTCACTGCATCATTATTGCGCATTAATCAGCGCTGCAAAGAGTGCTTCAATCATAACACCTCACATTTTAAATAAAAAAAATTGAGTACACCATTTCCACTTTAGTTTCAGAAAATACAAATTATATTACAAAAAATGTCCAATCATATTTTAGAATCTCTAATTTTATTTAAAAATGTCCAATTATATTTAAAAAATTTCCAATATAATTGAAAATTTTTTAAATGTAATTAAATTTTTTTTTGGTTATAAATGGTAATATCTGAAATATTAATGGAAGTTTCTGAAATATAATTTGAAATTTTCGAAATATAATTGGAAATTTTTTAAATGTAATTGGATCTCTTAGGCAATATTTATCCAAATGCTTGCAGGCAGTCAACTGATTTTCAGAATTAGTCAATTGTATTTAAGATTTTTCAATTGCATTCAGAACTAGTCAATTGTATTTCAGATTTTGTAATTTGTATTTCAGAAATAGTTAAATCAGCTCTAAAAATATACATGAATTTACTGCAACTTTATAGCGATTTTTTCAGCGCTCTAAAGAAATGTGAATTCAGAGCATCTTAAGAGCGCTTTTTCGGTGTATCCAACTAGCGCTTTAAAGTGTGACATCGCCTTAGAGAATCATGCATGAATTTAGCAGGTTTGGTTGCGCTCCTTGACTCGAGTTTCCTTTCCAAAAGCTGCTGCCAGTTCAGCAAAGTTTCTACTGAAATGTGATACCAATTTGATGTCAATCGGATTAAATTAACCCGTGGCGCCCGGCGATCAAAGTTTGGGATTTTTGAAAAATTAAAAGAAATAAATAAAAAATAAATATGTCTTTCGACACATCATATTTGTTAATTTTGATGTGCTGAGCACGATTATCAAAAAAAAAATTAAAATCGGTCGAACAGTTTTCGAGATATCGCTTTTTGAAATTTCAAAAAAATGCCGGTTTTTTCCTACTTTCAAGAAATTTTTTAAAAAAGTTTCAAAATTTCATTCCGCCGACTTTTTTGTAGAACTTGAGACAGTCTTTCATTTAAAACTAATTTGAGCCAAATTCGATCATTTTAACCCGTGGCGCCCTTCAATCAAAGTTTTGGACTTTTGGAAAATTTCCACCAAAATTTTAAATATTGAAAATGAAAAAATTAAAAAAAAATATCTTGTGATACATTATTTTTATTAATTTTAGCATGCTAAATACAAATATCAAAAAATTTA
This sequence comes from Pegoplata infirma, assembly GCA_963921195.1. Classification (NCBI taxonomy): domain Eukaryota; kingdom Metazoa; phylum Arthropoda; class Insecta; order Diptera; family Anthomyiidae; genus Pegoplata; species Pegoplata infirma. The sequence continues at coordinate 22,388,816 of OY992537.1, forward strand.
TAAAATCGGTCGAACGGTTTTCGAGATATCTCCATTTAAAATTTGTCAAAAAATTGCAAAATGGGGGTTTTTTCCTACGTTTAAGATTTTTTTTTAAAAAGCTCTAAAAATTGCTTTATTTTAGCCTTTTTATAAAGCTTTATGCAATCTTTCATTTAAGCTTAGTTGGAGCCGAATCCGATCATATTAACCCGTGGCACCCTTCCATCAAAGTTTAGGGTTTTTGGCAAAAAGTTTCTAAAAAGCTAAAACTAAAATGATCAGATTTGGCTCAAATTAGTTTTAAATGAAAGATTGTCTCAAGCTCTACAAAAGGGTTCGGCGGAAAGAAATTTTGAGACTTTTTTTAAAAAATTTCTTGAACGTGGGAAAAACCGCCAATTTTTACAAATTTGAAATGGCAATATCTCGAAAACCGATCGAGCGATTTTAATTCGTGCTCAGCGCATCGAAATTAACAAAAGATAAAATTTTTGTAATTTTATTTTTAAAAATTTTTCAAAAATCCAAAACTTTGACCGCCGGGCGCCACGGGTTAATTTAATCCGATTGATCCAAATTTGTACCACATTAGTTTTAGACCTAGGACAATAAAAAATTGCCCGGACACTTGGGAAAGTCGAAAGATGACAAAAAATGCCAGTCTAATGCCCATGTTTAGTTTTGTATGCCCATTTTAGGTTTTGCTGAAAATATTTAATTATTTTTGAACTCACTTTCCTTTCATCGTCCACTACACACAAAAAATTATTGGCTAAAAATTTTCAATTAAATCTATTGATCAACAAAATTTAAATAAGAAAATAAATTTTTTTGATTACATTTTTTTGTTATTTTCTTTAACTGTCGAATTACAAATTTTTTTCGCTTTAATTTATTTGAGTATGTAGATTAATTCAAAATACATAAAATAATCGGATTTTACTTTTTTATATTTGGAAATATATTGGAAAGCAAAAAATATGAATTTTTTGATAATTTTGTCTTAAGCTTACAATTCATTTGTTGAAACAATCATTTTTTTGATTGACTAAAAATTAAAAATTGATCAAATTTTTGATCAAATTCGAAAAATGTTTGATTGAAAAAATTTTTAATCAATCACCTACAATTTAATGATTGGTATAACAATTTCCTTAATTGGAGGAATTACAATCACAAAATTGTTGATTGAAATTCGTTTCAAATTTTTTCTGTGTGCCTGTGCACTGGACTCTTCTTGGACTACTTCTTCATCATGTATTTTCTTGTTATAGCCAAAAAAAAATATTATGACCATTAAGGGTGGGATAGTGTTGTGTGAGATTTTAAGCAGCAATATTTGGAAGCGCTAGAACCGCTTATTTTGTGAGGTTGGTAAAAAAAGTGTATGAGCCAAAAAATGGGGGAGGTCGGATAGGATCTAGGGGTCGCTCATCGGGGTCAAAGTTGGTCGTAGAGGGGAAAAAATCCACAAAAAGGCCCAAAACTCCCCTGGTTTTGCTCCTAGAGGGGTCAAATGTGAGACCGGCCCCCATTATTTTTTCGCCCTGAACACTTTTGCCAAACATACCTAAGCCCTATCTCCAATCCCTAAGGGGGGTCCCATACAAAGGTTCAATTTTTAAAAAATCTTGCTCCTACCGCTCTAGCTGTCCTAGAATTCACCCTAGAGGAATCAAATGTATGACCGACCCCCAATATTTTTTCAACCCCAACATTTTCTTAGAACATACCTACCCCCTATCTTCAATCCTTAGGGTGGTCCCCATACATTTTTTTTTATTTTTTCTTAAATTGTCATATTAAATCAGCTCCTACCGGTCCAATGGTGCCTCCTAGAGGGGTCATTATCAAGACCAACCCCCATTAATTTTTAGCCCCCAACACTTCTTCTGAACATACCAATTCCATATCTCCAATTCCTAAGGGGTCTCCCACACAAAACGACATTTTTGTAAAACTTGCTCCCACCGCTCTAACTATCGCAGGAGTGACCCTAGAGAAGTTAAATGTGTGACCGACCCCCAATATTTTTTCAGCCCCAACATTTTCCCCAAACAAACCTACCCTCTATTTTTAAGCCTTAAGGGTGTCCCCACACAATTTTTTTTTTTTTTATTTTTTTTTTATAAAATTTGCGGCTACCGCTCCCACTGTGCCTTTTAGGGACGGGAAATGCAGACTGACCCCCATTAATTTTTGCCCCCTACATTTTTTCTGAACATACCGACACCGTATTTCCACTGTGTAAGGGTGCTCCCCTGGGGAAAACTAAGTGTTTGAAACCAAATTCGGCAAAACGTCTGGACCAGGAGTGCTAATGTTTGCTCGTTTTAAAGAGCAGTTGGAAAATATAAAAGACAAACCGTACAGTCTTGGCATATAAGATGAGGAAGTAGCAGGCAACATACCAGCTCAAGTCCAAACTGACATCAAGTTGTTTTGTTGGGCTCAAATAAAAGAAAAGCAACCCAGAGACGACTGCAAGGAGTTTCTTGAAATTGTTTTATTATACCTTGGCGAAAATATTCCTAATAAGCATTTTAGCCCACCAGGACCCAACAGTCATGCTCGATGGATGGCAAAAGGCATATATTGCCTAAAAATGTTTTTTTTCCGAAAATATATCGGTTTGGCCAAAAAAGAATTAAATGCACTTCTTGATGTGACCGTTTTCATCATAACAATTTACGTAAAAGCTTGGTTTAGCGCTATCAAAGCAATAGAAGCTCCAAATAATGATTTTAATTTTTTGAAAGCGATTGCCAATTATGCTTCAATTGATAAGATTCTGTCGCAACGATTGGTCAAGAGATTCTGTGGACATCTCTGGTATCTCAGTGGCGAAGCTGTTGCTGTCGCACTATTTGATCCGAATATCTCTTGTGAAATAAAACGAAAAATGTCGAATGCAATTCGTATATTTGGAGAAGAGAAAGAGGAATTGGAGGAAGAGTTATCTGACGATGAGATGGACGAATCGCCTAACGAAGACAGCGAGGAAGAAGAATACGATGATATCGGGGAAGAAGATGCCTCATAGGATAGCGGCGACATTGGCAACAAGGATTGTAATCCTCCAGTACATGTTGTTGGATTCGAAGGTGTGAAAAGAATTAACATGGCATCGAAACAAGTGAATCAAGAACTCATGAAAACTGATTTAAGCCACTACGTCACACCTGAGACTCCAAAATTTTTTGCACGCTTCGGAATAACAACAAATTTTATTGCTTCCGATCCAAATACTTGGGAAAATCGTAAGGACTACCAGCGAGCGCTGCAAATATTACGTAAATTACATGTTGTCAACGGCGCTGCCGAAAGAGTCGTAAAATTAATAGAAGACTATAACAACGTGTTGTGCCGTAACGAGGAGGAAAAAATAGTTTTGCTTCAGGTCGTGGCCGAAAATCGGAAACAATATCCATCACACGATAAAAATAAATTAATTTGATTTATAGTTATATTATTTATCATTTTTTATTATTTTCAAGTTAAAAAAAATATTTTTTTACGCTTAACAAAAGTTACTATTAAATTACAAATTAAAGACCTCGGATTTCTCGATAAAATAAATAAAAAAATTGTGGGGTAACACCTTGAAGATAGAGGGTAGGTATGTTTGAAGAAAATGTTTTGGCTAAAAAAATATATAGGCAGGTCATACATTTGACTTCTCTACATACATTACTAATTTAGTTTTCCCCAGGGGAGCACCCCTACAAAGTGGAAATACGCCGTAGGTATGTTCAGAAAAAATGTAGGGGGCAAAAATTAATGGGGGTCAGTCTGCATTTGCCGTTCCTAAAATGCAGAATGGGAGCGGTAGGCGCAGATTTTATAAAAAAAAAATTAAAAAATAAAAAAAATGTGTGGGGACACCCTTAAGGCTTTAAAATAGAGGGTAAGTTTGTTTGGGGAAAATGTTGGGGCTGAAAAAATATTGGGGGTCGGTCACACATTTAACTTCTCTAGGGTCACCCCTGCGATAGTTAGAGCGGTGAGAGCAAGTTTTACAAAAATGCCATTTTGTGTGGGAGACCCCTTAGGAATTGGAGATATGGAATTGGTATGTTCAGAAGAAGTGTTGGGGGCTAAAAATTAATGGGGGTTGGTCTTGATAATGACCCCTCTAGGAGGCACCATTGGACCGGTAGGAGCTGATTTAATATGACAATTTAAGAAAAAATAAAAAAAAATGTATGGGGACCACCCTAAGGATTGAAGATAGGGGGTAGGTATGTTCTAAGAAAATGTTGGGGTTGAAAAAATATTGGGGGTCGGTCATACATTTGATTCCTCTAGGGTGACTTCTGGGACAGCTAGAGCGGTAGGAGCAAGATTTTTTAAAAATTGAACCTTTGTATGGGACCCCCCTTAGGGATTGGAGATAGGGCTTAGGTATGTTTGGCAAAAGTGTTCAGGGCGAAAAAATAATGGGGGCCGGTCTCACATTTGACCCCTCTAGGAGCAAAACCAGGGGAGTTTTGGGCCTTTTTGTGGATTTTTTCCCCTCTACGCCCAACTTTGACCCCGATGAGCGACCCCTAGATCCTATCCGATCTGCCCCATTTTTTGGCCCATGCATTTTTTTTACGAACCTCACAAAATAAGCGGTTCTAGCGTGTCGAAATCGAAAACTCGTGCACTATCCCACCCCTAATGACCATAAAAAGAAATATTTCAAGTAGTCAGCAAAGAAATGTCATGTACACGAATAATCATAAATACTTTTCATTGCAGACATTTTGGCACATACATATATATTTCAAGGAGTTTTCATCGTTATTACAATACCCTACTTTAAAGAAAACCGGTGTGTTTATTTTACAGGCCTATTCTGAGTTATGACTAATTTTATTATTTTCAAACTTCATATTCCCTGTGTTTGTTGTAAACAAAATCATAAAAAGTCTCAAAATTTAAAATTATTTTTCAATTTTGAGACGATGTGGGTAGCAGGTCTTTATTTTTTTGAAATTTTCAAACAAAATTTGAAATTTTTTATGATTGTTTACAACAACCACATGGAAAAAATTGAGTTATGATTGAGTTATGACTTTTTTTGTGAATAGGCCCCTTAATCTAACATTTTTAACTTTTTTGTTCTACTAAAAATATGATTTTCCCTTAAAAAAAATTAAATTTGTTAAACCAATTAAATAAAAAAATTTCTGAATATAAATTATGTTTTCTTTCACTTTGTTTGGAACTTTTCGATTTTGAAATTAAAAAAAGGAAAATTTGCTCCATTGTAAAAAAAAATTATTTGCAAAAAAAAAAAATTTTTTGAAAAATTTTTGATTGTACCAAAATGTTCGAGCTGTCCTTGCATTTTCGTTCATAACTTTGGAACCACTAAATTGATATGGATCAAATGCAATACTTAACTGCTCGGACCAACAACAAGTATATTTATTACCGTTTATTACACACTTTTGTACACATGGACTCTATCTCCCATTTTTAGGGGTAATTTTTGTCCTTATTTTAAATACTTTCTTAGAAAACCATTTAATCATGCATTTAAAGGGTTAAAATGTACTGCAAAAATGTTCTGCATCAAATTTTTAGACTTTTAGTCGTTCAATTAAGTGAGCGCTAATTTTCGGTAATTTCAGATTAAAGGCGTAGTTCGTTCATCTAGTTCAATCGGTCATTTGTTGTTTTCGCTCAACAGTTGAACAGTTCATGCGAATAAGGACGAATAGACCATTTGTATAATTTTACATTTGACGATAGAAACGCAGGAAACGGCTAAAAACTAATATTTTTTTCCAACATTTTTGCAAAATGCATTAATCCATTAATGCAAAAAAGTTCACAAACATATAAGTTTTAAACCGTTTCCTGCGTTTTTATCGTCATTTGTAAAATTATACAAATGGTCTATTCGTCCTTATTCGCATGAACTGTTCAGTTGTTGAACGAATCATTTTGAACATGCATTTTGTTCGTTCATCTTGTACAATCGATCAGTTTTTATTTCCGTTTAACAGTTCGTGAACGAATCATTTTGTTTTGGTTTTCTTTCACAAATACAAAATTCTAAACTAATACTTATACTTATTACTAGGGATGTGATTTCCATTCAAATGTATGTTTTTTTGTCGATAGTCTAAAAACAATATCCACCAATTATCTGTCCGAATCAAGAAATTTGCGTTAAAATGGCATCGATTAGTTTTTGCATACTTTGGTAAAAATGCATATTTTGTGCATATTCCCAACTTTTTAGTGCATATTTTTGCATTATTTGGCATAAATTAGCAAAAACACAAATTTATTTGCTTCACACAAAAAATTATGTCATTAACTGCTTGAAGTTTATTTAAAAAGTTTTACGTTTTGCCGTTTATAAAAGAAAAACATTTGTTCAATGTTCAGTTTTTTAAATGACTATTTTGGTTTTTTGTTTCAAAAATAACAACATAAAAAATAAAGACTTTCATTAGCATTCAATTTTTAATGTCATTTATTTTTGTTCTGTAAGTAAAAATAAGTTATTTTTCTTTAATTTTTAATGATTTGTGTATGTTATTATTTTTTTTTTTTAATTGTTGGCATTTTTTTAAAGAGAAGTCATTAGTTTTTACCAGAGACTCTTTAATATAGAGATAAGACAAATTTGTTTCTTCTGCTACCTTCCAGGGGGCGCATGTCTTAATAAACGCTCAAGAATATTCTTGAGATAATACTAAAACTTAGTAAGGGCTCAAATAACTCAGGAAATACTGCTCAGATAAAAATTTAATTTTCCATACACTCGTAGCAACTACTCAATATCAGATAGTTCCAAAACTGATACAGGAACTGGTAGTGGTTTTCACTGTATAGAGCTAAACATTAACAGATCTTATCGATTAAAGGATGGCTGCAGTATTTTTCAAGCTGAAATATATGCTATTGCCAAAGCTGCGGAACAGATTTCAATGTTGCCAAAATACAAAAGCGATATTAGTTTTTTCATTGATAGTCAAGCTGCACTATTGGCTCTTAAAAATGACAACATCAGGTCTAAGGTAGTCAGCCGCAGAGAACTTAAAGCTCTCAGCGAGCAGCATAACATTAGACTGTGCTGGGTACCCGGACATAAAGATATTCTAGGCAACGAGAAAGCAGATGAACTGGCAAAAAAAAAGGTGCCAGCCTTCCAGAGGAAGCGTCGGAATCCGATGTTTACCCCCCTTTGTCACTGAATTCACTACGGATCAAGTGCAAAGCTAGAGATACCTGGATATGCAGATAGACAAATTCAGACAGATATATTCAGACTAAATTATTATGGGATGAAAACTTGACAAAACACACCCAAATTCTCCTAGATATGAATAGAAGACAACTAAGAATGGTAATAAATCTTATAACTAGTCATATATGTCATATATATTTAAATCTCACTGATAAGTGAATATATGATGAATTTACATCTGTATAAAAAATTTGTAATACATTTAAAAGAATAAATTCTTTTTTCTTTTTTTGTAATTCTTTTTTTTGCCCGCCAAAAAAAAAGCGCCTAGTACTTTTTTTTTCGTTTTTGGCTTATTCTCTTTCTTTTATCGTCTAAAAACATAATCCGCTTAAAAATTGGAGTAACACCAAAATTTTATTTAAATCCTCTCCAGGGCACAGTGCATAATACATTAGGCAAACATATGGTAAGAATATGTAGATTGAATGATACTTGTAGATGGTGTGGGGAAGCTGTCGAAGACAGCTATCACTACTTATGTGAATGCCCTGCGCTGTCATTTAGAAGATTTAAACTATTTTCTTTCAGAGCTTATTGGAAATTCGAAGCGAGAATCCATGGACTCTACTGGCATTTATAAAAGCTTCAAAATGGGATGCATAACTGGAAACAATGCGAGTGATAAAATTGAAGAGAGAAGGTTTCGACCATTAAAGGAATCATAATGGGCCACATCAAGGCCTCTATGGACGTTGGTTTTGTATAAACCGACGTCATCCTTCACAACCTAACCTAACTACTCAATATCTTACATATAAAATAAAATTTGATAATTTTGCACGCAAAAGTTAGTTAGCAGGTGCTGCTATCGAGACGAAAGTAGACAACTTTTTTTTGGTATTGCCATAGCAGCAATGTTCTGGTTTTTACCTACTTGTGTTGGTTATTTTTTTGTAGAAAAAAAAATCTAAAAACTTATTTATAGAAATATAAAAACATGTTTGTATCAAGTAACTTTGGCACAATGGATAGAGTGTCTGGCCAGAATGTAGTTGATAGCGGGCTCGATTCCTCAAAATTTTATTAAACTTTCTTTAAAAAATAATTCAATGGAAAAAATTTTAGAACCTACGAAATCATTAGTTTTTAATGTTTTAGTAGGTATTTTTTTTAATTTGTTGGTAAAAATAACACAACTATCATTAATTTTTAATGTTTTCGTAGGTTATTTTTTTCGAATTTGTTGGTAAAAAAAATGAACGTGACATTTTTTTTAATGTTTAATGTTATTTATTTTAGAAAATTTTATGAAGAGTAAAAAATAAATGTTGTATCACTTGTTTTAAATGTTTTTTGATTTGTTTTTGCCTGCAAAATATTTTGAGTGCCCCCATTTTAAAGCCCACTTTAGGTTTAAAGACGTAAAATTTAAAAACCTCCGAAACAACTCATCCGATTTCAAAACATTCTGAAAAAAGTACTTTTTTAAAATTTAGATTTCAATTGGGTCAAAAGGGTTATTAATTGTACGGTGGTGCTTTTACTATTTCCAGTAATCCTGGATTAGAACATGAGAACTATTAGCCGCTTCCCTTTCAATAATTTTAAAGGCCACAACTGGTTAAAAAATTTCTACTTACGAATTTCTTAATATTTATTGCAAAAAGTATTTTAAAGTGACCTCAAAATTCGTTAAAACCAATTCAATAACGCAAATTTATACTTTTAATTTTTTTAGAAAATATTTTCATTTGCCATATACATAAGAAAAACCTTAAAAATTTTTCTTCACATTTGAAAAAAAAAAATACAAACATATCAAATTTCTATTGCTTATTTCCTTCAAATTTTTTGGTGTCATTTTTCTTTATGGCAATTGGGTTTTTTTTTTTATTTCTAGAGTGCAAAATATTCGCAAATTCACTTGAATTTTCATGTGCTCCTTTTTCCCACGTTTCAAACGTAAAAGCTAATAAAAGTGACAAGTGCCACAAAAAATATTGTAATTTCTACCACACATTGGTGTCGTCTCTGAATAGAAATATTGTATATGATTATGAGTGTGAGTCACGTTCGACACATATCAAACGACATGTGGTAAAAAAGAAAACTGAAAAAAGAAAAGGAAAATTGCATTGGAACCAGGGTTGCCAGTTTTTTTTTGGATGCCATCCCCAAATTAAAATTTCTCATCCCCAAAAATCCCCAGAATTTTTTTTTTTCAAAATTTACTAAACGCAAAAAACAGTTGCAACATATCAGGTGCTTTTGAGTAATTTAGCCAATTTTTTAGAACAAAAACTTGGTTAACTTACGTACAAACACTTGCTGGTATTTTACACAGAAACTTGGCTAAAAAGTGTAAGTGGATTTTGCGTGTTGAGCGATTAGCACATCGTTTGAAGCCGCCAATTTTTCGATAAGTATTATGATAAAATTCAAAAGCAACGGAAATGTTTTATCACGGATGGATAACTCACGAATTTTTAATTTACACACCAGCGATTGAGTACTTTATTGGTCCAAATTTAATTTAATCTTGTTTTATATCTTGAATTTCCTCAAAAGTTTTCTCAGCAAACGTAAGTCATCGGCCCTAAGAAATTGTTTGTACCCTTTAAAAAAAACAACGAAAATTCTTTTAAGGTTTCATATACATATTGCCGTAAAACCCCTTAAATTTTAATAAATACTAACTCCGGAATAGGTATCTAAAACGTTGTATTGCTTTTTAAGAATTTAAGAAGTTGTAAAAGACCAGTATTTTCAATTGATGTACTTTTTTCTACAGAAATTTTTTCTACATAAAAAACCAGTGAATTTTGGAAATTTTCTATAATAGATTTAAAGGATATACCTACTATAGAAAATGTATGAAAATTTTCAATTTGGTTTAAAGAAAAATAAAAGCATGATAACATGATATCACTACGATCCAGGTTTTGACAGAAACCATATAAAATGTTAGTTTTTTCTATATAAATGTCACATTATTCCTACGTTTGAGGTTTTTTTGTATGCTTTAATGTCCACGATTTATCAAAAATAAAATAGAGTTAATTTTACCGATTTTAGCATTATTTTATGATTAATGTATTTAAAAAACACTTGTTTATCTAAAATATTTCATCCCCTAAAAATCCCCGGAAAAATCAGTGTCATCCCCATGAAATCCCCGGATCCCCAAATCAAATTTTTCATCCCCAATTTCCAAAAAAAATCCCCTATTTGGGGACAAAACCCCTAAACTGGCAACACTGATTGGAACAGAGACATTCAAACATAAATTTTTACTCATACATATGAAATGAATGAGGAAAAAGAAATTTTTGTATTGGAAAAATAGGAAAACAAGTGCAAAAAAATTTATGAAGCAATAAAAGATACAAATTTCTTAAAAATTATAATTAGGGTGGCAACTTTTTTTGTAAAAGACTTAAAAAAGTAAAACTTTTAAACAGGAAAATCGGGAAATAAACTAAATTTAAAGAAAATTAATAAGCGCTACAGTCCAAACCAAAAGAGTCTTCCTCCCGAAGTTATATTTCGTGCACTCAAAATATTTTGTAGGCAAAAACAAATTAAAAACATATTTAAAACAAGTCGCTCCTTTACTTGTATAGTGTCACAACTCAAAATATTTGATTTTGCAGAAAACACGTTTGAAGTTTACTATTGAAACTGGTTTTTAATTGAAAAAGGCCGGTACATAGAAAATGTAATAATGGTGTGTACTCTTCTCAAACGGTGAGTTTAAAAGATATTAATACGAATTTTTGACATAATATAAAGCACGATATAACGAATAATTCTGCATCATTAACTCAAAAAACGCATTTTTTGATTTATGACACTATACAAGTAAAGGAGCGAAGTGATAAAACATTTAAAAACCATCCCAGTAAATTTATTCATTTGTTTTAACAAACATTAACATTTATTTTTTACTGTTAATAAAATTTTCTAAAATAAATAACATTGAACATTAAACAATAATGTCACTTTTATTTTTTTTACCAACAAATTCGAAAAAAATAACCTACGAAAACATACAAAATTAATGATTGTTGTGTTATTTTTACCAACAAATACAAGAAAAAATTACCTACGAAAACATTAAAAACTCTGTTGAACAAATTCATAGAAATTCGCACTCCCATGTATCAGAATAACATAGATTTTGACCTCCTGATTCCAAATCTGCCTTCCAAATTTTTCTACCACGTAAGGTTTTTTAAGATATTCGCGTTTGAATATTGAAAAATACGCCAATTTTGCACTTTTTGGGTCTCTACTGTAACTTATTTTTAAGTTGCTCACACCAAATATGACTAGATTTAGTATAAATGGTATCTCTTGATTCCAAATCTGTCATCAAAATATTTCTAGCGCGTGCCGTTTTTGAAATATTGGCATTTGAAAAACTCAAACTCCACTGTCACGCACTTATAGTTTTTATAAATCACACTCAAATTTTCAAACGCGAATATCTTGAAAACGGAACATGCTAGAAAAATTTGGATTGCAGTTTTGAAATCAGGAGGTCCATTTTATATAAAATCAAGTAATATTTTGTGGAAGCAACGTACGATTACGTAACAGTGGACCCCTAATGTGCTAAAAAATTGATTTTTTTGACTTTTTAACCGCGAATATCTCAAAAACGGTACGTGGTAGAAAAATTTGGATGGCAGATTTGGAATCAGGGGACCAAAATTTATAAGGACTCGTTAGACATTTCACTGGGAAGTTTTTGGTGTCGAACAGTGAAATTAATGATTTCATGGGTAATTTTTACAATTTTTCTTTTGAATTATATTTTAAAAAAAATTTTAATAAAATTTTGGGGAATCTCTCCCGCAATCAACTACATTCTGGTCAGACACTCTACCCATTGTGCGAAAGTTACTTGATACAAACATGTTTTTATATTTCTATAAATATTTTTTTTAATTCTTTTTCTATAAAAAAAAAATAACCCACACAAGTAGCTAAAAACTAATGATTTTTCTTGAAAAAATGCCAACAATTAAAAAAAAATATAACATACACAAATCATTAAAAATTAAAGAGAATCATTTATTTTTACTTACAGAGCAAAAATAAATGACTGTAAAAAATTAATGTTAATGAAAGTCTTTATTTTTTATATTGTTATTTTTGAAACAAAGACTAGAAATAGTCAAAAAACTGAACATTAAACAAGTGGTTAGTCTTTTACAAACGACAAAACGTAAATTTTTTTAAATAAACTACAAACAGTTAATGACATAATATTTTTAGTGTATCAGATGGGGTATGGTCTTAAATGGGAAAAATCGTTCCAGGGGGAACATTTTTCTCTTTAAGAACTAAAACAGTTATTTTTCGCAATTTTTAGGAACGTTTTTATGTCAGAAGAAATTAAAAGTCAGTGTCAGGTATGGTCTTAAATGGGAAAAATCGTTCCAGGGGGAACATTTTTCTCTGTAAGAACTTAAACAGTTATTTTTTGCACTTTTTAGGCACGTTTTTATGTCAGAAGAAATTAAAAGTCTTGTACTTATACCCAGACGATTAAATTATGTAATTTTCATTTACACGCCCGATTTTGTGGGCGTGGATATAAAAAATAACACTGTACTCGAATTTGACACTTTTTTTTTAACAAGCTGGGCACCCTACTGGTAAAGTTAATTCGGGTACGCTGAATTCAATGGTGCTAGCCGTTTTTTGAAGTTAGCGATCGTATTCGCGATTTAAAATTTCGATGCTTTAGTACAATAAAAACGATAAACTTTTGCGATAATAGAATACGATACATTACAGACTCAAAATTAAAAAAAAAAAAAAATTCGCGGTTGTTTTTTCTCGCGGATTTTTTTTTGCGTACATTACAGACGCAAAATTTAAAAAAAAAAAAATTTCGCGGTTTTTTTTCTCGTGGATTTTTTTTTTTGGATTTTGTAAATTTATTTTTAAAAACTATCCTAAAACCATTAAAATTAATTTTTTGTAGTACCTAGGATTTACAATTTTAAATCGCGAATATCGCGAATACGAGCGCTAATTTTGAAAAACGGCGTACCCGAATTAGCTTTACCAGCAGGGTGCCCAGCCTGTTAATTTTTGCGACTAGCACAGTGTAAAATTGTTGTACTTATTTTTTTATTTTTTTTTCACATTTTGGAGGGTATAAATGATTCGCAAAATTTAACACTTTCGTTCGTTTTGTTTTCAGATTCTTTAAAATTCGACATAACAAATAAGTTCCCCCCCTAATGTATGAAATATCAATAACACCCTCATAACCAGTAACTTTGTATGTTTAACAAATTTTTTTCCGAAATTTTCATGGTTAAAATTAATAATAATTTTTTTTCCAAAATAAGAAATGGAAAGCGTTATAATTTCCCACAATTTTCCTAAGATCTCTATTAAGTTTACATACATGTTGTATTATTCTCTGTGGAATATTGTAACATATGCACACTTCTATATGTCAGGACAAATTGTTATATTTATTGTTCCTCACCAGCCCCATAAGTGTTTATTTGTATTTTAACAAGTGTTTTGTCCTACAAACTATAAAGGAGGTGGTGGAATTTTAATTTCATTTATTTGCAACCAAAAGAATTGATACCAGTGATTAACCACCTTTTTTTTCGTTTATAGATTTATTGATTCCATATACGTTATTAAAGTTACGAAAAAAAAAAAAAATATCACACGGTAATCATAGTTCATTCATGTTGCCACACACATAATTTAAGTTTTTATCATAAAATTTTATTACAATAAAAAACAAACTTTTATTGTTTAGTCTATTTCCTACAAAAATTTTTTTTTTTTGACTTTTATGATGTTTGTTAGATTATAAATTCAATTTTATTTCTTTTCATCGATCAGAAAACGCGTAGGTGTTGCCATTATATACAATTTTTATAGCCCATCAAATATTAGCAAATGAAGAGAGGTTTTTATTTGAAAAATATAGTTACATGAATATTTATAAAACATTTTTAGGAGACCCAATTGGAAACAATATGTTATTCGTGGGGTTCTGTTACCATTTCAGTTTTCAGTATAGTATTTTACACAGAAAAAAATAAAAAAAATATTTAATTAAAAAATTCGTAGATTTAATTAAAAAATTAATTAAATCCGGACCAATCACTAAAATGCGCAAATAAATTAAAAATATTTGTATGTCGTTAATTAAAAATAAATGGAATTTTATTTTATTAAAAACTTAATACTATAAATTAAAAAATTTAATTAAAATTTAAAAAAAAAATAATTAAAATTTTAATTGTACAAATTAAAAATATTATATTAAAAAAAAATAATTTGTAAAAACATTCTTTTTGAATAAAATAGTTTAAAAAAAATATTTCTTCTAACTTTACCAACTTTTTTTATGCCGTAAAGACATAGTCAGTGAGATGATTTTATAAAGTTGGTTATAAACCTTTCATATACATACACTAGAGTGTCCCTTATTTTGGAAATGTTGGAAATGTTGAGACGGTACCCCCTCATTTTTTTCCTTTTGACTAAAAAATAACTCAGGAAAAATTTTACGCCCCTACGACCACGCCTTCCCTACGCGACGGGGCCGTAAAGAGCGGGGCCTTAAAAATCATTTTTCCATACAAAGCAAAAAATTTTTTTTTTGATTTTTATCAAGATGTCACAGATATGAATAATATTTTTTTATGAATATATACCATTAAAAGCAACATTACAACTAAAACCGTTGCTTGTCAAATCTAAAAAAAAAAAATTTTCAAAAAATTTTTACTGTAGGACCCCAAAAGCTCTAAATTTTTTTTTTCGAAAAATTTTTTAGAACTGAAAGCCTCATCCCACCAAAATCAAATTTTTTGTCGTGAATAAGCTAATCAAGTAAAATTATAATTAATAACAAAAAAATTAAAAATCAAAAAAAAAAATTTTGGTTTGTATGGAAAAATTATTTTTAAGGCCCCGTTCTTTAAGGCCCCGTCGCGTAGGGAAGGCGTGGTCGTAGGGGCGTAAAATTTTTCCTGAGTTATTTTTTAGTCAAAAGGAAAAAAATGAGGGGGTACCGTCTCAACATTTCCAACATTTCCAAAATAAGGGACACTCTAACATACACATAAAACTATAAACAAAATGAGAATTCAAAAACCTATGTGAAAAATAAAAAAAACTTTCAACAAACTTTTTATACTTATGTATTTTTTTTTTGTATGTAATACAATGCAAGAGAAAAACACACACTCGCACACACACGGAAAACAAAACAAAAAAAAAATAAGTAAAGCTAGAAAATTTAATTAAACATTTAATTATATAAATTAAATACTTAATTAATATTAAATTAGAAAACAATTAAAATATTAATTAAAATAAAGTTAAAAATTTAATTAAGCAATTAATTATATTAATTAAAAGTTTAATTAATATTAAATTAAAAAACAATTAAAATTTTAATTAAAATAAAATATACGATATTATTTTCTGTGTAGAGTAAAATTTATTAAACTACTACTTAAATAAAAAAGGACCATTTTATGCAATTGTCATTTCAATAATGAGATTTTTTAAAAATAAACAATAATATAAACAATGAGTTTTGAAAAGAATATGTTTATAAAAATCCATAAAAGTACTTTTTTCACATGCTTAATTAAAACAAAAAAAAAAATATCAAATAACATTATAATAATTTCCTTTGAAAAAAAGTAATATATTAATAAAC
Source organism: Pegoplata infirma (assembly GCA_963921195.1). Lineage (NCBI taxonomy): Eukaryota > Metazoa > Arthropoda > Insecta > Diptera > Anthomyiidae > Pegoplata > Pegoplata infirma. Next base: position 22,404,721 of record OY992537.1, read on the forward strand.
TTTATTTTAATAAAGTACCATTTTGTATCCACTCAAAAAAAAAAAACTGTAATATTAGCAAAAAAAGCTTGTAAACGTACAAGAAAATTTGCTGATTTTGAACCCACAATTTTTTTGCTAAAGTTAGCAAAAATGTTTTGCCAATAATTAGTTAACTAAATATTTTTTTTTTTTGAACTTAGTTTATACACATCTGAGGGCCCCATTGGGTTCGGACCCGATAGGTCCAGACCCCGATGGGCCTAGACCTAGTTGGGTTCCTTAAAAATCGTCATAGTTTTTGATCCAAAATTTGTGTCCGTTTCGCTCTACCTTGCTTAGTTTTTGAGATACGTGATTATAGGGGACCACTGGGGTCTTGAGAATTAAAAAACTCGATAACTTCAAAAATATTACTCGGGGAGCTTTTGACTATTTTTCGGTCTTGTTCTACGTGTTGAGAGCTACAAAAACGCTTTTGGACTTTTTGTTGTGTCGGCAATATTTACCGAGATATGACCATTTTAAAATTTTCGGGAATACCTAATGGTCCAAAGTTAGGGACCATTAGGGTCCACACATGTGAAGAGGACCGGCGATACTATGGAAAGCCCGAGAACCAAAAATGACCTCGATTTTGCTCTATCTGGCTTAGTTTCCGAGATAGCGCCATTTTAAGTTTTCTGAAAATAAAAAAAAAATTATCATTTATTTTGCTAATATTAGCAAAAAATCTTGTGAAAATGTTGTCAACTTAATTTCAAATTTAGCAAAAGAAATTAGTTCAAAGTCTGTTTTAAATTGCTAATGTGCTAAATGAAGTTTACAAGAATTTTTTGCTAACATGCTAATCTCAACTAAAAATTTGCTAAAAGTTAGCTAACTAGCGTTAGCAAAAAAAAATTAGTAAATCTACTAACGTATTTTTTTGAGTGTAGAATCAGCTAAAAACCGATTATTTTATGAAAATTGTGTTCCTTCCTTTCAATGGAATATCATTTTATACAGAAGAGTTGAACAAATATTTAATAAAAGAACAATTGGTAGGTATTGGTCTATTTGGAATGTATGATCCTACGGCGGGAAAGCATTCGTAAAAAAGCGGAGTAGTGTGCTATGGAAATAGAAAGGTTGCACTCTTAGGAAGAACTCAGACGAAATAAGCCGCCAAGCCGTGTATTGGAACCAGAAGGTAATAGAAGAAGAGGTCGGCCAAAGAAAACTTGGCAAATACGCTTGCTTAAGGAAAGTAAAAACAGCGGAAGAAATTGGAACGAGATAAAATGATTTGCGACTGGCAGGACATTTTGGAGAAATTTTGTAGAGGCCCTATGCTCTACACGGACTTAAGTCGATAAAAAGAAGAACAAGTGCACTTTGGTACTTTTTTTATATCATAAAATAATGGTGATGGAAGATTTAAATTCGAACTAAAGGATCGTTAAGCAAACAAAAACATTCTGAAAAAAGTACTTTTGGAAATTTTGTTTATAATGAGTGGTGTTTTTAATAAACCGACATTTTGGAAAACCGGTTTCACGGCTAACCGAAAATCAGCTTTTCCGATTAACCGGTTTTCTCGGTTAAACCAGAATAAAAAAAACGGGTTTCGGTGCATCGGAAATTTTCAATTTTCAACCGGTTTGCAAAAACACGAAATTTTTTTTTGTAATTTTTCATTTTTTTTTTAAATTTTACAAATCCTTAACATTTAAAAAAAAAAATCTGGTAAACTCACGAGATTTCCTTGTACACACAAAAAAAAACTTTGTCAAATTACTAGGAAAAGTCTCGTAATTTCATTTTACCAATATTTGACAGTTTTCCTTGTTTTTTAACAAACAAATTTGGATCGAAATTTAATTTTTTTTGTAATTTTACAAATTTCCAAGATAATTTTACAAAAAAAATCTAGTAAATTCACGAGAATTCCTTGTGATTTCAATTGCGCCAAAAAACTTTTAATTTACAATTTTATTGGTAAAAGCTTGTAAAATTACAAAATTATTAGTAATAAGCTTGTAAAATTACTAGGAATTTTTGTCAAATAGAAACAAAAAAAAAGTTAAAAGTTTTTCTTGTAATTTTACAAGGTTTTTTTTTGTGTAAGTTTTATTGCGCTAAAAAAGTTGTAAATTAACAATTTTATTTGTAAAAATCTTGTAAAATTACGAAAAAGCTCGTAAAAATCTAGTCAAAACACGAACCCTCCTTGTAAGTTTTATCGCGTCAAAAAATTTGTAAATTTAAAATTTTATTAGTAAAAAAGCTTGTAAAATTACAAAATTATTGGTAAAAAGATTGTAAAATTACAAGGATTTGTTGTTAAATAGGAGGTAGCAAAAAAAAAAATTACAAACTTTTCTTGTCGTTGCACATGGCCTTTTTTTTGTGTAGGTGGATATAAAATATACTTCGCGTATAGCGAACTTCGGTTATAACTAGAGCATTCAAAACCGAAACCGAAAACCGGTTAACCGGTTTTTGCATTTTTAGAAACTCGACCGGTTTCGAATAGTTTTGAATTTTGAATATTCGAGAAACCGGTTTTTTGTGTCGGTTAACCGGTTTTTATTAAAAGTTATAATGATTTAAAATATGAATTGACATTACACAGTTTTTTTAGAAACACTCGCATAACTTAGCGGTACTACCAAAATCAGTTTGTGGATATGTTGGTGTGTCAATTTTAAAAAAAAGTTCCTGATGTCCGTCCCTTCCTTTAATTTTGAAATCAATATATATTTTTTTTAAATTTAGCACCTTGGACCCATAGGCAAACCATTTTTTTCAAATTAACCTTTTGCAATTGTTGAAATCGGAAAAGGCTTAATCAGCCCGTCCGACAGATGTCTGAATTTATTATTAATTGTGCTCTTTAAACAATTCAATTAAAAAACAAACTTTTAAATAAAATCTCCACTTATTTCCTCTCTCAATTGCATAGTATTAAAATTTAGTTCTTACTTCCAATTAACAAAATATTACCGTTGAAATATCGAAGCATTATTACCCAAAAATCACACATTATAAAAAGATAGTTTTTCATTATAAAATGTAACTTGAAAATATGATATCGATTTCGCTATCGAAAAACCGTATAGTATTTCGGATCTTAGGGAAAAACTATCGTTATTCCTTGTGATAACGATATCGTTTCGGTAGGAAATTACGAAATCATTTTCGCTGTCGAAGTTTCCAGCGAAATTGTGCGACGTAAACGGTGCCATACAGATAATACTATTTTCCAGTGTTGGAAAAATAACCCTAAATGTGCTTTACCAGGGATTTTTACAAAATAATTAATGTTTTATTGCAAATTATATCGTTATCTGTCGATCCGAAATCACATATCCCGTGACTGGTAAAAACCAAGACATATCACTAGGCCAACAAAAAAAAAAAGCAAATGCTTCTTTTTTATTTCAAAAGATAAATCAATTTAGATTAAACACAAATTCTGATCATGAAAAACTAAAGAAAATTAGCTGCATTTGTTAGAGCTTTTTTATTTTTGCTTATTTTGCGTTTATTGGCTCATTTTTGCTTTTTTATCTCTTTTTTAAAGCTTTTTTTCTGCTTATTTTTGAATTATTAGCTGTAAAAAAAATAAAGGTAAACAAAAAATATTATTAAAATTTTTATTTTTCAAAAAAAAAAAATTAAATTAAATTAAATTTTTTTAGACCATGTCTGGCAATGTTTGCAAAAATAAGTACTTAGATCAGAATTGATGAAGGAGAGGAAGAAGAATAATGATTACTAAAAATAAAAGTTTGTTTACATATAATTACAATAACAAGTCTTCTGTTACAAAAAAACAACAGCAACAACCACACTCGAATTGAAAAAATCATATTTAGTTGATACTTGCTTAACAGCCTACTTGGCGTATCGGTCTAGAGTGATTGTACGTTACAAGCAGTTAATAGCAAAGTATTACAGATGATGATGAGTTCAATCCTTGTTGGCTGCGATCTGTTAATAATTTTCACATATAGAGTTCTATTGACTATTAACTAAATAAATTTGACATTAAAAGTTTTTCTGAAGATTATTATAACTGGATAATATGAAACTAGTAAGAAACAAACCAGGATGTCTTAAATTTTTAGAAAAATTAAAATTTTTCTTTCACACTTTTCTCAATTCAAAACCATATATAAAATTTTTATTTTTTCCAAAAAAATTTCCAAAAAATTTCTAGGGTTATAAAAAAATATTGAAAGTAAATTCAATTTAAATGACTTCTTTCTTATAAAAAATATGATGATTTTAATTTTTTTTATGAAAAACCTACAATTTTAAAGGCAATCCTATAATATTGGACGTTTTTGATGAAAATCCACTAAAGGAAAGACCTTTTTTTTAATTTTTACTGCTTATTTTGATGTTTTTTTGCGGTTTTTTTTGGAGTTTAAAACATTGTGCTTATTTTTGGTTGCCCTACATATCACTATGTCTCCACACTGCTTATGCCGTGACCGATTTTCGAAGTCTCAAAAAAAATTTCAAAATTTTCTTAGTCCCAGACACAATTTATTTTTTACATTTTGTAGTAAATAATTTCTTAACAAATTATTTTGGAGAAATTTTTTTTTTTTAATGTCGTTTTTAAGTTAAAAAATCCTAGCCATTTAAGACAAATTAAAAGGGGACGTGTGTATGGGGGCTAAGTCAAAACATGAACCGATTTTTTTTCTAATTTCAATAGGCTGTGTCTTTGATGCAAAAGAAGCTTAAGTTTCAATTTTCGTTTTTTTTTTAAATCCCAGCTGATGCTGTTTTTGAGTTATTGCTAAATAGTTACACTATTAGACAACAAAAACCTCCCAGAGAAATATCCAACTGATTTTTATAGATTTTGCTATCCAGATTGCAAATTAAAAAAATAGGACTTAATTTCATATAAAATAGACCTCCTGATCTCAAAACTGTAATTAAATTTTTTTCTAACAATTTCCGTTTTTGAGATATTCGCGTTTGAAATTATTTTCACGTGAAAATCTCGAACGTAAATATATCAAAAACGGAACATGCTAGAAAAATTTGGATTGCAGTTTTAGAATCAAGAGGTCTATGTTATATGAAATCAAGTCCTATTTTTTGGAAGCTACTTAAAAATATGTAACAGTGGACCCCCAAAAGTGCCAAATTTTGACATTTAACAGCCAATATCTCAAAAACGCCAGGTACTAGAAAGTTTTTGATGCCAGATTTGAAATCAGGAGAGCAAAATCTATAAGAATCTGTTGAATATTTCACAGAGAGGTTTTTGTTGTCGAACAGTGTAATTATTTATAAATACCTCGTAAACAGGATCAGCTAGGATTTTAGTGTTAATGATTTTTAAAGTTCTATGAAATGCCATTACCTGATTTTATCGCCATTTTTAGTGAAGGGTTTTCTTCAAAAATATTTTATGAGAATGTTTTCAATAAGTAAAGGAAAAATGGTCTCGAGCTATAAAACCCCTACTCAAAAGATAATCAATAAATATCTACAAAATACATATTTTACTTAAATAATTTTGTATATTTCAAACAAATATAAAGAAAACTTCATCATGTCAATTATTTCCAATGATTTTTCTTTCATTTACAAACAAATTCCCAAAATGTTGTCAATTCAAATCAATTTCATACAAAACTCAAAGTAACTCAAATATATAACGAAAAATGTACAAAATTACATACGATATGGTATCTACAAGCAAAATATGATTTGTATATTTTAGTTTTCGTTAATAAATTATTCAATATGATTTACACGTAGCAATTTTATAAACCAAAATTACTAAATAAAATATTACTAACAAAAACTTGTGTATGTTCAAGACAATCATTTATTATCAAGTTTTTTTTTGTTATTGAGAGTACTCAATATCAATTTCTTAATACAAAACATAAGGACATAAGGAAATTTACACTCAAGAAAAGTAATCACTTTGAAATTTTAGATATTGAATGACAGGAAGACAACACCAAAAACGCCCCCAACTATTTACCTAAAGAAGCTTAATAATAATGGTCAGTGTCAAAGGTGAAATGAGGTGAAGGAAGGGGGGTTAATGGTGGATCCAATTCCCAAATAGCTTAATAGCTAGTTATGTTTAGCATTTCATTCATAGCAATTTGTGAGTGTATGGTAAATAGTGTTACCACCCCCTGTTTTTAGGTTGTGATACAAAATCACAATTATAAACAATATAATTTTGTGGTTTTCATGTGTCACCGTCTGAGGCTCAATTACCCTAAACTTAATGCCCAAAATGTCCTTTAACATTATTGACAGTTTCGAAATGATGATAGTATGGGTGTGATGAGTTTTAACAAAAAAAAATATTTTATTGATTTTTTTTTATATCAACTATTTGAAAGTTTTTTGTCTAGTAAGAGACAAAATTTATTGTTTTATTTTGTAGTGCAGTATAAAAACAATATGAACTGCTTATTGGTTAACCGATTATAGCGGTAATATTAATTACCGAATAATAAAAGAATAAGAATAACAGTCCCCATTTGTAAAATTTCTTCCTTACGGAATCTTTATTTTATTTACCAGAAAAATTAAGGTAAAAACAAGAAATAAAGTTATAATCGGCAAAGAACGACCTTATGATACCCTTCACCAGTGTTTTTCGAAAAATGGAACCCAATTCCAAACATAAACCAATTGGATCTAGCTGTCGTTAGATTTTTACCAATTGTAAGAGTAGAAAACACACATACACTAAATTTGAATAAAAATTTATTATTTTTGTTGCCAACCGATTTAACGAATTTTTTACATGGGGACTTAGTGTAAAAATGGTTCAATTGTATTCAGATTTTAAGGTTACCAATGCACACGTTAAACACCTACAAACAAAGTTTTAATCAAATATTTCCTATTTTCATGAATTTTAAGGGAAATTTATGAATATTGGGAGGGTGTTTTGTATGGGGACTTTAAATGTTGGTAAAAAGCTTGTAAAATTAGAAGGAAATGTAAAATAGAAGGTAGAAAAAAAAAAGTTACACTTTTCTTGTCATTTTACAAGGTTTTTTTTGAGTGAAGTGTTAAATTCCGAACCTTTTATACTAGAGATAGGCCCGTGAGTGATTTTTGGCTCACACTCACTCACGCACACGACAGGAATTTTTGAATCACGCACACTCACGAGCATATTTTTTTCTATTCACACTCACTCACAATCACGTGAGTAAATTTAATACAACTCACACTCACGTGCACTCACGCAAGCTTCACTCACGTTGACTCACACTCAAGAAACTCTTATTTATACAAAAAATAAAAAAAATAAAATTTCAAAAATCTTTCAAAATGTTCAGCAAAATTTAAAGTTAAAAAATTTTAGTGTTTATACCATCCACTTAGTGATAGAGGGTATATATAAGTTCGTCATTCCGTTTGTAACTCATCGAAATATCGGTCTGGGACCCCATAAAGTGTATATATTCATGATCCCCGATCGATTTTAAGACATTCTAGCGATGTCCGTCTGTCCGTCTGTCTGTTTGTGGAAAGGGTTATCACGACCAAAATACTACACGGATATGACTGAAACTTAACATATTTATTGAAAGTTATCCCGAGAAGTTTGGTATTGCACTTGAGCGATATCGGTTGAGCGGTTCAAAAGTTATAAACAAAAATGTAAGGACACCTCAAAAATTTTAGTACATTTAACATAACCTAAAAATACAAAATGCTTTAATTCGGATGCTGGATGACATATGTGAACATAATTGAACACCAAATGGTATGTAAGCAAGTACAAACATATTTTTTGACAAAAAAAAAAGAAAAAAATCGCGTTTTTTTACCAACATTTTTTTTCGCGGAAATTTTTTTAAAAAAAAATTTTTTTTTTTTCAAAAGTAATTTCCTTTTAAAAAAAGTTTTTTGGAATAATCATTTTGAAATTGTGGAGGGTATCACTACATTCGGCAAGGCCGTACTAAACTTTTTTACTTGTTTTTATTTGGTTTTTTCGGGACAAAATCCCAGATTTTACAATTTTTTTGTTGCTTTTTTAGTCCGAAAATGAAATATGAAGAGAAAATAAATCACGCAAACTCACGCAAAAAAACTCGACTCACGCACACTCACTCACGCACACTCACTCACGCACACTCACTCACGCTAAAATCTTACTCACGCACACTCACTCACGTATCTTTTTTTCTCCACTCACACTCACAATCACGTAAGTAAAATTGAATTCAGTCAAACACACGCGTGATAACGCGTGAATCACGTGAATTACGCTCTTATCTGCTCATGTACCCATCTCTATTTGATACCCTTCAAAATGTAAAAAAATTAAATAATTAAAATATGAATGACGTTTTTGGAAGGGGTTCAAGTAGACGGTTGCCAGGGGATTTTGGGAGGCACCTTCTCTTTCGCGATAAATATTAATACATAAATTCATTTATTAAACACAAAAAAAAAAAAACAAATAAACTTGTAACTTTTTTTTTGCTACCTCCTACTTGAAAAGAATTTCTTGTTATTTTACAAGCTTTTAATCAAAAATTTTACAAGCTTTTTACCAAAAAGTTGTAAATTTACATTTTTTTTGACGTGATAAAACATACAAGGAGGTCTCGTGACTTATATTTTATACTATATTTTTTGGTACCTCCTATTTTACGAGAATTCCTAGTAAAAATTACGAGCTTTTTTGTAATTTTACAAGCTTTTTACCAATTAAATTGTAAATTTACAACTTTTTTGGGAATTCTCGTGAATTTACTAGATTTTTTTGTTAAAAAAGATGGAAATTTGTAAAAAATTGTAAAATTACAAAAAAAAAAAATTGTAAAATTACAAAAAAAATGTAAAATTACAAAAAAAAATTTCATCCAATTTTTTTTTTTTTTTTTAACAAGAAAAACTGTCAAATAAGTATTAGTAAAATGGGATTACGAGACTTTTTCTAGTAATTTGGCAATTTTTTTTTTACCTGTAACTTTTTTGCACTTAAGTTGTATGTAGAATTTTTATAAATTTTTATACTCTACACCACTCTGTGGTACAGGATATAATGAGATGGTGCTGATGTTTAAATGACAAAAAAAGACTTGTAACTTTTATTTTTGCTACCCCCTATTTGGCAAGAATTTCTTGTAATTTTACAAGCTTTTTACCAACAATTTTGTAATTTTACAAGCTTTTTACCAATAAAATTGTAAATTTACAATTTTTTGACGCGATAAAACTTACAAGGAGGTCTCGTGACCTTACTAAATTTTTTGATACCTCCTATTTTACGAGAATTCCTACACTCAAAATAATTACTCTGTTAAAAACTCTGTAAAATGACTGTAATCTCAATTCGACAGACATTTGACAAAGTTATCTGTCGAAATACAGATTTTAAGAATATACTTTGTATTTTCTTGTAACCGAAAAACAAAATTTTATCTGTAATTTTACTTTTTACTTTGTAATCTCTATTTTACAGATAATAAACAGAGTTTTTTGTTAAAATACAGATTTTATACATTTTCTCGTAACCAAAATACTAAATTTCAACTGTAATTTTACTTATTGCTCTGTAATGCAGTTTTTAAATAAAAAACTCTTCAAAAAACTCCCAAATATTTCAACAGCTTCTTAAAAAGGGTCTTAAATTACAATAAAACCTGGTAAATTTTACGAGGATGTCGGGTACAATTGGAGGTACTCGTAAAATACATCGTAATTTTCACAAAAATAAAAAAAAGTAAATTTACAATTTGGAAGCATTAAAGCGGGCAAATTTACTCGGTGGCATTTTCCAATTGTCAACACTACTTGCACATTAAGGAAAGAGAAATTGATCAGAAATCAAATAGTACACTCACAGCAAAATACGGTTGTCTCAACCGTACAAGGTTCCAACCTCTGATTGAGGTTGCTGCAACCGGTAAATATACGGTTGTAGCAACCGACAATTTACAGTTGTGGCAACCGACAAATGCCGGTTGCAGCAACCTCAAATAACGGCATTTGCCGGTTATGGCAACCGTATTGCCGGTTGTCCCAACCATAGCTGTGTTTAATATATTTTCGATATTATGCCAAAATACAAAATAAAATACCAATTATAAGACACGTTTTTTAAAGTTTTGTTTTGCTTTTTTTATTGTTTGAAAAAAATATAGTTATATAAATGACTTAATACTAAAAATAATAAACTTAATGTTACATTTTTATGTGGTTTTAAATCGTTTTCTAAAAATCCGATACAAAGAATTCTTCTTCTCAGAATCTGAGACTTTTTCTTTAGGAAAAATATTTCAGAATCTGGGACTTTTTTATGAGAAAAATAACTCAGAATCTGAAAATTTTTCTATAGGAAAAATCTGAATCTTTTTCTATAATAAAAATGTCCCGGAAAAAGTCACAGATTCTCAGACAGTTTTTCTATAGAAAAACCTCAGATTCTGAGACAGTTTTCTATAGAAAAAGTCTCAGATTCTGAGATAGTTTTTCTATAGAAAAAGTATCAGATTCTGAGACAGTTTTTCTATAGAAAAAGTCTCAGATTCTGAGATAGTTTTTCTATAGAAAAAGTCTCAGATTCTGAGATAGTTTTTCTATAGAAAAAGTCTCAGATTCTGAGATAGTTTTTCTATAGAAAAAGTCTCAGATTCTGAGATAGTTTTTCTATAGAAAAAGTCTAAGATTCTGAGACAGTTTTTCTAAAAAAAAGTCTCAGATTCTGAGACAGTTTTTCTATAGAAAAAGTCTCAGATTCTGAGACAGTTTTTCTATAGAAAAAGTCTCAGATTCTGAGACAGTTTTTCTATAGAAAAAGTCTCAGATTCTGAGACAGTTTTTCTATAGAAAAAGTCTCAGATTCTGAGACAGTTTTTCTATAGAAAAAGTCTCAGATTCTGAGACAGTTTTTCTATAGAAAAAGTCTCAGATTCTGAGACAGTTTTTCTATAGAAAAAGTCTCAGATTCTGAGACAGTTTTTCTATAGAAAAAGTCTCAGATTCTGAGACAGTTTTTCTATAGAAAAAGTCTCAGATTCTGAGACAGTTTTTCTATAGAAAAAGTCTCAGATTCTGAGACAGTTTTTCTATAGAAAAAGTCTCAGATTCTGAGACAGTTTTTCTATAGAAAAAGTCTCAGATTCTGAGACAGTTTTTCTATAGAAAAAGTCTCAGATTCTGAGACAGTTTTTCTATAGAAAAAGTCTCAGATTCTGAGACAGTTTTTCTATAGAAAAAGTCTCAGATTCTGAGACAGTTTTTCTATAGAAAAAGTCTAAGATTCTGAGACAGTTTTTCTATAGAAAAAGTCTCAGATTCTGAGACAGTTTTTCTATAGAAAAAGTCTCAGATTCTGAGACAGTTTTTCTATAGAAAAAGTCTCAGATTCTGAGACAGTTTTTCTATAGAAAAAGTCTCAGATTCTGAGACAGTTTTTCTATAGAAAAAGTCTCAGATTCTGAGACAGCTTTTCTATAGAAAAATTCTCAGATTCTGAGACAGTTTTTCTATAGAAAAAGTCTCAGATTCTGAGACAGTTTTTCTATAGAAAAAGTCTCAGATTCTGAGACAGTTTTTCTATAGAAAAAGTCTCAGATTCTGAGACAGTTTTTCTATAGAAAAAGTCTCAGATTCTGAGACAGTTTTTCTATAGAAAAAGTCTCAGATTCTGAGACAGTTTTTCTATAGAAAAAGTCTCAGATTCTGAGACAGTTTTTCTATAGAAAAAGTCTCAGATTCTGAGACAGTTTTTCTATAGAAAAAGTCTCAGATTCTGAGACAGTTTTTCTATAGAAAAAGTCTCAGATTCTGAGACAGTTTTTCTATAGAAAAAGTCTCAGATTCTGAGACAGTTTTTCTATAGAAAAAGTCTCAGATTCTGAGACAGTTTTTCTATAGAAAAAGTCTCAGATTCTGAGACAGTTTTTCTATAGAAAAAGTCTCAGATTCTGAGACAGTTTTTCTATAGAAAAAGTCTCAGATTCTGAGACAGTTTTTCTATAGAAAAAGTCTCAGATTCTGAGACAGTTTTTCTATAGAAAAAGTCTCAGATTCTGAGACAGTTTTTCTATAGAAAAAGTCTCAGATTCTGAGACAGTTTTTCTATAGAAAAAGTCTCAGATTCTGAGACAGTTTTTCTATAGAAAAAGTCTCAGATTCTGAGACAGTTTGTCTATAGAAAAAGTCTCAGATTCTGAGACAGTTTTCCTGAGACAGTTTTTCTATAGAAAAAGTCTCAGATTCTGAGACAGTTTTTCTATAGAAAAAGTCTCAGATTCTGAGACAGTTTTTCTATAGAAAAAGTCTCAGATTCTGAGACAGTTTTTCTATAGAAAAAGTCTCAGATTCTGAGACAGTTTTTCTATAGAAAAAGTCTCAGATTCTGAGACAGTGTTTCTATAGAAAAAGTCTCAGATTCTGAGACAGTTTTTCTATAGAAAAAGTCTCAGATTCTGAGACAGTTTTTCTATAGAAAAAGTCTCAGATTCTGAGACAGTTTTTCTATAGAAAAAGTCTCAGATTCTGAGACAGTTTTTCTATAGAGAAAGTCTCAGATTCTGAGACAGTTTTTCTATAGAGAAAGTCTCAGATTCTGAGACAGTTTTTCTATAGAAAAAGTCTCAGATTCTGAGACAGTTTTTCTATAGAAAAAGTCTCAGATTCTGAGACAGTTTTTCTATAGAAAAAGTCTCAGATTCTGAGACAGTTTTTCTATAGAAAAAGTCTCAGATTCTGAGACAGTTTTTCTATAGAAAAAGTCTCAGATTCTGAGACAGTTTTTCTATAGAAAAAGTCTCAGATTCTGAGACAGTTTTTCTATAGAAAAAGTCTCAGATTCTGAGACAGTTTTTCTATAGAAAAAGTCTCAGATTCTGAGACAGTTTTTCTATATAAAGTCTCAGATTCTGAGACAGTTTTTCTATAGAAAAAGTCTCAGATTCTGAGACAGTTTTTCTATAGAAAAAGTCTCAGATTCTGAGACAGTTTTTCTATAGAAAAAGTCTCAGATTCTGAGACAGTTTTTCTATAGAAAAAGTCTCAGATTCTGAGACTGTTTTTCTATAGAAAAAGTCTCAGATTCTGAGACATTTTTTCTATTGAAAAAGTCTCAGATTCTGATACATTTTTTTATAGAAAGTGTCTCAGATTCTAAGAATTTTTTTATAGATAAAGTCTCAGATTCGAAGAAATTTTTTCTATACAAAAAGGCTTAGATTCTGAGACAATTTTTCTATAGAAAAAGTATCAGATTTTGAGAAATTTTTTCCATAGAAAAAGATTCTGAAATATTTTTTTCACCGTTTTTATATTACCATTTTCTGCAAATTCCAAATTTAAGGACTTCCATCTCATATCGTTAATTTTTGATTCATTTCTAATTGGTGCGAGAGTTTAGCATATTCCATTATTTCTATAAATTAAAAGAAGAAAAATGGCATAAGTTAAACTGTTGTATCATTTAAAGTACAAAAACTTACCCCATTAAATCTTTAAATTCCTGTTTTTTTCATCAAATATGGAAATTTTAAAGAAAAATAAATGTATTTTTTAATATTTTTTTATTTAATGACATTGAATTTTTTGAAGTTTTGTTATTTTATTTATCAGTTGAGGGAACCGACAACTTGAGGTTGTAGCAACCGGCAAATGTCGTTATTTACGGTTGCTTCAACCGGGGTTTGCAGTTGTAGCAACTTTTTTTTAATTTTGTGGCAAATGACACAAAAATATTTTAAAAAAGTTATAACAACCTCAATTTACGGTTGCTGCAACCGCGTACGGTTGGGACAACCGCAAGCCGGTTACGACAACCGTATTGCGGTTGTGGCAACCTCATTCCAACCGATTTTTTATGTGAGTGTAAATAAAATAGTAAAATTCTGGTCGCTTTTATCAATATTTTACAGATAATTCTGTAATTTTACAGGTTTTTTTTTTATCGAAATCATTTTACAGAGTTTTCTTCGTAAAATAACAAAAAATCTTGCTGGTTGGAAATCTATGGTATTTTCTGCTGGCTCAGCAGAGTATCTCTGTAATTTAACAGAGTGATTATTTTGAGTGTATTAAAAATTACGAGGTCTTTTGTAATTTTACAAATTTTTTACCAATAAAATTCTAAATTTACAACTTTTTTGGCGTAAAAAAACTTACAAGGGATTCTCGTGAATTTACAAAATTTTTTTTTTGTAAGAAAAAAATTGGAAATATGTAAAATTACCAAAGAAAAAATATGTACAATTACAAAAAAAAAAAAATTTCGGTCGACAATTTTTTGTTAAAAAAACAAGGAAAACTGTCAAATATTGGTAAAATGTGATTACGAGACTTTTTCTAGTAATTTGACAAGATTTCTTTTTTTTAGTGTGGAACTACCTTCAAGTATACCGATCGACACAGAACTAAATTTTGAGCCTCAAAAGGGTGCGGAACGAAAAACGGCTTTTTCTAATCCCCTGGGTCCAAGTGCAGAGCTTTGGACTTCTTTTAACATAAAATTGTTTAATTTGCTTAACAAAATATAAAAAATGTAAAAAAATGCGCGTTTCAGAGGTTGGCTAGAAATTCTCCAAAAATCCGAAACTATGATCGCAGGGTGCCATGGGTTATAATGACCGGATTTACCTCAAATTACGTTTAAATGAATATTGTCTGAAGCTGTATTAAAGGGTCAAGGAAAAGAAATTTAGAAAAATGCACCCTAAAAAAATGAGTTTAGTTTCCTACTATGAATTGGGTAAATTTCAACAAATTCAAAAAATATACTATAGTATACTATATAATATACTATAAACTGGGTAAATTTCCAATATTTTTAAATATAACTACACATTTTGAGTAAATTTACCCAATTTATAGTAGGAAATTGAAATCATATTAATTAGAGTGTGTATATATCTATGATCCTTGATCTATTTGAATTCGATCTAGCGTTGTGCAGCCGTTTGTATGTCTGTCTGTTGAAAACCCACTAACATTCGGAAAGCAATTCTGGGGCTCTTGAAGTTTGTCGTATATAACTATTTGTTATTTTCTTGGTCAGGTTGGATTTCAGCTAAATCGATCAAGTGGTTCAGAAGTTATGAGCAATATCGTGAATTTTAAACTGGATTCACCTTGATTTCTGGTATTGAAAAAAAATGCTACACTCAAAATATTTTGTAGGCAAAAACAAATGAAAAACACACTTAAAACCAGTGAATAAACAATTGAAAACCATCCCAGTAATTATTCATTTGTTTTAACAAACATCAACATTTATTTTTTACTGTTGACAAAATTTTCTAAAATAAATAACATTAAACATTAAAAAATTACGTTTTTTTCACTCTTTTTTACCAAAAAATTCGAAAAAAATAACCAACGAAAACATTAAAAATTAATGATAGTTCTGTTATTTTTAACAACAAATTTAAAAAAAATAACCTACGAAAACAATAAAAATTAATGATTTCGTAGGTAATTTTTTACAATTTTTTATTGAAATATTTTTTTTTTAAATTTTTAATAAAATTTTTGGGGAATCGATCCCGCAACCAACTACATTCTGGCCAGACACTCTAACCATCGTGCCAAAGTCACTTGATACAAACATGTTTTTATATTTCTATAAATAATTTTTTGATTTTTTTTTTTTTACAAAAAAATAACTGACTTGTGTAGGTAAAAACTAATGATATTTCATTAAAAAATACCAACAATTTAAAAAAAAATTACTGACACAAATCATTAAAAATCAAAAGAATAATCAGTAGTTTTTACTTACAGAACAAAAATAAATGACTTTAAAAATTAAACGTTAATGAAAGTCTTTATTTTTTAGTGCGTTATTTTTGAAACAAAGGACTGAAGTAGTCATTAATAAAAATTGAACATCAAACAAATGTTTTTTCTTTTAAAAACGACTAAACGGAAAACTTTTTAAATAAACTACAAACAGTTAATGACATAATTTTTTGAGTGTATACACGCTTTGAAATACTTTGGTAAGCCATTAAAATATTTAACAAAGATTTTTTGTCACATTAGAATTTTTTTTATCTTCGAAAAAATTTTAAACTCTATCCTTTTTTTACTAAAATGACAAAACAAATATTTTTTTCTGAATAGTTCTGGATTTCAAGTTTCTAAAACCATTAGTAGCAAAAAACACTTTTTTATCCCATTAAAATCGGAATTTCGCAAATGCCAGTCTTAGTAAATCTATTTTTGTTGTCTTGTTTTCAATTTAATTAAAAAATGTTTGTGGATGTTGTTTCTTATTTTTTGTACCAAAACGTGCAGAGAAATCAAAAATTTCTTTATTCTAGCTCGAGGCCCAAACAATTCTATTTATGATATTCTCATAATAGATTGTCTTAAAGCAATAAATAAATAATCTATTATGAGAATATCATAAACATAATTTTTGGGCCTCGAGCTAGATTAAAAATATTATCGTGTTTTTGTAGTTTAGCAACCCTGTCTTTTAAAATCAAAATTATATGAAAGTTTTACAGTCTCCAACAAATTTCTACATCTCTAGTTTCTCTTAAAATCTCTATGATGTTGGTATATTTTTGTAAATCTTTTGTTACCACTAAAATGTTTACTTAAAATACTTCAACTTAATTCCTTTCAAATTGAATTTGAAAATCCTTCTGACGCTTGAGAAAATTTCACCAAATAGATAAGAACCCCACAACCAGACCTGTAAATACTTGAACATTTATTTACTTATTTTAACATTTTTCAAATATTTTTTGTATTTGTACTTGAAAGTTTCAAATACAAATATTTTTTTACTTACTTAACATTTTTACAAGTAAGTATAACAAAATACTTACTTAACGTGTGCAAGTTCAAATATTTTCAAATATGTGAAAAAATGTTTACAAATAAAATATTTGTCAACAATGTTTTCAAATAAAATACTTGAGAACATTTTTTCAAATATTTTTATACTTGCCCAAAATTTTCAAATATTCAACATTATTATGGTTGACGAAAAAAGGCCATAAAGACTAATTTTTTCCAAAACAATTTTTTTGCACAAATGCATTTTTCTAAAAATGCATTTGTGTCTGTGAAAATATTAATAACTGCCTATTTCTAAGCAAATCGAGACCTTACGACAAAAAGGTTCTATTTCTATATATTTCTATATATCTATATTTCTATATCTATACAAGAACTTACCATGGTAAGTTGAGATGATTTTGCAATTTTTCTTTATGCTAGTACAATTTGAGATGATTTTGTAAATCACTATGTGATTTTGTTCAAAGGAAAATCACATAGTGATTTTAAAATCACGCTAGTCTGTATACAGTATTAAGATCGGAGTCCATGTAATGCAAAAAATTACCCCTAACGCATTTGACTAACAATATCACTTACACGCCACCTGTTCATCCTCTTAAAATTTGGATATGTTGTTTGGGCTAAAACT
The DNA here is from genome assembly GCA_963921195.1 of Pegoplata infirma. NCBI lineage: Eukaryota > Metazoa > Arthropoda > Insecta > Diptera > Anthomyiidae > Pegoplata > Pegoplata infirma. The sequence continues at coordinate 22,422,125 of OY992537.1, forward strand.
CATTTTTAGTGTTGGTCGACTTGTATGGGAGAAATGGACTTTGTTTTTGTAACATTTTTTGGTGAGATGTCATAATCCTAACTTCCGGTATGCGGATTGATTTTAATCAAAATACCAAACTAATGGTGGGGATTACGACCGAACAAAATTGGGATATAAACCTTAGACAAAATGGACATAATTCAGAGAGTTATTGAAAAATGTTGTAAAACAACCATTGATGTCATAATATGTTTATGTCCTATGTGGTTATTGTTCATAATGTCCGTTATGGGAACTTTGTATTTTTTATGTGGTGTAAATCCTGTTAATCTGAAAACAATAATTTTTGCATTATTTTTTTTTATTTGGACCACTTCTGTAGGGATTTGGAATTACAAACTCCACAGCCTCAACCACAACGGCTTCGATGCATACATTCATAATTTTTGTTAAGGACTTCAAAATTGTACATACACACATACATATATATGTAGATCTCTGCATGGACATTCAGGCCAACCGGCTTCGCTAAATATAGTTCTTCTGTGTAACGGCATTCGGCTGGACTTGAACGATCACCAAGTCCAAAGATTCAGCCCAAAAGTGTTCGCTAAATTAAGCTTTTTTGTGTAGCAGAAAATTTTATAAATTTGAAAAAAAATTCTTGAAAATTTTTTATTTAAATAAAAATATTTATGACAAATAAATTTATTTGAAAAAATGTTGCCAAATATTTTATTTGAGTTCAAATATTTTATTTGTAAACATTTTCTTCAAGTATTTTACTTATAATAAGTATTTTACTTATAGTAAGTATTTTACTTATAGCAAGTATAAACATATTTGAATTTACTTGTATTTGATTTTTTAAATACAAATATTTTTTTTACTTACTTAAACAAATGTTAAGTAAGTAAATTAAATATTTGAACTTGAAAACTTTAAGTATAAGTTTTTGAATATTTACTTAAAAATACTTAAGTACAACATTTTTACAGGTCTGCCCACAACACACAGATAGAAACAGTTAAGGAGAAAAAAACCAACAATAAACCAGACTACAATATTTTCTTGTTGTTGTCTTTTGGTTAGACATGTTGTTTTTTTGTAAAAAAAAAAAAAAAAAAATATTTGGCCAATGACCACCACCACCCCAACTTTGCAAATATATTAAGACTGCATAAAAGCTTCAAAGTACTATGACTTTGAAGCTTAAATATTGTAACATGTTTGGTTTTAGTTTATATTTTTTTTAGAATGATTTTTTTTCTTTTGTATTTTTAGTTAAACCCCACAAAAACTAAACTCTGTTATAAAATAGTAAAATCGCATGTGAATGTGTGTGTGTTACCAGAGTATTAGATTTTTATAGAAATTAGCCATAAAGAACACTTCAGTATGCGTAAATTCTAAGGGATTATGTTTTAGAAAATAATGTTTTTCCCACATAGTTTCTGTGTATGTGTGTGCAAAAAGTTTCACAGCAAATCCTTTTTGGAAATTTTAGTTGATACTAAAGCGAGAATTTTCATTAAGACCGTTAAAGTTAAATGATTTGTAAATTATTTAGTTTGATATGACAAATAAATTTTTCGGATATTGAGTTTAAATTTTTGAAGTGAATGAACATTAACAACTTACTTAGAAAATTATTGTCGGTCAAGACCGACCACAAAATACTCTACACCCGTGCTTGCCGAAAAAGTTTAAGCCATATGAAAAGTCTGCTGATTTTAGCTGACGCGGTTTGACAAAATTGTCAAACAACCAACAAAAATTAATAAAAAAAGTTGCCTTGACAAGATCTTGATGCAAAAAATTAATAACATAAAAAAATTTAAAATAGAAGAATAATTTTCTTGAAAATTATTCTGTGAGAATATCATGCATGATGTAATTAGTAAAGAAAAAAACCTCGAGCTAGAATAACCCTACTCAAAATATATGATGAAAACATATTTTTTTTAAAGAACTTGATCTTACATTTCACCCTCTAGGAGCCAGCACGGGAGCGTTAGGAACTGAATTTATAAAAAATATAAAAAAGTGTATGGGGACTTCCTTAAGGGTTGAAGATAGATTTATGTTTATTTTAAGAAAATGATGGGTGGCCAGAGTTGGGCATACAAGGTAACGGAAGTGATCGTCTTTTACTTGGTAAAGTCCAGAACCAATCCTTGTTTTGCAACCAACTAAGAAGACTTACTACCTCCGACCCTCAGGGGCAGGTGGACACCGGGCAATGGTTTTGTAACATCCGTTATGAAACTAGCAAATGTGAGCAACCCCAACACCAGCCTAGGATGCTGTTGGCCAATCACCTACTCATCTGAAATCCAATGAGCACTGAAACCATCACATATGAAATACAACGGATTCCCCTGGCGACGACTTTAAGCATGAAGAAAAGGACACGATTTGGATCATGGAATGTTCGTACTTTGCTTGATCTAACAAAATTGGATCAGGTTGAGAGCGAGATGATGCGCTACAACCTTGAATTTATAGGTTTGTCTGAGACGAGATGGCCAGATAATGGTGAACACAGGACTGCAAGGGGCATGTCTTTAATTTTCTCTGGGAAACCTGCTGATCAGCCCAAATCTAGTGGTGTTGGCTTTCTAATGTCAAAAAATGCCCGTAGAGCATTGATTGAATGGCAACCATTTGGTGATAGGATAATAATGGCCCGATTTAGGACCCGCGTGCGCAATCTTACATGCATACAATGTTATGCTCCCACTGATGTTGCTGAAACCGACGTAAAAAACGCGTTCTATGACAATCTTTCGAAGGTTTTAGATAATGTAAGCGATGGCGACATCAAACTTGTTTTTGGAGATTTTAATGCACAAGTCGGGAGCGATAATATTAGCATCATGGGAAGGCATGGTATGGGTTGCTTAACTGAGAACGGTGTAATGCTCACAGAGCTTTGCAGCAATCACAACCTTGTTATTTAGGGCACCCTGTTTCCTCATAAGGATATCCATAAAGTTACTTGGGTATCCACTGATCTCGTTACTGTGAATCAAATTGATCACATTGCAATCAGTCGCATTTGGAGTGGTTCCCTTCTCGACGTGCGTAGCCGTAGAGGTGCCGACGTAGGAAGCGATTATCATTTGCTAGTTGGAGAAATACGCCTTAAAATAGTAGCTGTTACAACCAATATCCGAAGCACAAGAAAGGGCAAAATAAACGTTCAAAGACTGTCAGGTGCACCAACATCAACAGCATTTACAACTGAAGTTCAAACGAGAAGCGCACTACTGATTAATAATGGATGCCACGACCCTGCACAATACTGGTCGCATGCAAGATCTATATTATTAGAAACTGGCCAGTAACATCTTGGGTATGTAAAGAAAAGGCATAAGCCATGGATATCGAACCACACCTGGGAACTTATTGAAAGCCGTAAACTCTTAAAAAGTGCTCGTGATAATGCAAGGACGAGACAAGCGAAATCAGAGTGGCGGTCTAAATATAATGATTCAAACCGCCGGGTAAAGTGTAAATTTACAATTTTATTGGTAAAAATCTTGTAAAATTACAGAAAAGCTCGTCATTTTTACTAGGAATTCTCGTACAACAGGAGGTAGAAAAAAATCTAGTAAAGTCACGAAACGTCCTTGAAGTTTTATCGCGTCAAAAAAATTATAAATTTAAATTTTTTTGGTAAAAAGCTTGTAAAATTACAAATCAATTGGTAAAAAGCTTGTAAAATAACAAGGCATTCTTGTTAAATAGGAGGTAACAAAAAAAAAAAAGTTACAAACTTTTCTTGTAATTCTACACTGTTTATACCCTACACCACATTTTGGTACAGGATAAAATGAGTTTGTGCTGATGTTTGTAACTGTCCGAAATATTGGTCCTAGACCCACTTTTAAGTATACCGATCGACTTAGAATCACTTTTTGAGTCGAATTAGCGATGTCCGTCCGTCTGTCTGTCCATGTAAACCGTGTAAACACGATAGGTCGCAATTTTTAATCAATTGACTTGAAATTTGAAACTTAAGCCTCTTTTGGCCCAAGGACGAAGCCTATTGAAATTGGAAAAAATCAGTCCATATTTAGGTAATCATGTTTCATCCACACAAATCACCATTCCGAAGTTTAAAGAACTCGGACCAGTTCTTCTTGTAGCCCCCATGCAAACCACCTTCCCGATTTTCACATAAATCTCTCAAATTTCATGAAAATAGAAAATATTTAAATAAAATTCTGTTTGTGTATGTTAAACGCGTACTTTAATAACCTTATCAAATCTGCTTATCATCGGACGATTTTTGTAATTAGGTCCCATGTGGAAATTTTGCCCGATATTCAGTGGAAGCGATTTATTGTCAACAAAAAGAAGCCTATTCCACTCAAATTTGATTTGTGAGTGCTTTTTACACTTATTAAAGATTTGACAAAATATAGATCTAATCAGTCCATGTTTGAACTTGGGACCCATTTTCCGGGAAACTCTGGTGTAGGGTATTATATGGTCGGTCTTGACCGACTGTAATTTTCTTACTTGTTTTTTTTTGTGTGTGTAGGTATAAGAAAATTTTGCAGTTGAAAAAATATTTAGGGTAGGTCATACCTTCGACATCATTAGGATCACCCTTGAGGCAGTTAGAGCGGTAGGAGCAGAGTTTTTAAAACGGTTTTTCGTTTTTTAGCGCTTTTTTTTTGGAATTTAGCGGGAAAATTCAAAATTTTTCCCGCTAATTTTTTTTTGGCGGTTTCTAGCGCTTTTTAGTGAAACTTATAGGTTTTTGGTGTAAAATTTTTGACAACTTTGCCTCTAAGTAGACTATATGGATTTTACACTTAAACAAAATGTGTACACTAAAAAAAAAGAATACACTCAAAAAAAAATTACACTCAAAATTTTTTTTAACAAAAATGACAAACAAAAAAAATTTAAAATATTTCTAGTCGAAATTTAAAACAAATTAAACCTCATTCGATTACGATTTCATAAAAATTTTCTCTACCATGAATAGTGCGATACATGATTTTTGGAAAATGATAATTAACTTTATTTTATAATAATGTCGTTACATCCATTGTCTCCTTTTCTAAGTAACAACAATCATCAATAACAAAAAACGAATTGAGAAAATCAACCACAAAATTTCACACTCCTTCTTTATTTCAGTTAACACAATTGGTTACACAACATTATCAAACCTTCTCCTTTTAAGCCTTAAAAATAAATTAAAGGTCTTCCAAATTAAACTAACAAAAAAATTAATAGAAATTATTGATTAATGATGTCAAGACAAATAGTAGACAAGATTTTCTATCAAAACTATGATGATGATGATGGTGAAAATAATGATGGTTAGCAAAACAACCCATACAGTTAGTTTTACAAACTAATCCACTTGTAGTTCCTAAGAACAGCACCATCTCCAGCACCACCAATAATCTCCAGACAAAGTATTGTTTTCTTTATCCAAACAACAACATCATCATTAAACAAAGTCAGAAGCATTAATAAGAATAATGTTGTTGGTTGGTTGTTTGATCGGTCAGTCTGTTTTGGTGTTGGGCCCAATTGAACACTGGCATTATTAATTGCAGACACCACTTATTCGGTTAGATGGATTATATTATTTATGGTTAACTTGTATTTCACAGTCTCTGATAGTAACACATGGTTTGCGTAGACTTTGTCTTAAAGTCCAGCTTATTAGAAATTTTCTTGATGATTACATGTCTATTGTTTTGTAATGATGTGATGTTACATCTATTTATTGTTGTTTTAAATTGTTGGTTATAGGCGCCGTTGTTGATGGATCCCTGTCCAGTTTAACATGTCTGCACATTTGATATAGAAAACAAAAAGTTGACACCTGCTGTGAGAGTGTGTGAAAAATGGACCTCACAAAATTTTTTTTTATTATATTTTTTTTTTAGGGTGCAGATCATTTAAAAACATCATGTTCATCATATAAATAAATCACAAATTCTGCAGAATTTTTATAAGAATTTCCATATAAAAATTGTCTTTTATAATGAATTTTTAAAGTAAATTTCCATAAAATGATTGACATCCCATCAATTGTCATTTCTTAAGGACTTGAGTGGAGTTATAATTTTTAGAAATTTATCAATATTCATTGGAGTTTTTTAACTCATAACTTTGATATTCTATCATTACACAGAAAGTATTGAAAACGAATTTTAATCACGAAAAACGCAGTTTCAATAAAATTTTTTATTGAAACTCCTCCGATTAAGAAAATTGTTATATCAATCACCAAATTAATAGGTGATTAATTGCAAATTTTTCAATTAAACCTTTTTAGATTTTGATCAAAAATTTTATTAGGTTTTTATTAGAAGTCAATCAAAATAATGATTGATTTAACTAATAAATTGTAAGCTTGCGACAAAATTATGAAAAAAATGTATATTTTTTGCTTTTCCGCATGTTGCAAAAAAAAGTAAAACCCGATTTTTTTGTGTATTTTTTTAAATAAATGTATTTTAATATATTAAAGCGAAAAAAAATCTGGTAGGTTAAAAAATTGTAATTCGACAATAAAAGGAAATTACAAAAATTTTAATTAAAACAATGATTGATTCATTAGAATTTTGTTGATCAATAGATTTAATTGAAAATTGTTAGCCAATGATTTTGTGTGTGTAAACGGTTGTTACAATTGATTTTATTTACGCCATTTAATTTATGTTTTTATACCCTCCAACCACAGTATGGGGGTATACTCACTTTGTCATTCCGTGTGTAACACATCGAAATGTCGGTCGGGGACCCCACAAAGTATATATAATACTGAGCCATGGTAGAATCTAAGACAGAGATGTCCGTCTGTAGAAATAACGATGCAGTCCGACCCAAAGGAGCTAGACCCCTGAGAGAATATCTCTTATGTTACTGGTAAGGTTAAGTTCGAAGATGGGTAAAATCGGACCATGGAGAAAAAAGTTCCCCCTTGAAGAACTGAAACGACCCCTGAGAAATACGATATTTTTTAAATTTTTGCTCAACAAATGTTACAAATGTAATGTAAATTTGTATGCCATATTATGTTCATAGACCTGCGCTTGGACTAAATGGGTTAGAAAATTCGATTTTTTGGGGGCGTGGTTATAGAAATTAATTAAAAATAACGATAAAAATTTATTATTTCAGCGTAAATATCATAAACAAATAACACCGCTCTACAAATCTGAGGTTTGTCGCTGCGTTTTGGATGAAACCAAAAAAAGTTGATAGGGTTTGGTGCCCCGATTCCAAAACGGTCACTAAAATTTTTCTATCACGTCACAATTTTGAGAAAATCGCGGTTAAAGTGTCAAAAAATTCCCATTTTGACCATTTTTGAACGCCTATAAAATAAGATCCTGACATGCAAATGACTTGGTATCAAGCTCATTCGAAAGTGTGTAATTTTCTCTTTCAGACAAGATCAAATCTTCTTGGAATTTAATTTTCTAAAATGGTAAAAAAATCATTATCCACAAGTGCTTTAAATCTAAAATTTACGTATGAATTTGTGTGGAAATTTGTTAAAAAACACTGTGTAAATAAACTAAATATTGAAGAAAATGGAAGGTTTTTTGCTAATGATTTTTTTACCATTTTAGAAAATTAAATTTTTAGAACATTTTATCTTATCTTTAAGAGAAAATTACAGGCTTTCGAATGAGCTTGATACCAAGTCATTTGCATGTCAGGATCTTATTTTATAAGCTTTTAAAAAGGGTCAAAAATGCCCTTTTTCGGCACTTTAACCGCGAATTACTCAAAATCCTGACGTGATAGACAAATTTGGGATCCGGATTTGGAATCAGCTCAACAGACATTATCCAAATCACTAACCAGAATTCAATACGCATTTTCTTGTTGAGCTGTGTAATTTGTAAACATATATAGCGGGGGTACAGGTGTCTCCCAACTAACTTCGATGACCCCCCCACCAAAAGAAAAAAGACGCCCCATCGATTTTTTTTTAATTTTAAACATGTTGGGGGGTATAAAAGATTCAGCACAGCCGAATTTCACACTCTTACTTGTTTTTATTTAAATTATTACACAGTGCAACAAATTGGCACTGAATGAACTTGAATGAAGCCAACGTACTTTTTAAAAACTATATAAAATATAAATTACAAGTAAACAAGTAAAAAAGTTAAATTCGACTATGAATACCCTCCACAATGCCCTTTTTAATTAAATTTTCTAACGTGAAAAAAGTAAAATTTTTTATTAGAAATGTTTTATTTTGTGTAAAAAAACTTTTTTTTTAGTAATTTTTGAAAAAAAAAAATAATTTACTAATTTTTTTTTTTTTGAGTATAAATTTTTTTTGAGTGTAAAAATTTTTGAGAGTATTTTTTTTTTGTAGTGTAAAAATATTTTTTAGTGACAAAAATACGTTGTAAAATATTTTTGTGACTTACCAATATTTTTCAAACATGTTTAACGGGTTTTCAACTCATGAATATAAGGTGAAACTAATCTGAAATTCACGGTTTTGCTAATAGCTTTTGAACCACTGCACTTTGGCTGAATTTTCAATTTTGGCGGCAAAAAGTAAATTTTTCAAGTACAGATTTTTAAAAATTTTTTGATTGTATTCAATTCCCAATATATTGGTAAGAAAAAATTTAAAAAAGTTATGATAGTTGGCAACTCTGTCGATGTGTAAACAGCTGCTAATGTATACAGTTTTAATAACACGTGTTGCAAGTTGTAAAGCAACCAAATTTTAATAAATCTATATATATTTTTTTTCAAATATATTTTGGTTAAAAAAAATGTTGTGAATATGAATTTTAATACTCGAGGTGAGCATTTTTACGAATTCTTAACATATTTGGAAAAAAAAAAATTTTGTAATTTTTTGTGAAATTGTAAATAGTTTTATCGTCTTTCGTGGAGTATTACTTCAAATGTTAACTATTGTTAAAACATTTTTATACATGTAAATCTTCGCAGAAAGCTCAGGTTTTATTGTATATTAATATGGTATGCGAACGAGTGCAAACGAATGAGTTATTAGCAAAAACGTGAATTTTTGATGGTTTTTTTTTGCAAGTTCACGTGTTGAAAAACAAACTAAAAACGCTTTAAAGCTAAGTGGAAAGCTACAAAAATATTTTACAGTGTTTCTTTCATTAAAAAATTTTTTATTCTCAAACAAAAAAAAAAATACACTCAAAAAAAATTATACACTCAAAAAAATTGTACACTCAAAAAAAAATTTTTTTTTTTATATTATTAAAAAACGTAATTTCATCAAAATAATAATATTTTTAATAAATTATTCGTCCAAAAATGTGACCGAAGCCGAATAATGGCCGAATAGTACTTTTTTGCCTACCGAATATTCGGTCAGACACTTCAAATTATTAAGGAAGATTTTTATTAAATACATTTTTGTGAGCATTAATTTTTTTCGAAAATCCCCCTTATGGCGGGACACTAGAAAAAGGGGGCGTGGATCGCCCATTTTTATCAAATCGAATATTTCGACAGTAGAACCCTGCATACCAAATTTGGTGAGGCTAGCGTGTTGGGAAATAGTTTTTGCCGCGATTTGGGGATTTTCGGCCATAGTGCACTTGACCGATGTGGCTGAAATTCAAAATGAACCAGGCCAGGGGAACGAAAAATATATACGCCAAGCTTCAGCATCTTCACACAGAAAAAAATATAAAAAATATTTGAGTAAATTTTTAATACTATTTAGTAAAAAATTAGTCAATTTTGCACCAGTAAACGATTTAATAGTATTCAGTAAATTTCTAATAAAAATTTATTAAACGTTTGAAAAAAATTTTTAATAAATTTTTAATTGACACAATTAAAAATTTACTCAACATTTATCTATTAATTATTTTTTTTTAAAAGTTTAAAAAAGTTTTAAATTTTTTTACAAAAAAAAATAGAAACTTGTTTTTTCAAACTTTACCAAACATATTTATGTCTCAAAAACATAGGAACATTTTATAAAGACGATTATAAACTTTCATATACATTTTTTTTTTTCAAGGGGTGATCTAGCCCTAACGGCCGGTACTGCGACCCTTATGGGTCTTTTGTGCCAATATACATACAGAAACAACTATAAACTAAACGAGAATTCAAAAAACTATGAGAGTTTAAAAAAAATAATAAAAAAAAAAAATTTATTAAATTATTTACTTAAATTGTTTTTAAAATTTTTAAGTAAATTTTTGATTGCGTCAATTAAAAAATTGCTCAATTTTTGTTTTTAAATTTAAACAATTGATTACTCAAATTTGTTTCCTCCATATTTTTTTCTGTGCAGATTTGCCTTTCAAAAGTTAGCGTGTGTTTTATCTCGTAAATTCACGAAAAACCCCTGCCGAAATTCAGTCTTTTGCTCATAACTTTTGAACCACTGGACCGATTTCGCTGGATTGCAATACCAACCTGACCAGGTAAATGCCCAACATATATGCCAAACTTCAGGAGCCTTCGTTAAGAATTTCAAAAGTTAGCGTTTTTTCAACAGACAGACAGACGAACGGACGGACATCGCTAGCATTACATAATCGGTGGTTTCCGAGAAATCGATACTTAAAATTTGTCAGAAAAAAATGGTGTTGTCATTTTAACTAATGACACCCTTCGATCAAAGTTTAGAGTTTTTGGTGAAAATTTTCTAAAAAACCACAATACTTTTTTTGAGTCTCTGCAAAAAAACAAGTGATCGACTGATTTCAAACTTTACTTGCCTTTGATCTCATTTCAGTTAAAGTTTTTTGTTGCACTGTGTAATCTATAATTCAAATATTTTTTTTGTTTATTTTCAACTTGTACTCAAATACATTCTCATTTAATATTTCTCGCCAAACGTGGCGATTTTGAAATGTGTTTGGCGACGAGTTTTTCGATTTGGCGACGTGGCGATTTTTTAGCGATTTACAAAATGATTGGCGATTTCTTTGGTGATTTTGTTAATTATTTCCTGAATATTTTCAAAAGATTAGTAGAGGCATTATTTCAAATTATTAAATTTTATTTACTTTTGCTCCGCTTAGACAGTTAAAACATTTTTTTAACATTTTAGACAGACTTTCTACAAGTCTGCTCGTCTAAGTGGCTCTTTATGAATTAAAACAAAACAAAAAACATTTGGGAAATTTGTTCAGTGTCCAAGAGAGTCAAAAACTATAATACGAGAATCACAAAAAAATTAATTACTTTTTCCAATTTTACACTGTTGTAAAAATAGCGATTAGAAAATTAAGAAATATTCAAGACAGATTATCATGGATCGATTGGGGTTTTTGCATTAGTGCAGAAAACAAGCATAAATGAATTTTGAGTGAAATTTATTGCCTATAGACAGATTTTAGAAGTAATTAGCAAAAATTTTAAATGTAGTAATTTATAATTTACCGATTGAAGTAAAACAATACAAAAACTAAAAAAAAAATACTTTTGGCGATTTTTATGTATTTTTCTAGGATTTTGGCGATTTTTGAGTATTATTATCTTCTAGCCATTATAAAGAAAACAAAATATATTTTTTCTAAATAAAGGTAATTATTGTTTCTGTAAAGACAGTCGAGCTCAGGCTCTAATTATAATTATGTATTATATTTTTTCGATTTGTTATATATGGTTTTTGAATTGAGAAAAGTGTGAAAGAAAAATTTAATTTTTCTAAAAATTTAAGACATCCTGGTTTGTTTCTTACTAGTTTCATATTATCCAGTTATAATAATCTTCAGAAAAACTTTTAATGTCAAATTTATTTAGTTAATAGTCAATAGAACTCTATATGTGAAAATTATTTACAGATCGCAGCCGCTGAGGATTGAACCCATCATCATCTGTAATACTTTGCTATTAACTGCTAAATTTTTAGAAAAATTAAATTTTTCTTTCACACTTTTCTCAATTCAAAAACCATATATAAAGGTAATTATGTTTTTTTAACAAAAACTGAAAAAAATTGAGTTTTGCCGATTTCTGGCGATTTTTGACATCCGATTTGGCGATGAGCGTAAAAAAAGTCTGACAACCCTGCCCTCCTCTATTAAGTTGCTATGCTTAGTAGTTGTATCTTAGCAGAAAATAAACAAGTTTTACCAGCTATGTATTCTTTCGAGTTGTAACTTTTTTCTTTGCAAAATATTGCATGGAACTTGTTGCTGTCTCTTAGCTATTTTATACTCTTTTGTAGCCAACTTTTCTATAGGGATATAATCTATATGTCACACATCGCGAATATATTTTCTGCTTCGTGGGTTCACTTGTAGTTAAAGAAATTGTAGTTTTGTAGTACATATCGGATTTAAAAAAAATTAAAAAAAAACTTTTGATACCGAGTTTTTAACAATTAAAAACAAAAATGCTGTAGATATTAGACTATTTTACAAAACTGTTGTTTGGCAACCCTGGTAAATTTTTTTTAAACTATATGCCACACACAGCGAATATATTTTATGATTCGTGGGTTCTATTGTAGTCAAACAAATTAAAGTTTTGTTGTCCATATCGGATTTTAAAAAATTAAAAAAAAACTTTTGATTCTGGTTTATATTATCCGGAAACATTCATAAAACTCCAACTCGACATGTTGTTTCTTAGACTCACTTGCATTTTCGGTTGTTTGCTAAATGTAGTTTCACTCATTCATGGTAAAATTACCCAAATTACTGGGTAAAAATAAGTTAAGAGATAACTCAGAGAAATAAAAACTACATGGAAGTGAAATTTTATCAAGAAAATTAAAAGGTTTTAAGTAAATTCAACCATTTTGTAAAACAAGTTTTTTTTTCAACATTTTTGTATCAAAAATATTAATTGCCTGGTTTGAAAAAAAATTATTTCAATTCCAGCTATTTAACATTTCAATTCCAAGAAAAATTCTTTCTCTAATTTCCATCAAACTGAGTGTTTATTATCTAAGAATAACAATCAGATTTGTAACAAAAAAAAAAAAAGGTGTTGGAATTTGACGCGTGCTCCCTTTTTTCTTGTCGATCAATTCTATTGAAACAAATGAAATTAATAATAACGAATTTTACATAGCTGTCAATATATTTTATAAGATCAACAAGACAAAAAAGTGCAACATGATTTTTAGAAAAAAAATATATTTAAAATTGTTAAGTCATGGTTGCAACAACATTATTTGGAAAAGAAATAAAACAATGACGAAGAAATAAATATGAAACTTTTTTTGATGATATAATCGATAGGTAATAAAATGAGTTTTTCAATACACTTGGAGAAATAAAATATATTAAAGATGCAAATAATATCACTGATTGAAAAAAATTTTAACAATTTTTATAAAAAAAAAAACAATTCCAAATTACCATATTCCATAACCTAAATTATTAAAAGCTTCTGTACAAAAAACAGCTTTTTATAACAGTAAATAGAATAGCAGACGAAAGTTAAACAACCTAACGGTTCGAAGGACTATATGTAATCATCAGTTTTGGCTGCTTTCCCATTGCGAATTTTCCTGTCGTTGAAACTTTCCCTTTTTATCGATATAAATCGCACTTAATGGTAAAACTTCGCCATATGAGCTAGCTCGTCCACTTTCTCGTTTCCTGGATCTTAAAGAGTGTTTTTCGATAAGAGACTGAAGCTTGACTATCAATGTAAATGAAGTAGCTGCCTCTGACACTAGATAAAGCTCAGCCTGAATAATATAACAGCAGTCCTGTATCCTCGAACTGTGTTCAATTCCCAATTTTTCACAGTAGGCACTGCTACCTGTTCCCTGTAGCATCTTTGATCTATCCGCGTAGACTTCAATGTGATGTTCTTTAACAATCTTGGCACTATCTGACAATGTCAGACGGTAGTCGAATTTTAGGTAGAACAGTTTCCGTTTTCTGGTTTTTATTTATTTATCGTATGGCACTGATACAAACAATTACAATTTTAGAGATATAAGCATTACTAGTTTAACAGATTATACAACAAAGTTTAGCATATTTTGATAGAAAAATAGTATAGATCAGCGGTTACCAACCTATGGTACGCGTACCACTAGGGGGTACGCGAAACTGTCCGCGGGGGTACGCCAAATTTTTAGTAATTTGGACATTCGTTTTAGATTAACCTTTCAATGCTGGCTTCGCATCTGGCTTCCAAAGTTTTCCATATGGTCAGGTTTTCAAGAAAGTTGAGGTCAAAGTTCACAAAAAAATTATTTTTGTGCAATTTTGAAAGCATTTTTTGCATGATATTTTGAGATCTGACCACTTGTTTTCGATTAACCTTTCGATGCTGATTCCGAATATGGTTCAAAAATTTTTCTATGATGTCAGGTTTTTGAGCAAATTTATATCAAATTTCTCAAAAAACGTGTTTTTGGGAATTTTTAAGACGGGTTGTAATAGAGTGGAAATGTTGGTACCATTTTGTTAAGCTCAAAAATGCCCTTTCATTGTTATTGGGGGTGTTTCATTCAAAAAATCACAGAATTATTGATCTGCCCTCGTATAAAAAATACATTTAAGAAAAAAATAAAAAAATATAATTTTTTTTAAAAGTTCAAAAAACGTCCGTTGTTTTAATTTTTGATGTATAATTGACTGGTGAAATCAGATTTACAATATTTTCCTCCATTTTTGCTCTGCAGAAAAATCAACTCAAAATCCGCGTTTTCAGATGCATTGAACCAACCACCCCACAGTAGGTAATTTGAACCGAAATCTTGGCCAAAAATCATTTTTCGAACTAACAATAATAATGTTTTTGTTAACTACGTTCGGTTTAGAAAATATTAAAGCAAATAACTGCATATTTGGTTTTTCCAAAAAACAAATATAAACTGATTGACGGGCAGTCGAATTCGGCATTTTCAAGCAACGTGCACAGTGCAATATAAAACGCCTAATTTTGATATAAATTCAAACGATTTTTTCAGCTATTAAACATAAAGAAGGATATCGTGTATAATATGGAGAAGAGAGGGGATATTAAGTAATAAAAAAATAGCAAAATATTTTGGTAGACGTTATTGCTTTTTTTAACAAAACGTTTTAAAACCTTAAATAAATGACTTTTTCAATGAATATAAACTTCGCATAAGCTTTTAATAATGTTAGCCGTGGTGTGCCGTGTTTTTGATTGATGAAAAATTTAAAGAAAATAATTCTGAATTCAGTTTTTTTTATTTTCCGTTGCACTTTTTTGCACTTTTTGAGATATCAATTTTCTTTCAGACAGCCTCATCTTGCCATATCTTGAACTTTCTAACGTTTGGATTGGGGAAAGAACTAAGAGAAAAAGCCCTGTTGCTGTTTATAATTTTGTTGTCAGTAAAATTGATTAAAATAATGTTTTAAACCAATATTTGGCTTCGTTGAAGGAAATAGTACGAACTTTTTTTGAAAATTTTTCGTTAAGGTGGTACAAGGCCCACTCAAAAAATAACAGCTTTTTTCAGCAAAATCAAACAAAATAGTTTATGTGCCATTTTGTTAGCCTTCTTGCGTATTTTCTTCGTGCCGAGTTTCAAAAAAATTAGCCTATTCGGTTTCGAGATATTCAGTATTTTCCCTTTTTTTCGTATGGTGGCAACCCTAAAAATTTCCACGATTGCCAAATTCATAAAATCCAGCTGTGCGTGTTCATAAAAAACTCTTAAATTTAAAATTTCAGCCATATCGGTCTAAAACTTTGGCTGTAATTATTTTTGGCCTAAAAATTGGCTCAAATTACCCAGTGTGCACCCCAAGGAGCGAACGTTTTTCCAAAAAAATACCACCATTGTTTTGATCTCCCCTAAATCCTTCAAAAAAATTATACCGCAGATAAAAAATTTCAAAATTAACTCTAATATTTATATGTGAAGAACGAAAACAAAAAACTCGTTAGGGGGTACGCGACTGATAAAATTTAAAATTAGGGGTACGCGAGCCAAAAAGGTTGGTAACCGCTGGTATAGATAATAATTAGATATTGATGTCAATATTCTTCAGCCACCGGACGGCATCTGGGCCAGCATTGTTTAGTTCGTGTAGTTCGCCAAGAAATTTACGATGGGGGCAGTCTTTTATAATGTGGTAAATGGTTTGATTAACATCACTGCAATCACATAATGGCGAAACAGCGGAGCCCCATTTAAAAAGAGTAGCTGCGCACCTTCCATTGTTTGTCCGTATACGGTTAAGCCTAACCCATATAGGCCTAGGCAATTCTGATCATAAGCATAAGCTACTACCTCACTTCTTTGGGAAACTCGACCAATATCAGTCGACCAATATTGGTTCTATATCACCGCAATAAAACTTTGACGGAACCTTCGAAATGCAGCGCCTTGATATCTGAAACTCAATTAAGACTTCCGAACAAGCGTAGTGTTTTCCGGGCAGAGGAACTTGCAATTGATAAAGCCACGCAAATAATGACAAGGGACTTAGATCCTCCTAGGTCTTAAAATCTAGCAGGGTAAAATCGGATTGCGTCTCTCTGTCAAATCGGACCATACATGGATTGGCTAATTTGGGTCCCTGGCTTGCTAGAAACTACCGCCAATGAATATCCGTCGAATGGCTCTGAGTCCGTGGTAGGAAAGAATATGTTTAAGCTGAAATTCCTTCGGGAGAAAGCGTTGTGGAGGTGTCAGCCATGCACGACGTGCATTGCACGTGTTATTTAAATGTCCGGAACTGAAGGTGCATCGCCTCGAGAAATTTATGCCAAGATTGTTCAATGACCTCATGAAATTTGAGCTCAGTCTGGCAGTCACTGCAGATACTGCTTCTCCTATCAATTCATATGTTCTCACTTATTCAGGTCGCCACGTCCAAGATAGGAAATACTTCAGTCTAAAATAAAATATATCATTTGGTCGCATTGTCCAAATACCAACCAGACCCAGAGCAATTTAAGGTACTGGATCCATCCGTGTAGAAAGCATCCTTGTAATTTTCAAATAGATCTGCTGGGTTGCCCCAGTCTTCCCAATTTGGGAATATCGAAGTAAACTTCCTACCGAACTGCAGGAGGTTGTACTGTCAAATGATATAGAAAACATCGCTCAAAGTTCCGATAGCCGATTCCGATTGTCAAACGACCATGTCCAACATTGCCACGTTCACTTTTGCGGCTTCTCCTTGAATATGTACACTTAAAATATTATGTAAGTAAATTCAACAGAAAATACGTTTGAAACAAATGAAACTTTATTTAAAAAACGGACTACTTACATTTCATTTAAAACAGAAACATTTCTCAGTTATTTTTAAATGTTAATTAATAACTGTTGAAATCCGTAAAAGTAACTTAAAAATCCGTAAAAATGACTGACAAAATTTTACGGAAAAAACGGTTAAAATAACGGAAATTTACATTCATTTTTATTTATTTTTTTAGAAATAATTTTAAAAAACTTCGAACCTGAGCAGAATCGAAATCATAATTTCTGGCTGATAGCCCAGCACGCTACCCTCTGTGCCACAAGCTACTTATATTTTCAGCAACTAAATTTCATTTTCAAATTCAAAAAAAAAATCTAATTTTAGAAATTTTTAAATAACTGACAAATAACAAACGACAAATAAAATAATGTGGTTTGTTTTTTAAATAACTGAAAAAAACAAACGTTACGGAAAATTTTATTTTAAAGACAGTTATGTATTTGAATAAACGTTCAAAAAGTTGTTTAGAATATTTGTATGTGAAACAAACGAATTTTCTTTTAATATTAACTAAAACGAAAACTATTTGTTTGACTGTGAAACAGTAACTGTAAAACTTTTATGAGTGTAGAGCCAAGGGAAGCAGGTCCAACATGTGTTCAGAGCTACGCCTAAGTGGTGCCACAAGTAACTCCCAAAGCAGCCGATTTTTATAGTCCGTTAAACTTTTATCGAATAGTCTTAACTATAGTCCTTGGCAACCAGACTACCGCCGCGTACGTCACTGTAGGTCTAATTACTGGTATATACATCCAATGTACACTAGCAGGTCATAGACCCCATGTATTTCCAAAAGCTCCCCGACACTGCCAGAAATGCCCAAGATACTTTTTGTTTAGCATGTTTTGTCTTCATTAGTTTCCTATCTAGGGTAATCCCTAAATACTAGGGTATTCAATTAATCGACTTTTTGGTTTAATCGGTCAATCGAGCAAATAATTAATCGGGGTTGAGATTTAATCGGTTTTATATCGGTCAGAATTTTTTTCTTTTAGGAAATATTTTTTACGGCCGAAATCGCGTAGCCTTTGTTGCTCGGTATCTCTGTGAGGAAAAAAGATACTGTAAGATTACAAAAGCAATTTAAAGTTTTGAAGTTAAAAGAAATTGCGGTTTTATAGAGTCTCAAGTAGAGATGAGCACATGAGCAGATTAGAGCGTGATTCACGCGTGATCACGCGTGAGTGTGACTGAATTCAATTTTACTCACGTGATTGTGAGTGAGTGTGAGTGGAGAAAAATATTGCGTGAGTGAGTGTGCGTTAATCGATTTTTTTGCGTGATTTTGCGTGATTTATTTTCTCTTTATATTTCCTTTCGTACCAAAAAAGGTACAAAAAATTATAAATTTGGCTTAACTTAAGATTTTATCCCAATAAATAACAAAAATAAAATGTAAAATAACAAAATAAAATGTAAAATTTCGCTGAACTTTAAATTTTGCTGAAAATTTTGATAGATTTTTCAAAACTTTAGTTTTTGAAATTTTTTTTGTATAAATAAAAGTTTCGTGAGTGTGACTCAACGTGAGTGCGAGTGAAGCTTGCGTGAGTGCACGTGAGTGTGAGTTGAATTTATTTACTCACGTGATTGAGAGTAGAAAATACATGCTCGTTAGTGAGTTTGCGTGATTCAAAAATTCCTGTCGTGAGCGTAAGTGAGTGTAAGTCAAAAATCACTCACGCGCCTATCTCTAGTCCAAAGTATGTAAACCAAGGCTACCAGGGGGCTACTGCGTATTTCGATTCAAAAGAAACTGTTCGAATTCGAACACTTTTACAACTTATAATTGGTATGTATTTGTCATTCGATTAAAAAGGGTTCTCTTTTCGAATCAAAATATACAGTAACCCCCAGGTCCATTTTTATTTTTAAACCGAAAAATTTTTTCAGTACCTCGATGACATATTTTCATGGTGATGATTTACACATTGGTAGGGTCATATTACAATACCGTATGCCCAGAGTGTTCGGTAATTTTTTTGAGGCCCGAATGTTAACACGCGGAAGCATGATATGAATTAAAATACAAAAACTAGTAAAAGTAATAAAAAAACAGAAAATTCGGTTAATCGGTTAATCGAAACAAATTAACCGATTTATTTGTTATTTGAATTATGAGAATTTTAAATTATTCGAACAGTTATTCGACCAAAACTAATCGGTTAACCGAGTAACAATTAATCGAATGAATACCCTACTAAATACTTAACTTCTGTAGACAGTTGAGGAGTTACGCCTTTCAACGTAGGAAGCTCAAGACCCTTGTGTTTGGTTCTTCGCGTGAACAACACGATTGTTTTCTTGTTTGGATTGACAGACAATACATATCGATTGCACCGGTTGTCCATCAAGTCAATAACGATCTGCATTTTCTTGCATACCATATTAAATGACCTTCCGGAACTAATGCATACCTGTAGCTTGAATTTCCACCAATAGTGAGCTAACCACAAAGCACCACCGAAAAGGATACAGGACACCCCTTGGGGGCTATCTCCGCTTATCTCAATTATTACTTTTGTGCCCCGCTCGCTTTTTGCCGTAAACAATCTCCGAGAGAGCATAAAATTAAGCCATTTGAGTAGAAGTGAATCCACGCCATGTAATTCAGCTGAAGTTTTCAGAGAATCAAAAGTAGCGTTAGCCCTCAATATCAACAAAAACACCCAGAGTAAAGTCTTGTTTCTCAATTCCCTTTTTAATCATGAACACAAGATCGTGAAGATCTTCTGAGTATCTACCTGCGGTACCAATGGGACAAACAGTTTTCTATGTTTTGTGTAGAAAAGTAGTGCATACTTTTAGGCTCTAAAGAAACATTTATACATATTACGGCATTTTTATAAATGTTTTCGAAAGTTCTATGCATTCTTCCCGTTCGAAGGACCACACAATTAACAAAACTTTTATAAGTTCTTTATCATTTCGATTACTTTCTTAACCATTTTTAAAAACTTAACACTTTAAACGACCTTTTTGTTACATGATTCTTTTGTTAAGAAGCTGATATATCAAAACATCATAATTCTTAACTGACTAATCGATTAAAAAAACTACAAGAAATAACATGTTTTCATTCATTAAAAAAAATCGTGTCTTTTTTTTTGGTAATTTTTGATACCAGCAAAATTTTTAACTAACATGCTGTGCTTTTGATCAAAAAAAATATAGAAAAAAATTCTCAGGCTAAAATTTACATATTTATACGTTTTTATTCAAAATTGGTTTTTATACACATATTGAATTATGGTCATTCTTTTCTTTATTCATTTTAACCTCGTGTAGTTTATTTAAAAAAAAAGCCAAATAAAAAAAAACACCAAACAAAAATTAAATTAAACGTTGATAAATTGAAACGTATTAATTTGCGTTTGAATGTTTTGAGTTTTTTAAATGATAGGCAATAATTTATAAAAAGCTAAAAAAAATTAAATAAAAACGAACAAAAAATCCAAATCTAAACAATTGTATACAATTTTTATGTTGACACCATTGGTCACTGATTGACAATAGAAAATTGGTATTGAGATTTATGGTATAGACTTTATTGTTGTAGACGGATTTGAATGGGTGGTCGTGGTTACAAAAATAAAAAAATGAGTCACAAAGTGAATTCAAAACTCTTTTGGAGGTTTGTTTGGAGTAACAAAAAAATAAATTGTCATTTTTATTAAGTATTACAAGACAATTTTATATATTTTTTTAAATTTCTCGTTTATTAGCTTTCAATTTCATTCCTCACGTTTTCTAGCTAATCATGAATATGAACATTCCTTTTTTTTTTGATAACTAAAAAAAAAATATCATCCAATCCATCTATAAATGCAATGTCATGATTCTCATCTTACCTAAGCACTCACCCTCCTCCTACCATTTGTCTTTTATCGTTTATCATATTTTGGAACGCGTGGAACGTCCCCTTCTAAGTGTTTAGCAGAGTGTTAAACAATACCTTTATAATATCATAAATACGGACGGACAGACAAACACCATAACCACACTCTTTTAGACAAGACAAATTAATCGCCGCTATCAATTCCGCAACAAGCTTTCAATTGATAATGATCTTTTCAAAATGTTTTTCTATAGCAGTCAAGAGTGTGATGGAGAAAAGGTACATATTAGGGTGGTTCATAAAGATTTCACCGTCCGACAGCCACTTTCAACCATTAACCGGATGATATACGTCTGAAAAAAGAGATCAAATGAAGTAAAACTGCATTAACAAGTTTTCATATCGTGATCCTGTTTCTATTAAAAGGACTTCAACATTTTAAAGGATACATTTTGTAAAATAGTTTTGAAATAATTCCGATTAATTTTTATTAAAAAATAAAAATTATTTAATTCTACCTTTTAAGGGCGGATTACTCAATGAAAAGTTAGCTGTTAACTGCCGATTTAACGTAGCCTTATGTCAAAATTTGTATGAAAAAATTAAATTTAACGGACAGTTATTTTATAACGGATCATTGAGTAATCCAGCCTAAGTATTATATTTTGAGTTAGTTTATTCTAGCTCGAGGTCATTATTTCCTATACTAATAAAAACTATGATATTCTCATAGAATAATTTTCAAGAAAATAATTTTTCTTAATCGACACGTGTCTTGCAAAAAAGAGCAACATAAATAAATTTAAACAGAAAAATAATTTTCTTGAAAATTATTTTATGAGAATATCATAGTTTTAATTGGTAAAGGAAATAATGACCTCGATCTAGAATAAACCTACTCAAAATATATTTTTGAAATATTTGTACTTTTCCTAGGATGCCACTGGCATATAAAAGAGGAGGATCTCCCCTAATTTTTCTATTTTTTATTTTGCCATATCGTGATAAAAAGATGTGAATTAAGTTAATTTAAAACTTTTTCAAAATATTTTGTTGAAAATTTTAAATGATATTCAAGGATACAATTTTTAAAAAGACGTTACTTACCTTGTTTTTGCTGATGTATAACAATAATAAAATAGGAAAATTAGGGGAGATCCTCCTCTTTCATTTGCTATCACTAGTGGCATCCTAGGACAAGTACAAATATTAAAAAATATTTTATAAAATTTTATCCTCTAAAATTATGAAGTTCTTTTAAAAGGAAACAGGATCACGAAAAGATAAACTGTAAAGTGTTACTTTATTTAGTCTCCACACGATTTCCAAATATATTTTAAAATTGTCCAAATGTATTTTAAAAATTTCCAAATGTATTTTAAAATTGTCCAATTGAATTTTTAAAATTGTCCAAATGTATTTTAAAATTGTCCAAATATATTTTAAATTTGTCTAATTGTATTTTAAAATTGTCGAAATGTATTTCAGTGCACAAGTGACTTGTGTTAGGAGAAGGCCTTATCTGTCATGTATTCTTACACGAGCATCCAAAAGTTCATGCCCATCTCCGATTAGTGTCCGTCACGGAGCAAAGTCATAGAAGTTTCTAGAGGCATACCAACGAATCTCAATTCCGTTAGAACCTGTAAGATAGTTCCCAGTCTTGCATGCTCATCGGCCTTGTAATTCTCTGGAATGTCTCCGTGCTTGGGATCCCTATGAGTCGTATGTCAAACTGCTTGGCCATCTCATTTAAAGGCGTGCAGCAATTAAAGGCAGATCTTGTTGTCAAAAACATTAACTGCAGGGACTTAACCGCGGCTTGACAGTCGGAACAGATATTGAATGCGGCCCTTTTCAATATTTCCAAAAATAATCGTACCAGAAATACGATTATTTTGAAATACCGTTGAAACCACACTGAAATTCACGGTTTTGCCCGTAAATTCCAAACCACTAGATGGTCATTGCTTAAATTCAACACCAATCTGGAAAACGCTTTCCTCTCCAATTGTGATTAATGTCTCATACTCCAAAAATATTGAATTTAAACATCCGCAAATCAAAAGAATGTGGAGCTACAATGGATCCCAGTAAAGCAAGTCTTTGACCAAGAAGTGTCGGTCGGAAGTTTCCAACTCCTTGTCATCCATGCAACTAGGGGAAAAGTCATTTGACGGCACATTAAACTGCTTAGCTTTCCTTCCTGTAATTACAGTAACCACCGCCGAAATCTTTCCTCTTGTTAGCGATATCAGCTCACTTGTGTACTTCTGATTAAGAGGCGTGTAGCCTCACACGTGCATCCAAACGTTTATGGCCATCTCTGATCAGTCTCCGTCACGGAAAAAATTCGTAGATTTTGTTTGCAAGTTTCTAGAGACATACCAACACATTTCAATTCCGATGGAACCTGTGAGATAGTTCCCAGTTTTGCAACATCATCACTGGGATCCATATGTCAAACTGCTTGCCATCTCATGAAAAGGCGTGCGGCAGTTAGGAGCAGATC
The DNA here is from genome assembly GCA_963921195.1 of Pegoplata infirma. NCBI lineage: Eukaryota > Metazoa > Arthropoda > Insecta > Diptera > Anthomyiidae > Pegoplata > Pegoplata infirma. Next base: position 22,445,643 of record OY992537.1, read on the forward strand.
TTGTTTTCGAAAACATTTACCCCATGGACATAACAGCGGCTTGACTATCGGAATAGATGTTGAATGCTGTTGTAGACAAGAAATTGCAACTCAACCAGTCCTGCCTGGTAAACACTGCAATGATTTGGTAATCTTCGAACCAGACTCAAAACAAGTGAGCTTCGAAAATATTTTGAAGCCCACTTGTTTGTGTAGCTTCGATTCATCTGTGTAAAAAATTATTTAGGCTCTACTAACCGGAATGCCCGTATTTCATGACTCCCTGGATGGTATCATAGTAGGAAAGTGGCGTTGAATTAGGATTTTTAATAGATGTAGCATCGACGCCGTTCTATGTACCTTCGTGATAAAGACACAGTAATTCCATACAGCGGAATTAGACGACCAGCTGCTCATAAATCCAGCGAATGACTCAAGGGCTAACCCCATCGTTTTCCAAAAACACTTTTAAAGAAATACAAAGCAATCTTTAGCTTTCTCACCAGTCCCTCAATATTACTCACGAAAAACTTTCTGTTTAGAAAAAGTCCAAGATACTTGGTCCCATCTGAGAAGGCTATTTTAGTGCCGTCCAGAGAAATAGGACTAAAAGCAGGAATATATTTTTTTTCCTGTAAACAAGAAAAGTTCTGTTTAACTTGGATTAATTTCCAGACCACAGTCTGTTGCCATTTAGATATAAATTTTGGAGAAGCCTGGAGAACGTTCCTTACTGTTGGTTAGTGTTTTACCGCTATTGCGACATGGTCCGCATATCAGACAATATGACAACCACGTGCTTCTGGAGAGAGCAGCATTGAATTCAGTGACTGCTTCCATAGAAGCGGCGAAATAACACCACTCTATGGTATGCCTCTAATGGCGAACCGAGATGTAACAGACTCTCCTTACTGTTGGTAAGTGTTTTACCGCTATCGCGACATAGTCCGCATACCAGACAATATGACAACCACGTGCTTCAGGAGAGAGCAGCTTTGAATTCTGTGACTACTTCCATAGAAGCGGCGAAAGAACACCACTCTTTGGTATGCCTCTAATGGCGAACCGAGATGTAACAGACTCTCTATATTCAGATGTTATACATCTGTTGGCAAGTATTACCATGGAAAGTGTTCTGCTGAGATAAGTGAACTTATCCCTAGAGCCCGAGTTTTCATTCGCAATACTCGGTTGTCTAGTAGATTACATCCGTTTGTTGTCGATTGTCCAGTGGATCGCACAGCGCATTACAGAGAAGGTTCGTTCATCAGTCGAACTAGCCGTATGTAGAATAATCTTCCCGCAGAGGTCTTCCCAGTTTCTTTCAATGTAGATAAATTCAAGTCAAATATCCACAAACACTACTCCCTCTTTTTTCCTCCTCATAACCTATTTTCCCGATATCAACACAATGCACTGCATTAATAGGGGCATCCCCTGAGTGTTGGCCCAACGTAAAAAAAAAATCTGTTGGCAAGTAAATTTCCCTCCATTGAAACGATCCCACAATTATCGAGTCTGGGATGACATTATTTTAACCACTCTCTATAGCAAGGAAGCCCACCTAAATGTACTCCTTTACTGGTACCATCGATTTCTCGATGGTACCAACGAACTGTTGCCGTCGATCTACCCTTGCTGTATGCATGCTGCCTATTCGCAAGCAACCTTGGGTCAATCACTCTACGCAAATATGAGTCTGTCATTCGCTTCATTCTCTTTCACAATAATGATGATAGCCTAATTGGTCTGAAATCCTTTTGAACAGTATGGGATTTTTCTTAGCCTTCGGGATAAAATGACTCTGGTTACGACCAATTTATGCATTTTGCGTAGTGAGAGTTGCATATCAGCCAGGATTATACCATCAGGTCCAGGAGATTTATAGGGCCTGAAGCTTTAAATCGTCTTGATTAATGTTTGCATTTTTATTATCTCCAACATTTTTTCAGATTTCTGGGAGTTAGAACGTTCCTAACCTTGAAGCTTCGTGAAAGAATTGATTGAAAATGAGTGTTGGGAAGTATATCCAGCGACTCCGCTCTGGTGGTAGACCAAATCCCAGTAGGATCCTTCAGGTATTCCAGGATGCAAGAAAAAAGCCAGAAACGTCTTCTTTGTTTCCACAGAAGTTTTTCCAAGAATCACAGTGGCAATTCTCATCATCTTCTTATAAATCTTAAGGGCACAAGAAGGGTATAAAAGGAAGTAAATTGGTACTCTTTTAAAACAATAGAATTAAAATGCCCGAATCTCAAAATTTGACATGTAAAATCCTCCAGCGGAATTAATAGCCAAGAAACTGAAAATTTTGAATTTTAAGGGTAAAAATTGTAGACTGTAGAGTTTTTTTTATTTTGTAAAGAATGCTGCAAGAAAGGAATGATACCTATGTGGAAGGAAATGGAACTGAAAACGAAATGAAACTGAAAACGAAATAGAAATTAAAACGAAGTAGTACTGAAAACGAAATAGAACTGAAAACGAAATAGAATAGAACTGGGAACGGAATGGAAAAGGAAACTAAATGGATTCCATAGTCTTTTTTCACTCAAATTAGTTTCATGCTTAGCTGAGATAAATGAAGCCCGGTTACTGTTTGTTTTTCAAATTTTTTTTTTGCAACATGAACCACCCTATTAGACTATAACATTTTATTTGAGATTTTTGATACTTTTATGCATTGTCATGTTGCTTTTTAAGGTATTTTTTTTTGTATTTCGATTATTGCTTCATATTTCATCTTTTTGTGGATATTGAGTGAAAAGGCTGGTTTGTTTGGTGATTATTTGTTTTTTTATAAATTCATAAAAAAAAATATTTTTTTTGTAAGATGCCTGTTTGTCTACTTAACGTAACGATTAGCTGGAATATTTACCTGTCTGTCATAATTTTTATTTATTTTTCTAAAGACAATTCATATTTTTTTGTTTCATAAATTAATATTAGCTAGTTGAAAGTAAATTGGGGGATTATTTTCTGGAACTAGAAGGAATGATATTTTGACAGTGAAAGAAAGATTTTTAAAATAAATATGCAATTTTGTCCAGAAAAATGAGAAAAAACGTAAAATTTTTGCAGTCTAAATTAACCTGGAAAATAATAAAATGTCGTCGAAGAAAGTTGATGAACTTTTAATGCTATTTCTACCACCTTCTAGTATGACCTGATATCCAGATTTTTGAATTCTGTGCTAAATAATAATCTAGCGCAGTTTTTAGACTCATTTTATATTTATAGTGTTTTTTACATTATTCAGATGTTTTTTTATAATCTTAAGAGTTAATTAAAGAGCTCAAATTGGTTTGACGGTGAGGACTAGTAGGGTATACCTATAACCGCCCCTCGGTTGTCAAAACAGAAAAATTCAGGAATATAATAAAAAGTTCACAGAATTTAGAAAAAAGATGAATAAAATTCAGGTAAAATTTTAAGAAATAAAAAGAAAATCTGAAAAATTTTACAAAATTTTACAAACTTTAGAAAAGTTTCGAGAAACTTTGTAAAGTTTTGAATTGCATGAGTTGTGAAGTTATTTTTATATTCTGCACAGCCGTATATTTCTTTCTTCATTTCAATAAAACTGATTAAAAATGTATAATTTTTTTGTTTTTTAAGCCATACTATCTGTTCATTAACCATATAATTGAAAAAAGAGATTAAATATTTCTTTAATAATTCTTAAAACCTTGCTATAAAATTTAATAGAGTTTTCCTCACCTGCCTATGGCATTTAGTTGGAAAAAATTACTTATTTCCCCTATTTAAAACAATTAATTTGAATTCCATTTCAATTCATTTCAAAAAATTACAAGACATTTTCAAGTGTTTCTTCTGTTCATACGACTTAGACTTCAACAACTTTGAAAAGAAACAAAAGCTTAAGAGTTGAAACTCCTTTAAGGTTTTCTCACCTCGTTGGTTATTTAACACAAATTAAAATAATTTGCGGTTCCGTTTTACCGTGTTTTTTGCTGTTGTTGCAAGTTGGAACTTGCAACAAACAAAGATACTTGCTGCTTTAGGAAGTCGAAACACTTGATAAAAAAAAACATGTAAGAACAACACGAAAACAGAAACTTGTTATGAAAATTACTTGCAACAATTGTCTTGGTAAAGTCTAAATATTTCTGCAAATTCTTACAATCAAATTGTAATAAAATGAGAGCAGAGGACAAATAAATATCATCATTATTATGGATGATGAAGATGATCAGAGGTGGAAAGGAATTAAATTGTTAAAAGGTTTTTAACGATTTCGTTACTTTTTTCGGTGTTGATTAAACATTGGCAACTATTCAGCTATCGAAAATATACAAGAGATGATTACTCAATAATCGAAATATTCGAATACCACGGTTTCGATTTTATAAAACTAAAACTACGACTGTTTTCAGTTTTGATAATTTCAAAGATTTGTTCCAAATAAATATAGAAGTTCAGAAAAATAACTTAGAAATTCCAATAAAATGGCGCCCAAGCTGGGGCCAAATTCTGAACCAGCAAGCGAAAATAAAGGTAGCATCCACTGCAAGGAAAATTCAGATCACATTTACATACAATAGCAATTATGACAATTGAACAAACTATCAGAGTTTATATACACAGAAAGTAAAACTGGTAGAAGAGTGTTTAAAGGTAGGAATGCCGATCGCAAAACGACTTTATGCATAAACAGAGAACTTATTACTAAATCTGAAAGATTCAATGAAAGCAAAGAAGAGGTACCATTAACGGCCATTTCAATAATCCTCCAATAAAAAATTTCGAAACAGGTATCATCGAAAAATTCCATTGATTAATCGTTTGTCGATAGTTATTATATCTAGCAGCGGCAGTTCTTAAAAGATTTAACTTGCCAGCCGAATTTTTCAAGATATCAATCGACCGGCTACGTACTCAACTCAATATTAGGAGTATTAATCGCGAAAGCTCTAAAATGGGAAAAATTGAATACAGCACAACAATTCTGGCTACCGAATAAATATTTCAGAATCGTAAGGTTGGGTTTTAAGTGACTGCTGACGCACACACAGACTCTGAGGTCGTTGTAATTGCACGGGACGGGGTTGTTCTAATAATCCCTGCCGTTAAAACAATGTGAGCTCCTTATAAAGTTCTTAAGATATTGAATTTTGGCATTCGACCAATCAGAAAGATCGTGCAGCTCCCTAGATTTCAGTGAAGCCAGTCTCTGAGTAGAAAGTTCCGGGCAATGGCACAAAAAGTGTTCGATAGATTCTAACTCCTCTGCATCCATGCAACGGCAGTAGATCTCACTTGTGAGATCAATGGGTTTAAAGAATGTCGAATATGTCGTGTAGTCCCATACGTCCATTCATATGCCCAACTCTGAGTAGTCTCCATCGCTGAACAAAGCCGTAGACTTTACTTGCAAGTTTCTGGAGTTATACCAACACTTTATAATTCCATTGGAACCTGTAATGTAGTTCTCTGTCTTGCAAGCTGATCAGCTTTGCAATTCCATGGAAAATATTTGTGCCTTTGGACTCACATGAGGCGTATGTCAAACTGCTTGGCCATTCATTTAAAAATGTGCGGCAGTTAAGGACATTTTTTTTTCAGAAACATTGCCTTCATGGACTTGATCGCGGCATGACTGTCGGAATAGATGTTGACTGCGGCTGTACCCAAGACATTGCAACACAACTAGTCAGCCACTTCCTTTATTGCCAGCATCTCTACCTGGTAAACACTGTAATGATCTGGCTATCTTTAAAACAGGCTCAACCCAAGCTCCTCCGAATAGACTCCGAAGATCACTTGTTCGTGTAGCTTCGATCCATTGTTGTAAAAATTTATAGAGGTTCCACTATCCGAAATTCTTCCCATCAAAGACTCCCTGGATTGTTTCATAGTGGTAAATAGAAGCTTAAAAAGGCTCATAGAGGAAGCAGAGTTTACATTTTGTGGAATTGTGTCGAATTTCCGAAGTTGCCACATACTGCCTACCTAATATGGCCAGTGGTATTAGGTGAAGGTGGATTTCTAATGCAGTCGCAGGTGTAGTACGACGAGCTCCAGTGAACACATCGATGCAACTCTCTGAACACTGTTCTCTTTTCAAGAGGCTGGAAGATCCCAGCTTTGCAACATCATTGACTTTGCAATTCCCTGGAATGCCGAAATCCACCGGAATCCAACTGCTTGGCGATCTCATTTAAAGACGTGCAGCAGTTAAGGAAAGATCTTGTTTTCAGGAACAATGACTGCAGGGACTTGACCACGGCTTGACTGTCAGAATAGATGTTGAGTGCAGTTGCAAACAAGATATTGTATCCCAACCTGTCAGGTAAACAATGCAATGACCTGGCTCCGAAGCCTACTTATTCGTGTAGCTTCGATCCGTCTGTGTAAAAATTTGTGGATGCTATTTTACCCCGAATGCAAATCATCCAAGCCTCCCTGCATGGTATCATTGTGCTAAATTGGTATACCCAAAAAAAACGTGGGTATTCAATACTAAAAATTTAACTAAATTTTAGTCCAAAAGGACCTTGTGTAGGAATTGGTAACCAATACAAAAATTTTTTACTAAAATTATTTAAAACCAGTAAAAATTACTAATTTTAGTACTTTGAAGATACTAAAATTAGTAACTTATTAGTAGATTTTGGTACAAAATCACTTACTAAACCTTTTACTGTAGAACTATTTTGAGTGTATTAAAAAAGTCTCATAGAAAGAGCGCATCCACATTTTTAGTATTGTTACATTTTCAAGATCTCGTTGCGGCCGCAGACGCTTCTCTTTCACTGCAATGTGCTTTTAAGTCGAATTTCCGACGTTTTCGCATACTGCCTACTCAATATAAACAATGGCTTTAAATGAGGGAGGATTTCTAATTCAGCATGGTCCCATTACTTTCAAATTTTGCAACAAACCATGATTACTTATTTTCCCATGATGTCCTTGAAAAAAAAAATCCATATCAAAAAATTTTGTTCCTTCAAAACTCTGAAAATTCCGCTAGCTATCATTGTTGTCAGTTGTTGTGTTGTTCGACGGTCATCAACAACACGCATGTGCGGCTTTTATAACAAAAAACTGACCTCAAACATTTACATGTTTTCTTACAAGTTCTTGCAGTTTTCTTCTTTTATAAAGCACTTTTTTATTTGTTTCGTCTGCTTCTTCAAAATACGTGTTGTTTGTGAAAGGTTATTAATTGAATGGTAATACCGCTACCATATAAAAAAACACACTCACACAATTCTGGACAACATGCAAATTTTATACTGCAGACAATTTGCTTAGCTATTGCTTTGGACAATTGCTGGTTTTGACAATTGCTGCTCTTGCAACACTGTATTATGACAGGTGGCAACACTCGGTCTGGTGGTGTTCGACAAATAAAAGTTTATTTTTACGTATGTAATCAAAAGAATTTTTCGCGCCATTGAAAATAAAGTTAGTAAGTGTAATAACCGGCAGCGGCTAAACAACAGGAGCTGCTGTATTATAGTTTATAATTATGAATTAAAGTATTTAAGGGTGAGTTTTGGAGGTGGGGATTACGATTGTAGGTTTAAAAGGAGTTTAAACTATAAAGCAGACCTCACTCAATACTGTGATTTAATATTGTAGATTGTTAAACTCTAGTTTAAGTTTAATCCAGCACTGTTGGACGACAAAACCGAAGTAGAAAGAGATGAATAGATCGTCTTGGCCCCAATGGTAACAACTTTTTAATGGCAGCACAACATCTCTTGAAATTGTATTAACTGGATTTTAAAGAGGGAATGATCGTTTAATTTAATCGTTTAATCGCACAGTTAAAAATTCACCCTTAGAGTATTAAACTCATAAAGTTGGCAAAATGCAATGTTAAATTTTGTATCCATCTTGAGAAGATTATCATAAAAACAATGTTCACTGAGGTGTATGGAATTAGGTGTCATATGTATGAAAAAATGTAAGAAAAGTATGAAAGACAAAAAATGATCATAAAAAAAATATCGTAAATAAAACGAGTTTATGAACAACCAGTAGTAGGGGTAGTCAAATGATCAGGTAAGTATTTACTAGCCAGCTAGTATTTACTGCTAGCGATTTACGTCAGCACGCATAGAATCTGAGCTTTATGTGCTGACTAATTATTTCCAAAATGGTTTAAGGGAAGACCCTTGCCTGAAATTCGGAATCTATTGGAATTTTCCGGAATTACCATATTATTTCATAAGGTAGCAACGACATTTTTAAACACTTATATGACCGATAAGCCGACCCAAGCCAACCTTAAAATCGTCTCTTTTATTTTAAGATTCACAAAATCGGTGTATAACGGTTGGGAAAACTCCGTTGTAAGCAAAAAAACCAAATGTCGACGGAAACGCGCCATTACGACAATAAAGACAATTGGGTTCTTGGCCAGTAAAATTTATAACGGTCAGAACAAATTTACGACAAAAATATATAATGAACAGGTTGATTAGATAAAAAGGCAGAAACGGCACGTAAAACTTTAAGCTTATCTTACAGAAGTCAAAATTCTTCCTGGTCAGCTACTTCCTCTTTGCTCCTCATAAGGTTTTTTCCTAACACCAATCGTATGCACTGAATTAGTCGGGGGCATCCAGAGTATTGGCTTAATGTTAAAAAATATTTAAGGAACGGTATGGCCAGGTGAAGATAAGTTAGAGGTGGTGGAGTGAAATACTCTTTACGTACTTAGCGAAACCACAAAAATTCCTTAGCGGCGCTAATAAAACGTGTTAGTCCTCAACCCGAATTGTATTATTTGCCTCAGGTCGACATTAGAAACTGTTTCCAAGCTTCCGAAAACATTTCTGTCCAATATGTGTAGGCGGGTTCTGACAAAAGCAAGACATTAGCAAGGAATATGTTCGACCGTTTCCTCGGTATAAGGTTTATCGCACCTCCTGCAGCTGGCATCGGAGATAACCTATAAGGAATTGCCCGGTGATCACTCCAGTAAGTGTACGGCAGTTTCATCTATTCAGTGAGAGTACGTTAGGTTAGGTTGTAAGTGGATGCTGACGTTTTACGTCAACACACGTAGACTCTGAGGTCCATTGTGATACCACGGGACCGTAATAGGTTTCCTTACTAGTCCCTGTCGTTAAACCAGTTTGAGCTTCTTATGAAACTCCTTAGATGTTGAATTTTGACATCCGACAAATCAGAAAGATCGTAGATCCCTGTGAAGCAAGTCTCTGACCAGAAAGCGCCGGGCAATGGCAAATAAAGTGTTCGATAGTTTCCAACTCCTCTTCATCCATGCAAATTCGGCAAAAGTCATTCTACGGCACGTTTAACCGCTCTGCGTGCTTCCCTATAAGACAGTGTCCGGTAATTATGGAAACCACCGTCGAAATCTCTCCTCTTGGAAGCGAAATCAGCTCACTTGTGCTGATTAAGAGAAGGCCAAATCAGTCGTGTTGTCTCACACGTACATCCATTTGCCCATCTCTGATTAGTCTACGTCGCAGAACAAAGCCGTAGGTTTTGCTTGCAAGTTTCTAGAGGCATACCAACACATTCCAATTCTGTTGGAACCTGTAAGGTAGTTCCTAGTCTTGCAAGCTCATCGGCTTTGCAATTCCCTGGAATGTCTCTGTGCCCTGGTACCCATATGAGTCGTATGTCAAACTGCTTGGCCATCTCATTCAAAGACGTGCGGCAGTTAAGGGCAGATCTTGTTTTCAGAAACATTGAGTCCAGGGACTTGACCGCGACTTGACTGTCAGTATAGATGTTGACTGCGGTTGTAGACAAGACATTGCAGCTCAACCAGTCAGCCACTTCCTTTATTGCCAGCATCTCTTCCTGGTAAACACTGCAATGATCTGGCAATCTTCGAGCTAGGCTCAATCTAAGCTCTTCCGAATAGACTCCAAAGCCCACTTGTTCGTGCAGCCTCGATCCATCTGTTTAAAAATTGATGGTGGCTCCACTACCCGGAATGTCCCCCATCCAAGAATCCCTGGATGGTATCATAGTGGTAAAGTGGCGCTCAAAAAGACTCAAAGAGGGAGCGCAGTCCACATTTTGTGGTATTGTTATCTTCTTCAAGATCGCGCTATGGCCACAATCGCTGCTCCTCCATTGCAGTGTGCCATTAAGTCGAATTGCCGACGTAATCGCATGCTGCCAACCCAATATGTCCAATGGTATCAGGTGAAGGGGGATTTCTAATGCAGCCGTAGGTGTAGTACCTTCGTGATAAAGACACAATTCGCTTTTGTTTCTAAAGCAGGCTACCAGACAATGATTCCATACAGCAAAATTGGACGCATCACTGCGGTATAGATCCAATGAACGACTTGAGGGCTCAAACCCCATCGTTTTTCAATGGCCCTTTTACAGGAATAAAAGCAATCGTTGCTTTTCTCACTCGTTCCTCAATATTACGCCTGAAATTCAACTTCTTATCTAGAAATACTCCAAGATACTTGGCTCCGTCTGAGAAGGTGATTTCAGTGCCTTCCAGAGAAATAGGATCAAAAGCAGGAATCTTATTTTTCTTTGTAAACAAAACAAGTTCCGTTTTACTTGGATTAACTCCTACACCACAGTCTCTTGCCCATTTAGGCAGATCTTTCAGAGAACCCTGAAGAATGTCCATCAATGTTGGCAGATGTAAGAAGACTTTTTGTCCTCTTTGGATTTGGCAGTGACCACAGAGTTTTCGATATACTGCACGTAGCCAGTGATATCCCCCTATACTTCATTCTGTTCTCAGATATCCTATCAATTTCGTTCATCAATTCCGTCAGCTTCCACTCGTTCCCCCACCGAATCCGAGCAATTTCTCGCACATTCATTAGCCACCTTTTTACGAAAGTTCTTCTGCAGGCGTAAAAGCACATAACGACTTTTTCATCCTTTTCTCTGTATTACCAACGGAATAAACAGTTTCTTATACAGCGCAAATAGATTCATTATGATTCTTGACAGCTGCATGTTTGGTTGCTGCCACCGGAAATTGATTGAAACAAGCGAATACCTTTGTGGGGACTCTTCTTCTCCACAAAGTTAGTGGGTCACGACTACTGACGTTGAAATCGGTTATTTCCAAACTATTTACTCTTGGCAAAGATGGCATAGAGATTGTGACTTTCGTTACCTCCTGTAAAATATTTGGATACAAAATCATAAGAAAACATATTCTTCGAATACCCACAGACTAATTGGCAAAAGTTGTTCCGGTCTCAAAAGACATTTGGTCAAAATGGTCGTGGTGCTTAGGAAAACCTCAATTTAAAACCTCCGATCTCTTGAGATCCTAACTACTATTGTACGAAATTTTAAGCTTTATCACCTTTAAATGAATTCCCCTAATATTGCTACAATTAACAACAACATTTTTAAAGGAAACGTATTAACAGTTAAACTAATGTTTATTAGAGAGTGAAAATGTTGTTTAATAACCGACATTGATCTCTGTTGTATACATGTTACGATTAACAGTCATAAATGACTTTAAATACTGGTGTAATTTCAGTGATGAAAAGGAAATAAAACAGGAATTTAATTCATTCACTTTTCACAACACACTGTGTTGGGTTGTGTTTAAAAAAAACATATAATTGCTAAAAAAAAATTCTCAATCCTTTTTTTTTTTCTTAACCTTTCTACACTTTAATAAAAAACAATAAAACTAAATCTAAATCAACCTAGTTTTTTTTTGTTTTTTTGCTATTGTAAATAAAACAATAACTAAAAACATGTAAATTACAAGAAAACCAACCAACAAAGCCTATAGAAATAGACGTTTTGAAATGGAATTTATAAAACTGTACACGGGGAATATTGGTGACACTAAACGAAAAGTTGTTAACTGTTCTTAACATGCAAATTTCACATTAGCTGAAACATAATTTTTTTTTTTTATATTTTGAATAATAACCAAACATTACAAACAAATAAACAGACTGTCATATGAATGAAATCTAAAACCTACGAAGGAACAGGTTCCTTTAAAAAAAAAAAACCAACATGCACTAAAATTTATGAAAAAACAACTCGCAAAAAGAAAATTCCCTGCTGCGAGTCATAAACAAATAAACACATTTAACCCTTTTTTTTATTTCACTGATACCTTTTATTGCCAAAGAGCTGCAAGTCCCACTCCCCCCTCCTTCTACTAGCTGTTGTTGATTAACAGTAAAAAAACTGAAACATCAACACATCATATATACACATATGATTACTACTACTATATAGTAGGCAACTTAAAAGTATGGACACGATGTTGTTTTAATGAACTGAAATCGGATCGGATTTACAGAAAGCAGTCAGGAAACCATGGAACTTTTGATGTACACCCATTTTCCGGGTTGCAGAGACAAGGTGAAATGACATATTTCCATGGACACATTCACCAACTACAATTCGGGTAAACGAATTACTTAATAAGAACAATGGTGGGCCGTTCGCTTCAAGCCCTACAAATCGGCAGGGCCTGATGGTATATTTCCAGCACTCTTACAGGACTCCCTCGGATAATCATGCCATGGCTACTACATATCTTTATGGGTAGCCTGCCATCAGGGTATATACGCTCCGAATGGAGGGAGGTAAGGGTGCTCCCAAAGCGGAAAAGATAAACCACAAAACCGCAAAGGATTACAGACCTATCAGCCTGTCATCGTTTTTTATCGAAAACGCTGAAAAAACTAGTAGATGTCTATGTGAGAAATACTCTCATATCAGACAGCGAGCCCCAACCCGCCTACCTTAAAGGTAGGTCTATTGAGACGATTTTAAGCGATGTTGTCGGACTGATTGAGGATACTCCTCACAAAAAAGAGTATGTTTTGACAATATTTCTGGACGTGGAAGGTGCGTTCAACAATGCCACAATATCATCAATTCTTAATGCCCTACAGAATACAGGCACGGACACACAGATTACTTTATGAACGGTCAACATTCTGAAAAACAGCGCAATAAGTTCGAAAATAGGTGATGGTGAAGCGAGGAAATAAGTTACAAGGGGCACTCCAAAAGAGGTAGTGATCACTCCTCTTCTGTGGAATCTTGTAATAAAAGATATCCTCGAGTCACTTAACGGAATGGGTATCAAGGTGGTTGCCTACGCTGATGATATAGTGATCCTAATTAAAGGTTAGTTTTTACCAACGATTACTCTAAACGTGGGCAAAGGACAACGGTCTGGGAGTTAATCCCGTCAAAATCAAACTTGTCTTGTTCAAAAAAAGGACTAAGATAGACAGGTTTGTTCTCCTTAGAACAAGTGGATAAGAAATCATATCTATGCAACCTACAGAAGGTACAACGACTAGCGTGTATGCGTATCACAGGTGCTATTGTAACAGCACCCCAGGCCGGCCTGGAAGTGATACTAAACATTCAGCCCCTAGATATTTACGTCAAGAGCATAGCAGCAAAATCGGCTTTCAGGTTAAGAGAGTCGCAAATGCTAAAACAACGCACAGAGAAAACAGTTTAATTGTGCCAGCCGAAATTTTTGGTTGCGATTACCGAAATTTATTTGAACCAACAGAAATTAAATTTTCAAACCAAATTTTGGTTATCGCAACCGAAAATTTCGGTTGTTTTTATTAAACTATGCAGTTGGCTCTAAATTCGGCTGGCACAATTAAGCTGTTTTCTCTGTGCGCTCTTGGGGACACTCGAGCATATTAACTGTGGTGGGCGGGACAAAACTGAAACAGAAAACCGACTATATCTCACCGTGGACAAACTTTGATAGTGCCTTCGAAGACCAAATACCAACTAGGAAAGACTGGGTGAAAACTCTGTTATAACAGAGAGCGCGATCTCAATCTTTACGGACGCATTGAAAATGGAGGTGGGTACGAGTTCGGGAGTGAGACTTCCGGGCAAGTGAAGTACCTTCTTCCGAGGTACTTGCAATTGATAAAGTCGAGCAGACGATTATGACAAGGGACCTAAGTCCTTTCGCCCGCCGATAACATTTTCGTGGACAGTCTTGCAGCTCTGAAGGCCTTAGAATCAAACACTGTAAAATCGCGAATTGCTAGGCACTGTACACGATCCGTTCATTGAATCAGTATGCACACAGTCAAGCTAATCTGGGTCCGTACATATGTACAGTGGTTCGCTGGAAACGAATTGGGTGATGAATGTTGGTGGGGGAACTTGTCGAACTAGATGTCTCAGTTCATATAGTGGAATTGATGAACGAAATTGATAGGATATCGGAGAATATTATAAAGGATACATGGATATCACTGACTACTTGCAGAAAATCGCGAACCCTGTGGCCACTGCCATACAAAAAGTCTTCTTACTTTTTTTTAGCCTATTAGTGGGAGTACTGGCCGGACATTATATAATCGGCAAAATGAGTGTGCGTATAGGAATTTCTGATAGAAACTATTGTAGAAGTTGTGGGGAAGTGAAGGAGGTCGAGTCAGTGAAGCACTTGTTGTGTGAATGCTCGGATCTGATGACGCGCCGCCTTAAGTATTTGTGGCAAGGATTTTTCGATGACCTGGATTGCCTAAACGGTCTCTCATTGACATATCTAGTAGAATGTGTTAGAAAATCGGGGTGGATTAAAAAGTAGAATTTTGTATCAGATTGGGAGTATTGAAATAACAATTATGAAAATTACAATGGCTTTATGATCTCCGATTGAATTCGCCAAAGTTTTTCACAAAATTTTTCCTGTTTTGATTGGAAATTCTAAATGGTACTCTATAATGTTTTTTTTGCGATAGAAAATCTACATTTAAAGCGGTCAGAACAATTTTAAACATTAAACCCCCATAGGAACGGAGTTGAAAAATCTAAATATGTCCTTCTCTTGGCTATTAGCTCTGCTAAAGGATCTCAACAGTCAGATTTTGAAATTCTGCGGCCGTTCGTTTCCAAATATCCTTTTCATTTCTTTTTAATCCTTTAGAATTAGATTTTTAAAAACCTAAATTCAAAATTTCAAAATTTTTGGGTCTTTATTTTGGGAAATTTAAAAAGTACCAAAGTTCAACATTTCGGAATTTCAAAAAAGGGAAACGTTTTGAGAATGTTTTTTTCCTCTTGAGGATTCCAATTATCAAATATTTGTTACCATTATTTGAGTAGATCGGAACATAAAAAAATTACACTTGTTTACCTTCTTGGAATCGAAATTTCATAAAAGCCTTTTATTAGTTATTTTCGCTTGGGGATACCAAATTTTTAATATCAAGCGTTTTTCCACCATTTCAGGAGATAGTTAAAGTAAGAAAGTATTTTTTTGCGCTCTTTATCTGTAACATTGCCCTCAAAAAATCATATATGAATTCAGTAGGTTTGGAAGTGTTCTTTGACTCGTGACTCCTTTCAAATAGTTACTTCCAGTTCAGCAAAACTTCTGCTGGGTAGTTTCTAATGACCAGTCTCTCTCTGGTTTTAGTGGTTTAAACTAGGCGATGATAAATCAGTCAGTCTATAGAGCTATGGAAATCTATATCAGTCTTTCTTCAACATGTATTTAAAGATGTTACCAGTTCTGTTGGTAGTTTTGAAAACATCTTCAAGTTTTAATAGCTTAGTTTTTATAGTAGTAAACATTTTCTCCTGCACTTCCTTTAAAAATATCCTTTATTTAACCCTTCCATTTTATTTAGTATCATAGTTTTATATATAACTATTTTCATACTTAATAACTAAACTGAGAACTAAAGAATTGTAATACTTGCATATAAAAACAAAACGTCTAAAATGTTTTAGTTTAAGTTTTAGTAATATTATTTCTTCCGTTTTAAATAGTTTTTCTTTTCCACACTAAAAACATATATCGCGGACAAATATTAAAAACTAGCTATCTGCAATATTTTCAAATAAAAGTTTTCAATAGAAATGTGTTTAAGGAATTAGTTGTCATCTATCAAATTAATGTTTAACTGTAATGCCATTTAATACACAATTGTTTTTAGATGTATTGTAGAAAATATATTAATAATAGCTGTTAGAATTCTCAAAAAATAACAGTTTTTTGATCTTTTAAAAAATTTTAAATATGCAGATAGCAAGTTTTGAATATTTGCCCTCCATATATTAGAATAACTTTTTAAATATTGTTGGCAATTGTTGTCAAGCACGAATGTATATCCTTTTTATAAACAAAACATTTCTGGTTTTCTCTATTCAAGCAAAATCATTCAAAATCATTTGTCGTCATTTTCAACACTTGGTGGGTTAAGTCAATCGGGTAGATAGTTTTTCTTTTGGCAGCTAATTGAAAGTGTAAGAAATAAAAATCAAATTGGTTTTTTAGTGTTGACAGAAAATCAATTGATTTTTATGTATAAGAATTTATACATTTATAAAATGGAGTTGTTTCAAATGGAAAAAAAAATACATTCTGATTGGATTGTTACTTAAGGGTTCATGAATGTGATAGTTTAGAAACATGTTTCTAAGGGTACTGGAATGCGATACTTAAGCAACATGTTGCTTATGATATAAAGAATGCTTTTTAAGGATTTGTCAATGCGTTACTTAAGCAACATGTTACTTAACATTTTAAGACTGCTAAGGACTCATGAATTTGATAGTTAAGCAACATGTTGCTAAACATGTTAGTAAATTAAATATGTTGCTTAGCTAATATAAATCGATTTCTGCGCAAAATAAACCGATTTTATGGCGAATTTTGTTTGTTTTATTTCATCTGCGTCTAAGTGAAGAATTTCAATGAAGAGCAACCAATTAGAAGTTAAATCTTTTATTTAATTTTCCTATATACCTGTGCAACATGTTCCACTTCCACAAAAAGTTCATTCAAAAGCATTCTTTTCACAGTTCCTCAGTTTGTTATAAAAAGGAACACCTAAAGAGTTAAAAAAAGCGTTCGTTAACATTATGCAGAAAAAGAATATGCAATCTTAAATCATTTTTTAACAAGTGCAAAAATATACATAAACTTTTACAATAAAAACCAACACATGTCAGTTATAAACAAAACAGACGAATAAATGAACACTAAGACGAATGAATGGAAAGACAGACAAACATTCCAAAATACCATAAACTACAAAAATAAAAAAATAGCACACTTTTAGGAGTAATAAAGGAATTATGCATGCATCCAAAAAAATGGCATCAAAAGGTGATAACACTCGGAAAAGATTTACAGTTGTTCTTACAGTAAACCGATATCAGTTATTGTTCACATGAAATTTAGGTTGTCCCTTATAACTTCTGGTGGCTTATCCACAGAGTCGATAGCTATCGAAATTATACTCGAATGTGCGATTTGTAATTTTTTCTGAATGGCTAAAATTATGCTTTGATAAATACATGCTTTTTATTTTTTTTTATTTTTTAGTCTAAAAAGCTTGTATTTATCATAGCATAATTTTATGCATACTGAAAAATTTAAAAATCTCATGTTCGAGTAGAATTTCGATCGCTATCGACGACGAGAATTAGCTCCCTGCTCTTATTAACCGAGCTTAAAAATATTAACACCACATCGACCTTCATCGGACTCACAGTCCATTAATGTCAAAAAAAAAATAACAGGATTTTCATCAACATACAATCAGGCCAAAGGACAAACTGACGAACATCTCTAGATCTTATAATCGTTCCAATCACGAATATTTATACTTAAAAGAGATCTAGACCATAGATATCGATGTGTTTTTGAAATGCCAATTTTTTTTTTTTAAATCTCATTCCTTATACTAAAAAATGGCAACTATTAAACTAACAACATTTTTTGAGTGTAGCAATGAATGAAAAACATAATGTGTGTAGTTATGAATAACTACGAAGGTGGTGTTGGTGGTACTAATAGTGATAACCACGTCAGCCAGTACTACACTTGGTTGTAGAATTGTGTAGTTTCATGCTGTGTTGGTAATATCCCGTTTTTGACTTATTTATGATAACTTGGGTCATTTACGTGCAACCTTTAGCGTTAACGCCATCTAAACAGGCAATGGAGCTACATATGCACATTAAGGGTGTTCTTAACAGTAAGGGAAAAATTTCAAATGTTTTAATTGCCTGGCACTGGGCAAATTATTGTTCCTTTATACTAAAAATTTAAAAAAATAAAATTTGGAGTTAATCCGATAACTTTAAGTGGACGCGGAAACGACCTGAAGTTTGAAAAACGAATTACAAGGGGAAAAAATTACTTTTTACTCATTTTTTCAATTTTTTCGACATTTTAAATTAACTTTGAATTCAAATGGTTACAGAATTGTGATGTGGAGTACATTACCTTTGTAATAAGGCAATAAAAACTAAAATCGGTTAAAAATCAGCCAAGTTATTACAACTGCCCCAGGCAACTAGCGTTTGGCAGACCACTTGATCAAAGATTTTGATTTTCATTTTTGAAATTGATTGAAATTATCTACTATAGCAACATTTTTTTATTCTTTAAGTCCAAATGTACTAAGGTGATAAGCATTTTTCATATTGTGTTATGCTAACTTGTTTTAAATAAATGGTAAAAAGGTCTTAATTTTTCAACCCTGTTTTCAAATCTCCAATTTCAAATTTTTATTTTTTTTGGCAAATAAAATTTAAAAAATTGACCATTGGACTATAGGATTTTGTTAAGCACATATATGGGAATAAAAACTACAACAATTGTAGACATTCCATTTTTCATTCGGCTAGTTCAGCGATTTTATTTCGGCGGATTTCGAGATAATGGTGATTTTGGTAACTTTTTTAGCTTTTAGTTAATTTTTTTATTATTTTTTAACAAACCTCAAATGTTTTCTACCGAATTATTGCAGCATAATATAGAATACTTCAATTCCTGTAATAAGAGCGGAATTGAGACATGAAAAATTGACTCAATTAAAGGTCAAAGGTCAAATTTTAGAAGAATTTAAATTTTTAAAGATTAACAATTTTTTTGAGCGGATATTAATGAAACTCCTTGATGTTGTTTTAATATGATTAAACGTAAATGGTTTATTATAAAAATTCAGAAAATTAACCCTTAAGTGCTATTGGGGTCTATAGTTTTTTTTATATAATGGAGAAAATATAAGTATATTATTTCATAGGGTCATATAGACCCCAACAGCACTTAAGGGTTAATGTTCTGAATTTTAATAATAAACTATTAATTTTTAGACATATTAAAATAACATCAACCAGTTTCATTAATATCCGCTCGAAAAATCTGTTAATCTTTAAAAATTCAAATTCTTCTAAAATTTGACCTTTGACCTTTAATTGGGTCAATTTTTCATGTCTCAATTTCGCTCTTATTAAAGGAACTGAAGTATTTTATATTATGCTGCAATAATTCGGTAGAAAACATATGAGGTTTGTTAAAAAATAATAAAAAAAATTAACTAAAAGCTAAAAAAGTTACCAAAATCACTATTATCTCGAAATCCGCCGAAATATAATCGCTGAACTAGCCGAATGAAAAAAGGAATGTCTACAATTTTTGCAGTTTTTATTCCCTTATATGTGCTTAACAAAATCCTATAGTCCAATGGTCAATTTTTTAAATTTTATTTGCCAAAAAAAATAAAAATTTGAAATTGGAGATTTGAAAACAGGGTTGAAAAATTAAGACCTTTTTACCATTTATTTAAAACCAGTTAGCATAACACAATATGAAAAACGCTTATCACCTTAGTACATTGGGACTTAAAGAATAAAAAAATGTTACTATAGTAGATAATTTCAATCAATTTCAAAAATGGAACTCGAAATCTTTGATCAAGTGGTCTGCCACACGCTAGTTGCCTGGGGCAGTTGTAATAACTTGGCTGATTTTTAACCGATTTTAGTTTTTATTGCCTTATTACAAAGGTAATGTACTCCACATCACAATTCTGTAACCATTTAAATTCAAAGTTAACTTAAAATGTCGAAAAAATTGAGAAAATGAGTAAAAAGTCATTTTTTCCCCTTGTAATCCGTTATTCAAACTTCAGGTCGTTTCCGCGTCCACCTAAAGTTATCGGATTAACTCCAAATTTTTTATTATTAAGTTTTTAGTATAAAGGAACAAAATTCTGCCCAGTGCAACACAAAAATCCGAAATAAAAAAATAAGAACACCCTTAATGCACATAGTACAAACAAGACTCAAACCACATACTTAAGCAAGATTATACACTGAAAAAAATAATAAATAGTAGAAACTAGAAAGTCTAAAGTATTTAATAACTCACTCAACAAAAAAACAAGCAGGAAAATTATGGTCTGGTTTGGACCGACCATATAAGACAATACCCACAACAGTGTTTGCGAAATAATAGGTCCCCAGTTGAATTAAAGATTTAATTATGTGTAAGAAAAAGCACACACCAAACTACACCATTTACATATGTAATTCGTAAAAGCTCAATTGTAATTCGAAGATTCTACTTGTAGTTCGAAGGTTCCATTTGTAATTCGAAGATTCCATTTGTAATTCGAAGATTTTACTTGTAATTCGAAGATTCTATTTGTTATTTGAAGAGTCCATTTGTAATTCGATGATTTCAATTCTAACATGTGTGGTTTGTATATGGATTACTCCATTTATAGATGTAATTAGTAAAATATCCATTGAAATTCGAAGGTTTTATTTGTATTTCGAAGATTTAATTTGTTATTTAAAGATTTTTGAAGATTCGAATTCGCTCTACAAATCTGAGGTTGCTACGTTTTGTATGAAATCAAACAAGTTGCTGGGTTTTGGTTCCCGATCCCAAAAGGGCCACTCAAATTTTTCTATCACGTCACAATTTTGAGAAAATATCGATAAAGTGTCAAAAAAGGCCCATTTTAATTAGTTTTCTAAAATGGCAAAAAAATCATTAGCCACAAATGTTTTTAGTCTAATATTTACGTATAAATTTATATGGAAATTTGTGTAAATAAAATAAATCATTAAAAAAATGGAAGGTAAAAAACCTATTGATTTTTTTACCATTTTAGAAAATTAAATTTTTAGAACATTTTATCTTCTCTTTAAGAGAAAATTACTGAATGAGCTCGATATCAAGTCATTCTCATGTCATGTTCTTATTTTATAAGCTTATCTTATTTTATATCTTATTATAAGGCATGTCATGTCACAGACTCAATTCTTTTCGGAGTGATTTCATTCCGAAAATTATAATATTCGTTTTGTGTTTTACGAGCAACCCACTTTTTTCAAATCCGAACGGAATTGAGTCTGTGACATTAGACTGGCATTTTTTTCAACTTTCGATTTTTCCAAGTGTCCGGGCAAATTTTTATCGTCCTAGGTCTAAAACTTATGTGGTACAAATTTGAGGCCAATCGGATTAAATTAACCCGTGGCGCCCGGCAAGTCAAAAAAAAATATTTAAATCGGTGGAACGGTTTTCGAGATATCGCCATTTTAAAATTGTAAAAAATTGCGTTTTTTTTTTCTATGTTCAAGAAATTTAAAAAAAAAAAGTCTAAAATTTCTTTGCCTTGACCCTTTAATAGACCTTGAGACAATCTTTCATTTAAACTTAATTTCAACCATATCCGATCATTTTAACCCGTGGCCCATCGATCAATGTTTTGGCGTTATAAAAAACATTTCACCAAAAACTCTAAACTTTGATGAAAACCGTGATGGGCGTCACGGGTAAAATTATCGGATTTGGCTCAAATTAAACTTAAATGAAAGATTGTCCTAAGCTCTATAAAGGGGTCAAGGAAAGGAATTTTTTAGCTTTTTTAAAAAAATTCTTAAATTCAGCTAGCTAAAATTAATAAAAATAATGCATCGTCAGATATTTTTTTATTTTCAAAAATCCAAAATTTTGGTGGAAATTTTCTGAAAATCCAAAATTTTGAACGAAGGGCGCCATGGGTTAAAATGATCGGATTTGGCTCAAACTTGTTTTAAATGAAAGATTGTCTCAAGCTCTATAAAGCGGTTAATGGCATGAAGTTTTGAGATTTATTTTACAAAATTTCTTAAACGTAGGAAAAAACCGAATTTTTTTGCAAATTTCAAATAGCGATATCTGGAAAACCGTTCGACCGATTTTAAAACGTTTTTGATATTTGTGCTCAGCGGATCAACATAAACAAGTTTGATGTGCCGAAAAATACATTTATTTTTATTTTTTTTAATTTTTCAAAAATCCAAAATTTTGATCGTCGGGCGCCACGGGTTAATTCAATTCGATTGGCCTCAATTGGTACATAAGTTTTAGGGCTAGTAGAATCAAAAAATGCCCCGACTTTGAAAATCGGAGAAAACAAATTTTTGCCATACAGTGACATGCCAGTCTACTGTGACATGCAGTGTTGCCATTTTAGCCATTTTCCGGCTAGATTTAGCTCCTTTTGAACTCGTTTAGCCGGAAAAAAATGCATTTAGCTCTTAGCCGTTTTTTTAGCCATTTTCGAAATTATTTTAGCAGTTTTTTAGCCATTTTTGAGTTTTTTGATTTGAAAGTAATTTTTTGTATTACTAAAATAAGGAATTGATTGGTTTTTTGTTAGTACAGATCAAGCAAAGGCTCCAACTTTGTCTAATATCAAAATTACAGACATTTCTGGTATTCCCGTACCGGTTTCAAACACTCCAGTTATAGTGTTATCATCAGCAGGATTTTTAATCGGTTTGTTTTGTTAATAGGTACTTGTTTTTCATATATCTTAATTTTAAATAATCCCAGTCTGGTATCGAACTGCGAATATTTTCGTCATATTCATGCCATTAACATTATACTAAATCTTAGACGATCTAGCGATGCCCGTTTCTCTGTTAAAATACGCTAACGTTCGAAACTCAATTTAAAGACTGGTTGCTGAATCATGGCATATATATTTTTGCCATTCTTCTCGTCAAGTTTCAGCGAAAACGGTCCCTGGAGTAAAAAGTTTTACCCAAGAAAATGTACAAATTACAAAAAATAAATAAACTAATAAAAAATTTCGAACTAAAAAAATCTAAAATATTTGCACTCAATAAAAAAATTGCTTAAGTTTTTTTAAACAAAAATAACTAAAAAAAGTTCTTTCACTCAAAAAAAAAATTTCTAGTAAAATTTTTTTTATTTTTGTTTTTGCATTAAAAAAATGTAAATCATTGGAAAAGTGTTTTGAACTCTAGTTTTTATCTAGAATAAGTCAAAACCGTACAAAATGTATAACAAAAGATCTCTTTATTTAATTTTATGTGCAAAAATTAAACAAAATATAAATTTAGAATAGTTTTTCTGAAAAAAGTAAAATAAATATTTTAGCCGTTTTTTAGCCATTTTTTAGCCGTTTTTTAGCCGTTTTTTCGAATGAATTTAGCCGTTTTTGACTACCAAGTTCTGGCAACACTGGTGACATGCCCCTTTATAAGGTTCAAAAAGTTAAATTTTTCGGCATTTTAACCGCGAATTACTCAAAATTCTGATGTGATAGACAAAATTGGGCTCAGAATTTGGAATCAACGCAACAAACACTATTTAAATGTTGTTGAGTTGTGTTATTCAAAAATTCCATTTAAAATTCGTAAATTCTAATTTAAATTTGAAAATTTATTCGAAAAAAAAAGTTATTTGAAAAAGATTAATTTAAATTCAGAAAAAAAATCAATTGCAATTCGATAAAGATCAACTGAAACTCTAATAAGATCAATTGGAGTTCTATTATTCCAATTGTAAATATTGTAATTCATAAAAGATAAATTAAAATTCGAAAAAGACCAATTAAAATTCATAAAAGATTATTTGCAATTCGTTAAAAATCAATTTTAATACATAAAAGACCTGACTGTCTGTATTTTCGTCCCCTACTTTACATATCAGGGAATGTCTTCATGGATTACCTATGATTTTTCAGAAGCTGAAGACATTTCCTCAAGGAATCACTATTTAAATTTCATCCGTGACACATTTTCCAACAGGGAAGACACTCCAATAAAGAGAACCTAGGATTAAAATCCAAAATCAAATGAGTATATCCAGAAATATTTGCAAAAAAAAACGAACTTCTGTTTTGAGGGCATGGTCCACAAAAATTGAAAATGCCTACATCTCGAAAAGGTGACTTGATACAATTTTTCTAATGTTATGCCGTTTTCTTTTCTGGCAAAATATGTCACATTTTACCGTCCCTTTAAAAAATATTGCACTTTTTTTGTTCTTTTCTAAAAAACTGGCAACACTTTAAAAATTTATTATGTTTTTTTCTAAAAATGTTGCATTTTTAAAGTTTGAAAATGTCACACTTTTCCCACTTTCATAAATTGACGGGGTAGTAAAATTGCCTTATAAAAACAGCTGATTGCCAATATTTTGGTTGAAAGAAAAATTTTCTCAATTTTTTGTTTTTTTGTAATCACAAAACTGGCAACACATTAAAAGGGTTGTGGCTACATTTTACAAATGATACTATTTAAGGGTGCAAAATTTTGTTTCAGAAAAGAAAACGCCATTAGATTCCTGTTTAGGAGCCAAAAATACTTTAGAAAATGTGTTTTTTTTTTAATTTTACCAAAAAAAATCATAATAATTGGTGCGAAAAATGAATGAAAAAATATGCAAATTTGGTTATAAACTTTGGTTTCTTTTGCAAATATTTCTGGATACGCTCAGTGGATTTTGGAGTTTAACCACAGGTTCTCTTTATTGAAGTGTCTTCTTTACATATCTGCTTTGTACTGGGAATTTCTTGCAAAATTCTTATAAGGATACTTATAAGGATATAACCAAAAAAGGACATCTTGAAATTCCTTATAAAGGCCTGACGGTATCCTTAATCGAATCGTGTCTGGATTTCTTGCAAAAGTTAAGCAATTTTATTGGGAATTCGAATAAAAAAAATATTTCCAATATTAAAAAATGTGTCTGTTTTGAGGGCTTGGTCCAAAAAAAATTAAAATGCCTATATCTCGAGAAGGCGATTTGATACAACTTTTCTGATGACAGATTCGGGCTTAGGAGGCCAAAATAAATTAGAAAATATACTTTAGAAGTCTGTGCAAAAAAAAAACAAGTTGATTTTTGTAGTACATAGTGTAATCTAAAAGCAGAATTATCAGAAAGATCCAAAACCAATACTTTTGAGAAAAATTCTCAGGTCACTTAAAAAAATCTCAGACTTAAATGAAAAATGGCTAGAAAGAATTATTTTTATTTTTGGCATTGTAAACTTCTTAAAGTCGAAACATTTTCCCCGTGAAAAGTTTTCAGGTTCTCAGACGAATATAAGATTTTTTTTTTTTGGATTCTGTAAATCTTATCTCATTGTAAAATCCGTTTTTCTTTCTGTTTCTTCCTTTGCTTTCTTCTTTCCTTCTTTTTTCTTGGGGGAATTTCCTCTAATCCCCCAACCCCTCTATATCCGCCCCTGATGATACTAGACCCATATCTTGATCTGTAACACACGGAATGAAAGAGTGGTTGGAGGGTGTATAAATAAATTTGTATACAAAATATTTTCTTTAAAGATAACAATTTTTAAAGTTAATTTTGTTAGAGTAAATCTTTTGTTTTAGTTTTTCTTTCAGTGTATCCTGTAGCCAGGTGATATGTAGTAAAAGTGTTTAGTTTAGTTATCTTATTGTGCTCTTGTACAAATTTGTACTCTTGTATGTTGATGATGTTTTTAACTCTTTATTTTATTTGAATGTTTTTTTATTTGTTGCTGATTTTCTGTTGCTGTTGCAGTTTAAAATACCCCACGCAATTCATGTAGGTTGCCCCTTTAAAAAACAAGGCAACAAACAACAACAAATAAAAATCTCTACCAACATTATCCAACGAAAAAATGTGTCTTGGTTTAACAACAACTACAAAAAAAATGGTAATAAAGCACACGCATTTACCACCACCTCCAAGTGGACATTAAAATTTAACTTAGACGAAATACAATGGGAAGGAGATTCCAGAGAAGATTGTTGAAAAAACGGGACTTAAAATAAAGATTGGGTTTTACTTTACGCATAAACCACAGACAAGAATTATTTGTATTGGTTCATTTTCAATTGTACCAACAAACAATTTAATTGAACTGACAAATTGTGTTGTTGTATAAAACAAATAATTAATATCTTTGTTGATTCAATAAAATTGTTTGTAAAATGTCTTAATTGAAAATGAACCAACAATACAATTATTTTTTACTCTAACGTAATAACTTCAAATTTTTTGGACCTTAGAACCGGAAAAAATTGTATTAGTGATAAGTGTACTCCGGTAAATTTTGTGTCGATGCCGACAATATATTTTGAGATATTACCAAAAATCACTTTACTAGTTCACAAATCTGTTCTTAAGCTACACATAAGAAAATGATTCCCCGTTCACCATTGGTCCTTCGAACCGGTCATCTTAAAAAGTCAATATAGTGATCCAGGGGAAAAATTCTTTTCACACAGAATTATGTTTCTGTGTCCTCCTTTCAGATTCAAACATGATCGTGAGAATTTTAGGTTTCATATTTTTTTTTTTTTTAAATTTACATTAATAAAAAATTCTGACCCATAGTACCTTCCCCGAAAAAAAACACAATAACTCTCTACAACTGACTACTTTATCCACTTTTTTTTCTTAAATCTTATGAATGTTTATGTTTTTTTCTTTCTTTCGTGTTTTTTAAGAATGAAACACGCAATAATGTGGAGTTAATGTTTAGTTTTCATTTTTTTTATTCCTTTTTCTACTTCCTTCTCATTTTATTAACCAAAATTATGTTCTGGCGTATGTTTTGAGTTGTCTTCTTAGCAGGACATCATTTAATTGCGAACATGTTTTTTAACACGATGTTGTACAAGTTAAAATCCTAAACGTTATTTGGTATGACTGAGTGGCTGACTGGTTTAGTGTTGTTGGTAGTATGGTGGAGCACATACCACACCACATATTTTTACTCGGTGGTGGACACCCTGCTGAGCATTAAGGAATGTTTGTTAGTATTTAATGTTACAAAAGCCTTAAGAATCAACATCAAATATGGAAAGAACGTAAAAACAACGAAATTCTGACACACGCTTTAGCAGTGAAAAGAAATTGCAGGAACATGTTGCAGCAACTTTTTTTTGTTTGCATTTTTGATCCGGTATTTTGAATGAATATTTGTAAACATTTGAAGATGTGGCCATCAAAGCACTAAAACACAACAAGTCCGCTGGTAAAGATATCATCCCTCCCGAGTTACTAATGATCGATCCAATGATCAGTTCCAAACTTTTACATCCACTAATTGAACAATATTGGTCTTCCAACCATTTATCTGATGAATTACTTGAAGGTGTTATCTTTAAAATCCCGAAGGATGATCTATCCGAGCGTAGTAATTGGAGAGGTATCACACTTTTAAATATGCTGCTTAAAGTGATAGTCTACATCATTAAGAAAAGGCTTTCTGATGACATTTCCCCATATCTACGAAGTGAACAGGCTGGTTTTCGCCAAGGAAAATCTTGTGTTGATCTTTTCAACCACTATCTAAGGATAGTGGTTGAACAATCAGTAGAATGGAGACCCCACTTTGCCTCGTGTTCATCGAAGGCATTTGATACGATGAACCATACCGCTATCTGGAGAGTATTGGAATTTAAGGGAGTTCCTCCAAAGATGGTCGCAATTATAAAGGCAATGTTCGCGAACGCAACATGCAGAATTCTTCATGAAAATGATTTGTCTGATAAGAAAAGCATCAAGATGTGAGTTCGTCAAGTCTGCGTTCTATCCCTATTTCTTTTTAACGTAGTATTGGATGTCATCATGCGACAGGCCACAACTCAAAGAAACGGAATATCATGGGCACTTCAAGAGAGGCTGGTGGACCTCGAATACGCGGATGATATATGCCTTCTAACACACACTCATGTTGATATGACAAATAATCTTTCCACTCTTGTCGAGTATACTTTAACTACTGGTCTTAAGATAAACATTTCAAAAAGAAAAGTATTACGCATTCACACCCCTAACAACACACCTCTCCACATCAACGGAATTCAATTTGAAGAGGTAGAATCCTTTTGTTACCTTGGTAGTATCATTGATAAACAGGGTGGATCCAGTACTGCTATTTTAGACCGGGTAAAGAAAGGACGGCAGGCGTTCGGAAGGTTTAACAAAGTTTGGAAGTTTTCAATCCTTTCATTAAGAACAAAGCTGAATATTTTCAACTCAAACGTCAAGTCAGTTGTCCTTTACGGCTGTGAGACGTGGAATGCTGCCAATTCTGATGTTAATGTGGTACAAGTGTTCGTTAGCAACTGTCTCCGTAGGCTACTAAAGATATTCTGGCCCAATACAATATCTAATAGGGCATACTCTGTGGAAAAAACCGCAGATTTCTATTCAAAGCGAGATATGCAAGCGTAAATTGAAGTGGATAGGGCATACTCTCTGTAAAAACAACAACGATGTTGCCAAGCAGGCTCTTGAATGGAATCCTCAGGGAAGTAGACGTAGAGGTCGTCTTGCTCACACATGAAAGTGACAAATCCAAGAAGAAATTAAAAAAGTTCGACTTATCTGGAGAGAAGTCAAATCAATAGCTCCTAACAGATCCGAATGGAAGAATCTTGTTCCTCTTAGGAACAAAAGGAACTAATAATAATAATAAGGTTCGTTGGGAAGATTTAACCGATTTTGTAAGGCACTTTAATTGAAAAATATGGTCACAATAGTGGTCGTGAATATTATAACTTATGGTATAAAAACCTTAATTCCATCAAAGTTTATATCGTCTAAGCCAAAAGGAAGAGTATGGTTTAAAGGTACTTGTAGGTATGTAGATATGAGCACAGAGGGAGCTTTCTGGAAGTGGCGATTGGACAAAACGCGAATATGGAACGGCGGCGCAAGGAAACGATAACTGAATGTTCAAAAATACTAACAAGGGAAGTCTCCCTAGTGTCACCCGCGGATCTTTATGGAATTGATTTTATTTTGTAGAGCAGAAAAAAAAGGGACACGTATTTTTTTTTAGCGGCCCAAATTTATATTTAGGGGGTCAAAAGGAGGGGGGAAGACAAGGTCATTTTTCTTTTTTTTCGTTTATCTCCTAAATTAATCAAAGAAACCTAGTCATGTTACATACTTAAAGAAAGAACTTTGGAAAACCTATCCACGTGTGCTAAGAACGTGCCCAAACATGCACAACTTTTCGTCATATTGAGTAAAATACCAAAATTTTAGCACATTTTTGTTAATAAGTCGAAAAATATTAACTTCTTTAGCCCGTTGTTAGCACCACGAGATAGGTATTTTTAATACCTTTAATCTGATACCACACATGCCTACATTAATTTTGTTTAAATAGACGTAAATCGTAAAAAGCTGAAAAAGTTCAATTTCCCCTCATACAAATCGACCCCTTCAAAAAATGAGTTTGGGCCGCTAAAAAAATACGTGCCGAATTAATTGTCGTTCTTAAAAACATATCCAAATTTCATGAAGATCGGAGGGTGACACCAGGGAGAATTCCCTTGTAAGACAAAATGCGATTTACGAGCAAAGTCGAAGTGCTAAAATTATTTAGGTCATTTGTCAAGTGAGTTAAGAATAAAGAGTTCGTCCTTCCCCACTCTCACAAATAATAAGCAGATCCTTACTGACCCGGTGGAAAAGGAAAATCTTTTGACTAAAGTTTTTGCAGGCAACTCTGTATTACCCGATAGTAATCAACCACTTCCAGTGCTTCCTATTGTAACATGTTTAGTGCCCAAAAAAAATTTTTCAGAACACGAGCGGTCAGAAAGGTTCTCTTAACTTAACGCTAATAAATCTCCAGATGGTATTCCAGCACTTGTCTTATAAAAGTGCTTATTAATGCCATCTCTTCGACTGTTGAAACTTTTTTGCATATCATGCCTTGCGGTCATTTTTGGCCCTGGAAAATAGACAACGTCCAGCCGATGATGAAAAAAGGTTACGTCTCGAAGCCAGACAACTATCGCGTTCTCTAAGGTTAAGGAGAAAATGGTAAATTTTAATATTGCCAACTATTTGGAGTCCAATGGACTGCTGATTGACCTACAGTATGATTTCCGCATTGGTCGGCCAACTGGTGACTTGAAAACGTTTCAAAGGCAGTCTATTGTGTTTGGCACCATGCACTCATTTCAAAGCTGCAAGCATTTGGCGTAGCTAATACTTTTTCTCGTAGGTAATACTTACGTCGAGAGGACGTATGGATAGTACTCAAAGCGTCAACCTATTAATAATCTCTTCGTACGGTCTCGAGAATTGGGTAGATTTTATAAACGTAAGACCCAGTGTGCTATTCTAACACACAATCGTCTTCAGAGTTTAGAACCGACGAATTTTTCCCTTGATGGCGTGAATTCTCAGAAATCTGAGGCTCTCTTGTTTTTGTTATGAAAATTCTGTGCGTTGTCCTTTGAAACAGACACAGTTGAAGTGCCGAAAGAAGCATTTAAGTGCTTAGATTTTTTGTATACTCTCCACTCTAGTGATAGAGGGTATATATAAAATTGTCATTTCGTTTGTAACACCTCGAAATATTGGTCTAGGACCCCACTAAGTATATACATATATTCATGATCCTTGATCGATTTTAAGAAGTGTTTGTTGATGTTTGACTTGAATCAGTAAATGTTGTGTCAGGAAAAATGTGTGCGGAAAGAATGTTCCACATATGTATGGTGCACCCAAAGAAAGAGTTCTCTCTATAGTGTGTTTTGCGGTCCATTGCCCAATCAACAGCAAGCGGATGAGCTCTTCTAGAGAGGCGCGTACTACGACCAAACACACGTTCCTTTCGGAACGTGTGGATGGTGTATCCATCCTCTGTTCTAATAGTCATTAGAAACTTTGAACAGATTTTGACTTAAATTTATAGATTTTGGCACAAAAGACCCATAGTGCCACAGTGCCACTTGAAATTTGTCTCCCAAAAAAAATATCAATAGAGATGTAGATTCCGGTATGATATTTTGGAGTCCAAACTTTCCAGATTTGGAAGAAATCACACGACTTGGAATAATGAGATCTTTGGTATTTAACGAGAAGGTGTGGGGGACCCTGTAAGACTGACAACAGGCTTGGCGTTATTAAATGCTAACGCTTAGATCCTCAGGTAAATTGACCACTTTGAACCAATTATAATGAACTTTATCTGGAATCAAAACTTTTAAAACTAAACTCTTACAACTTCCCAAGTTCCCTCGTTGATACGAGGGCAGATCGATAATTCCGTGACTTTTCGAATGAGCACCATTTTTTTTGTAAAAAAATATTTATTTATAAAAAAATATTTATATACATAATCTCCTTTTTGCTCAATACATTTACAAGGAAGGTCTTTCACAGGGCACCCACCGATTGTCCCGAAACTTGCATATAGGCTAGAGGGGAACGAAATATGAGTTACCTGTTTTTTTATAGCTGCCCAATTTCACATTCAGCGGATCAAAGGGGAGGGGGAAAAACTTTTTTTTTTTCGTTTTTTGAGGATTTTCTCCATTTTTTAAAAAGAAACCAACCACATTTTTAAATTTGAGATTGGGCAGCTAAAAAAAACAGGTAACCCTTTTTTCCAAAGTTTCTCCAATTTTTGTATCCCTTCCAAAAAATGGGATTTTTCGAGGTCCATAAAATAGGCGTTTGATCAATAATTTCGTCTTTGGAGCTAAATCTCTTTCCACCAAGCCATTTCTTTAGGTTTGGCAATCGGAAATAGTAACTGGGGGCTAAATCCGGAGAATATGACGGATGAGTTACCAATTCGTGGCCCAATTCATGGAATTTTGCTATTGAGATAAGTTGGCATAACATTCGTCGTTTATTGTTTTTCCCTTTTGAAGGTAATCGATGTGGATTATTCCGCGTGCATCCCAAAAAGCTGTTGCTGTCACCTTATTGGTCGACAAACTTACCTTGGCCTTCTTCGCAGCCGGTTCACTCCAAACAATCCTTTGAAGTTGTCATACGATTACGTTTATGGTCAATTGAGAGCAAACGTGGCGCCCATCTTGCAGACAGCTTTCTTAAACCCAACTGATCATTTAAAATCGAAACTACACTGCCATATGAAATTAACAATCTTACGCAATTTTACTCTTCGATCGGGCAACACCATATCGTGGATTTTTTCGACATTTTAGGGTGTATTGACCTCAATTGGCCGTCCAGAATGTTCAGCGTCATTTGTACTTGTGCGACCACAACGAAATTCAGTAAACCACTTTTTTACCATTGAAATTGACAGTGTAGAGTCACCATAGAATTTATCAAGATTTTCCTTGGTTTGATAATAAAAAAGTAATAATTTTTTGCAAAAAATAATGTTTAATGAGCACTCGAAATTCACTTTTTTACATTTTTAAAAAAATCATACGAGATTGTATTTTTTGAACAGTTGTTAAACGCAAAGCAAATGACGGAACGTGTTCAAAATTTGACAGTAGTCTATTAACAGGTGGTACTTGATGGGAGCAGTGTTGTATTTCATATAACTAAGAGGGAAGTTCGAAAAGTCACGGAATTATTGATCCGCCCTCGTAGATGATTTTATTTTTATTGTGGATTAACTTGTTTTTATTTCCATTGATCATTATTATGTGTGTTGTCCTTCATAACCCTAATGAAATTGGAATATGTAGTGCTATATACACTATCAATCCAACTATGTCTTCTTCTTCTTCATCATCATCATCGTCTTCATCTATATTACTGATAATCTTGACCACAATTGATAATTAACAAGTTTTATGGCAATCGAGTAATATCGTCAGTCAGCCAGCAAGCAAGCAATCCAGCGCTAGTCAGCAGCAGCTGTAGATGATGATTAAATTTATATTATAAGCGATAGGGAAATTAATTAATAAATTTTATAAGGATTATAAAAAACATTTTTATGATCCAAAAAGACGAAAAACACCACCAAAAGAGATAAAAACAGAAAAAACCATGGTTGGTTACCGTTACCCTTATTATACCGTTACCGATTCAAAACCCTTTCAAATCGAATACCGTTACCGTTACCGATACCGCTAAAAATATTTTTAAAATACCGTTACCCTTACCGTTACCGTTATAATTATTAGAAGTTACCGGTATTGTACCGGTATTCAAAATTTTACCTGTTTTAAGGGATTTTAACGAACAAAAAAATAAAATCAAATTGCTAACATAATTTTAAATTTATAATTTGCAAATTATCATAAAATAAATGACATAAATAATAATCATATCAAATCTATACTGGTTTTTGGGTCTATAAAATATTTTTAGCTTTCAGTTTTATCTTTTTTCAAATTTCTTACTAAATTAATAATACCGGTACGTACCGGTTTGGTTGGTTCGGTACCGGTACATACCGTTACCGAAACGATTTGAAAACACTTACCGTTACCTTTACCGAAACAAATAAAAATTAGATACCGTTACCGTTACCCTTACCGTTATTCGTTTCGGTAACCAACCTTGGAAAAAACCCAACAGGCCACAATGCAACCACAACCAGTTTTTTTTTAAAACAAAAGAGACAAATTGCGTTCAAAAATTTACAAAAAAAAAAAAAAAAAAATTATCATGTGTTGGCCCAGAAACACATTTTAACGCATAATAAACCTATAAAAATTAAAACAGGAGACATTCATTTAAGAATATGAAAAAAATACATATATAAAAAAAAATTAATAAAATAATACAACTCATAACATTTTATTACTTGTATATTAATATTTCGACTTTAGTAGTTTGTCCCCTTGTTTTTTTTTAGTTCTGAACCATAATAGTAATTCAACGTGTTATAAATTGTTTAAATATCCTTTAATGTCCTTTAAGCTCTATTATATTCGTAACACAGAACAAAAAAAAAACCTTCTTAAGCATGTGTAAATTATTCAAACATAATCTACACTTTCAGCGCGCAATAGAATCATAAATTTTAGGAATTTCTTTCAGTTTTTATTCAGAATTTATATTCATTTATAAAACAAAAAAACTCCACCCTGACTAATTTCTAAAACTAGAAAATTGCATGACAAGTCACAGCAAATAAAAATGATGTCCTTGCTTTAGAATAATTTCTTTTAATTTTTTTTTGTTAAAATTTTTACATGTTATTTAGCCAACTTGCACTATTTTGCTAAGTCTAAGCAACCAAAAACTAACCCACCTACATACTCATTTTTAAATGTAACAGCCCCTCCCTATTTCTTAAATTCTAATGAATGAAATAACTAGTGGTTATTTTGTAAACACAAAAAAAAAAAACATCATGTACTGCATCAAAACCGACATTTTGGTGGTGCTACTTTAGTTTTAATATATCAGATATTAACAGATAAGTCGAGACCAAATTCTCAGCTAAATCTGTAAATGTTTTTTAGTTTTTTTGCTAGAATTTTGTTTTGTTTCCTCTCCCTGTTCTGTCGACTCGTGCAAATCGAGCTCCAAAAAGAGTGCCATCTCTATGGGCTGGGTCCATAAAGATGTTAGAATTACACAAGTCTGGTTTGCCGCACAGTTTAAGATGTTTGGTAAGTCATGTGGTGATCCTCCACATGCGGGGCAAGTATTGGGTATTGTCGGGTTAAATTAAGCCGATTCAGATCCAGGTATTAAGCCGGATATTAGTTGTGCCAGTACCACTCTTATTCTTCGTGACAGACATCTCTCTTCCGCTGTGATGGGTAGGGCATGACTATCAAGTAGAACATTTACTCGGTAATTTTCTGTCGACGATTCTACTGAAACAGTGTAAATGTCGTTCAGAGTTGTCCGGTATGAGATGGAATCCAGCTGTTGGATGTCATATTGCTTGATATCCATGTCATCACACCAAAGATTTTTTTTGATATGTCATGGGGGAGGATCAAAATCCCTCCAATGACAAGTCTTCAAATTCTTAAGACTGCATTTTGATAACTCTGAAGCTTCTTCCCCTGTGTTTCGCTCGGTGACCACACCGGTGCTGCGTAGTTTAGCACTAACCGGCCAAATGGTTTCTTTGTAGCCACCAATTTTTGTTTTTGTCCTTATCCTAGCGGCTAGCAATTTGAGGATCTTGTTTCAACAACGAAATTTATTGCACGTTGCAGTGACATACTACGAGGACGAACACAAACTGTCGAATGTTACCCCCAACATTTTGGGGTGGTTCAGTATCGAAATTTTGACGCCATCAACAATAATATCAATTTCCAGTTGCACCTCTTTTGTCCATGTACCAACATGTTTCAGTGAAGAAATTCGTAAGGTGCAGTCGTCGGCATAAGTTAGAAGTTAAACAAGATCGGAGAGAGAACTCCACCCTGAGGGACTCCACCTGGAGACATTACGAGGTTTTTATACCCCCCAACCACAATATGGGGGTATACTCACTTTGTCATTTCGTTCGTAACGCATCAAAATATCGGTCGGGGACCCAATAAAGTATATATATTGTTGATCCATGATCGATTCTAAGACATACTATGAATGTCCGTCTTTCCGTCCGTCTGTCTGTAGATAACACAATGCAGTCCAAAATAAAACAGCTAGACTCCTGAAGTTTGGCACAAATATGTGTCAGTTCATTGGCTGGTTAAAATCGTGAATGGGCAAAATCGGGGAAAAGTTCCCCCTTGAAGAACTGAACCAACCTCTAAAATATACACTTTTTTGACATGTTTTTTGTTAAATAAATGAAACATATGGTATATTTATCGCGATGAGAAGGTGCTCTCAACGTCCCCCACTGACCTCATCACCACCCCCCCCCCCTCCACCCCAAAAAAAGGCCGTGACAATTTTTTTTACATTTTCGACTTTATAAAAGGTTTGGCACAGCCGAATTTAACACTCTCACTTGTTACTTTCTATTTCAAAACTCCACAAACGACTGTAGGCCACACACCGTTTGATGGTGTTTGGGGTGATAAAAGTCACACCACCCTCCTCTAGGAGGGTGGTGTGACTGGCCAGGTCAAAGGCTTTTTACAGCTCCAGCGCAACCATCACTGTGTGCTCAAATGGCTAACGTTCAGTCCATAGCTGGTATATGTAGGGTAATTGCAGTTACAACTGGTGTTGTACTGCTTCGGAATCCATGCTGATGTGGTGCTGCGGGGAGGTGCTCTGTGAGACTTGGGAAGATATGTACTTCGAGTGTCTTCGCTTGTGACAGCAAGGACATCTGCCTGTATGATTGTTCATGGTTTGCGAGTTTTAATAATAGAACAACTCTACCCATTTTTCAAACTTCGGGTATAACCGGAGTGGTTAGCACCTAGATTCTCAACTTTGGTCATATACTCGACTCTTGGCACGACCAGGTGCATTAAGAATCAGCATCGAAATTCCGTCGGAGCCTTACGCTTTGGATTGTTTTGCGTTTTTGATCGCTCTGAAGACGGTTTTCCGTATGGTCGGAAAGCATACGTACTACCATACAGAGCGCTTAAAACGCATTCTTACGGTTGTATTTTTCTACATGGGTACCGTACAGATTTCCACAGAATATAATGGATTTGTATGCCTCTAAAGGCCTTCAAGAATAAAGATGAGCTTTGTTTCACTGAGAAACACCAGTCAGAGATGAGCAGATGCATGGCCCTGTGAGAATACACGACAGATTTGATTTAGTCAGAAGCACACATGTGTGTGTCTTCCCAAACGAGAGATTTCGACGATGGTGTCGGCAATGACCGTGCACTCTCTTAAAGTTATACATGCTGAGCGACTAAAGATGCTGTCAAATGATTTCTAAAGGAATTGTTTGGATGAAGATATTCATCATATCGAACATCTATATGTCGCGACTTGCTTTATTGTGTTTGGGCAGCTGCATACATTATCTGAGGAGTTTCATAAGAATCTTGAATTCATTTAAAGGCAAGAAGTAGTTGGGTAACCCCATTGTAGCTTGCGTAAATAGCGTATTAATCGATTTAATAAAATGGATTTAAATTATATAAAAGAACGATCTTTATTGTTTCAAATATAAAATTGGAATAATAATTTTTGAACAAAATTCAAACAAAATTCAAAAATGATTTATAAACAAAATCAAAGAAAATTAAATATAAAATTTCAAAGTACATTTTAAATACTAGAAAATATACATGTTTAAGAACACCCTACAATACTCCCCCTCCGTGAAATTTTACACTCATTAAATTAAAAGTTACTCTTTTTTTAGTGTTGGTTAAAATGTGTTGAGTGTCCGTGTTTTCAATGAACGCTGGTTTAAGTCTATCGATAGAAATGGTCTTAACCACCCCATTTACATCCAGTTTAAAGGATTTGTTATCCTTTTCTATTACCCTATATGGACCTTCAAACGGTTGTTGCAATGCTTTCTTTTTTTCAAGGCGAATAAACGCATATTTGCAAGTAGAAAGAGTTTTAGGAACATAAACTTCCGATTTAGGGTTTTTATGATGTGACAAATTAGATCGAACATTTTGGAAATGTTCTTTTAATTTACTTAAGAAATCAGATGACTGATCTATTTCGTTTGGTATCAAAATTTCCCCAGGTAAACGTATGTTCTGACCATAAGTCATCTCAGCAGGAGTGGATTGCAAATCTTCTTTGAAAACTGATCTGAGACCAAGTAATGCCACCGGAAGAATATCATACCAATTATCAGAACGTTCACTTGCCATTATTGCTGCTTTTAACTGACGGTGGAACCTTTCTATCAT
This sequence comes from Pegoplata infirma, assembly GCA_963921195.1. Taxonomy (NCBI): domain Eukaryota; kingdom Metazoa; phylum Arthropoda; class Insecta; order Diptera; family Anthomyiidae; genus Pegoplata; species Pegoplata infirma. The sequence continues at coordinate 22,483,167 of OY992537.1, forward strand.
GCCGTTGGCTTGTGGATGATATGACGTTGTCGTAATCTTGTGACTACCTAGTAATTTTGTCAATTCTGAAAAAATGTTTGATGTAAACTGGGTGCCCTGATCGCTTGTTATTTTAAGTGGCACTCCAAAGCGACTAATATAATTAGTAAAAAACGTTTGAGCAATAGTCAACGCTGATATGTCTTTAAGCGGGTATGCTTCGGGCCAGCGTGAAAATCTATCAATTATTGTTAAAATATAACGGTGATTACGCGAAGGGGGTAGCGGGCCCACGATATCAAGATGGATATGTTCAAATCGACCCTTCGGAATAGAAATTTTTAACACCGGGGATTTAGTATGTCGATTAACTTTAGACCGTTGGCAACTTAAACATTCTTTGGACCATTTATTAAGTTCTCTACTCATATTCGGCCAATAATAACGACAAGTAATTAAACGCCGTGTTGCCCTTACACCCGGGTGAGAAATCCCATGTAGTTTCTCAAATACAATTTTACGTAGCTTATATGGAATATATGGTCTCGGCGAATTTCCTGAAACTTCACACCACAAATCAACATCTAAAACAGCAACTTTAATTAATTTTAAATTCAGGTGTCTGTTTTTGTCTTCTAAAATGTCTTTAAGCTCAATATCCTTTTGTTGTTCAGTACATAATAATTTTAAATTAAGGTCTGTAGTTTGCATAGCATTTACTTCAAAGGCTCTAGAAAGTGTGTCAGCTACTACATTTGAATCGCCCCGTATATGTCTAATATCACTGGTAAATTGGGAGATGTATTCAAGGTGTCTAGTTTGTCTTGGACTTCTATCAGTTTTGGAGTTCAATGCAAAAGTCAGAGGTTTGTGATCTGTATAAACTATGAAATTTCTTCCTTCTAACATGTGCCGAAAATGTTTGATATTTAAATAAATGGCTAATAGTTCGCGATCAAAAGCACTGTATTTTACCTCAGAAGGTGATAACTTTTTTGAGAAAAATGCTATGGGTTCAGAAACATGATCACAAACTTGTTGTAAAACTCCTCCAATTGCTATGCTTGAAGCATCCACCGTTAACGTCAAATTTGCTTCATTATTAAAATGATTTAATAAAATACTTGATGCAAATTGGTCTTTAATTCGCATAAACGCGTTACTACTTTCGTTGTTCCAATCTAAAATTTTCTTCTTACTCTTTAAAGCTTGCGTAATCATTACGTGAATAGGGCTAGATAATTCAGCTAATTTAGGTATGTACCTATGATAGTAGTTTACCATTCCTATAAATTTTTGCATCTGTTTAACTGATACTGGTTGTTCAAAGTTACGAATTGCTAACACTTTGTCTTCAGATGGTTGAATTCCTTTTGAAGAGATATTATGACTAAGAAAGTCGATGTTTGAAACGCCAAATGTGCACTTTCCAGGTTTTATGTTAAGCCCGTAATCTTCTAGACGTTTAAAAACAATTTTTAAATGTTCAAAATGTTCTTCTTCACTTTTACTGGCGATAAGAACATCGTCAATATATACAAACACGAAATCTAAACCATCAAATACTTCATTAATGAATCTCTGAAAGGTTTGTGCTGAATTTCGTAAACCAAATGGCATACGATTAAATTCGAACATGCCGAATGGTGTAGTGATCGCTGTCTTATAAATATCTTCTTCCGCCATTGGTATTTGATGATACGCGCGAACCAAATCCAGCTTTGAAAATATACTTTTCTGTCCAATATTTATATTTAAATCATGAATATGTGGTAGAGGATAACGATCGGGTATTGTTACAAAATTCAAACGTCTAAAGTCGCCGCAAGGACGCCAATCATTTGGGTCTTTCTTTTGGACTAAATGTAGTGCTGAAGCTACACAGGAGCTTGAAGGTCTACATATACCGGATTTCACAAGAAATTCAATTTCAGTTCTTGCTACTTTGTTTTTGATAGGATCTAATCGTCTTGGTTTAGTGAATGGTAACGGTCCCTTTGTATTTATTTTATGTACTGTTGAATGTTTAACTTCTTTCGTGTAGTCAGGTTCCGAAATTAGTGAAGGATATTGTTTTAATAATTCTGTATACTGATTGTTTACGGAAAATATTTTGGGAAGAGAAATTTTGCAATAGTGTGAAAACGCATTAATTGATAATTTAGTAAGAGGATCAATTAATGATCGATTTTTGATATCAATAAGTAATCCGTACTTGTGTAGAAAATCAGCCCCGATAATAGGTTTCTCTATATTCGCGATTACAAAAACAAACGGAAATTCGCGTCTCAATCCTAAGTCTACGTTTAAAATTTTTTTACCAAAAGTTTTAATAGTCGAACCATTTGCAGCTGTTAAAATAATATCTGAAACTTTGTTGTGATTTTTGAATTTAGAGGATGGTAATACAGAAATATCTGCACCACTATCTATTAAAAATTTTAATTTATTAGTTTTGTCGTATATAAATAGGCGACGAGTTGAAAGATTCAAATGCCCATTGTCTGTCGCCTCAACAATGAGAGATTTTAGTTTGTCGAGTGTTCATTTCTTTTAGAAAAAGAACAAGGCTGTTCACATCGTCTCGCATCATTACCGAATCTAAAATGATATCTACAAAGCCAGTTCTCATTATTTGTTCTACCACGAGATCGAGATCTACTTCTACTAAATCGTCTGTATTGCGGTTGATGCTGTCGTTCCTCAAATTGTCTCTTCATAGATGCAACATCTAATGAAAGATTATTAAAACTATTACATATATTTGTTGTAGCCTGTACTAGATTTTCAACAATCTTTTCAAGATTCGAATAATTAGATCGTTCCGATATGGTAGTAGATTCCCTGACACAAGCTACCTCATTATTATTTAAAATATCCCAAATACTGTCCGCTAATCGCATTAAATCATTTATATTTTGTAAATTTGAGCTCGTTAAGGCAATATTTAAACTTTTCGGTAGCTTCCTAAGCCAAAGTCTTTTTAAAACGTCAGAACTAAAGTTAGCACCTGCAAGCAATGACAAGGAACGATAAAATTCCGATGGCCTACGATCCCCGATCTCAGGATCAGATAAAATTTGATCCAATTTTTTACTCTCGCTCATTGAGTGACGCTCAATTAATAATTCTTTTAAATTTTCATAACGATTACCTTGTGGAGGATTTTGAATGACGTCAAGTACAGTCATAATAACTTCCTGTGGTAGTGCGGTCACAATGTACTCGTATTTAGTTCTATCCTGTGTAATAGATTTTGTTGCAAATTGCATTTCTGCGTGAACAAACCACGCTTCTGGACAACTTGTCCAAAATATGGGAAGTTTAATGGAAGTAGCGCATATTTCAGTATTAGTAGATTGAGTACTAGAAAGAGAATAATTATCTTGTGACTGTGGTAGAGGTTGTGTATTAGTATTTTGTAAATTATTTTCTGAAGTAGTCAGTGATAAGTGTAAATTATTTGGTGGAGTTTGATTTGATGTTCCTGAGCGAGTTGGTGAGTGGATCATTTTGTTTCCGGAGGAAAAGTTCACATACCAATATAAAATAAATAACACAAAATAAACAAGCAACAAGTAACAAAGAACAGATAAAACAAAAAGTTATGTAAATAAAAAAATATGTAGTTGTATATTTTTAACGAATTTAAACTACTTAAAATTGTGATACTTATGACAGTTGTTATCTTTGCAGTGCCTTAATTGTACTCGACGATCATCAACGAAAGTATAATGTTAATTGTCGTATCTTTCTGATTCTTGAATTATTTAAAATAAAATAACAGTTCACAATGTATCTCAAATTTGTCAAACAGCTAGTTAGTACCACCAATCAGCATGGAAAATATTCACAGTAAAATTATGAAAATCAAAAACAAGTCTCCTTTTATTTTTATAAAGATGAAATATCAATCTCGCCGATCTCCTCAGGTTCTTATAATAATCGATTTAAGATTCAAGAAATGTTTCTTCAAATTGTTGTACATATTTGTAATGAGAATATTAGCACAATTTATTTTGCCATACAATTTTTTTTAAGTTGTCTTATTTATTTTAGCAGATCGCCAATTGTAGCTTGCGTAAATAGCGTATTAATCGATTTAATAAAATGGATTTAAATTATATAAAAGAACGATCTTTATTGTTTCAAATATAAAATTGGAATAATAATTTTTAAACAAAATTCAAACAAAATTCAAAAATGATTTATAAACAAAATCAAAGAAAATTAAATATAAAATTTCAAAGTACATTTGAAATACTAGAAAATATACATGTTTAAGAACACCCTACACCCATAATCATACCATTGACTTCAGAACCTAGCATGTGCTCAGTCGTGACAACCACTTATCTTCGAATCCTGTCAAACAATTTATAACTATGCCGTGATGTCACAAATGGTCTCAGAGCCTACGTTTGCTGCCACCTTCACCCCAACCTGACCCTCAAATCATCTTGGGTACCGCAAGTTTTTAAGACGGATGTCAAAAGTCTAATTGGTACCAGTACAAAGTTTCTTCCAGAGTTTGAAACGCCATTAAACGCACTGCATTTAAGCCTGAGAATGCAGGGCAATGACAAAAAATACATTTCACTGCCTTTCTATCCCAAAAAAACTCCCCATTGGATATTCCCACCAGAAGTCTGTAGACGTTTCTAGGAAGTGACAGTCGGTCGCTTTGAGATTTCCGCATATCTTTAGACGTTTTGGGCTCCGACGCTGCCTCAGTATTTCATTCACAAGTAAGTTAAGTTTTTTTTTAATAAATTGCTCCGTTTAAGCGGGATTTAGTCTCAGACCTATTAGACTATAGATCTTCGATAAGACTCACACCTTTGACTGGATTAACAACGTCATCGTTTAAGTCTGTTATGGTGACTGTTCTGTTTAAAGATTTGAGAATTTCATTGATCACTAGGAATAACTTCCAACAGAGCTTCAATTGTCACAACCTTCCTCGATTCACCATCTCCTGCTTCCGTTGTAGATTTGGTTAAGGCATCGGTGTCCGATTAACTACTCGCAGAAACCTCTTGGTCCATAGCAATCCTACAAGACTTTTTAGCCTATTGGTGAAAGTTAAACACGATCAAAGTCATTGCGTATCTTTTCAATATCCTAAGATCCATTCGCGTTATATCCTCCAAAGTTCCGAAACTTATCTTTGCTATCGCTAGGTAGTGACAAAGTATGTGTTCCTTTATTTCATTCACTCCTGGTGAAGTGCATCTTAACAAACTAGCGTCTGTTTTCCGTGGTAAAAGCTCAGGTTATCAGCATTCATAGGATTATATTCTATACTATAATGATACTTCAAAGTGATGGGCATCCTCAACCGTACCAACATCGAAGTATTCTTAAGGTTACCATGTTAATCTCTAGCAAAGTTGTTCTTAGTGAGTTTGGCGCTTCCATACCCAGTGTTGTCAATTACAATGGAGAGAGACTGATAGGTCAGCCATCTTTTGCGATGTAATAGTTAATTTGCCACACTTATAAATAGTACAGTTTGTCGGTTATGCCAAACTACCAGAAAATTTTCCACATCCATTTTCTTTTAAGTTTTATCCCTAATCCCTTCGGACTATTGTTACATTCAACTCCTAGTATCAACAGTACCCTTTTCAAGTAGGGCATCATACAGAAAAACACCTAAATCAGCGTGTTTATCATATTTGTAAAATCTTTCAAAGAGAACCAGTTTGAAATTCAGTATTATGTGTAGTATTGTTTGCTGATATTTTATAAGTTGATAACATGCGAAAATTGTTGAAATAAAAATGTGCCAACAATATGTTATTGTTGTTAATTGTAGCTCATTGTTGTTAGTTACTGCTGTTACCATTACACACTGAGAGAAATAATAAGTTAACAGAGTTGATTAAAGTTGAATCATCAAATTATTGGTTTGAGTTTGAACATGGGTAAGAAGTGGAAGCAAGCGCTTCCTGTTTCCTCTCATAGACCCGTTGTGAAGTGGTTAATCCCGTATTATGTTGTCTTTATTGCAAGACGTTTTCTCAAAAATTAAAAATACAAAGTCTTAAGTTTTATTACAAAGCCATACATAAGAAAAGATAAGAAATTATTTTTTAAAGACAACATCATAGCGGCATTCATATCGGCAGTCACTTGTCAGCAAATATTTTCAGTGTACAAATCATGGCTTGGGAAAAATTCTTAATGGGTTTATTTTTTCGGTAGGTATAACAAATCAAATTCCCATCTGCGGAAAGGCTGAGATCCTCTCAAACTGCGTCTGATATTGGTAAATTTCCTTTCTAATTGCTTTGCGAAAACGTTTTCTTATATATTTTTTTCTCTGTGTAGTTCTACTTGGTTAGTTTAGATCGTTGTATTCGAACCATTGTATTAATTAAGAGTAGTTAATTTTAGTTGTTGATTTTTTTAATTTTGTGACGTTTGTTTGCAGTTAATTTAAATGAGGAGCGAAACGTTCAAAGCTATTAATACTTTAGACGTTAAACGTTTTGACCCTGTGTGTATTTATATCGAGTACTTATTGTAGTTTTAATTTTACATAAGAAATTGCTTCTTGGTAAAATTATTTACAAAAAGTCATGGTGTTAATTTTTCGGATGTGTCGAATTTGAAATACCCCTAATAATATCCAAAAAAAAAATAGCTAATCCGATCCAGGACGATCACCTTCCCACTAGAGAAACTTATGTTAGGGATGGAGGATCTCAAAATGTTAAAATCCTCGCATAGACCGGCTGATCAATAACAACACCACATGTTCCTTCAGCGACGAGGAAAAAACGCGTTAGTCCATGTGGCAAACAATTTAACGGACATAAGGTCCATATATGCGATTTCTTGCGGATTCTCGAGTTCAGAGAGAAACTTGTTTACATAATTATTTTTTACAATAGTTGCGATAATGGATAATTTTATCAATATTTGCATTATATTCTTAATCCGCCCACAAAATGAAGAGGCCAAAATAATGGCTGCTCTTTTGTACATGGTACAAGTCCGAGTCAATAAACTCTTTCTGACTGAAAGTTTATGTGCCAAAATGCTTTAAGGATTTAATAATTTGCAAATGTGCTGTCAGCAGAGGAGGAAATTTTTAGGTACGACTGTATAGATATATTCTTAATAATTTTAATCACTTTATTTCCTTTCTTCTGCCTACTATCCCACTTTCAACAGACCGACGGACATTGTTTTAGATCGTCTTAGAACCGCTTCGATCGTCTTAGAACCCATTTACTAACTTAGCCTGTATTGACATATTCTTAACAAATTCAATCTCCTTTTTTTTGTAAACTATCGCGCTTTCAAGCGAAAGTCTGGTAGTTGCTAAATCGTCTCAGAATCGAAATATCGTTCTTAGATCGCTTCGATATTACACACGGAATGAAAAAGTTGTTATACCCCAATTTTGTAATGGAGGGTGCTAAAAATTTCAAGTGATCTAGTGATTACATATATTTAACACAATTATTAAGTGTTTGTAAATTGAGCTGCTAATTTGTTACGAGAAATGTGTTAATAAACTATCAATCTCAGGTTATCAAGCATTGTCAATTAAAATTTATAATAAAAAATTTAAGTTTTTTTTTCATTATTGGAATTCAAAAGATGTAGATCATAGATCAATAGCGTTTTACACTTTTTAGAAGTAAACTATCATTAATAAGTGAGAGTGTTCAATTTCAGGTTACAGAAATTGTTAGGTTTAATATATCTTGGGATGTGATACTACTGTCAGTACTCCTACTAATCTATTAATGGACTAACAGTCCACTTGCCAAAAGTAAGATTTTCTGTCCCCTTTGGATTTGACAGTGGCCACAGGGTCCGGACATCCTGCACGCAGTCAGAAATATCCACTTATCCTTCATTCCATTCTTTGAAATCCTATCAATTTCGTTCACTATTGTAACCGAGATGTCAGGTTTCACCGTTCCCCCACCGTATCAGAGCCATTTCTCGCATTTTCATCAGCTTATTCATTCCCGGTGACCCCATTATGTTCAGGGGGCGTACGGACATAACGCCCAAGTGCATATCGCCCAATTTAAAAAAGTCATTCCACCCAAAAAAAATGTGTGTTAGTTGTTGTTGCAAAATTTTTTGGACGATATGGCCATTATTTTTGGGTATTGTAACAATATTCTTTAAATTAATATAAATTATCAAAAGTGTCATATTACCCAAATATCAAAATGTTGAATTTATAAAATGTCATAGCGCCCAAAAAAATAATCATAAAACTCACCAATGTTGTTTTTTTTTAAGACAATGGTTTAAAGGTTTTTTGCGTAGCCGGCCTTCGGCCGGGCTTAGGGATTACAAAATCCATGCATTAAACCCACCCTCTCCGCAAAGTAAAGTTTCTAGGGTAACAGGCCTTAACACTATCAAATTTGTTATGCATCAAAAAGGCCTGATAACCAAAATAGCTTTGGTTTGCAGAGAGGGTGGGTTTAATGCATGGAGTATGTAATCCCTAAGCCCGGCCGAAGGCCGGCTACGCAGAAAACCTTTATTACAAAAAACAAATCATAGAAGTCGTAATTTCGACATTTCGCCCAAAAAAAATATTTTGGATTTTTTGACAATTTTGTTTTGGGAGAAATAACATTTTTATACCTTTCATTTTGGGCTATATGTCGCAGCTTGGGCGATATGACATTTACGGTTTTGGGCGATAAGACCTTGGGCGCTATGTCCGTACGCCTGTTCAGGGACCTAGGTTAGTTTGACTGTGTGCTTCCCGAACTCATACCCATCACCATCTTCGATCCGTCCATAAGGAATGAGTTTTCCGTTCAGTCTTTCCTAGTTGGTATTTTGATTTCGATGTTTCTATCAATGTTCGTCTGCGGTGAGATATAGTCTGTTTTCTGTTCCAGTTTCGTACCGCCCAACGTACTTAATATGGTCGAGTCTCCACAAGAGCATTGTTTAATCAATTGCAACTTTTTTAACCTGAGAGCCGATTTTGCTGCTGTACTGTTAATGTAGATATTGACGGGCTGAATGTTTAGTATCACTTCCAGACCAGCTAGTCGTTGTACCTTCTGTAGGTTGCAAAAATATTAGGCTTGTTTTTTGCAGACCGGATTGGCTCGTGTAGTTGATGGGTGATTTCATCAAGTTTAGGAAGAACACACCTGGGCGATTGACGATGCATAAACGACATCAAAATACATACATATAAATTTGAAAGTTTTTCTTTATTATTTTAATATAGTGTGTTGTGTTATCCAGAAACACTAAAAAATTTGGAAACATTGTGTTTTTGTTTAGGATCTACAAGATTCTAAAAATCGACGATAGTCAGCTATCGTTTTACGTGATCACGGTACTTCCTGCCTACAAGACGAGTTCGTTTTTGGCGGGATGAAACCCCAGACTGTTATCCTTTGCCCGCGTCGAGAGTATATTTAGCTCTGATTTCATGAGTTCGCTATTCGAATATAAAATCTTAGGATCACAACGTCATCAGAGTTGGCAACCACCCATTCCGTTGAGTGATTCGAGGATCTTATTTATTACAAGATTCCATAGAGGGAGGAGATCACTCTTTCTTGTGGACTGCCCCTTGTAACGACTTTCCTCTCTTCACCATCATACTTGCCAAATGGTTTTTGGCGATTATTTATGTCTGTAGCCGGTTCACCCAGAGAAACCCATTGTTTAAACAGCTGCTTGGTCTCCGGAGTGTTGTAATGGATCCATGTTTCATCCATAGTTACAAAACGCCACAAAAACTCATTCGACTTGCGGTTAAACAACTCCAAACAATCCTTTGAAGTTGTCACACGATTAAGTTTATGGTCAATTGAGAGCACACGCGGCACCCATCTTGCAGACAGCTTTCTTATACTCAACTGATCATTTAAAATCAAAACCACACTGCCATATGAAATGCTTATGGCATCAACAATATCACGCACTTTTACTCTTCAATCGGCCAACACCATATCGTGATTTTTTTTCGACATTTCGGGTGTATTGACCTCAATTGGCCGTCCACTTTTTTAACATTGAAATTGATGGTACAGAGTCCCCATAGTATTTATTAAGCTTTTCCTTGGTTTGATTGACGGTTTTTTTTCGCAAAAAATAATGAATCGAAATTCACGTTTTTCCATTTTTGAAAAAATCCACGAATTTGTATGTTTGGAACAGCTGTTTAACGCAAAGTGACTAGCTTAAAATTTGACAGTAGTCTATTAACAGGTGGTACTTGATGGGAGCAGGTGTTGCATTTTATATAACTACGAGGGATGTTCAAAAAGTCACGGAATTATTAAACTGCCCTCGTATTATGAAGTCATAGATTACGAAAATTAACAGAAAATCCAAATTCTTTCTGCCAAAAATGTATGGTAGTCAAAGAGTTAATTTAAAGCAATCTGTGTGTCCGTGCCTGTATTTTGCAACACTCAAAAAATTATGTTAGTAAAATCAACTGAAAATGTCAGTTAAAATAACTACTTTGTAAGTTGTTTTGGGGTCAACTACTTTTTTAGTTAAATCAACTAACAATGTTAGTTATTTTAACTGACAAAAAACAACTGACTTATGTAGTAAAAACTACTTACATTTGTAGTCAAAACAACTAAAAGTTAGTAAAAATAAAATAATCAATAAATAATTTTTTTTTTCAAAAAATTTTTCAGAAAAAAAAAATTTGAAGACCAAATTTTTTCAAAGTTTTTTTTTTTTTTTTTTTTAAAAAAAAGTTGTGAAAATTTATTTTTATTTATTTTTTGGAAAAAAACTGAAAATTTTTCAGAGATAAAAAAAAATAAAATTAACTACTTTAAATAACTGTTACTACATCACAGTACTTATTTGTTAGTTATTCAAAAAAACTACTTAAAATAAATAACAAAAATAGTTGTTTGATATTTTTCATACAAAAACAACTGACTTTGTAGTTGAAAACAACTAACTACTGCAAAATATACAAACAACTAACATGTAGTAACTTACATAATTTTCTTAGTGAAGGTATGAAGATTTGATGATATTCTGGCATTGTTAAGTGAACCTTCAAGAAGAAGGTTATAGTGCCAAAGAATAGTGCCAAAACATACATACCCCTTTTTGTAAATACACTGGCATTTTTTTGTATGGAAAAAAGTTTTTCTTCCGATTTTAAAAGTCCGGGCAAATTTGTATTCTCTTAGGCCTAAAACTTATATGGTACAAATTTGACGGAAATCGGATTAAATTTCCCGTGGCGCCCTTTGATCCAAACTTTGATCGAAGGGCGCCATGGGTGCTGTGGCTTAATGGTTAGTGCGTTGGACTATTATTTAGCAAGCCTAGGTTAGATTCTCAGCTCAGGAAGTACAACAAATGACAAAAATCAAAAGTTGGAAGTTGGCCAGATACGTTGAAAACTCAAAAATGTTTTATTATTTACAGGGTGATGTAAATGTAACAATAATTACACAGAGTTAAATTTTTAAAAATAAATTCTCACACTTTTTTAATATATCCGAAATCCCGGGATTTCAGCTTAAAAATCCAGGAATTCATTTTATGATATAAATCCGGGATTTTAGGATTGGCAGCCCTAGTTCTGATGAATTTATTAATTAGAATTGCAGTTTGTGAAAGTGCACCCAAAGGAGTTTTTCTTTCACTTTAAAATATGGCAAAAAAAATCAGGGAAATCCCAAAAATTAAGAAAAATTAGAAATAATTAAAAAACAATCAGAAAAGTTATAAAGAATTGTTAAAAATATTTTTGATTCGCACGTGGTTCGCACGTTGATTCTTTAACAGGGAATTCCAGAGTTGGCAACTTTAACATCATTAGCTACAATTATAGCATTTAGTTTTCAAAACATGCATCTGTCAAATAACGTTCAACAAATTCAAAAAAATATAAAAAAGACATTCAAGTTACCACTTGACTTTTATTTTAAAATCCCTTTTCTTTGCCTCTTTGCGGATTAAAAACTCAATTCAAATGAATTAAAAAAAATAAAAAAGCCTTCAACATCAATAAAATAAAATATATTTTTATTTTCAACAAAACAATATATGTATTTTTGTACATAACAATCATCATTTGGTTTCACTTAATAATATTGGCCCATTTAAAATAAAAACAACAACCAACAGCCTCAGACTTTTTGTCAGCATATACTTACAGGTGTCAAAGTTACAAAATTTATCGAAATATCGACAACAGAAAACACACTTCAAAAATATAAAGCTGGCTAAAAAAAAAAAAGTACGGAATTTGTTCGCCCTTAGGCAGTGTTGTATCATACTTTACATCAAAGTGACATGTAGCACCAATGAAGAAAACGAACAAACTGAAATAACATTTTAAGTATTTTTTTTTTTCGATTCGATAACACTAATAGCATGCAGTACAAAATATTTTTTAACAATTCAACACACCCAGTTTTTTTGTTTAGTTTTGAATTTAAAGTTAACTTACTGTTTTGGCCTTAAATAGCAGGGTTTTTGTAAATTTGCCACTTCTTTTTGTATGTCTTTAATTTTTAAGGGGGAACCGACAACATTGTTTCCCGCTTATTGACATTAACTGACATACACAGCAACAACAAGAAATGCAAATAATAGAGCGGTAATGATAACTTTGTTGAAAAAAACATTGATGTTTTTAAAATAAAGTCTTAACAGGGCGTACTGCAAACATAATTATGATAAGAAAGATGATCATTGGGTGTAGCATAATAATGATCAAATTACGATTAAATGCAACAATTATGAAAATCGATTAAAGATAAACCAGGAAGTATGTAAAACTGTTATATCCGTTAAGTTAAACAAACAATGGGAACTATTGAAAACTATTCAAAGAGTTGGTAATGCGAATACATTCTTTTAAGGGTTCAGTAACTAACTGATATGAGTAAGAATTCTTTAAATAGGGAGGATATAAAAAATCATGGTCTAGAAAAAAACCAAATTAAAATCAGTATGATAGTTTTTGTCGGTTATGACCGATCTCATAAAACGTATACCAGCGCTTGTGAAAATAAGTCCCCAGTCCAAACTGGGACCGTTGTATCTATATTTGGTTAGATCTTTGGTAAGTGTAGAAAATTATCAGCTTTATTTTTATATAGAAATTAAATTTTATCCACACAAAAATCTACTTAACGAATTTTTTCATAAAAACTTTAATTTTCAATCTTTAAGGTTAGGTGGGATGGGGTGTCCGTTATTTGGCGAATTCACATGGAGGCCATAAGGTCCACTGTGAATCCCTTAATTGTAATTTTTTTACCAACACTCAGGGGCCCCTGAGTGTATTTATGTGCATTTATGCCCCCTATAAATACATTGCATTGTGTTAAGATCAGGAAATTTATGGATATTTGACTTGAATATGTTATAAAAAGTGGAAAAAAAGTCAAAAAGTCGAAGAAAGTCAAAAAGTCGAAAAAAGGCGATTTTTAAAAAAAGTCAAAAGGTCGAAAAGTCGACTTTTTAAAATTTGAAAAAAGTCGAAAAGTCGAAAAATCTGCTTTTTTGAATTAAAAAAAAAAAACCCAAATATCGAAAAGTCGACTTTTTAGATATTGAAAAAAGTCGGAAAGTCGACTTTTTGTTGTGACTATATAACTCTAAATCACACCATCAAATGATAAATTACTCGTTTCCGAACTCTGACGTCGCTTGTGTGTTAGAATAGCGCACAGGGTCTAGCGTGCATTAAATTTACCCTATTCTCGAGGACCATGAAGAGATTTTCGATAGGTTGACGCTAAGAGTGTTATCCATATAACCTCTCACGGCATCAACCTCGGATTGACTCGGTCTATGGTCGAAGGGAGCTTTAGCCATAAATTCTTCCATTGGATTTAAACAGCAGTGGTGCGTCCAATTCTGCTGTATGGAATCATTGTCTGGTGGGTTGCTTTAGAAACAAAAAGAAACTGTGTCTTTATCAAGATACTGAAGAATGCGTCGATATGCATCACTGATCCTCTTCGTAATTCACCTAAGGCTGCACTAGAAATCCTCTTTCTCCTGATACCGTTAGACATATTGGGTATACAGTATACAGCTACGTCGGCAATTCGACTGAAAAGCACACTGCAGTGGAAGAGCAGCGAATGTGGCCATATCGCAAATTTGAAAAAGATAACAATGGCATAAAATATGTGCTGTTCTCCCTATATGAGCCATTTTGAGCGCCACTATGATACCATTCAAGGAGTCTTAGATGAAGGCCATTCTGCGTAGTGAAGTTTTCATAAATTGTTACACAGATAGATCGAAGCTGCACGAACAAGTGGGTTTGGAGTGTATTCGGAAGAGCTGGCTCGAATATTGTCAGATCATTGTAGTGTTTAGTAGACAGAGATGCTGACAATAAAAGAAGTGGTTACTGGTTGAGTTGAAATGTCTTGTCTACAACCACAGTCAACATCTATTCTAATAGTCATGTCGCGGTCAATTGTATTCAATGTTTCTTAAAAAAGCCAGATCTGTCCTTAACTGCCGCAAGTCTTTAAATGAGATGGACAATCAGTTTGACATACGACTCATATGGGTGCCAGAGCACAGAGACATTAAAGGAAGTTGCAAATCCGACGAACTTGCAAGATTGTCAACAACATTACAGGTTCCAACTGATTCTTGCAAGATAGTTGCGATCAAAATTAACGGCTTTGTCTCGCTTTGGAGACTAATCAGACTACAGATTTGGCCTTCTCTTAATCAGAAGCGCACAAGTGGGCTGATATCGCTTCCAAGAGGAGAGATTTCGAAGGTGGTTGCTGTAATTACCGGGCACTGCCTTATAGAAAAGCACGCAGAGCGGTTAAGTGTGCTGTCAAATAACTTTTGCCGGAGATGCATGGATGACTAGTAGGGGAACCTATTACAGTCCTATGGTATAATAACGGACCTCAAAGTCTATGTGTGCTGGCGAAAAACGTCAGCAGCCACTTACAACCTAACCTAACCCTGTCAAATATTCCCAAACACACGGCCGTTTGGTCGATAAATTCCTTCCAGTACTCCCTTCCTCACACATTCATCAGCCAATTTGTTCCCGGCGACTTCAATGTGACCAGGGACCCAGATTAGCTTAACCGTGTGCTGACGGATTTAGCAAAAATATTGTAAACAGTTCTTAAAGACTCCCGATTTCAAAGTGTTTGATTCCAAAGTTTCAGAGCTTCGATACTATCAACGAAAATTTTGATGGCACAGGGACGTAAGTTGCTTGTTATTTATCAATTGAAGGAGTTCTGCCTAGAAAAGGCTGCACTTGTCTGAAAGTCTCAATGAGGCCCAGATTTTATGGCGTTCAGAATATACTTTTTAAACCACCCCGATTGCCTAAGATATTCTATTAGAGACGTCAATAAGACACCGGCAATCCAGGTTATCGAAAAATATGTACCCCAAATGCTTAAGATGGCGCTTCATCAGACCCTAAAATTCACACAACAAGATCTTCACTAATTGCTTCTCCACTTCCCCACAACTCCTACAATAGTCCCTGTCAGAGATTCCCATATGCACGGTCATTTAACCGATTATGCAGTATTTTAACAGTAATAAACTAACTGCCCGTTTAAAGGTGAGAAGACTTTTTCTCCTCATAGGATATACTATTTCGGTCATTAATTTCAATACAGGAACAAGTCATTAATTCCAATAGAGGAACCAAGATGTCAGATTTACCCCGTTCGTGCACCGATTCAGAGCCATTTCTCGCACATTCATTAGCCAAATCGAACCAGGTTAGCTTGCCTCTGTGCTGACTGATTCGACGAAGGGATTGTATACAGTTCCTAACTACTCCCGATTTCACAGTGTTTGATTCCAAGACTTTAGAGCTTTGAGACTATCCTCCAAAATGTTAATGTTGCAAGAACGTAGTAGGTCCTTGTCAAAATCATCTGAGCGCCTTTATCAATTACAAGTACCTCAGCCGGTAAAGATTGTCCGGAAATCTCAATAAGGCCCAATTTCGAAGCACTCAGAGTATAGTCCCGAACCCATTTCCATATTCGATCCGTCCGTAAAAATTTAGATTGCATTATCTTTTATAATAGAGTTTCCACCCAGTCGTCACTAGTTAGTACTTGGACTACGACGGTTCCATCAAGATTTTAGACCCCAGATTTTTGTGAAAGTTCTCAAGCAGGTACAAAAAACTCATAACTAATATTTCATTCTTTTGTCTGTATTTCCTTTCCAAGAAAGCTTTGAGTCCAGGTTCACACCTTAGTATTTCGCCTAACAAATTTCTTTTTTTGAGTGTGAATTTTTTGGTTGGAACCACCAAAAAAATGTTGCTTGTGGCGACGAAATTCAGTTTATGCAATATAATTTAATTTCGGTTGGAACTATTAATTTCAATTGGCTCTGAAATTATTTGATTGTGACCACCAAATAATACGGTAGCGAAGTTGTTTTCTAACGTTTCTCAATCTGTGTCAAAATATCATTGTCAGGACTCTTTAGCAAATGTGAATGTGGCAGAACATAATTTCTTATATCAATTTGAGAATCCAATTTTTAATTTCGAAATTCTTTTGTTGATGCATTTTTAAAACAACACCATTTGATTCTCAAAAATTTGATAGATTAGTTATGTAACAATAAATTTATTATTCTAAAATGTTAACTTTTTACAATTATATTTGTTTCTATTATTTTTAAAAGAAAAGGACAACTTGTTACTTATTATTTATAAAAAACCTCCACTATTTTATAACACCTCCAGTATGAATGATTACTGGCTCTATGTTAAATTTTTTTATGTTTTTCAAAATTTCATAAAAATAAAAAATTGAAAAGAAAACAAAGTTATGACGTCTACATGAATGAAACGATCATTAATCATAACATTAAACGATCAACAGTTTTGTACGTCAATACTGAAATAATATTGAAAACTATGTTGTCTGGTATTGGACACAAAAGGAATAGTTTACATAGATTTGAAAAGATTTTTGTTTTTTTTGTATGTTTTTTCACACTTTATTTAGGAAATCTACTTAACAATAGAGTCACGGTTTCGCGAAGGTGGATTGGTGGATTATTTGTGTTGGATGGATGGATCAATGGTTGGTTGGTGGTGGTTTATGGAAGTGATGGTGGTGTCATGGATTTGAGGTGGTATGAGTGGCATGAAAACTATGTTAAGGAGAAAACAATAAGTCGAGATTTGTTATAACAAAATTTCTTTACAATTGATATAAAAAATCAGACATTTAACAAAAAATTTATGTTTTTCTAGCGAATTATGACTGTTAAACGTTGATTGATATGATTATTGTAAGAAATCAACAACACACAAAAACAAAATAATATTGGGAACAGATTGTATAATAAGTTAAAGTGAAAGAATTAAAAGAAGAAATTATAAAAATATTTTTAACAAATAAAATTCAAATGTTTGTTTTTATTAACATAGTCATTTGGGCATAATGGGACAGGAATGGAAACTTTGTTATTTAATTGCATAGTCGAAAATGACAGCATATAATGAAGGCATTCACTATGTAGATGTAGGCTGTTATTCATAATACTTATAGTAGACTTATTGTAGGTTTATTTGACAAATATGCCTGCAATATCTGTCAAATAAACCTACTTTAGTTATATTTCAGTTTTTATGAATAACCACCGTAATATATTAAAATATATATTTTATATATAAAACATCCCACCTTTATATGCACACATCTGTAAAGGAGGATGCGGGCAGAAGTGTCACTAGACTGACGGAATTTGGGAACATAAAAGGCGGGGACTTACAGAGCCACATGAAGATATCGGGACGATTGAAAGTGGACCCATACGCGAAGATCAATGACAGAATTCTACCCAAACAAGTCTTTAAAAGATATTTTTAAATATATTCCGGAAAGGAGCATATGGTCTACTAACTGTTGGAATCCAAAACAGGGTTCTCAAGTGTGGTTTACTGATGGCTCGAAGTAAACAAATGGGATACTGGTGAGGGGATTTTCGGTATGTTACCTTTTGGGAAATCTCCATCGATATTTCAGGCAGAAGATACATATGTGTATCCGAATGTCAGTCAATTAGCATTAAAGGCTTCATCAGCCAATGATGTAACTTCGAAACTTGTCATGGTTTGTATTCATTCCCTGAATGAATTGGGCCGTAACAAAGACCTTATTCTCATTTGGATGCTGGGCCATGAGGGGCACTTAGATAACGAACGGCCAATCGCGTTGCAAGACGCCTTTTCATCGTTCCGGAACCCTTCTGTGATTTTTCCAATGGGCACTTTAGGGAAAGTATACGATCATGGAGAGAATCTGAATTTGCCCACTTTTGGAACCACTGATCTGGACAGCGGCAGGCAAAAAATGTATCACTACATTTCCTGGGGTATCTTAATAATTACTTACTCTCGACGAAATAAATTTAAGGATTCTAACTGGTTGACGCTGAAACGACAAAACGCATTCTTTGAGAATTTCCGAGACTTCATGTCAAACGAACTCGACATCTAGGTGGACACTCGTAAGCTCCAATAGACATATGGGAGTCCGTGTCCAATAGGATTGGCCTTGTTAAAAGTTTCAACATATAGGGCACCTTCTAGGCTGAACAAAATATCAAATTGGTCGCAGTACATGGGGCTTTTTCTAATCTTATCTAATCCAACCCAGTCGGCATACTTATGACTCTCCCTTTATAAAATTGATGACATCTGTATACAATTTTTCAAAATATCCCCGGTGATATGTCAGCAGTTGGTCAGCGGTTGTTTAAACGAAGTGTTGGTTGCCGCCGATACTGGTGGGCACTGCTGACCAATTCACCAATAAGGAGGCAAAAAGTGATAAAATATTGTTTGTTGGTGCTCTTTCTATAACCTGAAACTATCGTCATACACTCAAAAAAATACGTTAGTAGATTTACTAATTTTTTTTTGCTAATGCTAGTTAGCTAAGTTTTAGCAAATTTTTAGTTGAGATTAGCATGTTAGCAAAAAATTCTTGTAAACTTCATTTAGCACATTAGCAATTTTAAACAAACTTTGAACTAATTTCTTTTGCTAAATTTGAAATTGAGTTGACAACATTTTTACAAGATTTTTTGCTAACATTAGCAAAAATAAATGGTAAATTTTTTTTTATTTTCAGAAAACTTAAAATGGCGCTATCTCGGAAACTAAGCCAGATAGAGCAAAATGGAGGGCATTTTTGGTTCTTAGAATCTCCATACTTTCGAGGGTCCTCTTCACATGTGTGGACCCTAATGGGACCTAACTTTGGATCCAAAAAAGTTAGCATTCCCGAAAATTTTAAAATGCTCATATCTCGGTAAATATTGCCGACACAACAAAAAGTCCAAAAGAATTTTAGTAGCTCCCAACACGTAGAACAAGACCGCCAAATAACCAAAAGCTCTCCGAGTAATATTTTTGAAGTTATCGAGTTTTTAAATTCTTAAGACCCCAGTGATCCCCTAAAATCACGTATCTCAAAAACTAAGCAAGGTAGAGCGAAACGGACACAAATTTTGGATCAAAAACTATGGCGATTTTTAAGGAACCCAACTAGGTCTAGGCCCATCGGGGTCTGGACCTATTGGGTCCGAACCCAATGGGGTCCTCAAATGTGTATGAACTAAGTTAAATTAAAAATTATTTCAGTTAACTAATTTTTAGCAAAACGTTTTTGCTAACTTTAGCAAAAAAATTGTGGGTTCAAAATCAGCAAATTTTCTTGTAGGTTTACAAGCTTTTTTTGCTAACTTTACAGTTTTTTTTTTGGAGTGTAGAAACTTGAAGTTTGAAATATGGGATCCTAAAGCTAACAAATATTCTGAAAAAAGTATCTTTTTAACATTTCGATTTAAACAGGCACAAAAAATCTACTTTGGTAATTCTTCTATCTCTTGAAAAGTTATAGAACTTGATATAGGGAATCCAATGTAAAAAGCATCGTGCCAAAAGTACTTTTTCGAAAATTCGATTTATAAACGTTCAAAAAGTTAACTTGACTTTTTTGATCTCCTGAAGTAATAGTCACAAAAAAACTTAATTTTTGACATGTAGGATCCATGTGTGCTAATCCAAGGTTAGATTGAATGGTCGTCTGCAATTTGGTGAATTCACTCGGAAGCCATAAGGGCCATTGTGATTCCCTTAATTGTTTTTTGCCAACTCCGCCTCTCATACAAAGTTCTACTTCTTAAACCAATCCGATTCCCTAAGATATTCTGCTAAAGAAGTCAATAAGACACCATTTAGGCAATTCAGTACCCGATTTCTGTAACTATGCGAGAAGTTTCCGCATCGAGAAAAATAAAAGAACGTTATAGTCTTCTTGTATTTTATAGGGTGATTTAAAAAAATAGCTTTGCATTTTTTTCGTGTTCGATGTTATTAACATGAGCATTATTGTTTAATGTACATTATTGAAAAACTGAATGACTACAATATTGTTTTATTTTTCTCGATGCAGAAACTTCTCCCATAGATACAGAAATCGGGTACAGGTCATCGAAAAATCTTTTCCCCAAATGCCTAAGGCGGCTTCTCACCAAATCCAGACATTTACGTAACAAGTGCTTCACTGACTCCTCCTCCAGTTGTCCAATAGTCCCTTTCAGAAATTCCAAAAAGGCCATTCGGCCGATTATACCGTCCGCTTGCCAAAAGTAAGAAGACTTTGTGCTCTTAGGATTTGGCAGTGCGATATCCTGCACGTAATCACTGATATCCACCTATCCTTCATACAATTGTCTGATATCCTATCATTTGCGTTCATCAATTCTACTATAGAACCGAGATGTCAGGTTACACCCGTCCCCCCACCGACTGCTGACTAATTTGACGATGGGATTGAATACAATCCCTAAGGCCTTCAAAGCTGCGAGGCTATCCACATAAATATTAATGGCGCAAGGACGAAGGTTCTATATCATTATCATCTGCGCCGCTTTATCAATTGCAAGTACATCAGCATGGAAATTACTACACTTGTCCTGAAGTCTCAATGAAGCCCCGATTTCGAGGCATTCCGAGAATACTCTCCATTTTTAATCCGTCCGGAAAGATTGATATCGCATTCTCAGTTATCATAGAGTTTTCCGCCCAGTCTCTCCTAGTTGGTATTAGGACTTCGAAGGTTCTGCCAATGTTCGTCTGTGGTGATATCGTTTACTAGCAGAAGAAAATTCAATTCAGGTACAATTGTATTCTGTAGGGAATACTGTAATACAACTCTTCAAGGAAGTTAAATATCTGAGAGTAATCTAAGAAACGGAGCAGACTTGGAATTCGCATTTATACTATTAGCAAGGTTATTGCGGCGTTATGGGTAGGGAATACACTTGTTGGTTAGACCTGGATTTTAAGCCCCAAAATGCTCCTGTGGATCTATAAGATGATTATTAGACCGATCATGACGTATACTGCCATAGCCTGGTGGCCAAAAACTGCGATGGGGATGCAACGGCAAAGCATGGCCAGGTAAACCATCTGGTTTGTATATTTATCACGGGTGCTATGCAAACCCGCCCACTATCACCGAAGAAGCCATTTTTAGTCTCACACTTCTTGACATTTTCATCAGATCTACAGCAACCATTGCTGCGCGTCTGATGAGTATCGATTTCTCTGACCCTCGTAACTTGATCGGTCACTCTAATATCCTTTCTTCAATAGGAATTAATGAGTTTTGGAAGGAAATTTCAGTTTGTAATACTGAGTATATCAAAATGGGATGAAGGTAGGTCAACTGTGGACCCTAAACTTGTACACGGAAGAATTAAAATGACCATTGGAGTGGGAGCTGGTGTTTACGGCCTTTCTATGTAAAAAAATATCAATTCTAACAATTTGGAAGTTGGTTTAGTTCTTCTATAAAGAAATTTTTTTCTCCAGGTCCGATTTTGTACAATTCCGAAACTAACCTGTGTATAACCATAAGACATAGTCATAAACAGATATTTTATAAAAGTTGTTTATAAATAAACTGTTAGTGTTTGTCCCATAGTGCACTTATAAATAGCTATAGTTAATAGTTGTTTCACCATAAAGTGACTCTATCATTCATCACCTTCTTCATTTGGATTTTTTCTCTATTTGGAAGTTTTTTATAATACAGTTTATAATATATCATTTTTCTGTTAAAAAATAAAAAAAAAAGAAGAAACCTTTCACGAAATTAGCCAGAAATTCCAAAAAATACATTTCAAATTCTAAATTCTTGAAGAATTTCATATAGTTTTTTTTATAATTTATAACAAACATCGCGTTGAGTTGACATTGACGCATGCACTGACAACTTCATTAATAAATATTTTGTAGTTTGTCATATTCTTCTATACACAAGACAAAAAGCTTAGAAATTTTCAGAGTTTCAGACAGACCGACAGTCATCAAGAAGAAGTTGTTTATGGTAAAAAATAGTGGCTGACACGCTAAACACAACCAAAACGTTAGCAACATCTCTAACAGTGACAAGTGATCTTCAAGATGAATTTTGACAGCTACAAACTCTGTTAGTTTTTCGGTTCATAAGTTCTTATGCTGGATCATTTATATTTTAGAGTTTTTTTTGTCGTTGGTATCTTTTACTTTTAGTTCGTTAGTTAGGGTTGTGGTATTAATGATTTTCAACAAGTTTTTTTTTTATATGGTTTATAGGTGGAAAAGATTTTTTTGTTGTTATTCTATGAAATATTTTGTGATAGTGATCAGATGATCATGAGGAGTTTTAGTTATTTATTGTTAATTAAAAAATATTAAAGAAATTTTTTTATAAAAAAAATTCTTATCGATATATTAATAACCAATTTTGTATAGAAAAGTTTGTTATAAAAAATGTTCGAAAGAATTGCTAAAGTTTCTTAGAAAAGTTTGTTATCGATAACAAATTTTCTATAGAAAAGTTTGTTATCGATAACAAATTTTTCTATAAAAAAGTTTTGTTATCGATAATAAATTTTCTTTAGAAAAGTTTGTTATCGATAATAAATTTTCTATGGAAATAAATTTTCTATCGATAATGAATTTTCTATAGAAAAGTTTGTTATCGATAACAAATTTTCTATAGAAATGTTTTTTATCGATTACAAATTTTCTATAGAAATAGTCTGTTATCGAAAACAAATTTTTCTATAAAAAAGTTTGTTATCGATACTAAATTTCTATAGAAAAGTAGGTTATCGATAACAAATTTTCTATAGAACAGTTTGTTATCGATAACAAATTTCCTATGGAAAAGTTTGTCATCGATAACAAATTTCTGATAGAAAAGTTTGTTATCGATAACAAATTTCCTATGGAAAAGTTTGTCATCGATAACAAATTTCTGATAGAAAAGTTTGTTATCGATTACAAATTTTCTATAGAAAAGTTTGTTATCGATAACAAATTTTCAATAGGAAAGTTTATTATCGTTAACAAATTTTCAATAGAAAAGTTTGTTATCGATTACAAATTTTCTATAAAAAAGTTTGTTATTAATTTTCTATAGAAAAGTTTGTTATCGATAACAATTTTTTTTTCTTGTTATTCATAACAAATTTTCTATAGAGAAGTTTGTTATCCATAACAAAAAAATCTATAGGAAAGTTTGTTATCGATAACTCATTTTCTTTAAAAAAGTTTGTTATCGATAGCTAATTTTCTATAGGAAATTTGTTATTGATTCATCGATAGCTAAAGTTTGCTATCGATAGCTAATTTTTTGTATGGAAAGTTTATTATCGATAACTTATCAATAAATCGATGACTAATTTTCTATAGAAAAGTTTGTTATCGATAAAAAATTTTCTATAGAAAAGTTTGTTATCGATAAAAAATTTTTAATAGAAAAGTTTGTTATCAATAATAGAAAAGTTTGTTATCAATAACAAACTTTTCTATAGAAAATTTTTTATAGAAAGGTAGGTTATCGATAACAAAATTTTCTATAGAAAAGTAGGTTATCGATAGCAAATTTTCTATTGCAAAGATTATTATCGATAACAAATTTTCTATAGATAAGTTTGTTATCGATAACAAAATTTGTGTAGAAAAGTTTGTTATCGATAAAAAAATTTCTATGGAAAAGTTTGTTATCCATAAAAAATTTTATATAGAAAAGTTTTTTATCGATAACAAAATTTCTTTAGAAAAGTTTGTTATCGATAACAAATTTTCATAGAAAAGTTTTTTATCGATTACAAGATTTCTATAAAAAAGTAAGTTATCGATAACAAAATTTTCTACAGAAAGGTAGGTTATCGATAGCTAATTTTCTATAGAATAGTTTGTTATCGATAACAAATTTTCTATAGAAAAAATTGTTATCGATAACAATTTTTATATAGAAAAGTTGGTTATCGATAACAAATTTTTCTATAGAAAAAATTGTTATCGATAACAACTTTTCTATAGAAAAGTTGGTTATCGATAACAAATTTTTCCATAAAAAAGTGTGTTATCGATAACAAATTTTCTTTAGAAAAGTTTGTTATCGATAACAATTTTTCAAGAGAAAAGTTTGTTATCGATAACAAATTTTCAATAGAAAAATTTGTTGTCGATAACAAATTTTCAATTGAAAAATTTGTTATCGATTACAAATTTTCTATAGAAAAGTGTGTTATCGATAACAAATTTTCTATAAAAAAGTTGGTTATCGATAAAAAAATTTCTATAGGAGAGTTTGTTATCGATAACAAATTTTCTGTGGAAAAGTTTGTTATCGATAACAAAATTTTCTCTAGAAATTTTTTAATGTTTTCAAAAGAAAAGTTTGTTATCGATAACAAATTTTTTATAAGAAAGTTTATTATCGATAACAAATTTTCAATAGAAAAGTTTGTTATCGATAATAAATTTTCTATAGAAAAGTTTGTTATCGATAACAAATTTTCTATAGAAAAGTTTGTTATCCATAACAAATTTTCTATAGAAAAGTTTGTTATCCATAACAAATTTTCTATAGAAAAGTTTGTTATCCATAACAAATTTTCTATAGAAAAGTTTGTTATTCATAACAAATTTTCTATAGAAAAGTTTGTTATCCATAACAAATTTTCTATAGAAAAGTTTGTTATCCATAACAAATTTTCTATAGAAAAGTTTGTTATCCATAACAAATTTTCTATAGAAAAGTTTGTTTTCCATAACAAATTTTCTATAGAAAAGTTTGTTATCCATAACAAATTTTCTATAGAAAAGTTTGTTATCCATAACAAATTTTCTATAGAAAAGTTTGTTATCCATAACAAATTTTCTATAGAAAAGTTTGTTATCCATAACAAATTTTCTATAGAAAAGTTTGTTATCCATAACAAATTTTCTATAGAAAAGTTTGTTATCCATAACAAATTTTCTATAGAAAAGTTTGTTATCAATAAAAAATTTTCTATAGAAAAGTTTGTTATTTTCTATAGAAAAGTTTGTTGTCGATAACAACTATTCTATAGAAAAGTTTTTTATCGATAACAAATTTTCTATTTTATATAGAAATTTTCTATAGAAAAGATTGTTAGCTTTAACAAATTTTCTTTAGAAAAGTTTGTTATCGATAACAAATTTTTTATAGAAACGTTTTTTATCGATAACAAATTTTTTATAGAAAAGTTTGTTATCGATAACAAATTTTTTATTGAAGTGTGTTGTCGGTCACAAATTTTCTATAGAAAAGTTTTGTTATCGATAACAAATTTTCTATAGAAAAGTTGTTTATCGATAACAAATTTTCTAAAGAAAAGTTTGTTATCAATACTTGGATGACTAATTTTTTTAAGAAAAAATTACTTTCGATAACTAATTTTCTATAGAAAAATTTATTATCAATACATCGACGACAAATTTTTAAGAAAAAATCTTTTAAGAAAAAATATGTTATCGATATCTCGTTAACTCATTTTCTATAGAATAGCAAACTTTGTTTTCTATAGAAAATTTGTTATCGAGAACAAACTTTTCTATGGAAAATTTCACATCGATAAAAAACTTTTTTATGGAAAATATGCTATTGATAACGTACTTTTCTATAGAAAATTTTGTTATCGATAACCTACTTTTCGATAGAAAATTTGTTATCGATAACAAACTTTTCTATAGAAATTTTTTTATCGATAATAAACTTTTTTATAGAAATCTTGTTATCGATAAAAAACTTTTCTATGAAAATTTTTTACAGATAACAAACTTTTCTATTGAAAATTTCCATAACAAATTTTCTAGAGAAAAGTTTGTTATCGATAACAAAATTTTCTATAGAAAAGTAGGTTATCGATAGCAAATTTTCTATAGAAAAGTTTGTTATCGATAACTAATTCTCTATAGTTAAGTTTTTTTATCAATACTTCGATGACTAATTTTTTAAAGAAAACTTTTCTATAAAAATTTGTTATCGATAACAAACTTTTGCATAGAAAATTTCTATATAAAATAGAAAAGTTTGTTATCGATAACAAATTTTCTATAGAAAAGTTTCTATAGAAATTTTTTTTATCGATAACAAATTTTCTATTTTATATAGAAATTTTCTATGCAAAAATTTGCTATCGATAACAAATTTTTATAGAAAAGTTTGTTATCGATAACAAAATTTTTATAGAAAGGTTTTTATCGATAACAAATTTTTTATAGAAAAGTTTGTTATCGATAACAAATTTTCTATAGAAAAGTTTGTTATCGATAACAAATTTTTTATAGAAAAGTTTGTTATCGATAACAAATTTTTGATAGAAAAGTTTGTTATCGATAACAAATTTTTTATAGAAAAGTTTGTTATCGATAACAAATTTTTTATTGAAAAGTTTGTTATCGATAACAAATTTTTATAGAAAAGTTTGTTATCGATAACAAGATTTCTATAAAAGGTTTGTTATCGATAAAAAAATTTCTATAGATATCGATAACAAATTTTCTTTAGAAAAGTAGGTTATCGATAACAAAATTTTCTATAGAAAAGTAGGTTATCGATAGCAAATTTCCTATAGAAAAGTTTGTTATCGATAACTAATTCTCTATAGCTAAGTTTTTTTATCAATACTTCGATGACTAATTTTTTAAAGAAAAAGTTACTATCGATAGTAACAAATTTTCTGTAGAAAATTTGTTATCGAAAAAAAATGTTCAATAGAAAAGTTTTTTATCGATAACACAATTTCTATAAAAAAGTTTGTTATCGATAAAAACATTTCTATAGGAAAGTTTGTTATCGATAACAAATTTTTTATATTAAAGTTTATTATCGATAAAAAGTTTTCTATAGAAAAGTTTGTTTTCGATAACTAATTCTCCATAGTAAAGTTTATTATCAATATTTCGATGACAATTTTTTTAAAGAAAAACTTACTATCGATAACTAATATTCTATAGAAAAATTTATTATCAATACATCGACGACAAATTTTTAAGAAAAAATCTGTTATCGATATCTCGATAACTCATTTTCTTTGAAAAAGTTTGTTATCGATAATTAATTTTCTATAGGAAGTTTGTTATTGATTCACCGATAGCTAAAGTTTGCTATCGATAGCTAATTCTTTATATGGAAAGTTTATTATCGATATCTTATCGATAAATCGATAACTAATTTTCTATAATAATGTTTGTTATCGATGACTAATTTTCTATTGAAATATTTGTTATCGATAGATAATTTTCTTTAAAAAAAATTTGCTATCGACACATCAATAGTTAATTTTCTATATAAAAGTTTGTTTTCGGTAACTAATATTTAAGAAAGTTTGTCATCGATACATATTAACTAATTTTATATAGAAAAATTTGTAATCGATAAATCGATAACAAAAGTTCCTTAAAAAAATTAACATGTAAAAAAAAATAAAAATTATCGATAATTCCATAGTTAATTTTCTACAGAAAAGCTTGATATCTCTAATAAATTTTGCTATCGATACATAAATTCTTTTCTATAGAAAATATTGTTATCGATAACTTATTTTCTTTACAAAATATAACGGTTCAAAAATCATGACATGTCAACTGCCTGATATCATAATTATCTTAAAATTATTTTCTTTTAGGATTTACCACAAATTGAATTCTTGTCCATGTTAATCAAAGTGTGTGACCGATGTAATTACATTTTTAAATTTTACATCCAAGTGGTTGTTTACCCAGCAAAACTTTGGTAATGGGTAGTGATTATATAACACATTACCACCTTATAACACATTATACCTTATTTGTAGCATTATTTTAGGATGTCTTACCAAACATTTGTTCCACAACGTATTATTTTAAAGTGAAAAATAATGCATTACTAATAATTTGCTACGTAATGCATGATTATTGGAAAAATGTATTTCATATTTATTATTTCTAAACATTATATCATGGATGATTTATATTTGGTTACATTATGTATTATTTAAAAGTTTGAAATAATGCATTATTTATAATTAAATGCATTACAATAACATAAAAAATAATTATTTTATAAAAAAATGCATAAGTTTAAACTAGAGATGGGCTCACGACAAGAAATTTCTAACGACTCACACTCACTAGCATATTATATCTAATTACACTCACTTACAATCACGTGAGTAAATTTAATACAAAATTACTTTTTCACTACTCGTAACACCTTATATATTACGTTCTGGTATGCTATATTATATACCTTACTCGTAACCTATAAAATATCATATATTTTACACCTTACTGGTATTCTTCGTTCTAAATTTATGACTTATTTTATACCTTACTGGTATTCTATGTGATAATGTGGATGCATTACTTTGAGTCTCATCGCCTGTTAAAATCATCAATGCTGCAATGTATAAAATAAGAGATCATATACCTTATTTTATACCTTATTTGGTAATCTAAGTTTTGCTGGGTATTGTTGAAATTCAACAAAACATACTCATTATTACAACAATTATTACCAAATGTTTAATGTTAAAAAGTTGGTCATAAGATTGGGTGACAAAAGAGGGGTTGACATGATTTTTTGGTAAGAAAATAATAATGGTCAAGACAATTTTAAACAACCCTTTCGTGTGACATTTTATCATAAAAAGCAAGAATAAGTAAAAACACTTAAAGAAAAAAGTTTGTAAAACTGTAAAACGATATTTGATAGAGAAAATTTTCATTAAGCAATGGCAAAAATTTATTTTATTATTTTTAGTAGTCAGAAATGTATTCCTATTGATATTTAAATAAATAAAGAACATATATATAATGGCAAAAAATAGAGATTTAAAAATTTACCAATCTTTAAATAAATGTAATTTTTTAACAAAAAATTTGGAATGTTTGAAGCAATAAATTTTCAAGCTCGAGGTCTTTGTTGTTTAAATATTTGTTTGTAACAATTTGGAATTTTTAGAAAAATTTATGTAAAATGCAATTAATAATGTATTTGAAATAGTCTTTTTTAAATGCACTATTTTCAAAAAAAAAGATAATTTTTTTTTAGAAAATTTGTAATTTTTAATATTACAAAGTTTTTGTCTAACAATAAGTTAAAGTTAAGTTAAAGAACAACTTTTTACCAACAATTTTTTTTTGTGTACCATCAAGAGTATGCATTATTTAATGACTATAATTTTGTGGTATTGATGGTAAATATGGTTAAAATTAAAATTAAACTAAAGAAATTTTCCAAAATATACATGTCAAATCATGCAATATGATGTTTCTTAATATACCTGCAATATGTTTAAGTGCCTTTTTTATATGTTAAAGGTCAGAGTATGGTATGGTTGGTCATAATGGTTTTCCTAAAATTGTTTTAAAAATTGATTAAGAGTATGTATTTAGTTTAGTGTAAACTTATTATGTGTGGTTGTAGTGTGGTAAATTTAAACAAATTAAAATTTCATTAAAATAAATGTGTAAATTTTAGACATGTTCGTTGTTTTTCTTTTGTTCGTTTTAATTTTAATAACAATTTAAAGAAAATGTTTAAAATTAAGAGAGTATAAAATAATAAATAAAAAAAACAACAACAAAATGAAAGCGCTGATGTGACAACAAGAAACATGTTCTGGCAAAAATTTCGAAAAGTAAATAATTAAATAGAAAATTATGCCAATTCTTTGATCTTTTAAAGACAACAAAACAAGAACAACGAAGACAATCATTAAGAAATAAGAGGAAAAACAACCCTATTTTTTTGTAAAACATTTTACCCCACCCGATTCCCGTTCATAATTACACCATTTCTTAAAAACAAAGGAAATGAATTAATGCTTACGGTTCGAAGGACCATAAACAAACTTTAATTTTAATAAGTGACAGTGTTAAACTGGGCTTTATTATTTTTCATATTCGTGACCACAAAAGTGACATTTTCCCTGGGTCAAAGTCAGACGCGGATTCAGCTCTTGCGTTTGAGAGGGACAATTTTTTTTACTTTACTTTCTTACAAGGAAATTCAGGACGGATTTGCATCATTGATTTAGATTTTTACGGTATACCCCTTGTAAAGTATGATTTATTATATAGAAACATTTTCAAATATTATAAATTTATTACTACAAAAGAGGTTCATTAACAAAATTTTTGAAATTTTGAAAAATTTTCCTGATATTAAAATTCTGAGATTCAGAAATAATTTCCCAATTGAAAAAATATCAAATTTATGAAATTTTTCATCTAGTAAGTTTTCTGATTCATTTGCTTGAAAAAAAAAATTTTAAGATTCAGTGACATTTTTCCAATGGAAAAATTCAGAGGATGTGAGGTATTTTGCTTAAAGAAAAGCTTTTAGCATTTGTAAAATTCTAGCTATAGAAAAATTGTCAGATTCCGATGCACTTTCATGTAGAAAAAGAGAAAGATACTAAGCCTTTTTTTACCAAAAAATTCTACCAATTAGAAATATATAAAAAAATTCCCAAATTTAGAGCATTATTAACCCTCTAACCGGCAAGACCGTCTTAAGACGGTCTTCGAGTTTTGGGCTCCAAAGTCGTATTTTTAATTTTTTCGCTTCAAAAAAGACAAAAATGTCCGTGGATAACATTGTTTTACATTTGTTATACTCCCCAACACGTTCTGACAATTTGTTTGTCAGCTGTTATCAATCAAGTGCAAAAAGTCAACAAATTTGCATCGAAAATTATTTCGCAAATTTTATTTTTTGCAACTATTAAAAAAACACATTTAGAATAAAGTGATCCACTTCAAAATTTTTCTGTAAGTAGTTAACATATTTTATTTGAGTTTTATAATATTTTTGAATTAAAAAATAAAATATAATTGTGCTTTCCAGACGAAATACTAAAGGCCGTCTCTAGACGGTCTTGCCGGGTTGAGTATACAAAAATGTCCCCCTGATTTTAATTTTTGTTTTCACCATTTGTTCAGGAAAACACTTTTTTGTGCTTTTTCTTTTATTATATTTAACCTTTTATTAACATTTTGTGTTAGATATGGATCTAACTAAATGTTCTTAAAATAAAAATATCAATTTCGAGGAATCGAGTTCATCGATTCTGTGGAGAGATCTGTCAAGAGCACTGATGAAAACTTTGATTGTGATGACAGTGTTGCTGATCCCACTTATGTTTTGGATAATATCGAGCCCGATACATTGCTAGAAAATGCAGATCATACTGCGACTACCGATACATTTGTAAAGGCAATTAATTTATCTCTGAATTTGAGCGCGATAGACATACCCTCGAAAGAAGAAAACTACTTTCGTTGAAGATGTAGCGGAGGTAGAAGCGTTGGGACACAAGAACGTCGACTTCAACTGAAACAAAAGCATCCTTCAAATGCAAAAGAGCCAGATCTCCCTTCCCAAGAGCTAAATCTACTGAACCTTCAGTTCAACCTAATCATTTGCAGGTATGACACTAATAAGCTTTCGCATTTATAGTCAATCATATTACTGCGTGTACACTACCGACCGATAGCGAAATGAACAAAGAACAGAGAGGATTTTTCGTAGAACACATAACCTCAATCATACTTGGGACCAAAGCATTGAGGCATTAGTTTTTTTCATGTAAAATGCCAATGAAATAGCGGGCATTGGCATTGTTTTTTTTATACAAAAGTAATGCCAGGTCCCAAGTATGACCTCAATCAATGAAGTCTATGTGAATACTGTTTTATGGAATGATAGCAAATTTGTCCCCCTAGCATTGACATATGCCATTTTTGAGCGTCTCTGAAGAACTAATCCTGATGAACAACTATCGAAGGCACCTCGGTATGATAGAAATCAGAAGAATTTCATCGAAATCAACTGCCCTCAAACTATACTACAATACAATGCTCGCATGGGTGGAGTAGATCTTTTGGATGGCACATGGGTCGATACCATATTTTGGCTAAGGCGTGGATTCTACTCTACAAAAGTATTAATTTTATACAAAGGCTTACACGCCGAGAAAGCCAATGCTTCTAACAATGTGTCCGATGGTGAACTGTTTTAACCGCTTCAAGGTTTCCATGAGGAAATAGCTAGACTTGTTTCAAAAACAAACGGTCTCTAGGGCTACTATCGTCTGCTAAAAATCTCGATGAGCCTTTATCACCACAGCCTGGCACATTGGGTGTTGGGAAAAGAGCTGTTCATCAACTTGCTGATGTTTGATTCGATGGCGTTGATCGATTTCCCTGGTGTCGATCGATTTCCCTAAAAGAGGTGCAAACATTGCAATAAATCTGACACCCAAGTCGTTTGTTCCAAATGCGACCTGAATTTTTGCGGGCATATCGATAAAAATTGCTTCTGGGGCTACCACCATCGAAAACAATATGTATTTTAACATTGTTTGCTCCTTTTTCTCAATAAAACTTTTTTATAGATAAAGTTTATCTGAGATATTTTATTACATGCAAACCGGCAAGACCGTCTATAGACGGTGTTCACTATTTTTCACCTGGCGCTCTTTCAAAATGCTTTTTTCACCTGAAAATTTAAACTTAAGTTTCTTTTGACTATATCTATTTGGAAAAAAAATATTGGCTTTATCCGAGCATTTTTATGGTCTTGCCGGTTAGAGGGTTAATGGTGTGGCCCATAAACATATGGAAAAATACTAATTATAACGCACAACTTCAAAATATGAAAAATGGCATCGCACAGTGGACCGAAAATTAAAAGTCCCGGTCAAAGAGTAGAAATAATCATCCAAACTGATTGAAATGTGTGTCCAATATGGATTTAGGGTCGCTGAATTCATGTATGCTCTTAGAATTTTGAAATTTTTGATGGTTTACGAGATATTGGGATCCAAACTTTTTTATTTTTGGATTTTTTCAGTTTTAATGTAATTTTTCATAGAAGATGGGTAATTTATCTTTATTTTTTTATGCTAATATGATAATAGGGACTTGTTTTAAAACACTGCATGCTTGGATTGCTAAAAAATTGCGTGGATAGCAAAATTCACAAAACGCGATATATAGAAATAAAATAGAAATAAAAGGTTATACCACTTTATATAAATTATAAATATCATCTGTCTTTATAATTTTTCTAAGACTTTTTTCAAATTCGGCAAATAATACACTGAGAAAAATTACTCTGAAATTTTAACCGTCAAATATTTCGGCAGGGTTAAAGAAAATGGGTATAAAACCACTATGGGAGTTAAAGAGGACGTAAACCACTAGTTTCCTGTTCCTACTTTTTTAATAGAACTTGGGCAATTTTTTTTCCTAACCTAAAAATTTTGTTTTTTTCAGAGTAGAATTTTTATTACATATTTGTATTGACATTAAGTTTTTTTTGGTTTAACTTTGGATTTGAAGCAGTACTAAAAGAAAATTATAAAGGTATGCCTTTAATGAACGCGAATGTTGCAAAATTGCAAAAAGAAAAAATCGCCATTTTTGATTTTTTTTAACTTTTTTTTTGTTTTTGCCAAATTCGGAGTCAAAGGCCCCTAAAAGATATTATAAGACCTTTTTCTTAAAAAAATATGACCGGTGTTTACTCTACACGATCTACTGTGCATCGTAACAAACTATTTACGCAAAATTTCAGCACCCTACGACGACTGGAAGGTGATGCTAACAGATCACATGTGCTTGCAACCTCCGAATAATTTTTCACTAAAAATTCAAAATGCTGATATTTCGAAAACTAAGCAAGATAGAGCAAAACCGAGAAAAATTTCAAAAGAAAGACAGAAAAAAACTGTAGAACAGCCTTCCTCTATCCACGTGTGGACCCAATAGGTCCGAAATTTTGAATTAAAAATTCGCATTCCGGAAAATATTAAAAAGTTAATATCTCGGTAACTTGAGCCCACACGATAAAAAGTCCAAAAGCATTCTTGTTGCTATTTACTTGTAGAACTTGAGCACAGAATACCCGGAAGCCCTGAGATAAAAATTTTATGAGTTATTTGATTTTCAATTTTTTAAGGACCCAAAAACCCATTTAATTTAATATTTAATTTACTATTTATTAACAGCCGATTTCTCAAAAGGCTTTTTCGACGACCGGGACAAAAAGTGGTGGGTAGATCTGCAACTATGTCTAGAGTATCCTTGTTTTATCTGGAGTCATTTGAATCAACCACAAACAAGTGCCGTTCTAAAGACCGAAAAAAACCGTTCCAATGTGTAAAATTTACACTGTAAATACATGGAAAAAAAATACTTTTCGAGTTTATGAGCTGATTTCTTAAAATGTTTGTTCTATACTGGACAAAAAGCTGCGAAAGATCGCCTAGAGTAGCCTTCTTCCATCCTAAAGACCGACCCAATTTTATGTAAATATATAGAAAAAACAAGATTTAAAGAGTTTATCAGACGATTTCTCCAAATTTTTGTTCTACGACCGAGACAAAAAAGTTGGGTAGATCGGCAATTATGTTTAGAGTATCCTTGTTTCATATGGAATTATTTTTTTTTTTATAAATTCATCTTTATTTGCAATCTATTTTACACAATTAAAAATAATAAGCAAATTATATAATTATTAATTATTTGAAGTAACCACAAAAAAGTGCCGTCCTAAAGACCGACGGTCTTTTTCGGTCTTTAGGATGACACTTTTTTGTGGTTGATTCAAATGACTCCATATGCAACAAGGATATTCTAAACATAATTGCCGATCTACCCACAGCTTTTTGTCCCAGTCGTAGAACAAAAATTTAGATAATTCGGCTAGTAGGTTCTTGTCAGAGCTTCCAGACTTGGGCATTTATCTTTAAAGTTGGGGATTTCATGCGCGAAAAAAGGACAAGAAATGTCATTTGGGGATTTTTATGGGGATTTCTAAAATTATTTTGGGGATTTTTTGGGGATATTCAAAAGTGTATATATTAAATACCACAAGCTAAATTTAATGTAATAATCGGTTTTTAAAAAATGTTTAAAAATCGTTTATATAGGCGTTTGGGGATTTTTGGGGATTTTTTATTGCTAAATCTACGAAATAAAATTATTAAATTACCATTCATAGAATTTTTAAAAAACTAAAGAAGTTTTTTTTTGTCTGACTAAAAAAACGATTTTTTAATGTTTGGGGAGTTTTGGGGATATTTTGTTAGATTTTTGAGGACAACGGAAAAAAGTACCTGCCAACGCTGGTTCTACTCAAGACCCAATTAGACATTCTCAAAAACTAAGACGGTAGAGCGAAACGGACAAAAATGTTGGATCAAAATCTATAGCAATCTTAAAGAGCACAATCGGGTCTGATCCCAAACTTCTAAGAATTAAGTTAAAAACTCATGAGCTATGTCTTTTTAGAATTTAGTTAAATTTAGTTAAAACTTCTCAAAATTTCGTTAAAAATTATTAAGAATTTAAATAAAAGCTCATATTTTTTTTTGTCTGACTAAAAAAACGATTTTTTTAATGTTTGGGGAGTTTTGGGGATATTTTGTTAGATTTTTGAGGACAACGGAAAAAAGTACCTGCCAACGCTGGTTCTACTCAAGACCCAATTAGACATTCTCAAAAACTAAGACGGTAGAGCGAAACGGACAAAAATGTTGGATCAAAATCTATAGCAATCTTAAAGAGCACAATCGGGTCTGATCCCAAACTTCTAAGAATTAAGTTAAAAACTCATAAGCTATGTCTTTTTAGAATTTAGTTAAATTTAGTTAAAACTTCTCAAAATTTCGTTAAAAATTATTAAGAATTTAAATAAAAGCTCATAGAATTTAGTTAAAAAATTTTGTAAAAACTTCATAGAATTTAGTTAAAACTTTTCAAAATTTTTCCATTTTATAGTTAAAATTTACAAAATATTACACTATTTTGTTTTCCCTATTTAAAAAAAAATATGAACTTAAACGAATGAAAAAATCATTAGCGATAAATCAAAACAATTTTTTCTCCAAACTTATTATACCCTCCAACCACAGTATGGGGGTATACTCACTTTGTCATTCCGTGTGTAACGCATCGAAATATCGGTCTAGGACCCCATAAAGTATATATATTATTGATCAGTGATCCATTCTAAGACATTCTGGCGATGTCCGTCTGTCCGTCCGTCCGTCCGTCCGTCCGTCCGTCCGTCCGTCTGTGGAAGACACGATACAGTCCAAAGTAAAAGAGCTAGGCTCCTGAAATTTGGCACGAATATGTCTTATGGTATTGGGCTGGTTAAGTTCGAACATGGGCAAAATCGGATCAGGGGGAAAAAAGTTCCCCTCTTAAGAACTAAACAAACCTCAAAAAAAAAACATTTTTTATAGGTTTTTTGTACTTTTGCTTAGCAAACGAAACATTTTATGTCAAAAGAAGTTCAAAGTCTTGATGTTGGATCCAGGAAGGTTGTCTCCCACCGACATAACCCCCCCCCCCCCAAAAAAAAAAAAAAAAAGACGCCCCTGTTTTTTTTTTTACGTGTTGGAGGGTATATTAGATTCGGCACAGCCGAATTTAACACTCTCACTTGTTGTTAGTTATTTTCCTATTTTTTGGTTCCCTTTTTTTGTGTATAGGATCCTCCACCAGGAAAAAAAAATCTGGTAAAAGATTTTAAGGAATTTCTGATTGTTTGCCTTTTGGCACTTTTGTACTTTTTTGATTTGGTACTTTTTTGATTTCCCAAAATAATGTAAACTTCAAATTTTTAACCTAGGATCATCCAGAAAAATAACGGGAAAAAACAATTTTTGGAAAAAGCATGAAAAGGGAAAATTTTATAATTATTTAAACAAAAACCCCAGAAACCAATTTAAAATTTTTAGGGTATAAAGGAGAAAATAATTGGTAAATGTGGGACACAATTTTACTTTTTATTGTAGAATTTTTTGGTTAAAGAATCCATGTTATACGGAAAGGCTGAATGAAATAAAGCGAAATGAAACGTTTTTCTTTCTCAATTTTCTTACTTTAGTTTTTTTTATCCAAAACTTTTTTTTCTAAATATTTTTCTCTCAAAATTTTGTTTCCACTCATAATTTCCTGATTTCAGTTGTTACTAGGCAAACTAAAAAAAGTGCTTCGTTTTTATTTCAGAAGGTATAACAATTTAAATTAAACACAAATTCAGATCATGAAAAAACAAAAAAAAAGGAGCCGCATTTGTTGGAGCTTTGTCAGAGCTAATTTGGAATTAGTGTAATCATGTCTTATTTTATTTGCCAAAATTGTATCTTCATCATGGCAAAAATCTGCAGAAAACAACAACAAATCTTTTAGTTGCCTGCATGTTTTATTTGACTAATACGAGACGATTAACTGTTACGCGTGTACATCAAGTGACGGCAAAAATATGTATGAAAACCCCCAAAACAGAGAACGACAACTTATGGCGTTTTTTGCTATTTTTTTGCATATGCCATAATACATTCAACGACGAACGACATTATTAAACAAGCCAAAACAATCTACAACTCGTCAAGAGCCAAGCAAAATGTCGCCGACGACATTTTATTTCGCCAGATTTTCGTTAATAATTTTTCATTGTACAGAATAGTACGAGTACTATGTGAAGAAGGTACTTTTTTTGTTTTGCAAATAGTAGACTTGATTAGAGTGGGGTGAAAAAGAAAATGTAAAATTTTTAAACGGTTTTAATATTAAAATTTTAAAATTTAAGATAAATTTTTATCTGATCATTCTATCACACGATTCCATTTTTAATTTGTCATTTGATCCCAAAAATGGATTATCCAAAAAATATGTGAGTATATTTTATTAGATTAGATTTAGATAACTAGATATAATTATATCCCAAAAATGGAACGGAAAATATAATCTAATTTGATATTACAAAAAATTAGATCTAATAAGATAAAATAATATATAATTATATCTTATTATATCTAATATGATATTCAATGTCAAATTAGATGAAATTTACCGTTTCGTTTTTGGCATCTAATTATATCTAATTATATCAAATTTGATCTAATAAGATATAATCATATATTTTTGAATCCTCCATGGGATCATGTAATAGATCAATTTATATATAATTATATTATAAAAATATATTACTATATCAAAACTTTTTTACTCGAGGTACTATCCAAAAAAAAATTAATTTTTTTGAGGGTATAGTTTCTTTAAAATTATTCTTTAAAGATCCACTCTAATTTTTCATATCATACATTTTTTCACTGTACCCTTCTGCCGCTGCTGCTTTCACATGTGCATAATGTGTTTTATGCTTAAAATATTACAAAGGATTTGATACAATTAATCACCCCAACAGATTTTCTGTGTTCTTCTTCATCAAATACAAAACGTAAGAAATGTTTTTTTTTTTTTTGTAAAAATGCTCAAGTACGAGCGAAAAGAAAAAAAAAATAGTTGGCATTGTCGACGTGACAAAAATTTTACTTGATTTTGTCTTAATTAACGCCAAACGCTTCAATAGCTATAAAATATGTGTGATGCACAGTATATAATAATGTTGCAATGCATTGATTATACCCTACATGACTATAAAGCGGTTATAGGTTTGGAAATAAGTTGGTAAAGTTGAAATTCGTGAAAGATTAATGGAAGTTTTTCTGTGGTTAAACCAAAAACCTGACAACAATTTTTGGCGCCCACCTTGGGGCGCAACAGACCTCAGCGCATATATGAGCTGATGTGAATCGTTTATCAATAATAAACTTTTCAAGTCGTTTTTAACTATCCGTATTCATTCTTTCCTACAAAATATATTTCATCAAAAAATATCAATTCAAATTTGAAAAAAAAAAAATTTAAAGATAATTTGAACTTCGTAAAGTTTTTTTCTGTACGAAAACCCCTTAAAAATCTGACAAAATTTTTCTGCGCCCACCTTGGTGCCTGACACAACAGACCTCAGAGCCGAAGTAGACTGAGATGAATAATTAGCAGCTACTTCAAATCTTATCTGCCATGAAATCATAATACTCAAAAACCTATTTTAAAGTCGTTCTAAACGATCTGTTTTTTCTTCCCTACAAAATATATGGCAACTATTTCAGCCTGAAATATGCTCGAGTCCAAAGGTAGGTTAAAAGAAAAGTTCTGGTTTAGTTCTACGTTCGTAAAACCCTCTCCTACTGCATGCGTTTGTTTGGATCCGTCGGTAAAGATATTTACGGTGTCTGCAGGGGTGTCCTGCAAGTTAGACCAATATTCCGTTTAACATCCTGAAAAAAATTGTTGGCGCCCAACTTGGGGCCTGGCACAACGGACGTCAGATTCTATGTGTACTAACATCAAGCGTTATTAGCCACCTCAAACCTTATTTGCCATGAAATCAGAATATCAACAACATGAGTTGAGTTGAAGGTGGGTTGTACAAGCCTAAAAGAAAGCTAGGCTAGTCCATGGCGCTCAGACTTAAAATAGTACATTGAACCGTACCCTGGAAAGGAAGATTAAGTAAAGGATGAGAGAAAGTTTAAAGAAAGGAAGATTTAGTAAAGGATGATGGTAAGAAAGATTTAGTAAAAGATGAGAGAAAGTTTAAAGAGAGAGAAAGGTGCTCGCCTAGGCAGACAAGGAAAGTCTATGGACCATGTCCATTGACAGAATATCAGATCCCATTATCCGCAGTCTAGCTCTAGAGAAAGCTGGGCAACAACAGACGTAGTGGTCTGTTGTGTCCTCATCCTCAAGACAAGCTGCACACAGAGTGTCCGATAAGACACCAATCTCGTCATATGACGAGCGCAGGCATTATGTCCTGTAATTAGACCTGTAAGTTTGCGAGAGTCTCTTCTACTCAGACTGAGTAAATAGTTTGTCACTTTCCTGTCCGGTCTTATTATAAAACATTTAGTATTCTTGCATGTCAACTCATTTGACCATCTCTCCATAAAAATTGATTTCATGTGAGAGTTGATCCAGCGCATCATCCATGTCAAGCCCATACCAATCTGAGGCTCCGGATTATGAGGAATCGTATCGGAGCCAATGTTTTCCAAAGAATAGGCAAGCTCATTTCCCCTTATTCCTCTATGTCCCGGAACCCACAAGAAACAGACCCTGTTCTCACATGAGACCTCATTGAGTCTGCGCCTACACTCTTGGACAATTTTAGATGTTGAGACTGGAGAATCCAGTGCCCTGAGCGCAGCTTGACTATCACTACGGATACTGATTCTCCTATCCCTCCATCTATTTTCAATTATCCAATTCGCTACGTCCAAAATAGCAAACATTTCAGTCTGAAAGACTGTTACCATTTTGCCCATAACATGAGGGTATTTAGTTTCGTCATCCAAATACCAACCTGATCCAGAACCCACTGAGGTACTAGAACCGTCAGTATAGAAAATATCCGAGTAATTTCTGAGAAGTTCATCTGGATAGCACCAGTCTTCCCTTCTCGGAAAGTTTACACTGAACTTCCTACCAAACTCGATGCAAGGTGTCATACTGTCTAAGGGCATGCCAAACATCGGACAAAGTTCCGAAAGCCCATTAAACAGTAGACCATGTCCTGCATTGTAGTCTCCATGCCATGATCCATTTTTACGGAGTCTGCACAGAGATTTCATGGCTACCCCTTCGATATGTAGATCCAAGGGAAGCATGTTCAACATAGCGTTGAGAGCTACAGAGCCCGAGTAGCTTTCACCACCGTTCTCGGCCACCAGACCACAGCCGCATACGTCACAAAAGGTCTAATGACTGCTTGGTACATCCAGTGCACCCCCGCTTGTCTTAGACCCCACGTTTTCCCAAAAGCTCTCAGACACTGCCAGAACAACAACATACTGTTAAAGTTATCCTTAACCAACCACATTCATTATTGCCTACAAATTAGATTTCACCGAAAACTATCAATTGAAATTCAAAAGAGATCAATTGTTGTTTTAAAAAAAATCAATTATAATTCGCAATAGATCAATGGAAGTTTTTTCTTGGGGAAATCTCCTTAAAAATCTGACAAAACTTTTTGGCGCCCACCTTGGGGCCAAGACCTCAGAGCCTATGTGGGCTAAAGTGAATCGTTTAAGCCACTTCAAACCTTATCTAGCATAAAATCAGAAATCTCAGTAACCTACTTTAAAAGTCGTTCTTAGCCACTCTTATTCATTCTTCCCTACAAAATATATCCCTTGATTTAATATTTCTTTTTCTTTTTAAAATTTATATGTGTTTACTGTAATTTTAAATAGCGGCACATCACACTTGTTTCAATTAATCGGCTTCGTTTTTTTTGTGGTCTCTACCCTTTTTTTTTTTTTTTTGTTTGGGGAACACAAGTCTTTGCATCATTCAACGCCTTTTTGATTTTTAATGTTGCACTTGTTTTTTTTTTCGTTATCTTTTTAAGTATATTTTGCCACATTCGACTAAAACTAAAATCTTTTTGGCCTTTATTTCATTGCATTTTAGTGTTGTGTCGTTTTGCATTGAATTTTACGCATCATTCACACATTGCTTCCCAAAAGATTTTTCTTTTAATTGGACCACACACGCATGCCATTTCTCTGATTTGTGAAGCGTTATTTTTATTCTTTCGATTTTCGGTTGCCTTAAGATTTGTAGCCTGACAAACAGTGAATGTATTGGCGTCACATCAAACATTCCTGGGTTGGTAGATTTTTTTTTGTTGGTGACAACAATGCTACTTATGTTTTGACTACTGGTAAAACTTTAAATAATCATGTTGAATTTAGTATAGTGTTGGATGACATTAAAAGGCCATGCGGGGTGAGTGGATGAACTAAACAAAAGTGAAGAACACCCATGAATTTTTGTGGATTAACAGAAGTTTGATGGATTTGGAAACATTTGAGGAAGTTTTAAATGTAAGACGGTGAAAGAATACTTTTTTTTTTGGCAAGTGGATTTTTAGTAATTGGATGTAAATTTTAGTTCAAAACAAGTAGAAAAGTTAAATTCGACTTGGCCGAATCTATGAATACACTCCACAATGCCCTTTTAAGTGGTAGTAAATTTTCTAACATTAAAAAAATAACATTTTTGATTAGTTTTTATTTTGTGTAAAAAAACTTTTTTTAAGTAATTTTTGAAAAAAAAAATAAATAATTTACTAAATTTTTTTTTTGAGTGTAAAATTTTTTTTGAGTGTATTTTTTTTTTTTAAGTGTAAACATATTTTTGAGTGACAAAAATACGTTGTAAAATATTTTTGTGACTTACCAATATTTTTAAAACATATTTAACGGGTTTTCAACTCATGAATTTAAGGCGAAACTAATCTGAAATTCACGGTTTTGCTAGTAACTTTTTAACCACTGGACCGATTTTGGTGAAATTCAAAATGTACCAGGCCAGGGGAACGACAAATATATATGTTAAGCTTCAGCATCCTCAGAATTGCCTTTTGAAAATTATCGTGTGTTTTATCTCGTAAATTCACAAAAAGCCCTTATCGAAATTCAGTCTTTTGCTCATACCGCTGGACCGATTTCGCTGGATTGCAATACCAACCTGACCAGGTAAATGCCCAACATTTATGCCAAACTTCAGGAGCCTCCGTAAAGTCTTTCAAAAGTTAGCGTGTTTTCAACAGACAGACAGACAGACGGACGGACATCGCTAGATCATCTTAAAATCGATCGAGGATCATGAATATATATGGGGGTTTTCGTGTCAACTGACACAACTTTTGAAACCGATGTCTTCCGATCGGGATGAAATTTGCACCAAGGTTAGTCCTATTGGATAGTAGTTCAGACACAATTTTTCAGCGAGATCGGTCAAGGACTCTCTGAGTTAGAGGGGGTCGAAATTTGACATTTTGGCCAAAGAGGTGTTTATTCTGATCCATGTAACTTCTTACCTATTGTTTTTAGCTAAATGTGTCCCAAAGAGTTAAGATAGCTATTTCTTCAGTCTTTCGAAAAAAAAATATAAAAAAAATAAAAAAAAAATTTTTGATTTTTTTTCTTAAAAATCTAAAACTTTTTTGACTTTTTCCTCAAATTGGGCCCTTTTTTTTTTTTTTTGATTCAAAAGAAAGCTTAGGTCTTTTCCTTTAAGAGCTATGGGGTCGCTTAGTGGGATGCGAGTGGGATATCTATGAAAAAATTATTTTTTTAACTTTGGAACACAAAAAACGGTTCTTCAATTTGCACTATTAGGCGTGGGATAGCTAACCAGTTTTCGATTTCAATCCGCGATACCCTCTAATTTTTATAGGTTCGAAAAAGAAAGCACGAGCCAAAAAATAAGGGCGGTGGGGTTGGGCCATATGGCTCCTCATCGGGGTCAAAATTGGGCGTAAAGAGGTTACAATCCTCAAAAAGCCCCACAACTGCCCTAGAACTGCCCACGGAGGGGTGCAATGTGAGACCGACCTCTATTAATTTTCTGCCCCCAACATTTTTCTTGAATATACCTAACCTCTATTTCCCCTTCCTAAGGGGGCTCCCATACAAAATGACATTTTTATAAAATTTGCTCCTACCGCTCTAACTGTCCATAGGGTGCCCCTAGAGAAGTAAAATATATGACCGACCCCCAATATTTTTTCATGTCCAACATTTTGTCAGAATATACCTACCCTTTATTTTCAACTCTTAAGGGGGTCCCCATACATTTTTTTTATTTCTTTTATTAGTTTTTAAAAATACATGTTTTTATAACGTATGGGAGCCCCTTAAGGAGTGGAGATAGGGTGTTATTATGTTCGGACAAAATGTTGGTAACTAAAAAATAATGGGGGTTGGTCATAATTTATGCCTCTCTAGGAGGCACGGTAGGGGCGGTAGGAGCTGGTTTAATAAAACAAATTTATAAAAAATAAAAGAAATGTATGGGGACCACCTTAAGGGTTAAAGATACATTGTAGGTGTGTTCGCAAAAAATGTTGGAATTAATAAAATAATGGGGGTCGGTCATACATTTGGCTCCACTTGGGGCACTTTAGGGTAAGTTAGAATGGTAGGATCAAATTTTTGAAAAATGTTTTGTATGGGAGCCCCCATAGGAAGTGGAAATAGGGGTAAGGTATGTTCAAGAAAAATGTTGGGGG
Organism: Pegoplata infirma; assembly: GCA_963921195.1. Taxonomy (NCBI): domain Eukaryota; kingdom Metazoa; phylum Arthropoda; class Insecta; order Diptera; family Anthomyiidae; genus Pegoplata; species Pegoplata infirma. Next base: position 22,527,458 of record OY992537.1, read on the forward strand.
CAGAAAATTATTGGAGGTTCGTCTCACATTGCACCCCTCCAGGGGCGTTTCTAGGGCAGTTTTGGGGCTTTTTGAGGATTTTACCTCTTTACGCCCAATTTTGACCCCCATGAGGGGCCATATGGCCCCACCCCACGGCCCTTATTTTTTGGCTCGTGCTTTCTTTTTCGAACCTATAAAAATTAGAGGGTATCGCGGATCGAAATCGAAAACTGGTTAGCTATCCCACGCCTAATAGTGCAAATTGAAGAACCGTTTTTTGTGTTCCAAAGTTAAAAAAATAATTTTTTCATAGATATCCCACTCGCATCCCACTAAGCGACCCTATAGCTCTTAATGGAAAAGACCTAAGCTTTCTTTTGAATCAAAAAAAAAAAAAAAGGGCCCAATTTGAGGAAAAAGTCAAAAAAGTTTTAGATTTTTAGTAAAAAAAATCAAAAATTTTTTTTTTATTTTTTTTATAATTTTTTTTCGAAAGACTGACGAAATAGCTATCTAAACTCTTTGAGACACATTTTTCTAAAAACATTAGGTAAGAAGTTACATGGATGAGAATAAACACCTCTTTGGCCAAAATGTCAAATTTCGACCCCCTCTAACTCAGAGAGTCCTTGACCGATCTCGCTGAAAAATTGTGTCTGAACTACTATCCAATAGGACTAACCTTGGTGCAAATTTCATCCCGATCGGAAGACATCGGTTTCAAAAGTTGTGTCAGTTGACACGAAAACCCCCATATACTTTATGGGGTCTTAGACCAATATTTCGAGGTGATACAAATGGTAAGACAAACTTATATATGAGGCGCTCAGAGCCAAAACGGCCTAACCCTCATTTAATAAAAATCAAACTGACTATGCTGATCCAACCGAAACCTTTTGAAAAAAAAAATTTAAAAAACTCCCTATTGCATAGTATAACACCAGTATAACACCAGGTTATACTATGCAATAGGGAATTTTTTTTAAGTATTTATTTCAAAAGGTTCCGCTTAGATCAGCATAGTCAGTTTGATTTTTTTGAAATGAGGGTTAGGCCGTTTTGGCGCTGAGCGCCTCATATACCCTCTATCACTAGAGTGGAGTGTATAAAAAAAATTTAACTAAATTTTTTGTTCAAATACTTTTGAATCAAATTTTGGTTTACAATAATTTTAACTAATTATTTTGTGATATAATTTTTAGAAAAAACCAAATACAATTTCAGAAAAACCTTAAAGAGTAAGAAAAGCTTCACTCAAAAAGTTATATCATTAGCTGTTTGAGTTAATTTAAAAAGTTTTACGTATTGTCATTTTTAAAAGAAAAAACATTTGTTCAAGTTCAGTTTTATTAAATGACTATTTCTGTTCTTTGTTTCAAAAATAACAACATAAAAAATAAACACTTTCATTAGCATCCAATTTTTAGGGTCATTTATTTTTGTTCTGTAAGTAAAAATAAGTGATTCTTCTTTAATTCTTAATGATTTGCGTACGTTATTTTTTTAAATTGTTGTAATTTTTTAAAGAAAAGTCATTAGTTTTTACCTACTTGTGTTGGTTATTTTTTTGTAGACACAAAATTCAAAAAAATATTTATAGAAATATAAAAACATGTTTGTATCAAGTGACTTTGGTACGATGGGTAGAGTGTCTGTCCAGAATATAGTTGATTGCGGGATAGATTCCCCAAAACTTGAATTAAACATTTTTTGAAATAAAATTCAATAGAAAAATTGTATAAATAACCTAAGAAATCATTAATTTTTAATGTTTTCGTAGGTATTTTTTTTTTTTAATTTGTTGGTAAAAATAACACACCAATCATTAATTTTTAATTTTTTCGTTGGTTATTTTTTTTTGAATTTGTTGGTAAAAAAAATGAAAGTGACGTTATTTTTATACCCTCCACTCTAGTGATAGAGGGTATATATAAGTTTGTCATTCCGTTTGTAAAACCTCGAAATATTGGTCTAGGACCCCATAAAGTATATATATTCATGATCCTCGATCGATTTTAAGACGATCTAGCGATGTCCGTCCGTCCGTCTGTCCGTCTGTCTGTCTGTTGAAAACACGCTAACTTTTGAAAGACTTTACGGAGGCTCCTGAAGTTTGGCATATATTTTGGGCATTACCCTGGTCAGGTTGGTATTGCAATCCAGCGAATTCGATCCGGTGATTCAAAAGTTATAAGCAAATGAGTGAATTTCGGCAATGGTTTTTCTGCAATTTACGAGATAAAACACACGGTAACTGAGGGTGGTGAAGTATAGCATATATATTTGCCGTTCCTCTGGTCCAGCTCGTTTTTAATTTCAGCCAAATCGGTTAGTGGTTCAAAAGTTATTAGCAAAACCGTAAATTTCAGATTAGTTTCACCTTTAATTTACGTGTTGTAACCCCGTTAAAAATGTTTTAAAAACATTTATAAGTCACAAAAATATTTTACAAGGTATTTTTGTCACTCAAAAATATTTTTACACTAAAACAAAAAAAAAAAAATAACTCAAAAAAAATTTTACACTCAAAAAAAATTTTACACTCAAAAAAAAAATTAGTAAATTATTTTTTTTTTCAAAAATTACTAAAAAAAAGTTTTTTACACTAAATAAAATATTTCTAACCAAAAATGTTATTATTTTCACGTTAGAAAATTTACTATCACTTAAAAATGGCATTGTGGAGGGTATTCATAGATTCGGCCAAGTCGAATTTAACTTTTCTACTTGTTTAATGTTTAATTTTATTTATTTTAGAAAATTTTATTAACAGTAAAAAATAAATGCTTTGTTAAAACAAATAAATAATTACTGGAATGGTTTTCAAATGTTTTATTACTTGTTTTAAATATGTTTTCATTTGTTTTTGCCTACAAAATATTTTAAGTGTTGATTTAAATTTAGAAAAGCTTGATTTATATTTAGAAAATCTCTATTAAAACACAAAAAGTCTAGTTGTAATTACAAAAACTTGAATTGGACCTTAATTTTAGGTTAATTTTAGCTCATTCTTGGCACTTTTTTGATTTTTAATATAAGAAAAGCAGTAATGCTGTATAGAAAAGCTTAGTTGAAATTCAAAAAGCTCATTAAAATTCATAAAAGCTTAATTGGTATAAGAAAAAAAAACACAATTAACAGAAATTCAGAAAAACGCAATTAAGAAAAGCTCAATTTCCGAAATGTCTACCTACAATTCAGAAATCTTAATAGAAAGTTAGAAAATCACAATTGAAATTTAGAAACATATAGTAAAAATTTGGAAAAATCCTTATTGGAGTTTCGAAGTGATCAATGGAAGTTGACAAAATCTCATTTTCAAAAACGCCAGATTAAACTAAGAATTTTTCAAAATCTAAAGTTTAAAATTGTTTCATCAATTAGGGGTGAACACAATATTTTCCATTTAACTCATTCCCGTGTGTATTCTTTATAACTTACTTCATAATTTCCAATTCATACAAATGCACAAAACGTCTTAAGAAAATGTCAAAATATCTTAAAATTTCGATTATCAAACTGTAGACATTTCAAGCAATTAGCAAATCAACTCTTATAAAATGTAAGTAGAAATTTATATGTAAACAATCAAATAATCAAGCACACACAATTACAATTACTTAACTACATTTACACTAAAAAAAAAATATTGTTAACTTACCAAAACATTCTTCAAATAACGAAAGACTGACAAAGACTTCAACAGATTTAAAAAAAGACTGTAATTTTACTAATTTTTAGTTAAAGCTTTATCAATTTTTTTTTGAAAATCTTTTAATGATTAGTGTTTGAAGTATCGATACATCGATAACTATAGTATTTTCTTTATAAAGTTTTGAAGTTATCGATATTTGCAAAACTATACAACTTCTATAGAAAATTTTGATGTTATCGATAACTATAGAATTCCTATATTCTTAAAATTTGTTATAGAAAATTTCAATGTTATCGATAACTTTTGTAAAGATGATTATAATCGATATATCAATAACTATAGAATTTTCTATAGCATACTTTTTTCTAGAAAAAAATTTTCTATGGAAAATTTCATTGTTATCGATATATCGAAAAGATATATCGAAATTTCTATAGAAAAACTATACAATTTTCTAAAGAAAATTTCAATTTTATCGATAACTATACAATTTTCTATAAAATGTTGCAATTTTATCGATATTTCGATAACAGCAGAATTTTCTATAGAAAATATCAATGTTACCGATAACTTTTTTTTAGAAATAAAAATTTCTATAGAAAATTTTAATGCTATCGATCGAAAAGCATTTCTAAAAAACGTTTAATGTTATCGATATATCAATAACTACAGAATTTCAAAGTAACCGTTACATCGATAACTTTGATATATCGATATAAAAATAACTTTAGAATATATCGATACATCGATAACTATATAATTTTTTTATAACATTACATATTTTCCAAAATTACTATTTTCAGTGTATAAAATTGATAGTAAATTTTGATTATTTTACAAATTTATACAAGAGATTAAGAAGGTTTTGAAGTGTAAATTTGTTTTTAGATACAATTAACAAATTGATTATACAAACCACACAATAATATGACAAAAAAAATTACGGCCAGGACAGACTATCAAATTGATATGTAATGTTGGAAAGACAATTGATATGAAGATATCATTTTAAATAATTAAAATCTATAAAGTGCATTAAGATTATGAGGTGTTTTTATGTTTAAAGTAATGGGTCATTGACCAAATCTAGATTTAATTGTTGCTGGAAGTTTTTCTAAAAAAAACTGTATATGAAAAAAATAACCAGACAGACAATTGAATAATTATAACAACAAATTAAAAAAAAAATTAAATTCAATTCGTGTTGTTTTGAAAAAACCTCAAACTCAACACATATGAAATAAAACATCAGAAAAACATTAAAGAAAACACATTTGAAAACATGATTATGAGAGAATAGCACAAGTTGTAAAAAACTTATACGTCTAACACTATGAAACAAAAATATACCACGATTCTACAGTCATCATTATATAAAGTTATCGATTACATCAAATTTTTTTTTAGAAAATCCTTTAGATATTTTGCTATAGCAAATTCTTTAGCTATTGACATATCGATAATATCAAAATTTTCTATAGAAAATTCTATAATTTCAATCAAAACTTTTTATAAGAAAACGTTGGTGTTATCGATGTATAGATCACATCAATAATTTCTGTAAAAAATTCTATAGTTATAGACATAGCGATAACAGCAACATTTTCCATAGGAAATTCTAAAGTTATCTATAACATCAAAATTTTCTATACAAATTTTATAGTAATCGATATATCAATAACATTAAAATTTTCTACATAAAATTCTATTGTTATCGATAATACCAAAATTTTCTGTAAATAAATCTGTAGTTATCGATCCAAATTTTCTATTGAAAATTCTAATGCTATCGATATATTGATAACAACAAAGTTTTCTTATACAAATTTAGCAACATTTTCTAAATAGAAAATTTTATAGTTATCGATATTTCGATAACATTGAAATTTTCAATAGAGAATTCTATAGTTATCGATATATCGATAACATTCAAAATTTTTAATAGAAAATTCTATAGTTATCGATATATTGAAAACATCAACATTTTATTAAAAATTCAATAGTTATCCATTTATCGATAACATCAAAATTTTTAATAGAAAATTTTATAGATATCGATATATGGATAACATCAAAATTTTCTAAAGAAAATTCTTTAGTTATCGATATACCGATAACATCAAAATTTTCTATAGAAAATTTTATAGTTATCGATATATTGATAACATTAACATTTTCTATAGAAAGGTCAATAGTTATCAATGTATCGATAACATCAAAATTTTTTATAGAAAATTCTGTTGTTATCGATAAAATCAAAATTTTCTATAGAAAAAAAAACTTTAACAAATTATCTATAATATCAGAATTTTCTATCGAAAATTCTAAGTTATCGATTTATCGATAACATCAAAATTTTAAATCGAAAATTCAATAGTTATTAATACATCGATAACATACAAAATTTCTATAGAAAAATTTCTGTTCATCAATATTTTTACGGAAAATTGTCTCGTAATTGATAAATCGATAACAACAAAATTAGAAAATTTTATGTAGGTTCTGTCTTTCTTATTCTTTTTTCTTTTAATAAAACACATCACTTTTTATTGTTTTAATTCTTATTTTAATTGTTTATTTAGAATTCATTGTTTGTTAAATTAATTAAGATTAAACTTAAACATATTAAATTATTCATAAAAGTTTAGCGACTTTAATATTTTAAACTTCAATACATCTTACTACTTTCACTGTCACACAACGACTGCCTCTTCTCTGTCTTTTCGATCAAATTCTGTCCGTTCGTCTCGATTCCGTATCGTTCGTCATAACGTCCCTTAACCCTATACGGATCCTACATTCGGCCCTCCTGATGCTGCATTCGACCCGAATGTAGAACCCTATGGCACCGTGCACCCCCTGCAGAACCCCATAAACGATACGATTCCGGCTCATATGTCTTCATTCTAACCTTTTTACAATTTAAGTAAGAAATCTCCTCACTTAAGGACTGGCATCCTACAAATTTCCCGTTCAATCCGTTTGGTTCCGTAATATCCTGAAATTTTGCGATACCCTTGTCATCAATTCCCGTTTTCCCTATTGAAATAATCCTATTATTATTCTCAACTAATTTACGTCCATTATTCCCAAAAAATTTCTGATTCAATGGTAATTTTTCCCCTAGCATACGATCAGACGATATTACAGCAAGTTCCTTAATGGGAGCTTGTGGTAAAACCTTATCCCACGAAAAACTACCATTATCAAGAATATCATAAACAGCATCAAACCAATCATCCTCGAACATCAAAGGTTCGACCATCATACACAACTGTTCCATCTCCTCAGACAACACGTAAGATCCCAATTGGTTGTATTTCCCTATCCTCTCCACAATATCCGATTTGTCCTCTTCAGTAAACATACCAATTCCTAATTCCTCCAAAATACACTGACTGTCACGTTCACGATCAAGTTTAGTCACGTTCGCTTCAACCCCAGTAAGTTCCCCTTTTATACCGAATTCCGAATGAACCGTAGGCCCTGAAGTACTATTCTTTAATGAGAATTTTATACCGTCAGAATCTATCATCATATTAACATGCTGGAGAACATCATTTCCTATAACACCTGAATATAAAATATCACCGTTTTTAGTCACGTGAAAATCAATTGGAACCTCAAAACCATCAAGTTCAACCACAGCCTCGAAATACCCGAGTGTAGTTATGTTGCCCTGACCTATACCAACCAACTTTCCAATTTCAGGATTTAACTTAACGCCTTCCATATTCTTAAAAACATCATATTGGATACAACTCACATCGCTCCCGGTATCGATAATCGTAGATACTGTCAACTTCCCAATGACTACATCCCTAAAAACTCTCCCATTTGGGATATCTAAACTAAAAATATCATTTCCGAGGTCTGTATATAAAGCAAGTGAGTGAACATTACGATTTGCCCCAATCTTCCCTGGTATTTTGGTTTCCTCCTTTACAGTGTTCCCGCAATTAAACGATTTGTGCCCGAACTCCTTGCACTTAAAGCACTTCACCTCACTAGCCTTACACTCATTTGCCATGTGTCCCTTTTCCCCACACTTATAACAGCGTGCGTCCGTAACTAATTTTGTAACCTCCTTGCCATCAGATTGTCGCGATAAAGGCCCCTTAGAATTTAATGATTGTAACGGACCCCTAGTCTTTTCATACACCTTAACCTTCAGCTTTAAATCCTCTACACCAGTGGCCTGGTACAAGACCGTCTTATTAGCTCTACTATCTGGAATACCCTCTATAAAATATTCTACTATGCTTTCCTCGTCCAAATCAATAGGTGCCCCGATTTCCATTATACTATATAAATATTCCCTAAAGGATTCACCTACGCGCTTCTTACGGCCCTTTAATTGCCTATGGACCTCAATAGCAGAAACTCTGGTACCAAATTCCCTACGTAAAATACTCTTAAGTGACGTCCAATCACGAATATTAGATTTGCCCCTAATAAAGATCCGAGCAGCACCTTTCAATAACTGACGCGCATAAATGTATTTCTGCAAATCATCCCATTTAACTGTATAAGCACAGTCCTCAAATTCGGTGATCCACTGTTCAATCCCTAATTCACCCTCACCCGAAAATTTTGATAACGCGTCTTCTATATCTCTCAAGGAGAATTGGCTACGTTCAACACGCCCAGCCGGGACCGCAATGGGTGCAACAGATGCCGCTTCACCATACTCAGAAATCTCACTATTTTGATCATTGTCCGGATTATTCATAAAATGTCGTATTAAAATTTCCTGTAAAACCGTTTTAGGCCCTTCACTTAATAACCCTAGTTCATTTAACTTGTCCCTCAAGCCTTCGACAGTCAATGCTAAAATTTCAATAAGCTCCATCGTCACTTTATATTTCAAGTAATAAGTCAATAAAAAAAATATCAATTACAATATTAATAATAAAATAAGAAATAATATAAAGGTTTAATTAATGTTAAAATTGTATATTATAATTCTTAAATTATAATCTAAATAACTTTTATAAAAATAAGTGCCACCCTATTCAAATAATTTCCTCCCAACAATCAAATTTGCTCAAAATTAAATTTGAATAAAAAAAAAACATTTACTCTAGCTTTACAGAAAATTACTCCCCTATAGCATTTTCGAAATTTCAAGTTAAACAAAAATTACTCAAACACATAAATTTTATGAATCTTCTTTCCTTTTCACTTAAAGTACGTTACATTTAAATTTCTACTCTTAACATCAAAATCTCCCTCTTCATCGAACGTTTAACATCAATAACTCAAAGTACATTTAATTTAAATCTTCACTGCTTTTAACATCTAAAATTTCCCCTCGTGTGTTTAACTTCAAATCATCCCAATGAAAAAAATATAAACACGAAAACTTCCAAAAACTTCTAAAACATCTACTGATCATCAATACAACTACAATAAACTATAGGCATCTCCCTTTTCCCTCTACTTACATACTTTCATATTCGTATTGTTCTGAGGAACAAATTGAAATAAAATACTCTACATACACAAATAAAATAATATACTCATCAAACGTTCTTCCGACTGCTGCAAGCGTTGACATTTCATCTCTATGAGTGTGGGCGGAGCTACGCTATGATCTTTGCAGAAAACTTCAATGTTGAGCAGGACAGCAAAACTCGAGTGTTCTTGGCTACTAACACATCAACAAGGCATAATACACACACTTATTCTTTCTTCGTTTTCATTTCGTTTCAACTTAAATAGAAATGTTTTCTTTCGAATGCTGCAAACGTTGGCACTTTTTTGAAAAATAACTGCCGCTTTTTCGTAGAAATTTAACGACTCTTTTCTACAACAGAACTGATATTTTCGCTGCTTTGCTTCTTTTTTTCTCAATAATCATTTGACACACTGTTCTATTTTTTTTTTGATATTTTCTTAAAAAAAAACAACTATTATATTCTTTGTTGTATTGTCTCTTTTTTTTTTATTTTTATTTTTCATCCCTTTTAAACACACATTTGCAGCAAAAGTTTTTAATACGGGGAATAACAATATTACGCAAACTTCAGTTTATAAATTGTTTTTTATTTCACTGAATATTTTTCCAATATTATTTGTCTCTTATTTCACATTAATATATTTTCCGTTCTTTCACTATTTTTTAATTTGTTCTTAATGTTTTAATAATTATTATAGATTTTTCTCTTTAAATCTTTTTATTTAGTTTTTTTTTTTTTATATTTTTCTCCGTAAAAATTTTCGTTATTATATATTTTCTTTTATATGGCTCGCTATATCCATTCTCGGACGTGCCCCCATTTGTAGGTTCTGTCTTTCTTATTCTTTTTTCTTTTAATAAAACACATCACTTTTTATTGTTTTAATTCTTATTTTAATTGTTTATTTAGAATTCATTGTTTGTTAAATTAATTAAGATTAAACTTAAACATATTAAATTATTCATAAAAGTTTAGCGACTTTAATATTTTAAACTTCAATACATCTTACTACTTTCACTGTCACACAACGACTGCCTCTTCTCTGTCTTTTCGATCAAATTCTGTCCGTTCGTCTCGATTCCGTATCGTTCGTCATAACGTCCCTTAACCCTATACGGATCCTACATTTATGTTATCGATAACATCAAAATTTTCTGTAGAAAATTCTGTAGTTATCGATAACATTCAAATTTCCTATAAAAAATTCTAAAGTTTTCGATATATCGATAACATTTAAATATCGATAACATCAAACTTTTCTATTAAAAATTCTATAGTTATCGATAACACCCAAAATATCCAGTAGGAAATTTTACAGTTATCGATAAATCGATAACACCTAAATTGTTAATTAAAAATTCTTAGTTATCAGTATATCGATAACATCAAAATTTTTTATAGAAAATTCTATAGTCATCGATATTTTGATAACATCGACGTTTTCTATCGAGAACTGTATATTAATCGATACATATATCAATTACATTAAAATTTTTTTTAAAAATTCTATATTTATCGATAACACCAGAATTTTCTGTAGAAAATTCTATAATTTTCGATAACACCAAGATTTTCTATAGAAAATTCTATAGCTATCCATTAATTTTTGCGTCCTAACATTTCTTTGGAACAAACTAATACCCTATCTCCAATTTCTAAGGGGCTCCCACAAAAAACGACATTTTTTAAAATTTGCTCCAACCGCTCTAACTGCCCTAAAAGTGCCCTTAGAGCAACAAAATGTATGATAAACCCACAATATTTTTTTAGTCCAAACATTTTCTCTAAACACACCTACCCACTATCTCTAATTGCTAAGGCGGTCCCCATACAATTTTTTTTATTTTTTGTAAATTTGTTTTATTTAATCAGCTTCTACAAGTCCAATGGTGCGTCCGAGAGGGGTCATTAGTGAGACCATCCTCCATTTATTTTTACCCTACAACATTTTTTTTTTAAATATTGTGGGTCAGTCATACATTTTGTTGCTCTAAGGGCACTATTAGGGCAGTTAGAGCGGTTTGAACAAATTTTAAAAAATGTCGTTTTGTGTGGGAGCCCCCTTAGAAAATGGAGATCGGGTATTAGTTTGTTCCAAAGAAATGTTAAGACGTAAAAATTATAAATGACCCCTCTATGACGCACCATTGGAGCAGTAGAAATGATTTTAAGATTGGAAAATTTCAATAAATTTTTTTCAAAAAATTTAAAAAATAGTAATAATCGTTATCCCACGATCGTCCTGGTCAAAAAATTTGAAGAATCAATAGAAGTTTTACACAAAAAAATTTAAAAAAAATCGAAGAGTACAAACATTTTCAAAAATGAGATTTAAATTTTAAAACTTAAAAATCGCATTCTAGAGCGCTTTTAAGATTTTTTTGGGATTTTTTTTTTTTTAAAGTACGTAAAAAAACAAAAATTCTGAAAAAAAAATTGAAATTTGGACCATTACACCGCTCTACAAATCTGAGGTTTGTCGCTGCGTTTTGGATGAAACCAAAAAAAGTTGATAGGGTTTGGTGCTCCGATTCCAAAACGGTCACTCAAATTTTTCTATCACGTTACAATTTTGAGAAAATCGCGGTTTAAGTGTCAAAAAAGACCCATTTTGACCATTTTTGAACCCCTATAAAAGAAGATCCTGACATGCAAATGACTTGGTATCAAGCTTATTTGAAAATGTTTAATTTTCTCTTTCAGACAATATCAAATCTTCTTGAAATTTAATTTTCCAAAATGGTAAAAAAATTAATAGCAACAAGTGGTTTAAATCTAAAATTTACGTATGAATTTGTATGGAAATTTGTTAAAAAACACTGTGTTAATAAACGATATATTGAAAAAATGGAAGGTTTTTTTCTAATGATTTTTTTACCATTTTAGAAAATTTAACTTTTAGAACATTTTATCTTATCTTTAAGAGAAAATTACAGGCTTTCGAATGAGCTTGATACCAAGTCGTTTGCATGTCAGGATCTTATTTTATAAGCGTTTAAAAAGGGTCAAAAATGCCGTTTTTCGGCAATTTAACCGCGAATTACTCAAAATCCTGATGTGATAGACAAATTTGGGCTCCGGATTTGGAATCTGCGGAACAGACACTATCCAAATCACTAACCAGAATCCAATACGCATTTTCTTGTTGAGCTGTGTTATTGAAGAAGTTATAAGTAAAAGAAGTTTGAATAAAGGAACAAACTACCAATTTTTAAAAATTCGATATCTTTTGAACGGGTCATCAAAAAAATCTGAAAATTGACTGTAAACAAATTGGGAAAATCTAAAAAAAAAAAAAATTTCAAAGTGTCCGATTTGACATGGAATGCGCCATATATATCGATAGGCTCAAAATTTTCTCTAGAAAATTATATAGTTATCGATAACATCAAAACTTTCTATAAAAAATTCTATGGTAATCCATGTATCGATAACATTAAAGCTTTTTAAAAAGAATTCTATGGTTACCGATAACATCAATATTTTCTACAAAAATATCTATATTTATCGATATATCGATAACATCACAATTTTCTATGGAAAATTCTATAGCTATTGATAAATTTCCTCTAGAAAATTCTATAATTATCGATCCATAAATCGATTACATCAAATTTTTCTGTTGAAAATTTTATACTTATCGATAACATACAAATTTTCTATAGAAAACTATATCGATTATAATAACATAAAATTTTCTATTGAAAATGCTATAGTTATCGATAACATCAAAATTTTTTTATAGAAAGTTTGATAGTTAGCGATATACCGAAATTTTAGATTTACCTGATTATCGATAACATAAAAAATAATAAAACATAATTTTCTATAAAAAGTTCTATAGTTATCGATACATTTATTACATCTACATTTTCTGTATAAATTGTTAGAGAATAAACAAATTCTTATTAATTTTTTTTTTAAATAAAAGTTGTTTTATTCGACCTTTAAAATATAATATTTTGAGTAGATTTATTCTAGCTCGAGGTTATTACTTTCTTTACTAATTAAAACTATGATATTCTCATAGAATAATTTTCAAGAAAATTATTTTTCTGTTTTTAAATATTTATTTATGTTGGGCATTTTTGCAAGACATAATCGACACGTGTTTCGGAATTTGTCAGATTCCATTGTCAAGATGATTTAGCATTTTAATAGATAATTCTCTAGTTATCTATAACATCAACATTTTGTACACAAAGTCTTAGTTATCTATATATCGATTACTAATTTTCTATAAAAAATTCTAAAGTTATCGATAACATCAGATTTTCTATTACCTTTTAAATAAAGTCTCTCACTAATTTTTGAAATCGAATTATAAAATTTTTGAAATCGAATTATAAAATTTTCATTTTAAAAATCCCTATACTTTTAGAACTCAGTATTCCCCAATAGCAAAATATGTTTTTATATATATATATAATATCTGTATACAGATATTGAAGTACTACTCATAACAACTCGCATATGTATGTAGTAGCGCGGCAGATTAAAACCGCAAACGAAGCGCAGAAATTGCACTCATGCAATTCACTCATCATCAGCAGATCAAGATCGAGAGGTGATATCCAACATGTTAGCTTTTTAATTAAGGCTTACGATAGGGGATACGAGGGTAAATTGATAAGTTTGTAGAATGAGTGATAACAAACAAACTTTTTAAAATGTCGCTTAGGGGGAACTTCCTTGCGATTAGTGGCTACGATCGTATTCCTCGCGAAAATGTTTACAAATTTATAAATTTGAGGATATATGGAGTGACACAGTAAATATGCCCCTATACTTTGGTTGAAAGGTATTAAAACTTTTCAAGAAACAGATATTTTTTACAGTTTTTAACGGTCCATATTTCAAAGGCATTAAATTACCAAAATATTAGGAGCCCCCGTAGGCTAGTTGGTAGCATACTAGCCTTTGACCGTGAGGGTTGTGGGTTCGATTCCCACGAGAACCTTTGTTTTTTTTTCGCTACAACGAGACGACGGTCATTGTTACCAGTTCTAGGGAATTTATTAAAAATGAGTTGTAAATAAATTGAAAATAATAAATAAAAATAATTGATCATGTGTGTACTAAAGTATCCTGTTTTCCCGGTTAAATTGTGTGACTTCAAGTAACTTATAAATTGCCCATCGTTGTGATACGTTGAATGAAAATGAATTATCGCTACACGATGTAAAACAAAATACATTTGTGCAAGGTTATCAACTACTAGTAACTGCCAACTCCCTGTGTAAAGAAAATTTATTGAAAATTTTATGGAACCAAGAATAGTGTTGCAAATATTCGAATCAATTAGAGATTGAAAGACAAATATTTACAACAACAAAGTTTGCGTAAATTACCTAAGTTTTTTTGTAGTAAAAATTAAAAACACTTTATCGGTTATATTAACCCCAAAAACGAACACATTTATATTATTACTTTTTTGGGTGCAACTTTACTGTGATTTTAAAATGTTTTCACTGAAAAAAGCTATCGTATTATAAATGAAACCGATCCATTATATTGTTTTAATTTAACTAATGAAGGAATTTTCAGGCTAAAAAAAAAAATAATTTTGGGAACGAATTTTATAAAATTGTTTCATTAGGTTTCGAAATTTCATTAAAATTTGTTTTTAAAATATGTGGTTATTACACCTGCCACCGCTCAAATGTATACAAAAATAAAAAACAGATGATAATAGCGGGTCGAATTTATAATGTGATTTTGTTGGACTTTTATATGAAATTTAAAATGAAACGTAAATGAAAAAAAAAAAATGTAGAAGTGTATTTTTCTACCTTGTTTACTACAATCACGTAAATTAAATGAAATTCCAGTAGAATTGTATTTTTCTACACAGAAAAAAATATCGTAAAATCTAGAGTAACAAAACAAATTGTTACCAACGAAATACTAGTTCAACAACGTTTTTAATTGTATCAACAATGTGCATTGTTAATGTGACAAAAAACCGGTTATATTTCCAATTAAACGCATGAATTAAAACCATTGTTAAAGATTCCACAAAATTCACATTAATAACACAAACAATTTATAAACTCGTTTAATCAAGCACAAATATATGCGACGATAGCACGGTGGTAGTGTGCTAAACTCGAATCATGAAGGTTTCGGGTTCGCTGCCAGTTGGCGGAACAGTTTTTTATTGTTATTTTATTTGAGATTATTTTTTTGTTATCCTATTTTTAGATTTTTTTAAATTTGTGTGATGTAACATTATTATTTATTTTTAAATATGTATAATGCCACATTTTTATTATTGGGTAATTCCAAAAATTTTCGCCCCACTGTTCGGAAACATGCCTTTGGACGCCACTGAGAATTTGGCTCATAGATATCCACGTTTATATGAGATATATTGCATTTTTGGATTTTCAAAATTTGCTGTAGTTTTCAAATTATCGCGGGTCAAAGTTCGACTTTTTTAGCAAAAGTAAGAAAAATACATGACGTTTAACGTGCTCTAACTTTTTAACTTGTAATCCGATTATCACAAGTAATGGCTCATATGAAAGCTTAATTCTTCTTCTTTTAGGAAATATTTTCAAAAGCATACGGTTTTTTTCAGAAGTGTTGCAAAAATTCAAAAACATTTTTTTTTTTGCGAATATTTAAAAAAACACATCTTCGATTTTTTAAAAAAAAAGTTTGGTGATAAACAATACTGTTTTGTACAACATATCCAAAATTCAGAGTGGGATCCCAATGGGATCAAAAAATATTCTGGTTTTAGTACGAAGTTCTTAAATTTTACCTTAGAAAATTAAAATTTTATGTTTCTTCAATATAAAAATTTAAATTTTCAAAGAAAATTATACTATTAAAATTTTGAAAAACATTAGAAATTTAAATTTTCTAAGGGAAAAATATGAGAACCTCGTACTTAAAACAGAATAGTTTTTGATCCCATGGAGATCCCACTCTGAATTTTGAATATGTTATACAAAACATTGTTATTTTTCACCAGAATTTTTTTTTAAAAAATCAAAGATGTGTTTTTTAAAATATTCGAAAAGAAAAAATGTTTTTGCATTTTTGCATCATTTCTGTAAAAAAAAACTGTGTTATTTTAAAAATATTTTCTAAAAGAAGAACCTCAGCTTTCACATGAGCCTAAATTTGTGAAAATCGGGTTATTGGTTAAGAAGTTACAGCTCTTTAAACGTGATGTATTTTTCTTACTTTTGCTTAAAAAGTCAATCTTTGACCCGCCATAATTCGTTAAATACACCAAATGTAAAAAAACGATATATGGTACATATATCATATTTATGAGGGCTATCTATGTATCAAGGCTCAAATTAATCTGAGACACCATTTCCAAAAATGACTAAAATTTGAGCTAAATTTTCTGGAATGGCCCATTGTTAAAAACGCAAAAAGTGCATATTGAAATCACAGACACCTTATGTACGCATTTAGTCAACTTTAAATATACATCAGGAATAGCACGGTGGTAAAGTGCTAGCTTCGAATCATGAAGGTTGCGGGTTCGCCGCCAGTTGGCGGAATTTTTTTTTTTTTTTTTAATTTCCAATTTTAGTTTTTTTTTATCATTCTAATTGTAGACTGTTTTAAATACGACGTTTAGTCAAATACAAATATGTATAAGGATAGCACAGTGGTAGTGTGCTAGACGCGTAGCACGAAGATTGCGGGTTCGATGCCAGATAGCGGTATACAATTTTTTTTTGTATTTTATTTTTTTTTTTCTATTTTTAGATTATGTTTTATTCTATTTTTAGATTTCAGATTATTTTTTATTCTATTTTTAGATTTTAAAAATTTTTCAATTAATTTCATTGTTAATGTAACAATGAATGAAGTTGATTTTTTTTTCAAAAGTTACAAATGTCATTGTTGTATTGACAAAATCCAATGTAGGCTCAGTTTCAATTAAATGTTTAATTGTATTAACAATGAAATTAATTGTATTGACAAATTTTTTTTTTCTGTGTACCTTATTTACTACAATCACGTGAATTTAATGAAATTCTAGTAAAAGTGTATTTTTCTACCTTGTTTACTACAATCACGTAAATTAAATGAAATTCCAGTGACGGCTACACGAGACTCATCAAATAGCTGTGGTTCATGAACTATTGTAGATAAAATTTTTGTCTGGTAGTTGAAAATTAGAAAGTGAAGAATCTGGTGTTGAATATTCGCTATGTTTATGAAAATATTCATTACCCGGGTAAAAATGAAATATGATCATATATGAACACCGAAAAAAATCCATGCAACATTTTACGAAAAAAAGTTTCGTACCTTTTATTTTCGTAAAATACACGAAAGTTGACTACATATTACGAAAAACTTAAGTACTGAATTTCGTATTTTTACGAAAGTAACGAAAATGATTAGTAAATATTTTTTTCGTAATATTTACGAATGTTGACTACATATTACGAAAAAAATGTTGTAAAAACTTTTGTAATTTTACGAAAGTAACGAAAACAAGTAAGAGTGTTAAATTCGGCTGTGCCGAATCTTTTATACCCTCCAACATGCAAATAAATAAAAAAAAATTGCAGGGGCGTCTTCTATTTTTTTTGGGGGGGGGGGTCGGTAGTGGTAATTGGGGGGCACAATTCCTCTCAAATAAGTGTTAAAAAAAATAATTCTTATGCCTTTTGCACTAAAGAAATACAAATTTATCATTATATATAAAAAAAAAAAAAATATTCCACGCCCATAAAAGGGGGGGGGGCGGACCGTAAAACGGTCTGTGGGTCCAAATGCAGGACCTTCAACTTCTTGTAGCATGAAAATGTTGGATTTGTTAAACAAAAACACAAAAAATCATATAAAAATATGGTATTTTTTAGAGGTTTGTTTAGTTCTTCAAGGGGGAACTTTTTCCCCCCTGGTCCGATTTTGCCCATCTCCAAACTTAACCAGCCTATGAACATAAGACATATATGTGCCAAATTTCAGGAGTCTATCACTTTTATTTTTGACTGTATCGTGTCTTCCACAGACGGACGGACAGACGGACGGACAGACGGACATCGCTAGAATGTCTTAGAATTGATCACTGATCAATAATATATATACTTTATGGGGTCCTAGGCCGATATTTCGATGCGTTACACACGGAATGACAAAGTGAGTATACCCCCATACTGTAGTTGGAGGGTATAAAAAGAATGTAAATAATACTTTCGTAAAATATACGAATGTTGACTGCATATTACAAAAAAAGTGTACAGTAGACTGGGTCGAAATCCTACAAAGTCTAAGGATCGATTGTCCTTAGTGCGGGAAAGCGGTAATGGGGTAATATAAGCATTTTATGGAAGACAACTTTTTAATCGATCAAAAACTCTATTAGCGCATCGGTGGTCAAAATTGAGATTTTGGTCAAAATGGCCAAATTTTTATAAAAATTTTAAAAATATAAATTTCATTTTCTTGCTTAATAAAAAAATTTTTTTTTATTGCATTTGATACTAATAATTTATGTATTAAATATTGGAATTTTATGCCATCACTAACATATTTTTATTTAAGATACAAAAAAAATCATATTTTTGACGCGGTTCTAAAAACCACTTTTTTTTAATTTAATTTTTATTTTTTATTAAAATTGCAAAATATACCAATTTTATTACTCAATGTTATTGAAAACATCATAAAGACTAAAGATTTAAATTTTGGCGAAAATCCGTTCGGTAGTTTTTTGTGGGGAGCGGTTTCAATTGAGCGGATTTCAAGGAAATCGTATTTTTTGACATTTTTTTGAGTTTTTATTTTTTATAAACTACATTATTGTACAAATTGACCAATATTATGCTCTATCTTGTTCCATTTGATCATGGTAACTTAGTTTTGAAACGATAGATTTATAGGACATCTTTAACCCTAATCGGTCAGCGGCCAAAAGTGTCCCGTACTGAGTTTTTTTAGGTTTTAACTACTGTTTAATGAAATTAATGGTTGCAAAATCATGTTTGTGTTGAATATTGTGTTGTATAATCTTTTATTTAATCATATTGACTTAATTTTGAAACATACATATTTTTGGACATCTTTAACCCTTATGTGCATGCAACCAAAAATGTCCCCTACCAAAATTTTCATATTTTTCACAAATAAAAAAAAAACACATTTTTGTATTCAAAATAGTCATAAATAATTAATTGAATAATTTTGATATTGCCGAAAGCGTTAACCCTTCTGAAATAAAGGTCAAAAGTGGCCCACTAACAAATTTTTAAGAATTAGGGTTATGTGCGGATTAATTTTGTTTTAATAAAACTAAAATTTTTTTATATTATATCACACGCAATCATTCATTTCATATATTTCTTAATGTCAAAAAAGCCATAAAACAAATTATCCTTAAAATTAAAATTTGAGGACTAGACTAAGTGTCCATTTTCACACTTAGATATACCCCCGATCAGCGACGAGGAAGTGGTGAAATAAATTACCCCATTTTGAGTAATTTTATGTTTATTTTTTATTTATTTTATATTTTATTTTTGTTTTAAAAACAGAGATGGTTATATAAGATCAACTTTATTGTCTCGCTCTAATTTAACCTCACTTGAGTGAAAATCGCAATTTAAAATTAAAGATTAAGGCATAAGCCTGTACATTAGGGTTATCACTTTTTGCATTTTTTTGCAAATATCAAAATTTACCTGCCCTAGCCAAAAAGGCCATAAAAAAATATTAAGAATTGCATTTTCAAAAAATTTCCCGCACCAAACGAGATAAAATTTGGTCTATATTTTCTTAATTTAAATGAAACTAAGAAAATATGAGACCCAAACGATGCGTAGGAAAAGCTATTTAGGGTCAAAATGACGAATGCTTTATGGAGGGACTTTTTTGACTCCCTCAAGATTCAAATTTGGCGGTTTAACCCTTAACTGCATAAAGTTAACTATATATAACGTCAATTTTGCAGCATGAAAATCCAAAAGTAAAAGTCCGAGTGGCATTATTTTTATTCGTAATTGTTTACAAGGTCTTTTTTATATAACTCATTCATTGGAAGGTTTAAAATTACCTTATTTTTTAAAAATAGGACTTAAAACAAAAAATATCTGTGACTTTTTAGAAATTGCGTTTGGTGCGGAATTTTAATATTGGTGCGATTTTTAATATTAATTTTGTATGGTCTATCACGTGGTGATAGGTAAAAATTTTGTCAAAAATGAGTCATAACCCTACTGTACATAAAAAAAATATATAAAAACACAAAAAATATAAAAAAAACAACAAAAAAAACTTAAACACCTCAAAATTGGGTCATTTATAACCACATCCTTGTCGTTGATCGGGGGTAAAGCTAATTGTAAGTGTGAAAACGAATTACAAGGAATTCTCGTGAATTTAGTAGATTTTTTTTTGTAAAATTATCTTGGATTTGTAAAATTACAAAAAAAAAATTGTAAAATTACAAAAAAGAATGTTAATTTCTATTTGTTAAAAAACAAGGAAAACTGTCAAAAATTGGTAAAATGGGATTACGAGACTTTTCCTTGTAATTTGACAAAGTTTTTTTTGTGTGTAGTCTTAAAAGTTTGATTTAGAGATTATTTGTTTTATGGCTTTTTTGACATTAATAAATATATGAAATGAATGGTTGCGTGTGATATAATATCAAAAAATTTTAGTTTTATTAAAACAAAATTAGTCCGCACGTAATCCTAATTCAATGTTATCATTTCGGCTTAAAAATCTGTTAGTGGGCCACTTTTGACCTTTATTTCAGAAGGGTTAACGCTTTCGGCAATATCAAAATTATTCAATTAATTATTTATGACTATTTTGAATACAAAAATGTGTTTTTTTTTTATTTGTGAAAAATATGAAAATTTTGGTTGCATGCACATAAGGGTTAAAGATGTCCAAAAATATGTATGTTTCAAAATTAAGTCAATATGATTAAATAAAAGATTATCCAACACAATATTCAACACAAACATGATTTTGCAACCATTAATTTCATTAAACAACAGTTATAACCTAAAAAAACTCATTACGGGACACTTTTGGCCGCTGACCGATTAGGGTTAAAGATGTCCTATAAATCTATCGTTTCAAAACTAAGTTACCATGATCAAATGGAACAAGATAGAGCATAATATTGGTCAATTTGTACAATAATGTAGTTTATAAAAAATAAAAACTCAAAAAAATGTCAAAAAATACGATTTCCTGGAAATCCGCTCAATTGAAACCGCTCCCCACAAAAAACTACCGAACGGATTTTCGCCAAAATTTAAATCTTTAGTCTTTATGATGTTTTCAATAACATTGAGTAGTAAAATCGGTATATTTTGCAATTTTAATAAAAAATAAAAATTAAATTAAAAAAAAGTGGTTTTTAGAACCGCGTCAAAAATATGATTTTTTTTGTATCTTAAATAAAAATATGTTAGTGATGGCATAAAATTCCAATATTTAATACATAAGTTATTAGTATCAAATGCAATAAAAAAAGTTTTTTTATTAAGCAAGAAAATGAAATTTATATTTTAAAAATTTTTTTGAAAATTTGGCCATTTTGACCAAAATCTCAATTTTGACCACCGATGCGCTAATAGAGTTTTTGATCGATTAAAAAGTTGTCTTCCATAAAATGCTTATATTACCCCATTACCACTTTCCCGCACTAAGGACAATCGATCCTTAGACTTTGTAGGATTTCGACCCAGTCTAGTGTACAGACTTTCGTATTTTTACGAAAATAATTCGTAAAAACTTCTTTCGTAAAATATACGAAAGTGGACTTTATATTACGAAAAAAAATAATCAAGAATTTTAAAATTTTACAAAACTAATGAAAAAAGAAGAAATCTTTAAATGCATGCTTAAAGGGTGTTTTTATGCCCTCTAACTACAGTATTGGGGTATAATAAAAAAATATCGGTCGGGGACCCCATAAAGTATATGTATTATTGATCCATGATAAATTCTAAGGCATTCTATTAATGTCCGTCTATATAAAACACGGATACCACGGAACAAGTCTTTTGGTCATCAGCAGGTTATGTTCGTATGTGGGCAAAAAAGTTTTATTTCTTTAAACCAACCTCTGGAAAACTCATTTTTTTTAAAGTGTTTTTTGTTGTTTTGTTAAACAAATGAAACATTTTTATGTCAAAAAAAATTTAAAGTAATGAGCTTCGACCCAGGGGATTAGAAAATGCCTTGTGGTCGTGGGTATAAAGAATTAATTTCAATAATGATAACTCTGATATTTTTTTTACATATTTGGGGTAATAAAAATTCGGCACAGCCGACTTAAAAGCTCTCTCTTGGGTTTTATTTATTTTAAGGATCAATTAAAATTTGAGGCTAATCGGATCAAATAAAATTTGAGGCTTGATGATATAAGTTTTTTTTTACATGTGGGGCGGTGGTCCTCCAAAAAAATCATCTCAACATATCATCATAAGTTCTTGTAGTGTGAACGTAGCCTAAAACAAAATCACTGTAAATAATGAATGAAATCTTATAAGTCTCTGTTAATAAGAAGCAATTAATTGCTTGGAAATGTTGCTGTCAAAACGTTGAAAACGTTGTTCTTATTCTCAAGAAAGAATTTTTACATGTAATTTTGTTAATTTAAGGATTTTTTTTTATTTACCAAAAAAATTTCGTAAAAATAAAAATATTTCGTTTATTTTACGAAATAATTTCGTAAAACAAAAAAAATATTTCGTTTATTTTACGAAAATTTTCGTAAAACACAAAAATTTATTGCGTTTATTTTACGAAATTTTTTTGTAAAATACAAAAACAATTTCGTTTATTTTACGAAACAATTTCGTGCATTTCGTACATTGTACGCAAGAATTTCGTGGTGCGAAACAACGAAATTTTTCGTACAATGTACGAACGTTTTCGTACATATAAGGCAGGCATTTTTTTCGGTGAAGATATATGGATCATATATGGATTTATATAACCATATATTATCATATATGAACATATATGGAGGCATATATGATAATATATGGTTATATAAATCCATATATGATCCATATATCTTCATATATGATCATATATATTTCATTTTTACCCGGGTACCTTTAATTTAAGTTTTCCAATTCCCTTCACTTACCTACTGCTAGGTAAAAGCTTCCATCGCAAGATTCTATTGCAGCTTATTATTAACTTTTCAAAAAATATGAATACCAGATAAAAACCTACCGATTAATTCGAAATACTCACATCACTAATATCTACAGCACCGCCCATTTCAAACTTCACAACTCAACACCCTTCTCACTCTCTATATAAAAAACTGAAATTAACAAAAAAACGTGCTTTAACAAATAAAGACGACAAGTGTTTTTTGTCATCAAATTTCGCAGAGCTTTTCTCCACATCATTAAGACAATATTAATAATGAGCTGCAAACTTTATTAATTTTCAAAGATAAAAAAGCAAGTTTTTAATAACAAAAAACCTCCAAAAACCGCAAAACACCGACTTGATTCTACTGCACATGACAACAAAATACAAACTAATGCGACAATTGCGTGTTTTCAATATTCATTATTAACAAAAGACTGCAATTAGAGGCTAAGGAACATTGGCGTAGGAAGCCAACGATTCTGGGGGGGGCTAAAGCCCCCTAGATTTTTTTTAATTTTTTGGTATTTTTTTTTAATAGAAAAACCCAGACCTATTCCTGAAGCGTTCCCTTAAACATGCGTCTAGGTGTCCTAGAAACGAATGCCCCCCGAAAGCGGTTAAAAATTCATATTTTTTTTTTTAAATTTTGATTCTGTAGATTTTTTTGAAATTTAGAACTCCTAGATATGTTTTGAGAATGAAAGATTTTTAATGTTTTTCCTATAGTAAAATCATTAGATTACTATGATTTTTTTCAAGAAAAAGTTCTGATGATTGCAAAAGTTGATGATTACACTGTACAACACAAAAAAAAATTACAAGGTCAGACCAAAAAATTTTGATAGAAGAGACAAAAAAAAAATACACGTGTATCGGCGTTTTGAAAGTTTACATCTGGGT
The DNA here is from genome assembly GCA_963921195.1 of Pegoplata infirma. Taxonomy (NCBI): domain Eukaryota; kingdom Metazoa; phylum Arthropoda; class Insecta; order Diptera; family Anthomyiidae; genus Pegoplata; species Pegoplata infirma. The sequence goes on from OY992537.1 coordinate 22,551,578, forward strand.
TTCATTTTAGGGGGAGGTGAAGTTTCCCCCAAATGCAAATGTTGTATTGTAAATCGTCTTTGAATATCGACTGAAGCTTACGTTTAAAGTATATGATGTGTTCAGCAAATTTATATAAAAGGATACGGAGAACATTTTTGTGGAATATATTAACCCTCTAGCTCCTCACGATAAGGGTCTTTTTTGTCCTTCTTTTCAAAAAGAGCAAAAAACACCATTAAAACAGGGATTTAAGGGCTTTAAATGTTCCGAAAAAATATTCGCCGTAAAATTTTACTATAAGTCCTTGAATACACCAAAACGGAAAACTCAACCAGAAAGTAAGAAATAAGACACAACAAAAGAGATCTTAGGGTTAATTTCGCATTTATTAAGAAAATCGAGTAAAGCTTACGTTTAAAGTATATGGTGTGTTCAGCAAATTTATGTAAAATGTTACGGAAAACATTTTTGTAGAATATGTTAACCCTCTAACTCCTCAAGATAAGGGTCTTTTTTGTCCTTCTTTTCAAAAAGAGCAAAAAACATCATTAAAACAGGGATTTAAGGGGTTTTAATGTTCCGCAAAAATATCCGCGGTAAAATTTTAATATAAGTCCCTGAACACACCAAAACAGAAAACTCAACAAGAAAGTCAGATATAAGACACAACAATAGAAAGCTTAGGGTTAATTTCGCATTTATTAAGAAAATCGAGTTAAGCTTACGTTTAAAATATATGGTGTGTAAAGCAATTTTATGTAAAATGTTACGGAGAACATTTTTGTAGAATATGTTAACCCTCTAGTTCCTCAAGGTAAGGGTTTTTTTGTCCTTCTTTTGAAAAAGAGCAAAAACACCATTAAAACAGCTATTTAAAGGGTTAAAATGGTCCGCAAAAATATTTGCCGTGAAAGGGACTTATAGTAAAATTTCACGGCGAATATTTTTGCGGAACATTTTAACCCCTTAAATCCCTGTTTTAGTGGCGTTCTTTGCTCTTTTTTAAAAGAAGGACAAAAAAGACCCTTATTTTGAGGAGTTAGAGGGTTAATATATTCTACAAAAATGTTCTCCGTAATATTTTACATAAATTTGCTGAACACACCATATACTTTAAACTTAAGCTTTACCCGATTTTCTTAATAAATGCGAAATTAACCCTAAACTCTCTAGTGTTGTGTCTTATATCTGACTTTCTTGTTGAGTTTTCTGTTTTGGTGTGTTCAGGGACTTATAGTAAAATTTTACGGCGGATATTTTTGCGGAACATTAAAACCCCTTAAATCCCTGTTTAAATGGTGTTTTTTGCTCTTTTTGAAAAGAAGGACAAAAATGACCCTTATCTTGAGGAGTTAGAGGGTTAACATATTCTACAAAAATGTTCTCCGTAACATTTTACATAAATTTGCTGAACACACCATATACTTTAAACGTAAGCTTTACTCGATTTTCTTAATAAATGCGAAATTATCCCCAAGATCTCTTTTGTTGTGTCTTATTTCTGACCTTCTGGTTGAGTTTTACGTTTTGGTGTATTCAAGGACTTATAGTAAAATTTTACGGCGAATATTTTTTCGGAACATTTAAACCCCTTAAATCCCTGTTTTAATGGTGTTTTTTGCTCTTTTTGAAAAGAAGGACAAAAAAGACCCTTATCGTGAGGAGCTAGAGGGTTAATATATTCCACAAAAATGTTCTCCGTATCATTTTATATAAATTTGCTGAACACACCATATACTTTAAACGTAAGCTTCACTCGATATTTAAAGACGATTGGCAATACAACATCTGCATTTGGGGGAAACTTAACCTCCCCCTAAAATGAAACCCAGATGTAAACTTTCAAAACGCCGATACACGTGTATTTTTTTTTTGTCTCTTCTATCAAAATTTTTTGGTCTGACCTTGTAATTTTGGAAAAAATTTGATTTTGTTGTGCAGTGTTATTAGTCAAAATTCTCAGATTCTTTCTTTCAATAACTTTTGTCTATAAAAAACCCCCTTAGAATTTAGAAACTTTTTTAAATCAAAGAAGTTAAAATGTTTTCCTGAAGGTAAAACCCTAAGATTCGGTAAAGTTTTTATTACTGACAAAAACATCAGATTTATATAAAAACTTTTTTCAATAATTCAGACTATTTTTCAATAAAATAATCATTACGAGTCCTTAAAATTGAATAATCATAACGAGTCCTAAAGACTCATTACTAGGGATGAGATTTCCATGCAAATGCATGTTTTTTGTCGATACTCTAAACACGATATCGACCAATTATCTTTCCGTATCAAGAAATTTGCGATAAAATGGCATTGATTTGTGTTTGCATATTTTTGCATATTTTGGTGAAAATGCATATTTTTGCATATATTTATTTTAAATGCATATTTTGTGCATATTTCCAACTTTTAAGTGCATATTTTTGCATATTTTGGCATAAATTAGCAAAAACACAAATTGAAATTTATTTTTTCAAAAACTATTTTAAATTTTAAAAATTTATTTGGAAAATAAGGAAAACATTTTTTTTGTTTTTAATTTTTTTTATAGATTTTCTTAATTTCTAAAAAAAAAAATCTTTCTTACATAAAATTTTAAATGTTACTATTTAATAGAGTTGTCAGTCGATTAAGAATAATTCGATTAATCGATCAAACAAAACCCAACTCTTGTTCGAATAATTCAAAAATGACGATTTTCGAATAACGAATAAATCGATTAATTAATGTCGATTAATCGAACAATTTTTTTTAATTAAAAAATTAAATAAATGCTTAGAACTTGATTTATTCTCATAAATTTTATAAGATTTAATACAAAATGTAGAAAAGTTAAAATATATTGTAGCCATAGCCCTGGATAGCACATCCATTATAGAATTAGGGGGAGTTATCAAGTTTTTAATAAATAATTTAGAAAAAAATAATAATTCTTTTGCATCAGACTTACTAAAACGTATTAAAATAAGAATTAATGAGAGACGTATAAAAGTGTTAAATACGTTAATAATTTTTCTAAATTCTGGAAATTTTCCGAGCAATGAAAGTTTCTTAAAATATTCTCCAAAAAGCGAAACAAAAGAATATGCAAATAAATTATACTTCAGATTATTTAATGTTGAAAGTAATCACAATAATTCAGATAAAAGTATTGAAATAGAGGAAGTTATTAGTAATGAAAATAATAATCTTTTTTGCGAGTTAAATAATTCAATTCAAAATATTAAAAATTCAGAAAATAAAAAGGACTTTAGCGATATATGAGACGATATGGTATATTTGGAAAAATCTGAAAAAAGAACAGAAAAAATAGATAAACTTTTTTATGCTCTTCTTACTATATCACCTACTTCAACAATTAGCGAAAGAGTGTTTTTAAAATCTAATTTAATAAAAACAAAAACCAAAAATCGTTTGAAAGCAAAAGAATTAAGTCAACTTTTATTTTTAAAAGATTATTTCTTAAGAACAACTTAAATTGTCTTATTTGACAAAAATTAAAATCATTTATGATATATTTTGTCTGAATATTTCAAATAATAATTTGTATTTGAATTATTTCTCAACAAGTATTAAAATTGACATCCATTAATTAAAAGAGATCTCAGTTATTCAATTTTTAAGTTTTTTTTTTTAACTTTTAACTATTTTATTTTTAAGTTTTGTATGCATTTTTTCGTTAATAAAAATTTTAACTTTCTTATTTAAAGATTTTTTATATGAATTGTTTATTTTTTTGTTAATAAAAATGTTTTTTAAAATAATTTTTTTATTCGTTATTCTCTTCGATTAATCGAATAAATTTTGATCTTTAATCATTTGATCGAACGAGGAAAAACAATTATTTGAATTATTCGAACAAAGTTGAAAGTCGAATAATTGACAACTCTACTATTTAAACCCGGCGTTATTTTTTGCTTTTTAAGAAGTTTTTCCTATGAAAACAAGATTCTTATAACACACATTTTATTTTTTAGTGCATATTTTAAGGTTTTTTAGTGCATATTTTGAATTTTTTAGCGCATATTTTAAGCGCATATTTTCGACTTTTTAGTGCATGAAAATCTCATCCCTACTCATTACATATTATTATTATTTATTGTTGCAAAAATTAATGAAATCATTAAATTATTAAAAAAAAAAATTGTGAATGATTAAAATTCTGGGGGGGGGGCTAAAATTATTCTGGGGGGGGCTAAGCCCTCCCCAGACAGGGCTATCTACGCCTATGCTAAGGAATGAACGACAACAAAACTTTATACATATTTAATGTATTAATATTAATTTCAAATTGGTATCATCGTTTTTGTCGGCTTTTTTTTTGGAAGACAACGAAAAAAAAAAGAGTTAAACAAAGTTGGCTTTGTTTAAAAAGAGAAGGATGGTAAAGGAAAATACACACATAGGTAAGGTTCAGTTCAGATGTTGCATAGACCAGTTTAGGTCCTTAATGTTACTAGTTCATACCGATAACCCGTTTGTCAGTCTCGTTCCTACACGATAACATCAAGCATTCCCACACTTTCTTGTGGAATTTCAGAAGACTAAGATATCTTTTAGTTCTTGAAACCCCTTCTCTTGAAAAGAGAATCTAATGACAAGAAAAGTGTCTCTATTACGAAGGTGCAGAGAATGACTTCGATGTACACCTACGACACCATTAGAAATCCTTTACCTAAGAATATTAAACGAATTTTGTAGCCAGGTTATGGTATCTTAAAGGTGGCGGAGTCAAAGACTCCTCACATAGACCTGATGATCTATAGCGAAACCACAATAATAATTTCCCAGCGACGCGTCGTTCGTTGCAACGCTCTGAAAGGAACGCCAACAGGTCTTCCTTATGATTCGTAAGCCCTAAAATAAAATATTGCTCTAGGACATATGTGTCTTCGAATTCATTCATCACAACTCCTGCCATGGACGTATACAGGGGGTGGGCACAGGGGGCACGTGCCCCCCCCCTTTTCGATTTGAAATTTTTTAAAATTTTATACACAAAAATGCATTATAAAAAAAAATCACAAGATTCTAAATATTTTGATTTTGAAAGAAAAGATTTTTTTTTAGAAAAACTCTAGAGTTTGAAATAACTTCGTTTATAAAAAGTCATTTATACCGAAAAATCAGAAAATATGATAAAAAACACATAATATTAGTTTTATCTAATAAAAATTATGCATCAAGATCATGAAAATTAATTTCTACAAAACAATTTTCAAACAATAAGATAATGAAAGTATCTCAATGAACCGATTTTCCTAAAACTTAAAAGATTTTAAATTTAAAAACTTTCATGAAAAAAAATATTTTACGAAGCAACCTTAGGATTGTTTCTTTTATATGAGGGTTTCTTCGTCAACTCTTTAAACACAGGTTTTTGTGGTCGGTTAAGTTGAGTTTGGAGTTGGAATTTTAAAATTCAAAATGTTGGATCCAACATGGCGACAATTTTTTTTTTTTTAAATTAACCGATTTGCTTGAAACTTTTTATACCCGAGTTTTTGGGGTCGCTAAATAAGAATATGAAGTTAGATTTTCGAATAGCAGATTCTAATTAAGCAACCCAACAGAACGGTGCGTAAAGAGTTTTGAGTGAATCTGTTATTTTTTTTAATTATCGCCATGTTGGATCCGACATTTTAAATTTTAAAAATCCAACAGCAAATTCCTCTTAAGCGACTCCGAGAACCCGTGCTTGAGAAATTTTAAGCAAATCTGTAATATTTTTAAAAAATTGGGCGCCATATTGGATCCGCCATATTGAAGTTCAAAACCGCCACTCGGTATTCAAAACCAAATATTATTAAGTAACTTCGACATTTTTTAAAAAAAATTTAAACCCATACCAATTTTGGAGAGAAGGGTGGCCCGGTTGAGGAAGAAACCCTCATATATATTTTAAGTTTCGTGCAAATCGGTTCAAAAGGGTTCAGATACTTCCATTGTAAGATACATTTTCTGTATTAAAACCTGAGATATTATTTGATTATTAAAATTTGTCAGACATTATATTATTTTCATCAAAAATTTATAATTTTTTAAAAGAAAAGTTTTAGATTCTAAGCATTTTTCCTGTAGAAAGATTTCTAGATTTTATAAAAAAAATCTGATATTTCAAGACATTTTTTATATAAATAATGACGAAATCGTCTTGGTGGGGTGAGGTTATGGGTGTAGTTAAAAATAAATATTAATAGGCGATGACGAAAAAATTTTTCGGAATTGTGCCCCCCCGTTTTCAAGTTCCTGGATACGTCGCTGACTCCTGCTCTAGTTAGTCAGCTCAAGAAAGAACTAAAGCATGGTCATAACAACTTTGACGGAGAAAGGTGTATTTCTCATCGAACTCTCTCGCAATTGCACTCGGAACTGTCATAAGTGGTATCTTCGACCACTATCATCTAAAGCCAATGAATAAGTGGCCCAATCCTATAGAGTCGCATAGTTTCTAAATCGTAGTCCATCATGTCTCTACTTGTTGCTGGCAAGAAACAAGTTACCTCTTGCGCCAATAATAGTTTAAAAAACTCCCAATTCAAAATAACACTGGATAATTAAAATATTCCATTCCCTACACACAAAGCAAATCTCAAGGACATTACAAAGTCATCTAAGTATCAATTTTTAAATTTCTGTTCAAAAAAAAGTACCTCAGGAGTACCCTTCCCTTTTGTTTTTTGTTTTCTTTTGTTAATGTATCAACGATGAATATAATAAATTACTCTACTAAATGAAATGTCTTAATGATTTAAAGTAATTTTTTAAAATTTTAACAAAGAAACACTAAAATTCAAGCAAAAAAACGAACAAAATTTAACATATGTTCATTTCCTTTTAATCATCACATCTTAAAATTCAGAAAACAAAAAAATTACACAAAGCAATAAAAAAAAATTGTATTAAGCGATTTTTTTTGTCTAAACACATTATGTCAACGTGTCAGAGATTTTCAAATAAACGTGTAGATATCAGAGCTACGAGGAATGAAATCATTTTTTGGACGAATTCTCTAAAAAAAATGTAAAGCGTTATTTTTGATAGCGGATTTTTTGTTGATAACAGTGGAATATAATTTATTAGAGCTAATGAATTCTTTAGAATTTAATAAAAAGTAAATTCTTTTGGTACTTGAGGGATGAAAAGTTCAGAGAGGAAGACTTTAGGGAATGACTGTTGAACAAAATCACAGCTAACTTAAGAACAATATGAGTTAGGTCATCCCAACTGCTTTAAACGCCCAGTCGGCAATTAAAATCAGAGCTGAATTGTGAGAACATGCGCCATCTCGCTAGACATCACCATTGCAAGCGCAACTCTGATAAATTATGCAACATGGCGAGCAGTGGTATAACTTGCATAAGACAATTTTCCATAATCATCACCAGGGTTGCCAGAATTGTTGGGTACAAAATCGTCAAAAATTTACGATTTTTATAAAAAAAAATCGTCAAAATCGTCATTCCATTTGCAGAAATCGTCAAAAAATCGTCAAAATAAAAAAGGTTTATTTATCACACTCAAAAAAAAAAAACTGTAAAGTTGGCAAAAAATTTAGTTAAATTTAACTAAAAAAACACCTGATTTTGAACCTACTAAATTTCTAGTTAATTTAACAAAAAATATTTAGTTAACTTTTCGTAGAATGAATGTAGCAAAAAAACAGTAATTTTAACTAAAAATTCAGCTGAAAATTTCGTAACATTTTTTATTAGGTGAATTCAGCTAACCTTTTTTTTTAAATAAAAAAAAAAAAAATATTTTTCACAGCGTTAAGTTCAGCTTAAGTAGGACTAATGAGATTGCATAGGAGGCTACACAAGAAATGTTTAAAATTTTCGACTTGACAAAAATGTAACAAAAAATCAACAAATTAATTAGTAAAAATTCGTAAGCTCAGTTTTAAAGTCAACAAAAAAAATTAATTCCAAATTTGTACAAAACTAGTATTTTCGTAAATCGAACTTAACTAAAAAAAGTAGTTAAAACGCTGATTTTAACTAAAAATTTGCTAAAAAGCCAAAAAAAGTATGTTAACTTTACAGTTTTATTTTTTTGAGTGCACTGATTAAAGATTCATTCAAGCGATGTCCGCCCGTCTGTTGAAGACATGATGCAGTCCAAACCAAAATAGCTAAATCCATGCAGTTTGGCTCAAATATATCTTATGGCCTTTGGATGGTTCAATTTGAAAATTGACAAAACCAGACGAGGTAGAACAAAGTTCCCCATGGTAAAACTGAACCTACCTCACAAATTTCCTCTTTATATTCTTTGTTCACCTTCTTAAACATATGAAATATTTTTATGAAAGAAAAGTTAATGCAGTTGGGTCAAGTTATTTAGATAATGTATTTTTTTTCCGCCCGCACTTTTCTGTGGACACTCCCATAAAAAAAAATTGATAATGATAAAATTGCGTAAATATCATAAAAAATCAATTTGTTAACATTTATAGCAAAAAAGAAAGAAGTCCTCCGCTAAAAAACCTCCTATAATTTTTTTAACCTTTTGGAGGGAAAAAGAGAATGTGACTCTTACTTGTTCCCTTTGTCCCGTTTTGTACAAAAATAATGGTGGATACTTCTTTTAACTAACAATAAGCTAAAACTATCCATTGAATATCAAAGTTTCATTAAAAAAAATTAAAAAGTAGACAAATTTGACAGGTTCTTGTCATTTTTAAAAATCGTAATTTTTTGGCCAAAAATCGTCAAATCGTCATTTTGCTATTTTGGGGAGTAAAAATCGTCAAAATGCAGAGAAATCGTCAAATCTGGCAACAGTGATCACCCATAGCCGACCCAACGATTTTGTACTCTCTGAACGCCGAACCTACGTAAATAATAAAAAGGCGTCTACTAAGAGAGACAGTATACTAATCGACGTACGTTCTTCGGAGAAGTTGTTCGCTTTATTCCTTCTTGTCGAATACAAATAGTCGCACCAAACTTCTGCAGATCAGCAAATTGGTCAAAGAATACAAAAGAAACAAGTTGATAGATCTCCTGAAGAACTACAACCTCAGCTTTGGAGCTAGTAAGCTGTGGTCGACAGTTAAAGCTCCTTCGCTTCCCACGAAGGTAGATAATAGGGTCGCAATAACCTTCGGCAACAACACGCTGTTTGAGGCCAATTCATTTACCATCCCGAGAAAGATAATACGAAACAAAGTGTTATCAGGTTTTCTGTCAAGTGAAGTTGCAGATGTCATGAAACACGTGAAACCATCCAAGGCGTTAGCCCCCTACGGAATTTCGATGCATAATGCCGGGAGTTGTTTACATGACCAAAGACCTCAACTTGTCGCTATCCACTCTAGTCATACCCTTGGAAAATGAGTAGAGTGGTCCCGGTCTTAAAACCCAGGAGACTCGTGAACCAAGGTGAATCGTACAGGCCGATCTTTTTGCTGCCTACAGTTGCGAAGACACTTGAGATACTTCTGCTCACCATCCTAACACAGCACCTCCCATCAGCAGCACATCAGCAGCACATCAGCACGGATTCCGAAAGCACCACAGTAAAACAACAGCTTAAACTGTCATTACCACACATAGAAGCCATTAAGGTAAGCCATGTGAGCGCACAGTGATGGTTGTGTAAACCTGTCAAAATTCTTTGCAATGGTCAGTCATACCACCCTCTTCGGAGATGTTGCCAACTCCAGTCTTCCCAACACCATCAAGAGGTGGTTGGTAAAAAATATGTGTGGATGTCAGTCGTTTGTGGGGTTTAGAAAAAGAAGTCAAAACCCTGTAGAGTTAAACAAGGAGTCACACAGGGTGGAGTTCTCTCTCTTATCTAGTTAACCTTCTACCTCTGTAAGCTCCCAGAACCACACCAAGGGGTGGAATTGATATCTTATGCCGAAGCCTGAACCTTAATGGAATGGGTCATAATATTGATGAGCTATGGGGTAAGTTCATCGCATATATCCATGATCTTATAAATTGCTTTTTTGCGAGGAACATGCAGCTTTCCCCTGCCAAATCATCAGCGCCGCTCTTTAAAACATGGACGAAAAAGGTACAACTGGATTCTGACAGCACTTGGGTAAAGGACAAAGAGGTGTCCTTAGAGTTGTCTAAATGCAGCCCTATGAACTCAAACGGGCTGTCTTGAGATGTCCTCTGTGCACCATCTACATAAGGAGACGAAGATACGTCCAGTTAAGGAACACAGTCACATTCAGGCGAAACAGTTGCTTCCGGTATGTCATCGGAGGGATCATATGAACCATCGCCTTTCGTAAATTGATCCCCTCAAACCCCCGAAGCATGTCAGAAAAGATCTTCGGTGTTATGAGAAGGAAATCCAGTAACATGAAATCCATCAACTGGATTCCATCTCATACCGGACAACTCTGAATAACATTCAAAGGGATACGGTAGAATCGAATACAGCCGACTACTGACAATAAGTGAATGTTGTACTTGGAAGTCGTCCTCCACCCAAGACAATATTATGTGAAGATGTCTGCAATTGCATAAAGGGAGGGTCAGCAGTATGTCAGTTGTGATTTTTTTGCTGATGATAAAATAACCCGGTCGACAAAGTCACATCTTTTGGCAGAATGTCATAAGTACCTGCACACAGAAAAATAAATTTCCAATCGAATTTTTCAGTTGTATCAACTCATAGTTCGGTTATCGCTACTATTTTTTGGATGTGACAACCGAATTTTGTTGTTGTTTCAATTAAATGTGTGTAGTATCAATCGAATTAAATTGAGACTACCGATATTCAATTGACACGACCTATATGTAAATGTATTAACCGATTTTTAGTTGTATTAACTGAATTTCAGTTGGAAATTTGCAAATTTGTTTTTTTGTGTGTGACAGTAATCAACCACTCCCACCGCTATCTGGGGTAACACGTTCTGTTATGCACAACCCAGCAAAATGTTCGATTCTAAAGAATCGATTGTGGAATCAACTATACTACCCTGCAATCGATTCTACTATGTATTGCATCATCGATGACTTTTGTTTGAGATTGTCACGAAAGCAATACATCCTTTTCCTCCAAACTAGAACACTTATCTGTTCTAGGGAATCTATTCTAGAATATGTTGTATATAGTGGTACAAGAAGGGATTCCGCGATTTTTTAACGGTTACATATCTGTTCCATGTAATGCATTATGGAACTAGTTCTGAATAATTAAATGCAATTTTTTTTTTTAAATTTTTTATTTATTTTTTTCTTTACAAAAATTTTAAAACTAAATACACAAGTACGTATAAACTAACATTAACTTTATCACAAAAATCTTATTAAGAGAAAATCTATGGACCTATGTATTACGGATTTAAACAACAATAAAAAAGAAGGAGAGAACTACACCAATAGAATTTATTAATATAATAAAAGATAATAGAATACATTTATGAATCAGACTTTTCCATAGAAAAATGTCTCAGCACTATACATTTTCTTTTTATATCACAAAATCTCAGAGACTTTTTCTATAAGAAAAATGTCTCAGAGACTTTTTCTTAAAGGAAAATGTTTCAGAGACTTTTCTATAGAGAAAAATGACTCTGAATCTGAGACTTTTTCTATAGAAAAAATGTCTCAGACTTTGAACATTTTCTATAGGAAAAATGTCTCAGAATCTGAGACTTTTTCTATAAATTACTTCTTCTGTCTCAGATTTTGAGACATTTTTCCTATAGAAAAAGCCTCTGATTCTGAGAAATTTTTCCTATAGAAAAAGTCTTAGATTCTGAGAAATTTTTCATATAGAAAGTCTCGGATTCTGAGACATTTTTTCTATAGAAAAAGTCTCAGATTCTGAGACATTTGTCCTACAGAAAAATTCTCAGATTCTGAGACATTTGTCCTACAGAAAAGTCTCAGATTCTGAGACATTTGTCCTACAGAAAAAGTCTCAGATTCTGAGACATTTGTCCTACAGAAAAGTCTCAGATTCTGAGACATTTTTCCTATGGAAAAAGTCTCAGATTCTGAGACATTTTTTCTATAGAAAAAGTCTCAGATTCTGAGACATTTTTTCTATAGAAAAAGTCTCAGATTCTATAGGAAAAATGTCTCAGAATCTGAGACTTTTTCTATAGGAAAAGTGTCTCAGAATCTGAGACTTTTTCTATAGGAAAAATGTCTCAGAATCTGAGACTTTTTCTATAGGAAAAATGTCTCAGAATCTGAGACTTTTTCTATAGGAAAAATGTCTCAGAATCTGAGACTTTTTCTATAGGAAAAATGTTTCAGAATCTGAGACTTTTTCTATAGGAAAAATGTCTCAGAATCTGAGACTTCCTATAGAAAAAGTCTCAGATTCTGAAACATTTTTCCTATAGAAAAAGTCTCAGATTCTGAAACATTTTTCCTATAGAAAAAGTCTCAGATTCTGAGACATTTTTCCTATAGAAAAAGTCTCAGATTCTGAGACATTTTTCCTATAGAAAAAGTCTCAGATTCTGAGACATTTTTCCTATAGAAAAAGTCTCAGATTCTGAGACATTTTTTCTATAGAAAAAGTCTCAGATTCTGAGACATTTTTTCTATAGAAAAAGTCTCAGATTCTGAGACATTTTTCCTATAGAAAAAGTCTCAGATTCTGAGACATTGTTCCTATAGAAAAAGTCTCAGATTCTGAGACATTTTTCCTATAGAAAAAGTCTCAGATTCTGAGACATTTTTCCTATAGAAAAAGTCTCAGATTCTGAGACATTTTTCCTATAGAAAAAGTCTCAGATTCTGAGACATTTTTTCTATAGAAAAAGTCTCAGATTCTGAGAAATTTTTCCTATAGAAAGTCTCAGATTCTGAGACATTTTTCCTATAGAAAAGTCTCAGATTCTGAGACATTTTTCCGATAGAAAAAGTCTCAGATTCTGAGACATTTTTCCTATAGAAAAAGTCTCAGATTCTGAGACATTTTTCCTATAGAAAAAGTCTCAGATTCTGAGACATTTTTCTTATAGAAAGTCTCATATTCTGAAACAGTTTCCAATAGAAAAGGTCTCATATTCTGAGACATTTTTCGTATAAAAAAAGTCTTAGATTCTGAGATACTTTTCCTATAGAAAAAAAGTCTGATGAAAAAGGCTTAGATTTTGACACATTTTTGCTATAAAATTCAAAAATTCGCGACATTTTTCTTAAGAAAAAATCACAAGTCCGCGATTTTTTGCACCTATAAAAAATAATGTAAAACTGTTGATACATACATGTTACAACCCTGATCATACTTTAACAATGAATATGTTATCCCACGCTTCTAGTTTGGAGAAAATGGATGGAAAATGCGTCTTAATATTTCCATGAATGCAGTCGACAGCATTCATCAGTGCTCTTAATTTACAGCTTAAAATATGTTTATTTATAATCTGAAAGCAACAATAAAACAAATTATAAGTTCTACGTACATATACTAAATTAAGATGTGTACTTACGTTATATCCGTCATATGTATCCAGATGTATTAAAAAAGCACAATAAGTGCTGCGAAAATCAAAAAATTTGTCAAAAAAAAAGTTAACAAATAAATAATTTTTTTTTATAAATTTTATTTTTCTGTTTGACATTTTTTTCAAAAATTATAAGTTTTTTTATCGATTCCGTGGAAACAGTAGAGGAATTGATTAACATTACCGGGGAATCTATTCTAGAATACATTGACAAAGAAACGATTCCAAAAAATTTTGCTGGGAACATACCCACTAGGAATCGAGCGTTGAAAAAACTTAAAATAAATGTAAAAAGGGGAGGCTCGATCTCTGATAATTCTCTTTCAAAGCTTTACACGTTCTACAAGGTTATAAAGAGCATGATGAACTTCAATCATGTGAAACATTTGAAGGTCAAGAGGCTTTTCAATGATCGCCTATATGGCTGCCACAAGGATCGTTGTTCAAAACACCTGATGTAGTTTCTATTGGAGCATTGAATTCGTTCTATTTAATATCTTAACAAAGACAAGGTTGTGGCTCTAAATATTTCCAAATCGTTTGTTTAAAGTTTGCCACCGTTCATTACAACCCAAAAGTTAAGAATATATTCTTTTAAATCTCTGAAATTTATAATTTCGTATGTGATTATTAAGAATGTAATTTATATGAATTGTTGTATTGTTTTTGTCATTGTTTTCATGAAAACTTGACTTGTTAACACATTGTAATTTTACAAAACATCATAATCACTGAGCTGGAAGTTTAAATTATCTCGAAAAAAAATGAAAACAAGAAAATAACGTCCTTTTGGGATGATATTTAAAAATCCCTGTTGCAACATCAATCACAACATCGGTGTAACATGTAACAAAAAAAAAAAATACAAAAGGAAACGCGAAATAACACACCCAGTTCAAAAAATCAGTGAACAGTGAAAATAAAAACTGATTTGCATAAAATGTAATAAAGTGTCACAACAACAATATACTATATAGACAAACATATACAAATACACACACCCAAAAAAAAGGACTCAAAACTCTCTAGGGACTAACAATTTGAGTGACATAATATAATCGTTTATTTGCGCTACAACTATTTCTAGCTGCAAAAAAAAATATAAACGGGGATAAATATAATAGAGATTTTGTTATAGACCCAGCAAAATTTTCCGTTTCAAATAATCGGTTTCAGAATGCATCATATTAACCTGCTACAGATTATACTTAATATTTCAGACTTTTTTTTTTTTGTTGTTTGAAAATGTCCCGAAAGCAATCGTTTTTTAGGGCAAGCAGTTTTTTGGAAAAATAATTTTATATAGAAAATTTTTTTGTGATTTCCGTAGAATATATTCAAGAATCTATTGTAATATGAATCTGTTACAAAAAATTTTCGTGGGAAGTTCTTTGTGGGTTTAAAGGTTTGATTTAAAATTTAAACAATTATTTTAGAAAATTTTAAAGAAATATCTTTATACTTCCCGAGTAAAAAAGTTTATATATAATTATATATAATTTGATAAAATTATATATATTTATATGTATTTGATAAAATTAGATAAAATTATATATAATTTGATAAAATTATATATAATTATATCCGAATTTTTTTTATATAAAATTTGATAAAATTATATCTAATTATATATAATTTGATAAAATTTTATAAAATTAGATAACATTATATATAATTTTATCAAATTATATATAATTATATCAGAATTTGTTTTATATAAAATTTTATAAAATTATATCAAATTATATATAATTTGATAAAATTTTATAAAATTATATAAACTTATATAAGATTTGATAAAATTTTATATAAAAAAAATTCGGATATAATTTCATATAATTTTATCAAATTATATATAATTTTATAAAATTTTTTGAAAACAAAAACTTCTTTATATAATTTTATATAATTATATATAATTTTATCAAATTTTATATAATTATATCAAATTATATAAAAAACTTTTTTACTCGGGTTTAAAATTTTACTTTAACAACTAACCTAGTTATTTCCTTTGCTTTATTTTCTAACACGGTTTTATTTACTCCTTATATAAAAAGGGGTTGTGCGGCTGGCTGTGAGTAGATGAAGACTTAGCATAAAAATCTGATTATCAGCTTCAATGATTTTGTGACTTTTTGGCTTTATTACAACGCTAATGAAACCAAAGATAACAACAACAAAATAAAACAACCAAATAAATTTACAACTGGAAAGAAAAAAAGGAAAGAGTATGTTTAACTGTAACCGCACACTACAAGTCAAATGAATAAGGACGACTTAACTTATAATTTTAAATAGCAAATGAATTCATCATTGTCAATCGCAAGATTTAGTTGCAGCAAATAATTATGACAAAAAATTGGTGGCTAACCCTTAATAACCCTTGTTAAGGCAACATAAATTCTATTCTTCTCGCAACTGAATTTCGTTTGTTACAATATTTAAATTGAGGATGCTATTTTTGCATGTGATATCGAGGAAAGGAGCAACGAGACAGGAATTGTTATATTTTTTTTTACTTTGAGCCAACACTCAGGGGATGCCCCCTACTAAAGCAGTGCATTGTGGTGGTTATAGGAAAATAGTTTATGAGGTGGAGGTAAGAGGGAGTAGTGTTTGTGGACATTTAGGGGCCTATTCACAAAAAAAGTCATAACTCAATCATAACACAATTTTTTCCATGTGGTTGTTGTAAACAATCATAAAAAAATTCAAATTTTGTTTGAAAATTTCAAAAAAATAAAGACCTGCTACCCACATCGTCTCAAAATTGACAAATAATTTTAAATTTTGAGACTTTTTATGATTGTGTTTACAACAAATACAAGGAATATGAAGATTAAAAATAATAAAATTAGTCATAACCAGTCATAACTGTGAATAGGCCTCTTAGTTTAAACTTTTTCAAATCGTAGCTGACTGGGAAGACTTCTGCGGGGAGTGAATTCCACATACGACTAGTTCGACTGAGAAACGAATTTTATCTGCAAATGGATGTGATCTACTGGATTGATGAATATTTCGAAGGTACACCCGAGTCTCGGGGATAAGTTCACTTATCTCAGCTTGGCACTTACCATGGTAATATCGGTAGGACAATCAGGCACAACCGACGTTCCGACGATGTTCCAATGAATTAATAGAGTTGGATACCCTACAGTCATTGATAATCTTCAACGCACCGGGTGCTAAGTTCCATAAACTTCAAAACTGACTTTGAAGTCCCTGCCCAGATATGAGAGTTGTATTCAAACTTCGGTCGGATATAGGCGGTATAAATAGTAAGGAGTTCAGATGGAGTGAAGTAATTTTTCCATTGTTTTAAGAAGCCAAAACACTTGCATGTTGATTTCAGAGAACCTCACATTGTATTTTTATGCCCAGAACATCCAGAGTGTCTGATTCCTCAATACTTATACCACCTATGGATACATATGACGTTGATTCCACTGATCGTCTGTGGGTCAACATACAACATTGGGTATTGCGAGCCAATGTTGACCTATTCGCCAGACCCCACTCGGAGATTGCAAAAAAGGTCATGATTAAGTGTGTCATTCATATTCTGCCTCATAACCTGAACCTCCACAAGGCTAGGCATATGATCAAAAGAAAATTATTGACAATTATTGCTGTCATCTGCAAAAGAGTATATAGAATTGAAGGTTTGACAAAGAAGGTCGTTTAAAAAAATTAGGAAAGGGTAGGAGAAAGAAAGGAACATTGTGGTACCGAGAAAACTCGATATAAATCGAACGAAATCATCACCGACACCAAATGTAATAAGTTTTGATACAAGTACGTCATGCCACACACGATCAAATGACTTGGAAATAACCAGAGCCACCACTTTACTCTCACCAAATTGGCACCAAATTTGTGTATGAATCGACTTCAACGACTTCTACGAAAGCCATCGCTTACAAAAGCGCAGAGCAAATTGAAATTGGGCAGTTATTGTCAGGGTAAGTGGCCTCAGCCATTTTAGGGATGGGCTGAACATTGGCTACCTTCCAGAAAGAGGGGAAGACCCCTCCGTGGTAGGAAAAACTAAAAAGTTTAGCCAATGGACGAGCGAGCGTCGAAGAATACTGTTTCAGCACCAGTGCAGTAATTACATCCGGCCCTGGAGATTTGTTTACGTTGCGATTATCAAGAACCCTTTTGTCTGTACGAGCCCGAAAAAATATTTTGAGCATAATATAGGATACTTTTTCGAGTTCGGGAAGTGATTGATTGCTAACCGGTAAGTTTCTTGCAAAATTCTCAGCGAAGAGATTAGCTTTATCAACCGGAAAACGTGAAAATCTTCGTGTAGAACTCTTGCAAATGTATTTCTCGCTTGTTTGCGTAGCCGAACAGTAAGTGCGGTTTTGTCATTCCGTCAGTTATTAAACGCATCCTCTCCTGATCTGATTGCATTCATGGACGTTTGAATAAATCAACACTTATGCTCAAGAATATTATGAAACTGCCCTTCAACACACGGAATGTGTGTTGGGTCATTCACTAGTTACACAAGGTGAATATGTACAGCGAAGAGCCCACATCTGGAGTCCAAACTTGGTAAAAGAAAGGGTGTCCTCTGCATTGAATACTACTACAGCTATCCAGAATTACATAAGCTATTCGGCGTAAAAGCACATTAAAAATGAGGGCTTGCATCGTGGGCCAGAATAGGAATGACACTGTGGAATAAAGGAAGGCCATAGTATCATTATGAATAGCAAGAACATATTATTGTAAACTAATGCAAGCAGTCTGTTTGAGTGACACTTTACCACACTAATACCGTCCAGGATATTGCGAATCGGTAATATACGTTGAAAGACACTCTAAATATCTACACAAACAGTTCGAAATTGGCAAACATGCGGGTTTCAGAGTATACTCAAATGAGAATGTAAAAACTGTAAAAAAAATTCCACTTATTACCTTTTTGATCTCCGGAAATTATGGTTCTATAAGCTTGAATTTTGAAATAAAGCATGATCTAGCGAAAAAAACTTTTTAGACAGTTCGGATTCTAAGAGGGTAAAAAAGTGTACTTTGGTACTTTTTTCAATCTTCTTAAAAAAATGGTCCCACAAACTTGATATTTGGAATGTTCCTCCAGCGGAAAGATTTCTGGAAAAAATACTTCGTTATGACTCTAAAAGGTAAACAGGGGGTAAAAATGTACTTTGGTACTTTTCTATAATAATAGGAAATGAACCTCTAAATACTTGCAGGTTTGCACTTCGCATTGACATCGATGGGAGAGCAAGAAAGAAAATCCAAAGATGAGCTGAGTTTGGAGAGGAATCTTGAGATTATAGATACATACGATAGATTTTACAACCAAATAGTAAGACACCTCTATCTGTATATACGTAGAGGAGGTGAGCTCAATTTCTACCATTGCTAAACGATCGTTTTGATCTATGTAGTTCTCTCGGGTGCCAAAATACTAACCTTAATAAGAACAAAGAGGAATACTGACTGGTAACATGCTTTCAGAACTAGCCTCTGAGGACAGGGGTTAAGTTTGAGAGGTAAAGTCGAAGAAGCCTATGGTGGATTTACACTCCTGAAAAATCCAGAAAACGTTCAGGAGATCTGCACAGCAGTATCTCAACCAATTCTAAAAATAAGGAAGACCGTAACTGTGGCACAATGTAACAACGAGGATTGAAAGTGGACCATAGTCAATAAGTGGTGGGAGCGGAAGTGGATACCAAGGGGACCTGAAAAAGCCATGTTTGACACAACCCAGCAAAAATTTAGCTGAACGAAAGTTTGGTGGGTGTGTCGGAGACCAACTGTTACACTGGTGCGATGGTCTCGGTTATGTGTGTGAAGAAAGAAGGTTTGTGGGTTTGCGGGAACCTAGTGGTTAGATTGGTGCAATGGACACCATGATGCGTAAACCATTAATCACAACGGGACTCAGAGTCTATGTGTGCTGACATAAAGCATCAGCAGCCACTTACAACGTAAGACGGTTGTGTGTGTAAATGTGGATGGATGTTTCGTTGAGCGAAAGTTGTGTAAATATACAAGAGGAGTAATTTGTAAGCCAGACAGTGTCAGAACGAAAGGTTAGGCTCCGATTTATCGGTCTAAAGGTTGCAAAGGTTGTATGGGAATACCATAGTATACCAAATGCTGTCAGAACGAGAGGTTCTGACAGCATCACATCGCAGCCGGATGTCGCAACCCAAAGAGCGACAGATGTTGGGTAGGACTCGCCCCAACCAAGGGTTGATCTTACTCCAGACACGAGAGGTCAGATTGGTACCCATGTGTACCACATAGCTTTTAACAGTAAATCCTGGAGGTATACTGTGGAATATCTTCAGGGCATGTTAAGGTATGCGTGAAGACTTGAGAAGATCCAACTGCACTGAAATATATTTAATTTTTGTTGGCCCCAAGACAAGCAAATTTATTCTTTAGTACATTTTGTGAACTTTCAACACGACTGTTTTTTCTGTAGATAAAAATATTTTAGGGTAATATTGGAAATAAAATTAACGAAGTTTCATTATTATTTAGCAAACTCTATCGAGTCGGCCGGAAAAACTGCTTTCAGCGAGACTATTTTTTAGCCCATAGCGTCAAATTTTGAAAACTAAGAATCTTAACCAAATTCTACTTTTTCATGTGGAACTTGTCCCACATGGAACTAATAGGCCCCCTTCGTGGAAACTCTTTTTAATGGACAAATGATATTTTTACAATCGAAGTACAGAAAATGTTTTTTTAAAGTAATACATACCATTACCATTTTCAAATTTCTCTAAGTATATACATTTCCACAAAACACTAATACCATCAAACCGAAAACTTTTACAACTACAACAATAAATGTGTTTTTACAGTTTCATTCGCTGACTTTGCTTTCTTTTTTTTTGGTTATGTTTTTTTTTTTCCTCTAACTAAGGGTTAAAATGTGCGAAATATCACAACTTGGCACTAAAATCACAACATAGTTAAAATGAGATTAGCAGCCATCCAGCCAGCCAGCAGCAGTAGCAAAAAATGTGCTATATAGCAGGCAACATCTCAAGCGAGAGCTAGCAACCCCTTTCGTTTGTTCGTTGTCAGTCAGTAACTCAAGCATTAAGAAAATAAGCAATTTATAAAATTGTTACGCCAAATAAATAAAATTCTTCTTCTTTTTTTTTGTGTTGCTGTTTTTCATTTGTTGGCTCTTCTTCAATTTAATTTTTTTTGTTTAAGTATTCGGCGTGAAATTGAGATTTTAATAAACTTGATTGCGTGAGATTTTCATATAGACACACTCTAGGGTATCGCATGTTTAGGACGGTTTTTTTTAATTTTTTTTTTTATTTGGTTATTTGGAGAAATAGTCAAAAAGTCATTTAGATTTACGGATGAAATAGATAATAAAAAAACCGTTGACGATCATTTTAATCCACACATTAATTAAATGTTGAAGTGTGGCGTTCTTGTGCTAAGACATATTAACTTTTTTTTTTTTTTGGGAAATTAGGTTTTTTTTGGTAACTTAGATTAGAACATGCGATCATGATTGAAATGATATTTAAAAAGTAATAAATTAAGGTAATTTAATCAAATAGTCATTTGGGTTATGAGTTAATTTTGGAAATTTTTTTGTAGATAAATCATAGAAAAGAGTTTACACTTAGAAAAATTAAATTGAAATTCATAAGCAATAAAAATGTGAGATTACTCACTTAAAAACATGTTTTTAAAGGCGTTAATTAGGTCAGTCTTATTTGAGAACACAGATTCTTTAAAAATTTATAAACCAGATTTCAAAAAAATGGCGCCCAAGCAAGGGCCAGATTCCAAACTGCAAAGATGGAACACAGAAAACACAGCTATTAAAGAAGTGTCGGTGAAATTCTCACCAACGAGAAAAAAATTCAAAAACGTATCTTCTTATCCATTTAAATCCCTGTAGAGCACAGGGCTTTAAGAGGTTTCTAAAATTCTGTCTAAACATAAAGTTCTCCCCCTCAGACACGCCGATGCGAGATGATTTGCCAAATGTCTGTGACCTCCTAGGAGACAAATCTTTTCTTTTTGTCTTGTATTCATGTTCCTGTTTGAATTATTTGTCAAGGTTCTTTCAAGGCTTTTAAAGACAAAGAAGAGCAGGAAAAACAATACAAAAACTTATCTTCTTCTTATCACCTAACTCCCTGTGGAGCATAAGGCCTCAAGAGGTCTCTGAAATACTGTCTTAACAAGAATTGTTTCATCCCAAATACGTAGAGCTTGCCGCCGAAGCTGGAGGATTTGACATGCTTATGTGACTTCCAGGGAGACTTATAATTCCTTATTGTGTTGCATTCATGTTTCTGTTTGACTTATTTGTGAGGGTTCTTTCGCTGCTACTAAGGACTAAGAAGGGGTTAGTAGAGCCTTAGACTAATTGGTTGACTAATCACAGGCGTAGGCTTCCTGGAATCTTATGAGCACTACCGTTGGTCTTTAAGGGTTTTTTCACTAACATCCGTTTTGCACTACCCAGCCATTAAACTACAGTAACCTGCTTTAATCTACTGCCCGAGTATGTCGGGTTGGTCCAAGAACAGATTAGGCGTTGCTTATACCAGTTATGGCAATAGCTTGATCTTGAAGAAGATAACAATACCACAAAATGTGGACTGCGCTCCCTCCTTGAGACTTCTTGAGCGCTACTTTAGAACTATGATACCACCCAGAGAGTCTTGGATGAGGATAATTCCGGGTAGTCTAACCTCCATAATCGTTTAAACAGACGGATCGAAGCTGCACGAAGCTTGGGTTGAGCGCAAAGATAGCCAAATCATTAAAGTGTTTACCAGGAAGAGATGCAGGCAATAAAAGAAGTGGCTGACTGATTGAGTTGCAAGTTCTTATCTACAAGTCAACATCTTTTCTGACAGTCAAGACACGTTCAAGTCCCTGGAGTCAATGTTTCACCAAACAAGATCCGCCCTTAACTGCCGCACGTTTTTAAACGAGATGGCAAAGCAGTATGACATACGACTCAGAGACATTCAAGGGAATTGCAAAGTCGATGGCTTGCAAGACAAGGAACTACCTTACAGGTTACAACAGTAATGAAATGTGTTGGTATGCCTCTGGAAACTTGCAAGCAAAATCTAGGGCTTTGTTCCGGGACGGAGACTAATCAGAGATGGGCACATGGATGTGCGAGTAAGACTAGATGACAGATTTGTCCTTTTCTTAATCAGAATCGCACAAGTGAACTGATATCGCTTCCAGGAGAAGAGATTTCGACGTTGGTTGCTGTAAGTACCGGACATTGTCTTATAGTAGCTGTTTAATGTGCCATCAAATGAGTTTTGCCGGAGTTGCGTGAATGATCATTACAATGTTTACTATGCAGAGATACTGGAAATGAAGGAAGTGGCTGACTGGTTGAGTTGAAATGTCTTGTCTACACCTGCAGTCAATATCTACTCTGACAGAAAAGCCGTGGTCATGTCCCTTGAGTCAATGTTTCAGAAAACAAGATCCGCCCTTAACTGCCGCACCTCTTTAAAAGAGATGGCCCAGCAGTTTGACATACAACTCAACGACTCATGTGCATTCTAGGGCACAGAGACATTCCAGGGAATTGCATAGCCAATGGCTTGCAAGACTAGGAACTACCTTACAGGTTCCAACAGTATTGAAATGTGTTGGTATGCCTCTGGAAACTTGCAAGCAAAATCTAGGTCTTTGTTCCGGGACGGAGACTAATCAGAGATGGGCAAATGAATGGACGTGTGAGACTACATGACATCGATTCCAAGAGGAGAGATTTCGACAGTGGTTGCTCTAATTACCGGACAATATCTTATAGGAAAGCACACAGAGCTGTTTAATGTGCAATCAATGGATGAGGAGGAGTTGGAAATTATAGAACACTTTATCTGCCATTGCACGGTACTTTCTTGTCAAAGACTTGTTTCACTGGGATCTAGCGAGCTGCACGATTTCTCTGATTTGTCGGATGTCAAAATTAAATAAAATCAGGGAATAGTAGTGGAATCATTACAGTCACAACGGACATCAAATTCTATGTGTGCTGACGTAAAAATGTCAACTGCCACTTACAACCTAGCCTAACTCTAGCTAATAATATGCTTAACTCTAGGCAGGTTGACACTGCCCGTTGTCAACCTGCCCGGAAGGGTCGGAGGTTGTGAGTCTTCTTAGTCGCTTACAAGAGTAAGGATTGGCTCAGAACTTTACCAAATTAAGGACGTTCAGTTACGTTACCTTGCATGCCCTACTCTCAACAATTTATGAGTAAATATTATTGAATCTTATTACGGACGCAAGATGAAAAAGGTGCAAGACACTAGGCATTGAGGAGACCATTGAACATACCTGTGTCACACCCGGCTTTGGCACGAACTTGACTATAAATTATAGGGAGTTCACAGTTCGAGATCTGGAGGAAATTATGAGCGTAGACCTGAAAAGCTAAAACCAATTCACAATGACACCAGGCGTCGAGGAGATCTCGAACACATCCTGTGTCGCTGCCCGGCTTTGGCACGAACTTGACTATCAATTATAGGGAGTTCACAGTTCGAGACTTTGGAGGAAATTACGAGCATAGACCTGAAAACTTAAACCAATTCGCTATGAAGGTCCATATATTTAGTTTACATCGATAAGCGGAAATGCTTTTGTGGTATCGCTATGGACCAATTGGTCTATGTGGAGTGCCGATCTGGCACCGCCACCCTAACCTTCCCTTCTGGTATGGGTGGGCCACTTTTCCCGGTTAGCCGTTTCGAGAAAATAGTGTAAAAACGACCCATTCTAATATGCAGTTAGTCCTGCATTTGGTGATTTCGCCACTTCTAAGTAAATACACCAAACTGATAGTATCGATACTTAATATTTAAAGTTTTTATTGTGTTGCGGTGAAGTTGGTACGACTACCCCTTACTGGCGGGGGTTTATAGACTCTAGCCCCAACTTGGGCGCCATTTGCTTGAATTATTAATTTTACTGCATCTGGGTTGATCTGAAGAAAATTTTATAATTTTTCAAAAATAAACTACAGTCGCAATTTTGAAAAATAAAACGAAACCGATTCGTTTAGGAAATTTTGGAAACCCAAAAGAGTGGTTTTCAAATTTGTAGGTTATTAAATTTTCGGTAACCATACTGTCGATCATTGGAAAGTCAGACTCTAAATAATTAAGTATGTGATAGTTTACCTTCGAGATGAGTTGGAAAGTAGGGAAATAATAATTAAGGGAATCACAATGGGCCCTATGGCCTCCTAAGTAAAATAAATAAAGTAAACTAAACAACATAAGGTTTTCAATTTATACAATTTATAATGAATTCCTTCTCTCTCCCACTTGTATTCAAATAAAAAAATAAGAAAAGGTAATAAATAGTCTAAAAAACTTCAAAGCTAAGAAAGTAGGGCTACCGCAAACATAATCATATTAATATAATTGCAATATATGCAGATATAAAAAGTCTTTGCAACATGCCACCAACTCGGCTGCTTGCAACAACCTATGACAAAGTAGCTATAATTTGAATTTTAATGTTTGAAAGTTATGACATGTTTTTGACAGAAATAGTTTAAGCAAATTATTATTTTCATATTTTTTTTCTCTTGCTACTTTATGACAAATAAAAATGTTGTAAAAAGATTTATGCAAATTCAAAAAAGGAAGCCGACAACTATTACCCTACTTCAGGGAATATTTAGAAAAAAATACAGAAAAACTGTCATCTGTCAATTTGACAGTTTAACTATAAAAATTAGCACTATTTTATGATATATTGGTGTTAAGTATTTTTAAACTCCTCACATTTTGGGGTAAAGCTAATAGTTCGATTAATGATGGTATTAATGAGGAATACACTTAATGTGCGGGGAACGTTTATAAACATAACCAAGTCGGCAAACGGATTCTTTATAAAAATTTAGATGTAACAAAGCAATTTTCATGGAAAAGGGATAGATTTTTAGCTAAATTTAACTAAACATGGCAACTCTATCTATCTTTCATGAATGACTGACACGATAAAAACCAATCTGACATTTATTCTTTTTATATTGTCTTTTTATTAGTTGACTCTTAGTTTACTTTATCATCTGTCATAACTGTCGCTTCTGTTTAGTCCAGTGATGGGCATTTTTGTAATTCCTATTTCCGCGGGAATAGGCTAAAAAATGCTGCTTGTGCGCTGTCGACACACGTACACTATAAAATTCTGTTGCTTGAGCGAATTTGTTGACTTTTCGCTTGCTACTACCCACACAAGCATAAATGTTATAGTTGTGTGTGCGCACCACTGGTTTAGTCTGTGACAATACTATATGAGTGAACAAAATGATTATTTGTGTTGCTGCCTTCGAACTACTGCTGCTGCTTCAATCGCCATGATTCTGTTTACTCCTAAAAAACTATCCGGCTACTGTATTTTGTGTTAAAATGATTTTGTATGGTCCTGACACCAGGCACATAAGCTGTCATAAATGATTTTTTCGTTCACTTAATTTTGAATTTTTTTTTTACGATTTTTTTTCTTTCGTGGTCTTCTTTAACAAATGTGTCTAGTGTTTCTTCCGCTTGCAATTCATCATTTTCAGTAGAGCTAGTAATGAGCATAAATATTCCCTTTTTCAATTTAATGAAGTAGTGCAAAATTTTGTTTTGGTATTTTGAATAATGGAGTGGATAGAATGTGCCATAATGAAGTTGAGGATGATGCTAATATAAACTTCATTCTTCATCATCTCATTCTTATTCAGATATTTTCTTGTCTCATGCTATATCATTTCATGTCACTGTGTCTTGTGTTGTTTTTTTTTTATTACTTTAATAATTACGTCTTGTAATTATTGCTATTTTGAATGATGGCAACTTCATTGCCAAGTTTGCCATTTAAATGCAGCATGAAAACAGAGAACCATAAAAGTTACAAGAAGTTGTTCGTAATATATATATTACACAGTACAACACTAAAAAAAATTACTGGGTTCCGACGATTGATTTTGGTAGAGGAGACCAAAAAATAATATTCGTGTCGGCGTTTTGAAAGATCACATCGGAATTTTATTTTAGAGACGGTTAAAGTTTTCCAGCTTTGGACTGTTCTTGCAACATATCGGTATATAAAACTATGTTTTCTTTACATCTGAGGTGTATAGTGTGTTCAGCAACTTTGTATAAAATATAATGGCAAATATTTTTGTGGAACATATTAACCCTGTAACTCCCTCTCATAACGGTATTTTTTTGGCTCTATTCCAACAAATCGTAAAAAAAAACCCCGAAAGATGGGGAGGGCGAAAATGAAATGTTCTACAAAAATTTTGGCCATAAAATTTTACTATCTAAACGTAATACAAATACCAAAAACCAGTCAAATTCAAGATTGCCCACTAGGGGTTAATTTTTTTGCTATTTGGCTCTGACGTGTAGAGTAAAATTTTATGAAAAACATTTATGTAGAACATTTTATCCCCGCCCTTCCCCTTTTTGGGGTGTTTTTTACGATTTGCTAGAATAAAGCCAAAAATTACCGTTATGAGAGGGAGTTAGAGGATTAATATGATCCACAAAAATATTTTCCATAATATTTTCTACAAAGTTGTCTTTAAAATGGGAAGGGCGGTGTTGAAATGTTCTACAAAAATACTGGCCATAAAATTTTACTATATATGTCGGAACACACCAAAGCCCAAAACTTAGCAGAAACTCCAAAAAACAGTCAAATTCAAGATTGCCTACTAAGGGTTAACTGTTTTGGTAATTTTTTTTAATGCGCAATCTTGAAACTTTTTTCGTGTTTGTGTTAATTTTTGGGCTTTAGTGCGACATGGGCAACATTTTTGTACAACATTTTATACCCGCCCTCACCCTTTTTTTGGGGTGTTATTTACGATTTGTTAGAATAGAGCCAAATAATACCGTTATGAGAGGGATTTAGAGGGGTGATATGTTCCACAAAAATATTTGCCATAATATTTTCTACAAAGTTGATGAACACACCATACACCTCAGATGTAAAGAAAAATTAGTTTTTATACCGATATGTTGCAAGAACAGGACAAAGCTGGGAAACCTTAACCGTCTCTAAAATTCCGATGTGATCTTGCAAAACGCTGACACACGTATATCTTTTTTTTGTCTTCTCTACCAGAATCAATCGACGGAGCACCGAAATTTTGTAAAAATTTTGAAATTGTTGTACAGTGTTATTAGAGTGACATGTTTTCTTCAACTTTTGATTTTCCCAAGAGTCCGGCAAATTTTTAAACTAGTGGACCTAAAAATATGTGGTACAAATTTGAAGTCAATCCGATTAAATTAACCCGTGGCGCACGTCGATCAAAGTTTTGATTTTTAAAAATTTGTAAAAAAAATTTGTTATAAAATTATGTCTTGCGACACATCATACACTCAAAAAAAAACCTTGTCAAATTACTAGAAAAAGTCTCGTAATCCCATTTTACCAATATTTGACATTTTTTTTTTTTTTTTGTTTTTTTTTACAAATAATTTTTGTCTAAATTTACATTTTTCTTGTAATTTTACAGTTATTCTTTTAATTTTACAAATTTTCAAGGTTTGTTACAAAAACAATCTAGTAAATTAACGAGAATTTCTTGTAAGTTCAATTTCGCCAAAAAAGTTGTAAATTTACAAATTTTTTGGTAAAAATCTTGTGAAATTACAAAAAAACTCGTAATTTATACTAGGAATTGTCGTAAAACAGGAGGTAGAAAAAATCTAGTAAAGTTACGAAACCTCCTTGTAAGTTTTATTTGTTAAAAAAAATTTTAAATTTACAATTTTATTGGTAAAAAGCCTGTAAAATTGCAAAATTATTGGTAAAAAGCTTGTAAATTAACAAGGAATTCTTGTAAAATAGGAGGTAGCAAAAAAAAAAGTTATAAACTTTTCTCTTTTTTTTGAGTATACTTATTAATTTTGACGAATATCAAAATAATTTTAAAATCGGTCAAACGGTTTTCGAGATATCGCTATTTAAAATTTGCCAAAAATAGTGGTTTTTTCATACGTTCAAGAAATTAAAAAATAAAAATTATAAATATTGTTTTTAATTGTTTAATTTAATTTTAATTTAAATGGTTTTTTTTTATTCTACGCCCATAAAAGAGGGGGGCCGGATCGAAAAAACAACATTTTCTAGTTCTCAGGGTCGAAATGCAGGACTTTGAACATAAAAATATTGCATTTGTTAAATAAAATGACAAAAAAAAATATATTTTTCAGAGGTTGGTTTAGTTCTTCAAGGGGGAAGGAACCCCCTGCACTGTGGTTCCAATTTCAAAACTAGGTGGACAAAAGTATTTAACCATGATATTTTATGTTTTTGTGGTCGCTGATTTCAAAAAAATGCTTTAAAAAATTGTAGCTTCAATATTTTTGAAAATACAGTGGGTTTCACTAAAATAGCTTCAACTTAATTGGACTTTTCGCTACAACTGGGAAAATTTAATTACTTTTTGCTACTTTAGGGCACTAAATTTAGAGGAAGTATTTAAAAATGATATAAAAAGCTTTTCTGAGCATTACAGTAAAGCCCAGCTTTTTCGAATTACATTTAATGTGTAGTTTTTTTAGAATGTTCGAATTAAATCCTTTTTGTGCTTCTAGAGTTGCGGGAAAAGAAAAATATGTGATATAACGATTATAGAAAATACTGTAGAGGTGCAGAAGATCCTGAATATTGAGATGAAAGATGAAACATACTCTCTGATAGTTACTTTAAGAGATGTATATAGTGGCTTGCCCGCAACTTGAAGCGGTTTTTTTTGGCAGGCTTTGAAAGATTGATAATCTATTTTTTTTAGTTATGACCCTAACATCAAAAACCGATATTAAGAAATCGCGAAAAAATTTCGAACCCATGAAAATTTTTTTGATAAGTATATACCCATGGCTATATAAAAAACAATTCAC
The DNA here is from genome assembly GCA_963921195.1 of Pegoplata infirma. Lineage (NCBI taxonomy): Eukaryota > Metazoa > Arthropoda > Insecta > Diptera > Anthomyiidae > Pegoplata > Pegoplata infirma. Next base: position 22,580,945 of record OY992537.1, read on the forward strand.
GGCAATCTCCTGCAAATAATTCACTTGGTATAAGCTACTTAGTTTTGTATTGATTTCCTTAGTTTTTAATTACAAAAATTTTCGTGAACAAACATTGATGTTCTAGTGCTGCGCGCATGGACGTATACAGGGGGTGGGCACAGGGGGCACGTGCCCCCCCCCCCTTTTCGATTTGAAAATTTTGAAAATTTTATACAAGATTTTATTTTTTATTATAAAAACTAGAGTTTGAAATAATTTCGTTTCTACAAAGTCTTACCGAAAAATCAGTAAAATATGATAAAAAAAACACATAATATTAGTTTTATCTAATAAAAATTATGCTTCAGGATCATGAAAATTAATTTTTACAAAACAAATTTCAAACAATAAGATAAGTGAAGTATCAACCCTTGTGAACCGATTTCCCTGAAACTTAAAAGACGATTTTAAATTTACACATTTTCACGAAAAAAAAAAAAATATTTAACGAAGCCAAATTTTTACAAGTTTGTGCCCCTGTTGGATAGGCATTAAAAAACATTCATTCTCATATGGAAACATCATATAGTTTCTTAGAAATAAATGGCAGAAAAATCAAAAAAATTCACCATTTTTTACCCCAAAATCCCCGATGTGGCCGATAAGCCGAGACACCACAACCTGAAAATTGTTTCTTTTATATGAGGTTTCTTCGTCAATTCTTTAAACACAGGTTTTTGTGGTCACTTACGAAGAATCTGAAGTTGGAATTTTAAAATTCAAAATATCGGATCCAACATGGCGACAAATATTTTTAAAAAATAAACCCTTGTGAAATAATGTAAGAGACAAAAAAGTTGAATGAAAGAATGAAGTGAGGTTGAGATTGCTAGAAATAGAATTGTGGTGTTGGAAACTGTCAAAAATTTATTCTGTAGAAACTATAAATATTCACATATATAAAAAACTGCTTCATTAACAAGACAAACTGACATTTAAAATCCTACTGATGATAACACTAACTGGGGTGTTTGAAACCGGTATGGGAAATACCAATAATGTCTATAATTTTTAGAAATTCATTACTTTCATTAAAAATTTATAATTTTTTACCAGAAGTTTAGATTCTAAACATTTTTTCTGTACAAAGATTTCGAGATTTTATAAAAAAAATCTGATATTCCAAGACATTTCTTATATAAATAAGGACGAAATCGTGGTGGGGGGGAGGTTAAGGTTGTAGTTAAAATAAATAATAATTGTCGATGACGAAAAAATTTTTTGGAATTGTGCCCCCCCGTTTTCAAATTCCTGGATACGTCGCTGGCTGCGCGTACAAATTTAAACCCCTTATTTAATGAAAATATTTTGCGTCTAGTCTAGGCATGTTGTTAGCTATTTAAAACACCTACCGTTTTTTAATTTAGAGGTTCAAACTTTTTAGACTTTTGTCCACCTGGATTTGGATTTGGAACCACAGTGCCCTGGTCCGATTTTGCCCATTTCCGAACTTAACCTGCCTAGGACCATAAGACATATTCGTGCCAAACTTGAGGAGTATAGCTCTTTTATTTTGGACTGTATCGTGTTAACTATAGACGGACGGACGGACATCGCTATAGTGTCTTACAATCGATCACTGATCAATAATATATATACTTTATGGGGTCCCCGACCGAAATTTTGATGCGTTACACACGGAATGACAAAGTGAGTATACCCCCATACTGTAGTTGGATGGTATAATAATGTATCTCGAGGTATTTAATGTGTCTCGAGATATTTATTTTTAATTTTTCGAAGGTAAAACATTTTGATGAAAATTTTCCAAAAATCAAAACTTTGATCGAAGGGCGCCACGGGCTACAATGATCGGATTTGTCTCAAATTAAGTTTAAATGAAAGACTGTGTCTAGCTCTAAAAAAGGGTCAAGTGCAAGTTTTTTTTTAAATTTCTAGAACGTATGAAAAAACCACCTTTTTTTTGAAAATTTCAAATAGCGATATCTCGAAAACCGTTTGAAATATTTTAAATTTTTTTTGATATTTGTGTTCAGCACATAAGAAAAAAATCCACAAAATTTTTGTGTATGGAAAAATTTTTAAAATTTTTTTGAACTTGGAAATTTTTAAAAAAACTTTTAGAACTTGAAAATTTTAGAAAATTAAAAAAAAAAATAATTTCTAAAATCATTGTTAATGAAACTCTTTACATCAAAACTAAAAAAAAATTGTGTCAAGGAATTAAAAAATTTTAACAATTTTTTTCGGGACTTAGAAAATTTTAATATGATCTATGGTTTGGTCACAGGATAAGTATTTTTGAGACAGTTAAGTGATAAGTCTAATTTTTATCTATCACGTGACAATATTAAGATATTTAGATGATATGTTTCATTGTCATCAGTATTGAATTTGCTGATTTTGGATCCACTAACTCCTTTTATTTTGAGAAAAGTACCAATTTAACTCCTTTTTCTACTTTTTACCGCCTCGGAATTTCGAAACAAGTATTTTTTAGATTTAAAATTTTAAGTTTCAGGGCGAAGAAGATCAAAAAGGTACCAAAGCACAGTATTTTACCCATTTTTATCCTCTTAAAATGAGAACTTAAAAAAAAAAACAGATTTCAAAATATTTTTTCCGCTGGTGAATCGTACAATCGTGATATCAAGGTCATAAACATTATTAGAGAAAATCGAAAAAGTACCAAAAAAATTAGTTTTCCTTTTAGAAACGAAAACTTTCTAAAAATTACTTTTGTCAGAATGTTTTTTCGCTGGATGATTCTACATTCAAGAGATAAAAAAGTACCACAGTGAAATTTGCTTACGCTTTTAACCGGTCAATATCTGAATTTCCAAAAGGTACTTCTTTCAGAATGTTTTCGTCGGCGGTATGATCCTACATTTGAAATTGTAAGATTCTATGACCATTATTTTAAAAGAAAATAAAAAGTGCCAAAGTACACAAATTTACCCCTTTTTGCCCACTTAGAATCGGAATTTCAAAAGCGAAACCTACATTCCAAATTTTGAGTTTATGGGACCATTAATTTAGGAAATATAAAACAATGCCAAAGTTACACTTTTTTTTATCCCTTTTTATCAACTTTGAATTAAAATTTAAAAAAAAAACTTGCCCTAGTGGATCTATTTTTAGGAAGGTTAATCGACATTCCAAATTTTAAGTCTTACAGCTTCAGTGATTTGGGTTGGGCTATAATGAATCATTCAATCACCTTACTGTGCATGTGTTAGGGTGTTCAATTAATCGGGTTTTTTATTGTTGGTATTAACGATTAATCGACATTTGGCATTTTTGACTTATTCGATTAAACGAATAAAATTTTAAAATTGATCGATTAATCGAATAACTCCAAATTCAGAAGTTTTCTAAATTACAACATTTTTTTCCACAATTTTAGAAAAAAATTGATACTTGAGAAAATAAACAGTGTTAATTACAAGTATTTTAACATTTTATTAACAAAAAAACAAAACAAACGTAAACGCATTATAAAATGCATCAAAATTTAAGTTTTCTGCGATTTTGTTTGAGAAAAATCATATATTATTTTTATTCGATTAATCGGCAAAAATTCTTCGATTAATCCTTTAATCGAAATTAGCAGTTTTAAAATAATCGAACGATTATTCGTCTAAAATCCTTCGATTAATCGAACAATAATTAATCGACTGAACACCCTAGTATGTATGTTGATAGAATTCCAGCGTTAATTCCAGAGATACTTCTAGTTTAGACTCACTTAACATTCCCTAAGATTCCAACTATATTTTAGGATGAGTTATTATAATATTTGCTTTGTGTCTAAAATAATAATAATGAAAGTAAGGCGTGCCACATACTAAGCTGTATTGAAAACATTTTTGTTTCAAACAAAATCTTTCAATGATTCAAAATCAATTTAATAAAAATTTAAGCCTACAAGCATTTTTTGCTTTTTAAATTTTTCAAAAAAAAAAAAAACCTTCAGAAAGGATCAACATTAAAACACCACAAGACGTCGTTATGTCTGTAAAGTGAACAACAGCAAACAAAAACGCCAAAATATCGTAACAACAACTAAAAACAAATATACGATCTGTAAAGAATTCAATGTGGATGCAGCTAATAAGGAAACAACGTCAACAAAAACAAGTAAAAAAGTATTATTGTGCTAGGTCGAATCTATAAATACACTTCACAACTTTGAAAACATGTTGGAATGAATTTTAATTGCAAGCCATAAAAATTTGCTTAGGTAAAAAAAATCCTATTTCCAAAATTTTATATGAAAATTTTAGTGACTTAGCACTTTTTATTCAAAAAATTTATAATAATAGCGTTTATTATGAAAATGTTTAAAACTTTTTTTTTTCAAAGAAGAAAACATTTTTAAGAAAATTTTTAATTTTGAGTGTAAATTTTTTTTAAAGGATTTTTTTTTTTTATTATAATAAAATTTTTTAGTGACTTAGCCCTTTTTAATCACAACATTTTTTATTGAACATATAAAAATGCCCTTAAATGTTCGAGGTTGTCTTACATTTTTATTAAGGATGTGCGATTAATCGATTAATTAACTATTCTGATTAATCAATTTTTCAATTAATCGATTAATCAAACTTTCTGATTAATCAGAGCTATGATTAATCAATTAATCATGAATTTTGATTAAACAAAATTTAAATTAATCATGATTTTTATTATTCGAAATTCATGATTACTCGATTAAAATCAAGATTCCGATTAATCAGGGTGATCAGTTAATCGATTTATCGCTCATCCCTAATTTTTATCCCTAACTTTGCCGATTTAACTGAAATGCAATATCAATCTGACCTACTTATACCGAACACACGCCAAATATTTAACTTTGGCTTTTGATAGCGTGTTTTCAAAAAAAGGTCTAGCATCGCTAGATCGTATTAAAAATATATCTGGGATATCATTTTTTTGCGATCCAAGACCGATATTTCATTGCGTTACAAACAGAATGACAAACTAATATATGACCTACACCACCCAATGGAGGGTGTAAAAAAACAACAATAAACTTGTATTAGTCAAGTCCCGGGTTTATTTCTTTCAGTATTTACCTCAAAAATGATAAAATATTGTAAAACATTAATACGCTGTCAACACATACATTTGTTTGTATAAAATGAGGAGACGACCTCAAAATTCAATGCTGGAAGAAAATTTTACAAGGAAGGTCCTTCGTGGTCACTCTCTGACATGTTATTGTTTACCCAGCAGACATTTTTCAGAACTGGCAGCAGCTTTTGGAAAGGAATCTCGAGTCAAAGAGCGCATCCAAATGGTGACATGACATAATACCCAAGGACATAACCCACATTTCCGTTATGGTGATTAAGTCCAAATTTATTTCGGTTATAACCCCCATGATGGTACACTCAAAAAATTATGTAGGTACATTCCAGTGAATATTCACTTAAAACAAATGAAATTTTATTTAAAAACCATTCTACTGTTTTTTCATTTAAAATAAAAACATATTACAGTCAATTTTAAATGTTAATTTAATGACTAACCAAAACATTAAAAAACTAGTGAATATTCACTTATTTTGTATTGAAACACAGTAAAACTATAGAAGAAATTTTTTACTGCCGAAATTGAATGTAACAGAAAATTCAGTTTAAAGACAGTAAATTATTTTTTTTAAACTACAGAAATAGTAGAAAACAAGAAATCCTTTATAAAATTAATGATTTTTTTTTTTTAAATAACTTTACTGATTCCTTTTTTAAATAACCTACAAACAGTTAATGACATAATTTTCTTAGTGCAGTGGGGACTGTGACCGGAAATAATTTGGACATAATCCTAATAAAAAACGGACATAATTCCCAGATTTATGGGGAAATGGCAATAATCCCCACTAGAGGGATTATGTGCACTATACTAGTTAGTCATAATCCCAAAAATTGTATTGTTTTCTGTCTTAAAAGTTTTTCGGCGTAGCAGGCCCTCGGCCGGGCTTAGGGATTGCAAACTCCATGCATTAAACCCACGCTCTCCGCAGAAAACGGGGATTATGACCGAAATTGCTTTGGATTTAGTTACCATTATATGAATGAGGGGTATGACCAACAGGGAATGGACATAATCCCAAATGGGATTGTGACCGTTTTGGAAACAGTCATAGTCCCCACAACTATTATGGAGATTATGACTGCGATGAATTCGGTCATAATACCTATTTCCGTTATGGGGGTAATGTCTGTGGGGATTATGTGACTTGACATAATCCCCACGGCCATAATCCCCATTTCCGTTATTGGGATTATGACCAAATTTGGAAACGGTCATACTCCCCATAACTAGCGATGAATTCGGTCATAATCCCAATTTCCGTTATGGGGGTACTGTCTGTGGCGATTAGAGATGAGCACATGAGCAGGTTAGAGCGTGATTCACGTGAATCACGCATGATCACGCTTGAGTGTGACTGAATTCAATTTTACTCACGTGATTGTGAGTGAGTGTGAGTGGAGAAAAAAATTGCGTGAGTGAGTGTGCGTGAGTAAGATTTTTGCGTGAGTGAGTGTGCGTGAGTCGATTTTTTTGCGTGAGTTTGTGTGATTTATTTTCTCTTTATATTTCCTTTCGTACCAAAAAAATCAACAGAAAAATTTTAAAATTTGGCTTAACTTAAGATTTCGTCCCGAAAAAAGCAAAACAAAAAAAATTTAAAATTTCGCTGTACTTAAAATTTTGCTAAAAATTTTGAAAGATTTTTAAAATTATAGTTTTTGAAATTTGTTTTGTATAAATAAGAGTTTTGCGAGTGTGAGTCAACGTGAGTGTGAGTGAAGCTTGCGTGAGTGCACGTGAGTGTGAGTTGTTTTAAATTTACTCACGTGATTGTGAGTGTGTGTGAGTAGCAAAAATATGCTAGTGAATGAGTGTGCGTGATTCAAAAATGCCTGTCGTGAGCGTGAGTGAGTGTGAGTCAAAAATCACTTACGCGCCCATTTCTAGTGGCGATTATGTCCTGTCACAGAAAATTTCACTTAAACTTTAAACGCCTCAAATCGCAATAAAATATTGAAAAATTAACAACTTTTGTCAATTATAAGAAAGACACGGTCATAACAAAACTGAAATGTCACTTTTTCCCCGCAATTTAAATTGGCTTATATAATAAAAATGCGTGAACAGTTTTTTTAACAATTTCCCTATAATTCCTCGAGTTACCAAAATTTATTTTTTTTTATATGGAGTTTGACAGATTTTTCCCGTGAGATCGAACAGAGTACTATGCTTTACTTAAAAATATAAAATTAGGACACAATAACAGAACAACTTACTTTCCCCGGGTAAAAATGAAATATATATGATCATATATGAAGATATATGGATCATATATGGATTTATATAACCATATATTATCATATATGCCTCCATATATGTTCATATATGATCTGATCCGAAAATTGGCCCGATATGAGGTCATATCGGGCCAATTTTCGGATCAGATCATATATAAACATATATGGAGGCATATATGATAATATATGGTTATATAAATCCATATATGATCCATATATCTTCATATATGATCATATATATTTCATTTTTACCCGGGTCTCCACAAACCCCTTCAACACAGCTGAAAGTAAGGTAGAGAGGGGCACGTGCGCCATTTTTTTTTAAGTGCCTTTATACCTAAACCAGTAGACGTTTTTCCTAAATTCTTGTTGATTTAAGAAGTTACATATTTTAGATTTAAAATGTATACTCCAAGTGGAATATATCTGTTTGGTTTCTATTATTTCTTTTACATTTTTAAAGCAATCCAATTCCGCGAAACTGCCCCATCCATGGGGCTCGTTTGCCAAGCTGCAGCTAGCTGGTGGGGCACAATCGCCAAGAAATAAAATTTTCTAGAAATCCGTCAACAATAAAATTTTTTGGAAGAATTGCGATTAAAAACATAATTTTATTAAAAAAAACATAATTTTATTAACACAAACCAAAAAAAAATATGCTACCCGTGGGGCACATTCGCCAGCAAACTACCCAATTCTAAGTGGTGTAGAATCAAACCCATGGGACAAATTCGCCGGGGAAACTACCTCCATTTTACGAGGCGTATGTGCCCCATGGGGTACATTCGCCGGCAAAGCTGCCCCATCCTCTATTTGGTGAATGTGCCCCAGAAGCGTGCCCAGGAGCGTGCGTCGATATCTTTTTCTTCTCCGAGATATCGTCTGTTGAAATTTTGACTTCTCTCTTTGTAATCATGTTAAAAGACCTTCCTTGTTAAGATGTTATTGTTTATTGGAATTGAAGGTGTATTTTGGATGAAATTTATTCATTTAATTTTAAATTTTTATTTTTCGTTTTTGGTTGGTTAATGATCACCCATAATTTAACAGCACAAATCGTTTGACATTTTTATACCTCTGTGCCTTTTTATCGTTCGCACTCTGTGGTTTATAACATTTTTTTGGTTTAGACGAGAAGTGAAATGTTTTTTTTTTTTTGCCAATAAAAACCATGTCGAACGATTAACTTCAAAAATCCGTAGACTCTTTATGCAATCTCTGTATGTTTTGGTGGCTGGCGAGTGGTAAAGTGTTGATGGACTTTACTGTTTACAAAGAAATATGCAACAAATTTCTGCAGCATTTTTTGTGAGTTTATTGATTAGTAAACTGTGATCTAGAATTTTACAGGTTTTAGTTAGTTAAACTGTATTGAAACCAAATCGATATTTTTGCTGCGTTAGAGCTTATAAATGCATTTAAAATCGCTGCATATTTTGTAAAAGATTTTTCTTACTGCTTAATTTACAACGCTGCTAAATAGAGTTGTGTAGATCATGAACAAACTAGATCGATTGGATTATTTACTTCTCTGAACATAGTTCATGCCTTTCGCCTAGTTCATGCTTTTTAGCTACGTAGTACATTTCTTGTAGCTCTTGCAAATGTTCAGCCAATCCCTAGAAAGGGTCTGTTGAATAACACAACGCACTCGATGGTGATAAGGTACTTTATAGTATCTAGATATTTGCTTTCAAATTATTGAAAATATTATATTCGCTGAGCTCGTTCTTAAAAGACCTGTTAGAGTTTCTTTCTAAACGTTGGGTTCGGTCGATCCATCATTTTGGGGAAATTAAAATAGTTTCGCCAGATATATCGAATGCATTTGATTTTTCATGTTGGGTATTTATTTCAAAGATTTCGTTTTCTTTCTGAGAATAGTGTATTCAATACATACTTGCATATATTTTGGTATGCAAAAGAGGCTTTAGTTATTTTTTTATTTGTTTCTGTTTATTTGTTTTGTTAGCAACGAGAAGATCACTTAAAGACACGTTCTTTTGTGCAGTTTTTTATTTATTTTTTTAGCTTTTGTAAGAAACTTTGAAAGTCTGATTATAGTTCTTATGACAAGCTCAGCAGGTGGTTATGAGGTTATTGATATTATGTTGTTTTTCACTTTTTTCGTTCGCAAACCAACATTTTGTGTTTATGATTTTTTTGATCGTTATATGCCATAAACATATGTTATTTTAATTATTTTAAAGATTTGTTAAATTTTAGTAGAGAAACTTTTATTTATATGCTTTAAATGAAGATCATAAAGTAAATTTTGTTGAGAAGGATACCTTAGACCTTAAGATGTCCAATCAACTCCATTTTAATATTAAAGATTGATAAAACATTGTCGGTGATATACGGAACCTAAGTCAATCATCCAATCATCAACTTTTTAAAATTTAAGCTTCTACTCTATTCGGAATTAGGCCCCAACTTGGGCGCCATTTACTTGAAAATTCTATTCAATTTACACTGAATTTTTACGTCGATGAGCAGGTTTAGGTAAGGTTATAAGTGGTTGCTGAAGCTTTTCACCAGCACACTTAGACTCTCAGGTCCGTTGTGATACCCTGCGTATAAACAGTTTCAGTTCCTTCCGAAACTCGTAAGATATTGAATTGAACATCCGATAAAACAGTAAGATCGTGCAGCTCTCTAGATCCAAGAGAATTAAGTCTCTGACCAGAAAGTGTACGAAAGTTTCCATTTCCTCATCATCCGTGCAACTCCAGCAAAAGTAATTTGATGTCACATTTAACCACTCTGCGTGCTTTACTAAAAGACAGTGCCCGAAAATCACAGCAACCACCGTCGAAATTTCTACTTTTGAAAAGGATATCTGTCGTGTAGTCTCACACGTCTTCCACTGGCCCATCTCTGATTAGTCTCCGTCGAGAAACAAAGCCACAGATATCAATTCTGCTTGAACCTAAAATGTAGTTCTCAGTCTTGCAAGTTCATTGGCTTTGCGATTCCCTGGAATGCCTATGTGCCCTGGCAGCCATATGAATCATATGTCAAACTGCTTTGCCACCTTATTTGAAGACGTGAGGCAGTTAAGGGCGCATCTTGTTTTCAGAAACATTGATTCCAGGAACTTGACCGCTGCTTGACTTTAAGAATAGATGTTGTCTGCGGTTGTAGAACAGACATTGCAACTGAACCAGTCAGCCACTTCCTTTATTGAAATTATCTCTGCCTGGTAAACACTGCAGTAATCTCGAAATTTTCGAGCAGAGTTCATCTCAAGCTGTTCCGAATAGACTCCAAAGCCCACTTGTTAGTGTAGCTTCGATATACATATCTGTGTGAAAATTATCCGGCATGCCCGTCATCCAAGACTCCCTGAGTGGGTCCCCAAAAGGCTCTTTGAGGGAGCAAAGTCCACATTTTGTAGTATTGTTATCTTCTTCAAGATCGCGCTATGACCACAATCGCTGCTCTTCCATTGCAGTGTGCTATTTAATACGAAGCGCACTAGTGATACTCATCGACGTCATTCTCTGTACCTTCGTGATAAAGACACAGTTCCTTTTTTCCCCAAAGCAGGCCATTAGTCAAAGGATTCCATGCAGCAGAATTGGACGCACCACTGCTGAATAAACGACTTTACAGGAATATAAAGCAAAGTTGGCGGAAAAAAATAACGATAGTTCATCTTACATTTCACCCTCTAGGAGCCAGCATGGAGCGGTAGGAACCAGACATGCGCACGAATGCATTTAAAAGTCGTTTAGAGACATTCTAAAAATGAAGAATGACAAACAGTATTCTATTCTTTCAGTTCCAAACGAATGAATAATGTATTCTATGCTTGCAATGAAAATAAAAAACGAGTATCGATTTTGATCAGAAATTTTACTCCGTTTTGCCCTATCTTGCTTAGTTTTCGAGATATGGCAAATTTAGTTTTAAAACTTTATTTTTAGGACCCAAAGGTTAAACATATTTGAAACTTAAATAACTTGAAATCTTTTGCTTGAATTGCTTTCGGGTGTTTTTTGAAAAATAATTTTTTCAAAAAACAAGATGTGTGAACTTTTTGTTAACCCTTCTACACTCCTGGGGTCAATTTGACCCACTTTTGGCTTTTAGTTTTTTTAATAACTGTTCAGGAACGGCTTATTTATATTAGTTTTCATTATTTTTTATTATACCAAATAAAACAAAACAACAAAACAAATAAATTTCGTATATAAAATATCAAATTTTGTTTGCATTTTAATGTTAGATCATATTGACCCAAAGGATCATATTAAAGCGCATATCCAAGGGATGCAGATGGGTTTAAAACAAAATTAGTTTTTTTTTAAATATTTGTTATTAAAAACATTCTAAGTGCTCAGGGTATATTAAAAATACTCTACAACACGGTGTAATTTTTCAGAATCACTACTATGTTTGTCATTCTAGAAACGAATGTTTTTAACATTCTAAAAGTTCAAACAATAAAAATTTTCTCTTTGTTGTCACTCATCATTCTAAACATTCTAAACACTGTACTCTAAAAGTGGTGTACTATTAAGCGAATCACTCGGTGTAAGTGAAGAAACAAATATATCCGTGCACATGTCTGGTAGGACCTGATTCCATAAAAACTAAAAAAAATTGTATGGGGACCACCTTAAGGGTTAAAGATAGAGGGTAGATATATTCTAAGAATTGGGTTGAAAAAATATTGGGTATCGGTCACATATTCGACATCTCTAGGGGCACCCTTTGGGCAGTTAGAGCTGTATGAGCAAATTTTTTAAAAATGGCATTTTGTATGGGATCCCCATTATCGAGTGGATTTACGGTATAAGTATGTTCCGAAAACATTCTGGGGGATAAAAATTAATGGGGTTCGCTCTTAGTGGATACCACCCTAAGATGCACCATGGGATCGGTAGGAGCTAATTGCATAAAACAAATTTATAAAAAATAAAAAACAATTGTATGGGGACCAGCTTAAGGGTTAAAGATAGAGGGTATGTATATTTTAAGAAAATTTTGGGGTTGAATAAATATTTAGGGTCAGTTAGAGCTATAAAGCTGTATTTTATAAAAATGGAACTTTGTATGGAAGCCCCATTATCGAGCGGAGATACGGTAGGACAGATCACTGATCAAAAAAAAATATTTCGGTGTCTTATACACGGAATGACAAAGCAAGTATACCCTCACGCTTCTTAAGTTGAATATAATATTTCTTAAATCTTAAAATTCGTTTATCATCAAAATCTAATTTAGATCGTTCTTCAGCAAATTTGATTGCCTACCTTCAATTTAGAAATTATTTTTTTAAAAAACCTTACAAAATCCACTTGTTCTTTAAAACTTTTTAACAAAACCACATCTTGTAATCTTAAACACAATCTTTAATTACTAAGTAGCGCTTAATAGTATCTACCTTGACCAAACCCCAGTTTCCTGACTTGTTTTCTAAAGTATTAGTTAGTGCCGGTAGTGGTTTAGTTTCTTTCACCATTATCATATGTAAGTATTACTTTTGCGATACGAACAAGTGCTCTAATTCGAATTTGAATATTTTTATACATACTGCAAGGTGTTACATGATTATTGGTAACATTATTTTGTTACACTTTAGTCTATAATTATACAAAGTTCGACAAGTTTTCTTCATGTTCTCTAGCTTGTCGGCTATGATGTATGTGCAATAGTGTAAATTTTTTTACAATAAATTGCCAACTTCCGTGAAAAATGGAATGGTTTTCCAAAAAATGAAAAAAAAAAGAAACCAGAGAGAGGAAAATAAGCAACATGCACATGTCGTATTTCATTAAGAATTCCAATTATGCTTAACAATTTCTAATTAAAACATGATCACCACCAAGAGAAGAAACTTTAGAGACTTTGGTGGAAAAGTATGCAGATTGTTGAGGCGAAGGAAGCATTTGATTCGAGGCGAAGGAAGCATTTGAATGAAATGCATTGCATTGAGGAATGGAAATACGTTAAGAATATATATAAAAAATACGTAGTGTCTTAGGACACTTGATCCAAATTTGCAAATTTTATTCTGTAAGTGACAAGAAGGCGACTTGCTGGATGTATGCTAGAACGACTTTTTTTAAAATGTGTTAGGAAATCCTCTATGGCACCTAACACACGAATGTACCAGAAAAGAGAGTAGCACGATTGAAAACTCGAGTTAAGAAAAAGGGGACTGATCTATCCCTTTCCGTGGAATATTGTAATAATTAAGATTCTCGTGTCACTCAATGGAATGGATATCAAGGTGGTTGCCTACGCTGATGACGTTGTAATTCCAAACAAAGGTAAGTTTTTAACAACGATTTGTAAACTCATGGAATCATCGCTTAAGATACTCTTGACGTGGGCAAAGGACAAGTGTCTAGGAATTAATCCCGCCAAAACCGAAATCGTCTTGTTCACAAAAGGACCAAAATAGACAGGTTTGTTCTTCCCAAATTGGATGGAATCACCCCGGATCTATCTAATAAGCTTAAATACCTGAGTGTGATTCTTAACTCAAGCTGATATCGCTTGCAAGAGGAGAGATTTCGACAGTGATTGTTGTAATTTCCGGACAATGTCTGATAAGAAAGCACGCAGAGCGGTTAAATGTTCCGTCAAGCAACTTCTTCCGGAGTTGCATTGATGAGGAGGAGTTGAAGACTATCCAACTCTTTGTCTGCCATTTCCCGGCACTTACTGGTCAGAGACTTTCTTCACTAGGATCTAGGTAGCTGCACGATCTTTGTCGGATGTCAAAATTCAATATCTTAGGCGTTTCACAAGGAGCTCAAATTGGTTTAACGTCTGGGACTAGTAGGGGAACCTATTACAGTTCCGAATATCTCAACGGACCTTACAGTCTATGTGTGCCAACGTAAAGACGTCAGCAGCCACTAACAACCTAACCTAACCTTTTTAGCCGAAAGCTTTCTTGGAAAAGGAATACAGAGGGAAGGAGAACTTTTGGAAAAAGGTGGGGTCTAAAACCTTATATTATCAACTGGAAGTATGGGGCAATAATTTGACAAATAGCTACCTATGGAGCCCTTGTGTGGTGGAAAGCAGTGGAAAAGACATCATATACCTGCAACCTACGGAAGGTTCAACGACTAGCTTGAGTGGTTATCGCTGGTGCTATTAAACAGACCAGCCTGGAAGTGAAACTAAATATTCAGCCCATGGATATTTATATTAAGAGCACAGCAGAAAAATCGGCTCTTAGGATAGGAAAATCGCAAATGTTTAGGCAACCTTCTTCGGGACATTCGACCATATTAAGTACAGTGAGCCGGACGGAACTGGAACAGAAAACCGACCATATCTCACTGCAGATGAATCTTAATAGAACCTTCGAAGTCCAAATACTAACTAGGGAAAACTAAGGGGAAAACTCTGTTATAACAGAGAGTGCAATCTCAATTTTTATGGGCGGATCAAAGATGGGCACCGGGAGTATACTCTGAGTGCCTTGAAATTGGGGCGTTATCGAGACTTCCGGATAAGTTTTTCAAGCTGAGGTACTTGCAATTGATAAAGCCGCGCAAATGATTATGATAAGTGACCTACGTCCTTGCGCTATTCCCATTTTCGAGGATGGTCTTGCAGCTATGAAGGCCTTAGAATTAAACACTGTAAAATCTAGATTAGACTGCCCAGAAAAAAACAAAGTTGTTATTTTCTTGGGGGATACCTGCGAATTTTGTTCCTTTTTGTGCAAAAAAATTTCGGTTTTTTTTTGGGATTTTTAAAATAATGTCTAGAGGTCGCGATCTCGCGTTTTATAACGATTTATTTTTTTTTGAGTTTTTTATTATTTTAAATTGTTAAATATGATTAATATGATAAAATATTAATAATTTCAGACAAAAAAAAATAAATTAAAAATTAAATATCGCTCATTCCATGAGATGTCTCCCAGCATCTAATCAAATGTTCTTTAATTTATTTGAAATTTCGCACACAGGTACACTATGGAGCAATTAAAATAAATTCGTTTTTAGTTTCGCGAAAATCCACGAATTCGCGAACGCGAATATATTCGCGAACGCGAATATATTCGCGAATTCACGGATTTTCTCGGAACTAACAACTGATTTATTTTAATAGCTTTATAGTGTTCATGTGTGCAAAATTTCAAATAAATTAAGGAACATTTGATTAGATGCTGGGAGACATCTCATGGAATGAGCGATATTTAATTTTTAATTTATTTTTTTTTTTTGTCTGAAATTATTAATATTTTATCATATTTAACAATTTAAAATAATAAAAAAATCGTTATAAAACGCGAGATCGCGACCTCTAGATATTATTTTAAAAATCCCAAAAAAAAACCGAAATTTTTTTGCACAAAAAGGAACAAAATTTGCAGGTATCCCCCAAGAAAATAAAAACTTCGCTTTTTTCTGGGCAGTCTAATCTAGATACATTAGGAAATGCATATAATCCCTTCGTCGAATCAGTCAGCACACAATCAAGTTAACCTTGGTTGAATTGGCTGATGAATGTGCGATAAATGGCTCTAAATTGGTTGGGGGAACGGGGTAAATCTGACATCTCGGTTTCTGTGGTAGAATTTATGACCAAAATAAATGGCCGTGCGTATGGAAATCTCGTACTGAGGCCATGATTATGGCCGTGAAGATGATTATGACTAGGGACCTAAATACTTGGGCCTTTAATATTTTCGAGGATAGTCTTGCAGCTATAAAGGAATTAAAATCAAACACTGTGAAATCGAGAATCGTTAGGAACTGTACACAATTCCTAGATAGATCGAATTGGTTGATGAATGTGCGATAAATGGCTCTGAGTCGGTAAAGGGAACGGGGTGAATATGACATCTCGGTTCATGTAGTGGAATTAATGACCAAAATAAATGACAGTGCGTATGGGAATCTCTGACTGGGACTATTGTAGGAGTTGTGGGGAATGTCTACTTAAAAAGTAGACATTTGTATCAGAGGACCTTTGCGATCTCAATCTTAATGGACGGAACAAAGATGAGTACGGGATCGGGAGTATACTCTGAGTGCTTTGACATTGGTGCCTTTTTGAGACTTCCGGATAAGTTTTTCAGGCTGAGGTACTTGCAATTGATAAAGCCAAGCAGATGATTATAACAAGGGACCTACGTCCTTGCGCCATTAATATTTTCTAGGATAGTCTTGTAGTTATGAAGGCCTTAAAATCAAACACAGTAAAGAATCGTTAGGAACTGTATACAATTCCTTTGTCGAATCAGTTAGCACACAGCCAAGCTAATCTGTGTCGAATTGGCTGATAAATGTGCTAGAAATGGCTCTGAGTCGGTGGAAGAACGGGGTGAAACTAAAACCTCGGTTCCTATAGTGAAACTAATGACCGAAATAGATTGGATATCAGAGAATATAATGAAGGATAGATGGATATCACTGACTACGTGCAGGATATCGTGAACCCTGTGACCATTGCTAAATCCTAAGAGGTCAAAAAGTCTTATTACTTTTGGCAAACGACCAGTTAGCCTATTTGTGAGTACTGAAAAAACACTGTATAATCGGTTAAATGGCCGTGTATATGGGTTACTCTGACAGGGACTATTGAAGGAGTTGTGGAGAAGGAGGAGTCAGTGAAGCACTTGTTGTGTGAAAGTCCGGGTCTGATGAAGCTCGGCCTTAAGCACTTTGGCAAAGATTTTTTCGATGACCTGAATTGCCTAAAAGATGTCTCACTGACGTTTCTAACAGAATATCTTAGGGAATCGTGGTGGTTTAAAGGAGACCTTTGTATCAGAGGGGGAGTAGGTAAATAACGATTTCGGGACACACATTGGGTTTTATGAGAAAACGATTTCACTTGTTTCTTTAAAATATTCCTATAGTAATATTGGTGAAACAGTGTCATAAACAAAACATTTCTGTGACGACCCAATTATTGAATAAAAAGCACTTCTATAAAACCAGTCTAAAAGCTCAAAAATAGACTTTGAAGAACCTGAAAGTTGTATTCCACATTCGTTTGGATTCAGAGGTTATAAGACATAATTCGTACTAACCTCATCAAGGTAAAATTAATTCCACATATTTTAAATTCCGTATTCTTTCCGATTATATTGCTCCCAAGTGAATACAAATCACTTCTATGAAACCAGTCTAAAAGCTCATAAGAAGACTTAGAATCCCCTAGAAGTTGGATTCAAAGGTTATAAGACATCATCCATACTAACCTCATCAAGGTTAAAGTAATTCCGCATATAAAATTCTGTATTCTTTTCGATTATATTGCTCACAAATGAAAAATGTACAATAGATAGTCATGCTGATAGTGAAAGAGTTGTTGTTCATCATGAACAACAATTCGTGGTAATGATGATGTTGGCAACACTGATCATTTAAGTATTGTTGCAATATTATTATGACAGCTCTGATGTGATGGTGTCTGTTGGTTCGCTTTTTTTTTTTTTTGTATGGTGGTATTTTTTTTTTTCGGTTGTCAACCATAGACATTGTGATCACAACCTGATAATTATGTTTTTAATGTACAGCTAATTGTGCTGCAATAAGTTATATTGTTGCATTTGTTGTTGGTGTTGCTACTACTGACTATGCCTCGTCTCACTTGTTGTTACAATTTTTTTTTTTTTCAGTTTTAACACTTGATTGTGTTGTTTATATATTTTCTTGATGATTATATCTTACGAATATGCATGATATTCAACTTATTCTGCAATATTATATAGTGGTGATTTTGTTGTTGGCTTCTGTTTGAAACAATTTTAATTGCATTGCTTTGCTTGCTCGATATTTTTCTTAGAGACCACTTTTTACAAATAACTAGCCCTGGCAAGCAGAGGCTTAAAGGAATTAATTTTTGTTTAAAAAGAAGAGTTTCCAACTATACAATCTAAAAAGTTCAAATAACGTTCAATTTTATAAAAATTAAAAGGGCTCATTTATTTTTGATGAATTTGGATGCAAATCAAAAAATCTGAAATACAGCCTTAAAATTATTGTACTAAATTAGAGATTTTTTAAATGAATCTGACAATTTTTTTCAGAAATATGTGTGTATCTAAAAAAAAACACCGAAAAGGCTACATCTCTGCTTTGGTGGGTTACGAGTCTTCTGAAATCCGTCACGGGCACCGTGAAGAAAAAGTCTATGAGATGTCCTTCCTTAAAACAAGTATAAAAAAATTTGGTGAAGCCTACCCAAAATTCACCTTTTTTTTTTAATAGACAAGTTTTCAGACCATTATTTCAGAAAATCGAAAAAAGTACCAAAGTACACTTCTTAAATATTTTTTTTTGGAAATGTTTCGTTTTTTCCTAAATTCAAAAATTTTATGTTTTAAGGTGGAAGGGATAAGTTTTCCTTATTTGACAAGATTTTTTTGTTTCCACTGAGCGACTAGGATACCGGCCCCAGCTTGGGCGCCATTTTCACAAATTATATTTTTTTATTTGTAACATTTCTTTGTTTGTCAAAAACCAAAATAAAACCGAAACAAATCGATTTTGAATATGTCAATTGTTAAGAAACTCTAACCACAATTTGTATTATAATATACTCTCTGAAATCATAACCAATCCCTTCTAATACTATTTATCTAATAGATATTAGAGACTTTCAGAAATGACTTTCCAAAACTTCCATTAACCATTAAAAGATGTGCCACTTACAAGAAAAACATGTTAATTTTCTGCACAAAATCCCCATTCTATTATTCAGACCTTTTTAACGTTGTGTTGGACATCGTTATGAGAAATGCAACGGCTAACCACGGAGGCATAACGTGTGGACTTGGCGTGTGACATATGCCTTCTAAACATAGTCACTCGGACATGTTAGAAAGCCTCAAAATGGCAGAGTCAGAACCTGCAAAGGCAAGCCTCAGAATAAATATTCCTCAGACAAAGGTCATGAGAATAAATTCCACATGCAACAGGCCATTCTCCTTCAAAACATACAAATCCAGGATGCTAATATTTTTTGCTACTTGAGTAGCATCATAACAACGACCGGAGGATCTTCTAATGATGTACTGAATCGCACTATGAAAGTCCGACAAGCATTCGGCTCAGCACAGTGAGGAAATCACCAATCTTCTCCACCCACACAAAAATCAACATCTTCAATTCATGTGTGCAATCTGTTCTTCTCTATGGGTGCGAAACGTGGAACATAGCTACCAAAGATGTGAACACCCTGCAAGTCTTCGTCAACAAATGCCTGAGAAGGATATTAAGAATTTTCTGGACCAACAGGATATCACACAACTCTGGGAACGTAATCATTAGAGTCAAATACAAATCGAAGTGGTAAGAAAGAAATGGCGCTGAATTGGCCATGCATTGCAAAGATCTCCAGATGACGTTACCCGTAATGCTATAGACTGGAACACACAAGTTAGTAGACTGAGACGACGACCAGCACACACTTGGCGAACACAATAAGAATTAGAAGCTTCGAGAGCAGGCAAAACCTGGAGTGAAATAAAGAACCTTGCACCAAGTAGAAACGAATGGCGAAACTTTGATGAGGCCCAATGCTCCTTATAGGAACTAAAGGAACCAATATATATATTATTCAGACCTTAACAAAAGGTATTCTATATCATTCAAATCTTAAGGATTTAATTCCTTAAAGATCTGTTCATATTACATAGTAGTTCATATAATATTTTGTTGTTTATGTTTTTTTCAACAGCTGTTAAATTAGTTCAACACTTCAAATGACGCATGTTCCTCAGGCATGACATTCAACTGACAGTTGGTAATCTCTGGCATGTATAAACATTTTTGTACATTTCGTTTATCTGTGATCCCAATAAAATTTTGCTATGATGTCAACATTCATAAAGGGATCGAGTTAAAGTATTAAAACAAAAAAAAAAATTGACTGCGTATTCCCCATATGTTTTAAAGTTGCATAGCAGCATTAAAAATGTTGCATTGAATAATTCACATATGAATTGAGTGGTTATGCAGTTTGAAGTTTTAAATATTTCGTTATTTTTTGTAAACTGTTTTTAAACTGACTGACTTGTTATAAGTCAGTCAGTCACTCGTCAGTCAATTAAACTCCTCTATACACTTGTAGCTGTTTATGTCCATTTTAAAATTATAATTTTTTGAATGAAAATCTTGTTCACATGTCCATGTTTTTCTTAAAATGTATTTTTTTATTTTTTGATGTTTTCATCATCATAATCATCATTGTCGTCATCAGGATGGGTGTGGCTTTTTGAGTGGGTTTATTACTGCGTCTTGAAAATTATCGCCGTTTAAGTGCAGGCGTTAAGTAACACAACAATTTATAATAATTTTATAATAGCAATATGAAAAAAAAATTATAGTAAGGTTAATTGTTTAGATAAATGGAGAAGGTGTAAAATTAATGGATAATTTAGTGTTGTAGAAAATAAAATTGGTTTAATTAAAATATTAGGTGAAAAGTGTTTAGAACATGCATGATAAATAATGTCTTGATTCATGACTTCAAGGAAATGTTGTAGATACTTAAAGAAAAATGTTTCATTCAATCGGTAGTTATGACAAATTTCATAGTTATGACAAAGTTCTTTGTTAAAATATGTAAAAATAATTTGTCAAAAATTTTCTTACAAGTTTCTTACAATTTGAAAATATGTATTTTTAAGTTGTCATAAAAGTTAATTTACCAGAGTAAAAGTAATATAAATTTTGATCGGGAAATTGGCGGATCGAATATTATACGATTATTTTAAATTGTAATATTTTTGATAAAATAATATAAAATATTATTAAATTTGATCCTAAAAATGTTTAAATTAGATAAAATTTTATATAATCAGATGAAATGTTATAAAATTGTTTGGAAATTCAAACGGAAAGTAAGATATATTTTTACCACACTCAGAAAAAAATTAACTAAGAAATGTAAAAATTAAATAAATTCAAGGAAAATTGATAATGATATAGCTCCATTGCCATGTTTATCTTCTTTTAAGTTCATATTTTTCTTAAAAATAAGGAAAGAAATTTTTTTTTAATAATATGCCAATTTAAACTTAAAAATGGGAAACATTTTATTTCATAAACATTTGAGGACCCGATTGGTTCAGACCCCGATAGTCCCTACCAGGTCCAAAACCAATGACCCCATTGGTTTCAGAACCGATAGGTTTAGACCCCGGTAGGCCCAGACCCAGTTGGGTTCCTTAAGAATCGTCATAGTTTTTAATCCAAAATTTTTGTCCGTTTCGCTCTACCTTGCTTATTTTTTGAAATACGTGAACTTAGGGCCCCTAAGTTAAGTTAGGGGACCACTGGGGTCTTGAGAATTTTAAAAACTCGATAACTTAAATACTGTTACTTTTGGGTATTTGGCGATCTTGTTCTACATGTTAAGAGCTACAAAATTGCTTTTGAACTTTTTGTTGTATTGGCAATATTTACCGAGATATGAGCATTTCAAAATTATCGGGAACGCCAACTTTTTTAAATCCAAAGTTAGGACCCATTGGGATCCACACCTGTGAAGACGACCGGCGATACTATGGAAATCCGAAGAATCTAAAACTGCCTCCATTTTGCTCTATCTGGCTTAATTTTCGAGATATCGCAATTTTAAATTTAAAAAAAAAAAAATCCCCAGTTACAAAAATTTTACTAAAATAGTGGAAAAAACTTCCTAAAATCTAAGAAGATGAACTAATTTTTAGAAAATTACGTCCTAAAACTAAAGAACAGGAATATGTCTTAAAAATAAATATTTTTTTTATATATTTAGGGAAATTTTCTTTGGCGGTAAGAAATTCTTCCATATACAGTTGAACCTCGATTACCCGGGTTGCACGGGACCGAACTTAGCACGGATAATCGAAAAACACGGTTAAAAGGGGTTATATATTTTTCTACATTTGTATATGTTCGTGAATATATTGCACGGATAGTAGAGGTAAAGCACGGTTAATAGAGGTAAAAAAAAAACAAACACACATCATGCCGGTTAATAGAGTCGCCGGTTAATAGAGGGCCGGATAATCGAGGTTCAACTGTATTATTGAATTACATTTAGAGAAAATAATGTACAGTACATGAACTAAAATTTTTTTCTAACAGTTAAGTTACTTTCAGTTCAATTTAATTAAATTGTGGGAAAATTTATAAACTATTTTGAAGAAATTTTGTCCAAAGTTTAAGTTAAGTCCTTTTTTTAGTGCAGATTCTATACATTATCAAAATAGAAGAGTTTTTCATTGCATTCTTCGGAAAAATTTTTTTTCCGAATTAAATTTTTATTTTTAAATTTGTCAATTTTTTGCCCAAAATAACACAGGCCGACAAAATTTGAAAAAAGTCGCTGTTTTGCTGTTTTTTTGATACATTTCAGAACACGATAAAGATGTCACAGATAGAAACAATATTTTTTTGTGGTTATGTTTCATTAAACTCAATATCTCAAGCAAAATCCTGTCAAGTCAAAACTAAAAAAAAAAATATTTTTTAAAAAAAATTGTAGAGTAGTACCCCAACGGCCCTTTTTTCCGAAGACAATTTTGAAGCGGAAGGGTTTATCCATGAAAAATTTAATTTTTGTCGCTAATAAAATAAAATAATAACTAAAAAATCAAA
Source organism: Pegoplata infirma (assembly GCA_963921195.1). Taxonomy (NCBI): domain Eukaryota; kingdom Metazoa; phylum Arthropoda; class Insecta; order Diptera; family Anthomyiidae; genus Pegoplata; species Pegoplata infirma. Next base: position 22,603,851 of record OY992537.1, read on the forward strand.
AAAAAAATATTCAAAAATCGAAAAAAAATTTTGGTTTGTATGGGAAAATTTTTTTTTGGGACAAAATTTTAATCCCCGAACGGCACGGGTTAATTTTTTCCGCTAAAAATTTAAACATAGAGTTTTTAGACCAAAACGAACCATAATTTGCCTGGCGATCGACGAAATTTAAAAAAAGTTATAGTTCGTGCCACCCTAATGAATATATCGTCCATTCCGTGAGTTATTTTAAAAAATTTACCGAGGGTCTTCCGATTTTTATTATATTTTTCATACAGATTCTCTATGGAGCCAATTTCAAATTTCATCTATCAGATCGAAAGTATTCTAAAAACTCACGATTTTATTCACGCTTTTCCTTTTTAAAAAAGTCAACAAAAAATGCAAAATCTGTGTAACTTTGAGCAGTTGTATTTTCTAAACTACTTATGGCATTTAAAAAATCTAGCGCATACGAATGGTATGTAAGTCTATTTTTATATCTAATGAACTGAAAAAATATTGGTGTTTTGAAAGTCCATTTTATATGAAAATACAATATTGAAGTGCATTTTGCGAAACTATAACTTTGTCATTCCGTTTCCAACACCTCGAATTATTGGTCTTGGACCCCATAAAGTACATATATTCATGATCCTTGATCGATTTTAAGACTATCTAAATTACAGGCAAAAGTCTCTTAGTCCCATTTTACCAATATTTGACAGTTTTCCTTGTTTTTTAACAAAAAAATTATCAATCGAAATTTACATTTTTTTTGTAATTTTACATTTTTTTTGTAATTTTAAAAATTTCCAAGGTTTTAAAAAAAAAAAAAATAGTAAATTTACGAGATTTATTATTTATTAGATTAAGTTTTATTGCGCCAAAAAATTTGTAAGTTTACAATTTTATTGGTAAAAATCTTATAAAATTACGAAAAACCTCTTAATTTTTACCAAGAATTCTCGTAAATAGGAGGTAGCAAAAAAATTAGTAAAGTCACAAAACCTCATTGTAAGATTTATCGCGTCAAAAAATTTGTAAATTTACAATTTTATTGGTAAAAAGCATGTAAAATTACGAGGAATTGCTGTCAAATAGGAAGTAGCAAAACAAAAAGTTACAAACTTTTCTTGTCATTTTACAAGTTTGTTTGTATTTTTACAAGCTTTTTACCAATTAAATTGTAAATTTACAATTTTTTGACGCGAATAAACTTACAAGAAGGTTTCTTAACTTCATTAAATTTTTTGCTAACTTCTATTTTATGAGAATTTCCTGTAAAAATAATGAGCTTTTTTGTAATTTTACAAACTTTTTACAAATAAAATTGTAAATTTACAAATTTTTTGGCGTAATAAAACTTTCAAGGAATTTTTCTGAAAACCTTGAAAATTTGTAAAATTTAAAAAAAAAAAAAAATTTTAATTACAAAAAAAAGATGTACACTTCGATCGAAAATTTTTTGTTAAAAAAAAACAAAGAAAACTGGGAACAAGTTGAGTTTACTGGCATTGGTCCAAAATAAAAATCAACAAAATTTAAAATTGCCCTGTTAGCAATGATTTCGAAAAAAATTAAAAAAATTGTCGGCGACACGTATTTAGCGAGTTATCTCGACTTGAAGTTTTTTGCTTATATCTTCGTTATTTATTGTTCGATTTCAAAAATATTGTTGTCATTCGAAAGGTAATTGAAATATCTTTCATTTTGGTAAAAAAAAAAAAATATTAACCCATAAAAGGCAAAAAAAAAATTTTTTTGTTTGAGAAAAAAAAATTTAGTTTTTTTTTTTTGTTTTTGAGAATTTTCGTAAAAAAAGCTTTTTTGCGTAGCGGCATTCGGCCGGGCTTAGGGATTATAAACTCCATAAATTAGTTTAGCGGCTTCGCTAAATAAAGTTTTTTTGTGAACTTAGCCTTTTTCCAGTTATAATATTCGAATTTCAAGTCGACATAACTCGCGAACCAGATCTCGCCGACAAAAAATCACCCTAATATTTTCGATTTGTAATCAAAAGATCTATCTCTGGTAAAAATTTGGGATCAATCCGACCAATGCCAGTAAACTCAACTTAAGCCGAAAACTGTCATATATTGGTAAAATGGGATTACAAGACTTTTTCTAGTAATTTAACAAGTTTTTTTTACAACAACATTTTACAAAGTATTTTTGTCACTAAAAATATTTTTACACTACAAAAAAAATTAAACTTGAAAAAAATTTATATCAAATCCAATATTTTATACTTTTATGTGACGTCCGTCATAATAAAACTTTTACCCTGGATTTTAAAAAACCCTCCAAAGATTTCATAAAAATTTCTTAACTCACTCTCCACATTGATTCCAAATTATCTTCTTTTACACTTTCTAGCATAAAATTTCAATATTTATTTATGTATTTATATAATGTTGCAATCATCATTAGTGTCAATTCGTTCAGATATGGCTAAACGTTTTTTATTAAGTGTCAAAGAGTTGTTTTTCGTATAAAATTAAAAAAAAAATAGTTAAATAAATTTCAACAACTCGATATAAAATATAACAAATAGCAGTATTTATCGTTTGTGTTTGGCTGTGAAGGTAACATGATTTTAAATACAAAATTAAAAAGATTTTTTTATCTTTAAATTCAAATTTTCTCACATTTCTTGATAAACAAAACCAGCTTTCTTTCTGCGATTTTTCAACAAATTTCTTGGACTTTAAGATGATTTTATGAATATATGTTGTTTAGTTTTTTTTTTAATTGATTAAATCGGCTTAATTGGTTTTAAGAGTTTGATTTTATTTGTAAGATTGAATGACATTACAGGTTTTTCATTTTCAAATACGTCGATTTTGATTGTCAAATAAATATTTAAATAACTCAGGTGTTGTCTATGATGATTATGACGAGGTGAGATAATGCTGGTATATTGTATTTTATGTTAAATATATTTATGTATTTAAAACTTTGACAGCATTTCGTTACTACCATAATATTTTGACAGTTTTTTTTTTTTCAGTTTGAACTTAAGAGATATTTATGGTATAATATCATGGTTAACATTTCATCTCGTTTTTGTGTCATTTAAATGATAATTTCAAATTTCTGTATCCGATTCAAATGAATTTAGTTTTGTATTAGGTATTTTAAGAGTTATAAATTTTCATTGTTATTTATGAGATTTTAACTTAATTTTATTATAATTATTCCAAATTTTAGTTTTATATACAAATATCGTTAGTTTTGCAGTTAATTTCGATTTAGAAAATTAGTTTAACAAATGAATGATATGAAATGAATGAAGTGAATGAATGACTGAGTGAGTGCGTGAATATGATATTAACACTTTATTTAAGGCTTGATGAAGAAATTTGTCAATTCAATATTTATTGTTTTTAGTTTTTGTTATTTATCAATTTAAGCCGCTTATCAAATGACAAAACAAATGTCAAAACAATAGTCTAAGCTATTGTTATTAAAAATCATCAAAATATACTAAAAATAAATAGAAAATTTTTAAAATAAATTTATTGCTATAAAAGTTAACTTAAACTTAATCACTTTTTTAAAAAATTAACGGAATTAAAAATATGCTAAATATACAAAAGTGTTTTATTGAAAAATTAAAAAAAAAATGGACTTGCTAAAATAAATGGAACTGCACTCAAAAAAAATACTTAACTTGAAATTTGGAAACATTTTCTTTAAAATAGTTTATAAATTTCATCACAATTAAGTTAAATTTAACTAAAAGTTGTGTCATTTTCTTAACTCTTTGGCAAAATGTTAGTCCATGTACTGTTAAATAGGCCATTATTTTCCTTAAATGGTATTCCCTAATACATGAAAGATATTTTTACCGCCAAAGAAATGTTCCTACACTCAAAAAAAAAAATGAACTAAAAACTGGGAAAATTAACCAAATTTTGAGAACAAGAGGAAATGATATGGCTCCAAAGATTTTTATACCATCCAACCACAGTATGGGGATATACTCACTTTGTCATTCCGTGTGTAACACATCGAAATCACAAAGTATATATTATTGATCTTTGATAGAATCTAAGACATTCTAGCGATGTCCGTCCGTCTGTAGAAAACAACAATGCAGTCCAAACTAAAAGAGCTAGAGTCCTGAAGTCCCCCATCAACTCCGCCACCCCTGCCATTTTTTTTTTCATTTTTTAACGTGTTGGATTAACACTCTTCCTTGTTTTTCATTCGTTTTATTTTTTTTTTTTTGCATAAAACGTCTATTAATTGATATATTTTCAAATATGTTTTAATTTTTATCAAATAATAAAAAATTCTCCCATTAAATACTCATAGAGTTTCTTGCTTTCAAAAAACTAAAAATTTTCAGGAATGAATTGACGATCGTTTCGGGGGATTTCCAATTCCCCCATCACCAGAATTCTTTAGAAAATTAGGTAATACTGTTAGCGTGCAAACATCAAATATTCATATTATGACTTATCTTAACTTACAAGGAAGGTCTTTCACAGGGCACCCACCGATTGTCCTGAAACTTGTATATAAGAAGGAAGCAAAATAAAATTTTTATAGCTGCCCAATCTCATATTTAGCGGGTCAAAGGGTGTTTTGAGGGTTTTTTCCATTTCTTCAAAAGAAACTAGATGAAAATTTCATACAGGTCGTAAGGTTTTTTGAAGGCCTATTTAATGGTGTATCAGTCGTGTCAAAATTCGGCTTCGTTAAGTTTGTTATGGTAAAAACGTATAATCACTTTGGTAATTTATATGGAGATGTATTTACGTACGACTGCCAAAATCATATATAATAATCTCTATCAAAATTATGCTGACCCGTATTTTTGTGTTTGGCGAAATTCCTTCTAGTTCGGCTTTTATATGGATTTTCCCAAAAGCCCTTATTTTTGTATAAGGTGACAACCCTTTTTTAAATTTCAGATTGGCCAGCTAAAAAAAAAACATGTAACTCTTATTTTTCCCCCTCATTCCCATATTCAAGTTTCAGGGCAATGTTTGTGATAGAAGGTATATACAAGTTCTAAAAGATCGGTCTAAGACCCCAGAATGTATATGAGTTAATGATCAGTGATCGATTTTAAGACACTCTAGCAATCTCCGTCTGTCTGTCTGTCCGTCTGTGGAAATGGTGATTATGGCCAAAGTATTAAACAGATATGACTAAGACTTAGCATATTTACTTGTTGTTACTTTAATTCGGCTGCTGGTGTACACATGTGAACAGAATTGCTTACCGAATGGTATTTAAACAAGTATAAACCAAGGTAGATTTATATAAGGTAATATTTTAGTGACGTAAATGAAAACAATTTTCTTTCAAAATCGTTTTAGTCGGCAAAAACGACTAAAATGTTCAGTGCACACATTAACCAATTTTAACGCTTTTTAAGACTTTAAAATTTTAGAAAACAGCTAAATTATAAAAAAATATTGGAATTCAAACGAAATTCTATTATTTTCCACGACAAAAATTAAAAAAAATTAAAATATTTTTAAGCATTAAAAGTGTAGTGTAAACTCAAGTCATTTATGCCGAACAAAATATTTTTATTTCGTTTTGAAAATTCGTAAATATTATTGTTTTCAAATTTGTCAAAAAACTTACTATGGAGGAAAAGTGAGGTTATTGGATCTTACCTTGTATAAATCTACCTTGGTATAAACATTTTTTTTGCAAAAAAAAAAAATTTCGCCGATTTTTTTTTTCACCAAAAATTTTTTTCGCGGATTTTTTTTCCAAAAACTTTCTTTTTGCTCTTCTTGCAAATAAACTTTTTCTACATGTTAGAGCAATGGTTCTCAAACGGTGGGTGGCGACCCCCTAGGGGGGTCGCGAACAAATTTGTTAAAACCTTAAATTTAAAAAAACCTTAAAGAATTTTTTTCCCCATCACTTGAGGTCCCTCCGTAATCACTGTGCAGTTGTTAATTTCTCGGAATGCCCAACACTTATTTGTGAAATGTTTTGACTGAGTTTGGGATCTGACAGTTCGTTTTCTATTAACTTTTCGATGCTGATTCCGAATCTGGGTTCCAAATTTTTCCAGTACGTTAGGTTTTTGACAAAATTAAAGTCAAAGTTCACAAAAACGTGTTTTTGTGCATTTTAAAGAACTTTGTTTGTGAAATTTTCGGATGCGTCTGGGATCTGACAACTTTTTTCGATTTACTTTTTAATGCTGATTCCAAATCTGGATCCGAATAACGGATCTAGATTCGTGATCGAATGAAAACAATCAATACTCCAAATTGGACTTTAAATGCTTTCTTGGTAAACATCTCTTCATTTCTGATTAGGTTTAACTAGTGTTTTTCTTTTATTTTTGGAAATAAAAAAGCGGTGAAGATAGTAAGTTTCGATATAATATGACGTAGTTCGGGACCTGGTTTCCAAATTTTTGAGAAAATTAAGGTCAAAGTTCACAAAACCTGTGTTTTATTTGTATTTTTTAAAAGTTTTTTACTTGAAATTTTTGGTATGCTTCTGGGATCTGACAATACGGTTTCGATTAATCTTTCAATGCTGCTTCTGAATTTGGTTTCCAAATTTTTCATTACTTTAGGTTTTTGAAAAAACTGAGGTTAAAGTTCACGTTTATAATATTTTTTTTGTTGGGGGGGTCGCGAAAATTTTTAAATATTGAAAAGGGGTCGCAAAGCAAAAGTTAGTGAGAAGCTCTGTTTTAGAGGGTATCAAAACATTCGGCAGGGTCGAATTTTACTTTTTTACTTGTTTTAATCTCAAACCTTTTGTCAAAAGATACCTACGCCCTATCCCACTCCCTGAGTGGGTTCCCATACAGTTGGAACTAAGTTTATAAAAGTATAATTTGGAACGGGAGACCACTTAGCGAGTGGAGATAGGGCGTAGATATGTTTCGAAAAAATGTATGAAGGTAAAGATAAATGGGGATAGGTCTCACTAATGACCCCTCTAGGACTCACCATTGGAACGGTAGAAGCTGATTATTTAAAACAAATTTATAAAAATTAAAATAAATTGTTTTGGGACCACCTTAAGGGTTGAAGATAGAGGGTAGGTGTGTTCAGAAAAAGAAAGAGTAAATTTAAAGAAATGGCATTTTGTATGGGAGCCTTGTTATAAAATGGTAATATGGTGTTACTTTGTTCTGAAAAAATGTTTAGATATATTTTTTTAAAGTACTTAAAAAACAAAATTTAAAAAATAAACCGAATTTTGAACATTTTTGTAAAAGTTATGAGTAAAAGAAATTTGAGTTATTGAACAACCTACCAGTTTTTGAAAATTCGATATCTTTTGAACAGGTCATCAAAAAAATCGGAATATTTACCACAAAGGGGTTTTGAAAACTGTAAAAAAAAATGGGAAAATCTAAAATTTTTTTAAAGAGTCCGATTTCACATCGAATGTCTCAAAAATAAATAGAAGACAGATAACGTTCGATACACAAAATAGAGAAGGCCAATAATACTTTAAGGGGCCTATTCACAAAAAAAGTCATAGATCAATCATAACTCAATTTTTTCCATGTGGTTGTAGTAAACAATCATAAAAAATTCAAATTTTGTTGGAAAATTTCAAAAAAAATAAAGACCTGCTACCCACATCGTCTCAAAATTCACAAATAATTTTAAATTTTTAGACTTCTTTTGATTTTGTTTGTGTTTTTCTGATTGAAGAAGAAAATTGTGTCTTCTAAAGATTAAATTAAATGTGGATTTACCCTAGACCATGGTTTCTGTAGCCACTTCTACGTCATCAGTAGGCAATTACATTAAATTGATTATTTGATATTTAGCTAGAAAAATTCTTAATATGTTTTTTTTATCAAGGCTAGCCTGACATGAGCTTCGAACCTGTGTCGTTAAATCACTCCGCTATAGTAAAGTTTGCATAAAATAAAGTAAATGAAAGATTAAGAAAATTCTTTTGATTTTGTTTACAACAAACACAGGGAATATGAATTTTGAAAATAATAAAATTAGTCACAACCAGTCATAACTGAGAATAGGCCCGTAAATTTCATAAAAATCTAAAAGATCGGTTTCGGTGTATTAGTTCAACTAATCAGTTTCATATTATGTTTGATTGGTTGTAGCGAATTAATAAATTTGCTTTAAAAAATCGTGAAATTCAGTACAATATACTTACAATATTTGAAAGCAAATGGCGCCCAAGTAGGGGCACAGCTCTCTCTTACAGAAAGTCTTCAATTTGGCAATTATGAAGAAAAAAATGCAATACCCATAATAGACACAGTCAAAGGGTTAAGTAACAGTTTTGGCATTCTTATTCATCAAAGGGTTAACATATTTAAAAATATTTTAAAATTTAATCAGCTAGCGTATCAAATTTTGTTGAGTTGTTGTTAAGATGATAAAAAAAATTACAGCAAAAACAAAAATATATATCAAAAAAAACTTTCAAATCATTTAAATTTTATTTTTTTATTCCAGAATATTATCATCATCATATGAATTGAATGTGAACGAACAGAAAACCCCCTTGGTAGCATTATAATATATATCGCATGCAAACTCTGCTACCAATTAAATGCACGTTATCTTTTAAAAACTTTAAAGCGTTGATACATAAATCCTCTTGTTTAACCAACTTTTTTAGCAGCACTTTTTTTTCTCGCAAACCAACTTTGTTCGACAGCCCTTAACAGTGAAAAAAAAAACTCCAAGTATTTTAGATATATTTTTTTGTTTTTCTATTCTTTAGTATACAACCATCTTCCCTCTTTTGTTCCATATAAATTTTTTCGCACCCTTTAGCAAATTTTAAAATCATCCTTTTGTCGTCTAAAAAAAACCAAAAAAGAAAAAAAAATACGACGAAATACTCGCTATATTCTTTGTGTCTGTTTGACTGTTGTTTAGTCTACCACCTTCTCATCATCATATATGAAATAAATTTCAGCATATGACGCCATTAGGTCTTCTCTTGACAGTATTTTTGTATGTAGTTTTTTCGTTGTTCATTTTTTTTTGGAAAAGAAAATGCGAAGAGTTTCATCAAAATCCTTCTTGGGGCCATAAGTTTTTTTTTTTGTTTTTTGTATTCAAAAAATTAACTTGGGTTAAATTTTTCGCATGTCTTTTTTAATTTTTTCCCCATTTCATGTAGAGTTGAAAAACTGAAAAACTTTTCTTCTCGTTTAATCGTAGCTTTATGTGTAAAAAAGTTTCTATCAGTTTTTTCTTGCTTTTTTTTTTGTGGATGCCACAAACTTTTCGACGCGCTCTTTTACAAATTACCAACAACTTTTTGGATGAGTTTTTTTTTTTTTGCTATATATTTTTTTAAAAAGGTTTTAACAAAAAAGTTGGTAATACCATCGTCCCCGTTGAGTTTAATGGTAATATAGAGTTGCCAGGGTGTTTGTTATCCACTTAACTAAAATAATACCGTCCGACAGCCAATATTATACTCTAACCGGATGATATACACACGTCTGAAAGTTGAGATTAAATGGAGTAAAACTGCATTTACAGTTTTTCATTTCGTGATCCTGTTTTCTTTTAAAAGGACTTCAAAGTTTTAAAGGATACATTTTGTAAAAATATTTTTGAAATATTTGTAATTGCCCTAGGATGACACTGGCATATGAAAGAGGAGGATCTCCCCTAATTTTTCCCTTTATACCATTAAGCCATATCAGGATAAAAGGATGTGAATAAAGTCATTTGAAAACTTTATCAAAATATTTTGTTGAAAATTTTGAATGATATTGAAGGACACATTTTGGAATGGACGTAACTTACCTCCTTTTTCCTGATATGTAAAAATAATAAAACAGTAAAATTAGGGGAGATCCTCCTCTTTCATTTGCTATCAATAGTTGCATCCTAGGACAAGTACAAATATTAAAAAAATATTTTATAAGATGTAATCTTCAAAAACTTTGAATTCCTTTTAAAAGGAAACAGGATCATGAAATGAAAAACTGTAAAAGCAGTTTCACTACATTTAGTCTCTAGTTTCAAACGTATATTATCCACTTTGTGTTCAACGAGTTTTTTTCATTTTTGTCGGACGGTGTAATAAATATATTTGGTGACATCGTTAGGTTTATTGGCAGTGTTGCACGTGTGAAAAGAATTCGGATCGCTGCCAAATTCAGTATTTTACATTCTGGTATTAAATGTTTATTATTCAATTCGCCAAAAATTATGAAAGCAAAACGTTATTCCTCTTACTAAATTGTATTTCAAAAAGTATTTTGTGAATAGAATTCGTATATCTATCCGATCTCAGAAGTTCTTCGAAATTCTATTGATTAAAGTCAATATCAACATTGTTACTGCTTCTAAGTATTAGATCGGGTTCGTTCTATTGAATCAACCGTTAAGGTTCGGTTTTAATTGGGTTGGTTTAAGCTAATTAATAAATAAACTCTAGATAAATATATAAATTCAGAAAAATTTACTTACAAAACAGTCAACCAAATGGCGCCCAAGCAGGGGCCCGACTTTAAATCGCAAAGCGGACGCATGCTTTTACAGTAACTTAATAATACCCCAATGGGAATACTTTTTCTGTTGAATAACACTATAAATTTATCCATTTTATATGTTTCGTGGGATAGGTCTTCGAAAACATATTTTTAATTATTGGGACCCCATATAGTCCAAACCATCCTTAAGTTTAAGGAAATGTTCCAAAAAATATTTTACCACTGGTAAAAACAATTAAACTTATATTAAATAAAATTTTACTTACTTTTAAGATATAATTAAGAAAGGATTCTACTTTGTTTAAGGCAATAATTTGCTTGGAAAAATTAATCATTTAATTTAAGACCTCGCAAGCCCAAATTAATAATTTTACTCTAGATAAAAATATAAATTCAGTGAAATTTTATTCTAAATCGCAAAATGGATTTATGAAATTGTCAAGTTTTTCAGTAATTTAATAAAACACTAAGGAGAATAAAGAATAAGAATTAATGTGGGTACCTGACACGTTTAAACCCACAGTGTTCTGAACACTTTGGGGGTGTCTGCCAGCGCCCCCACATGTAACAACTGTTACACATGAGTACCAATTTGAAATTATGCATTTGGACATGATTCCCTACTTGGTAAGGAGCGGAGTCTATCTAAAATCTACTAATCTTTGGGTCAAGGCATCCGGTTGAGATACGCAACTCCACGGCGAGAAAACGTATCTTCCAGCAGTTTGGGTATAAACCTCAGCCACCACGAATGAGCCCCGAAGGGCCACACCATTGTTAGGATGGAAACAAGTTCCATAGGCTCCTTAATCCCGTGGTACCAGAACTAAGCTTCCGAATGACCTTCGTAATATAAATATTATTACCAGTTGAACCCCACACAGTTTCGTACTGGTAACCTTGGCACCAAACACCTACACCATGGAATGTCCGCACACAACGAGTTACTGCCCAGAGGGCACCTCCACTAATTCTGTCTTAACCTCCTCCTATTAAAAATGACCGTGGCAAATTCGCCTAACCGCGCAAACGTCCACACGTCCTCTACAACTCCACTGAAATTCTAGTCTGAGCCATAATTTCTTATACCTATACCCTCTACATCTCTAATAACGTCGTAGGAATGGCACTCCGTCAGTTTGTGCAAGACTTCCTCAGGTCCCCTCCCACACCCACAGCCTGAAATGTTAAACAAGCCCCCCACCCCCACCCAAAAATGCAATGAGCGTTACATGCCCCTTAAGTAAAAAGGCCAGATCCAGGCCGAAGCCATAATATGGCCGCTCCGGTACGAAAGTCTGATCACGTATGAATACATTCGTAAACCGACCATTGTTGGCGTTCGTCCACCTCGTTCGCCACCTAGAAACAACGCACTCCTGTAAGAGTGACTTGATTCGCCTACACTATCCATCTACCAAGTCATCCGCAGAAATGCGAATGACTTGGCATCGGCACGCCGTATCACCTCCAAGTCAAGGAGTGCTACACCTAACAACACCTGTAGAGCGTCCGTAGTAACCGTCCTACACACTGGCAGACATGCCAGAAGGACCACCCTCTGACACGTCAAAACCTTGCGCCTGCCAGAAACAGACATAACCGTCTCATACCACACCGATGCACCATATGTTACACAAGCAAACAAATAGCCCACCGTACACAGTACGGACAGCACACCAGCTTAGGCCCCAGTCATTTCTAAGGATGAGTCTGACCTTACCAACAACTACAGTCAGGTTATCCCTAAAGTGGTTCAAATGAACTAAAAAGTTCATTCTCTCCCCCATCACACAGAAAAAATTAAAAAAAATATTTGATCAAATTTTTAATACTATTGAGTAAAAAATTACTCAATTTTGCACCAGTAAACGATTTAATAGTATTGAGTAAATTTTTAATAAAAATTTATTAAATGTTTGAAAAAAAATTGACCAAATTTTTAATTGACACAATTAAAAATTTACTCAAAATTTATCTATTTATTTTTTTTTTTAAAGTTTAAAAAAGTTTTTATTTTTTTTACAAAAAAAAAAAACTTGTTTTTTCAAACTTTACCAAACATATTTATGTCTCAAAAACATAGGAAAATTTTATTAAGACGATTACAAACTTTCATATACATACACAAAAAACTATAACCCAACAAACATTTACCTTTGAAATACATTGAATATTATATTGATAGCAAGTTTAAAATTTAAACCTTAGCCTTGAAAACGAGTTGAGAATAACATAGTTCTCAACGTGAAAACAATAGCATTCTCAAAGAAAACGGCATGTTAGTTCTCAAGTAAAATTTTCAAGTTTATTTAGATTTGATATATAGTTTGAGATTTTTTGAATGTATAATGTTTCTCCAATGTACACAAATATTTTTAGCTTGAAAATATGCTTACTATCTAATTGAATTTTAGTGTAGTTTTCAAAGAATTCTCAGCCTTATTTATAATGTTAATTTAACATTATTTTTCAAATGAACCTCAATACTATTTTAAAAAAAAAAAATGTAAATACGAATTTTAATAATATTTGCTATTTATTTGCACTAAAAATTGTTAATAAAAAAATTACATCGAATGCCATTTTTGAGGTCGTCTCCTTCCAGGTCTTCTTCTTCAGCTGTCTGCTCTTTAAAATTCGAAATCTTTAAAGAAAAGAAAAGACGTTATTAAATGTATAACTTTTTTTTGATAAACTCATGTGTACTTACTTTTTAAACGTTTATGCAAGTTTTTATAATGCATAAAAATGCATAAAAATACATAAAATTTCTATATTTTTCATCTTAATTTTTAAAACAAAATTTTAAGTTTTCTGAGAATTTGAAATTCGGAATTGAACAACATTTGAAAACAAAATTATTTCCACCCATAATCAATGTTTGATATTAGGTTTGAGAAACATTACAAATCAATTTGATGTTTATATTTTTTTGAAAAGAATTAATAGCATAGGAAAAAACAAATATTTCCAACATGTTTCAAATTTAGTTTAAATGTTTAAATTTTTGTCACTGAAAACAATTTGAAAAACACCCTTGATATTTAGTGCCAGTTTGATTTTTTTTCAAAGGCTGGAATTGATGTTTGTTGGGAAACTATACCAGAATTCAAAAAACTATGAGAGTTAAAAAAAAAATAAATAACTATTAAATTTTTATTAAATTATTTACTTAAATTGTGTTTATAATTTTTGAGTAAATTTTTAATTGCGTCAATTAAAAAATTACTCAATTTTTGTTTTTAAATTTAAACAAGTGATTACTCAAATTTGTTTCCTTCGTATTTTTTTCTGTGCACTCTTCCCTGATACTTGACCTCAGTCGCGTATCTGAGACTAACTCCAACAGACCGAATAAGTGGAGGACGATCATGCGACAATTTTCCCTTGAGTAACATTGTCACAGTCTTCTCCATCGACAAAGCTACATGATCGCCCCACTCCTTCCTCTCATACCTTGTCAGAACGGCCGAGGTGTTTAAAATATTATTAATTCAAATCAATTTCACCGTTGTCAATGCTACATTAAACATAAAAAAAAGGAGAGATCAGGTTCGAACTACTGAATCAACCGGTCTGTCTCGGTTTTAATGTTCTTGGTAAACTTAGAATTCATCACAACGGACCTAAGAGTCCATGACTGCCGACGTAAAGTGTCAGCAGCCACTTACAAACATGGAACTTCATTAAAATTAAGTAATATAATTTTCAAGCAAATGGCGCCCAAGCAGGGGCCCGATTCTAAATCGTAATAAAAGGAACAGGAATAGTGTCTCAATTTTAAAAATTCTCTCCCACACAATCCCTATTTTGATTTAATTGTGGACGTTTAAGTCTTTCGCAGAAACTGTTTCGAACAATTTAAATTATTTAGCCCGGAATTTTGTGCTCTCCGATGATTTTTTTTTTTAATTTTTGACGTCTTATATCGTAATAACCTTTTGAAATCAGGAAATTTTAAGCAAAAATAAATTTTGAATGAAAAAATTTGGAGTAAAAAAAAATTTGGATATTTTTTAATTTTTGATCCCTTATACTGCCAGGAAATCAGAAAATTTTGAGTGGAAAACTTAAGTGGAAAATATATTAGGAAATTAAGTGTAAAATATTTTGAGTTTTTTTATCGTAATAGCCAGGAAATGTTGAGGGAAATAAATTTTAAAGTAAACAAAATTTTGAGTAAAAACAAACTAACTGGAAAATTGTGAGCGAAACAAAAAATCGGTAAAAAAAAAAAGTAAAACAACAAAAAGTTTGAGCAAAAAAATGTTTGAGTGAAAAAATTGTTAAGAAACGATTGTTTTTTTTTTCTGGATGATCCTACTTCCTACATTGAAAATTTCTTGATATTAAGAATTATTTGAGCAGCACTGGCATCCCTGCTCTTAACACTTCTTTTTTTTAACCGTTATAATCGTTCTTTGATATGTATACAAGTAGGTGTGACTGTGTGTGTTTGTGTCTGTATATGCGTTGATTTTAGTACTTGGAAAGAGTGGGAGCAATTTTTTGTGTTTCTTTTTTTTTTTTTTGCAGTATGTATTCAACTTAAACCCAGATAATATCCTTGTAAAAAACATACTTTATGCAAAAAATTACCATTTTTTTGCTCCCTTGGCGAAAATGTAGTGAAAAACATTTTTATGAAATTACAAAACACAAAAAAGCAAGCTAAAAAGCAAACAAACACCAACCAACCAATTTAGTATTCTTCACCCACATTTTAAGAGAGCGTAAAATTTTCGAATCATTTAACTCGTTGTTGCCATATAATATCATAAAAATAAAATGGCTGCAATCTATGAACGTTAAAATTTTTTTTGGAAGAGTGGAAGGAGGTGAATATTTTAAGTAAATTTAAAATCCACAACGGGAGAGTAAAGGAAATATATAGCAAAATAAATCTTAAAAAATAACTAAACATGTTTAGAATAAGTTCAAACAATTTTAATAAAACAGAGTTGCTATTCCTTTTTAAATTTTTGATAATATGGCAACGCTATATACAAGTGGAAAAGCTTTAATATTTGGCAAGGTAGTTATTTGTTAATATTTTGAGAAATCACCCAGCAAAAAAAGTGCGGAGTACTTCTATTTGGAGTGCTTTAAAACTATAACAAATGTAATGAAATACAACAAAAATAACAAAAAAAACAAGAAAAAAACACACAAACAGTTTTTTCTACTCCATAAAAAGTTGTTATTCAGCACTTAACTCATTACCTTCCGCGACACTCCCATACAAAAGTAAGTAGATATTCAGTAGATAAGAAGTACTCCGAACTTTCAAACAACTTCCAACTACTTCCACGGAGTAGTTCTTATCTACTGAATATCTACTTACATTTGTATTGAGGTGTCGCGATAGGTAATGAGTTAAGTGCTGAATATCTATGTATTCTGGAGTAGAAAAAACTGTTTGTGTGTTTTTGTCTTGTGTTTTTTGTTATTTTTGTTGTATTTCATTACATTTGTTATAGTTTTAAAGCACTCCACTGAGAAGTGGTAATGACTTTTTTTGCAGGGCATATATAGTTCTAAAAACTCTGGGTTTTAAACACTGACCCACTGAATCATCATCGCCCCATTCCAAACCACTGAAGCTTGAGACACAGACTAATACAGACTCGACATAAGTGACGGGTGTCAAAAAAGTATTCTTTAACCATATGGTTAATATTTTTAAATTATTCTACGAATTAGGTTAGAAAGAGAAAACTGATGTAACGCGCCATAAGAAAAATGGATGCCAGATCGGATTTTGTTGTTTCACTCACTCCTAAGCGGTAGAAAGTGTTGTCATGTTAGCGTAAAACGGACTAAAAACCTCTGTGTTTTCTCCTAAAATCGCGTAGTTTTTCCCCATTTTTTCTTATAAAACTCTACTGTTGAGTCTGTATTTAGTCCGTGCTTGAGACTTGGCTTTTTGGACTATATATTCTCCTCCCACAAAATAGATCCACTAAAAATGTTTTTTTTTTTAATTCAACTATTGTGCTCGATTCTCGAATACGACTTCACCATTCACCCAATTTTTAAAAATTTGATATTCTTTCAATTTTTAATATTTTAAAATTTTTTTCTTGTAACAATTAAGGATCTAGTTAATATCTTTAATACTCGAAAGAATATAAAATTTCTAAAAATTAGGTGAATGGTGAAATCGCATTCCAGAACCGAGCACATTATTTCAAGAGAAATGATCAAACACGGGGGATCGGAAACTGTTTTAGCCTATAAGTGCGAATACCATATTTTCTTTTTATACCCTCCAATCTAGTGATAGAGGGTATATGGGGCATTCCACACCAATGTCCAGCGAAAAAAACATGTGTACCATAAGTTTCGGAATAGGTTGTATGGATAGCCCTATATGGAACTAAGAAAATTGCGTTTTTTTTTTTTAATTTTTCAAAAAATGGGCTTAGGAGGCGTGGTCAAATATTGGAAAAATGGTAAAATATTTGTCGATTTTGCCTCGTATAAATATTAATCAAGTTTGAACAGAATGCACCACAATCTCAAAAACTTATATTCTTGTATAGTTTTGGTGGGCTTAACATTTTTTTTTTGGAAAAATTTCAGAACCCGTTCCATTTAAAAAAAAAAAATAATTTATCAAAAATCCGGTCACTATTGTTTTTATACCCTCCACTCTAGTGATAGAGGGTATATATAAGTTTGTCATTCCGTTTGTAACACCTCGAAATATTGGTCTAGGACACCACAAAGTGTATATATTCATGATCCTCGATCGATTTTAAGACGATCTAGCGATGTTCGTCAGTCCGTCTGTCTGTTGAAAACACTATAACTTTTGATTTTAAGAGGCTCCTGCAGTTTAGCATATATGCTGGTCAGGTTGGTATTGCAATCCATCGAAATCGGTCCAGTGGTTCAAAAGTTATGAGCAAAAGACTGAATTTCGGCAAGGGTTTTTCGTGAATTTACGATAAAAAACCCGCGAACTTTCGAAAAACAATTCTGAGGATGCTGAAGCTTGTTTTAACGTAGCGAATGAGTACTAAATTTTTGCATAAATATTCCTCATACGCTACGTTGAAACAAGTAAATTACTAAATTTTATGAAATTCAAAATTCAAATGCAATTTTCTCGAAAAAAACGAAAAACACATGACAGATTTTTTTTTTTGTGTGGATAGACAAACATCTATGTGGTTATTCATAAAAACTGAAATGTAACTAAAATAGGTTTATTTGACAGATATTGCAGGCATATTTGTCAAATAAACCTACAATAAGTCTACTATAAGTATTATGAATACTACACTCAAAATAATACATTAGTAGATTTACTATTTTTTGTTTGCTAATGCTAGTAAGCTAACCTTTAGCAAATTTTTAGTTGAGATTAGCATGTTAGCAAAAATATCTTGTAAACTTCATTTAGCGCATTAGCAATTTTAAACAAAATTTGAACTAATTTTTATTGCTAAATTTAAAATTGAGTTGACCAAATTTTTACAAGCTTTTTTGCTAATATTAGCAAAAATAAATGGTAAATTTTTTTTTTTAAGAAAACTTAAAATGGCGCTATCTAGGAAACTAAGCCAGATAGAGCAAAATAGAAGCCATTTTTGGTTCTCGGGCTGTCCATAGTATCGCCAGTCCTCTTCACATGTGTGGACCCTAAATGGTCCTAACTTTGGATCCAAAAAAGTTAGCATTCCCGAAAATTTTGAAATGCCCATATCTCGGTAAATATTGCCGACACAACAAAAAGTCCAAAAGCATTTTTGTAGCTCCCAACACGTAGAACAAAATAATCACAAGCTCTCCGAGTAATATTTTTGAAGTTATCGAGTTTTGTAATTCTCAAAACCCCGGTGGTCCACTAAAATCACGTATCTCTAAAACTAAGCAAGGTAGAGCGAAACGGACACAAATTTTGGATCAAAAACTATGACGATTTTTAAGGAACCCAACTAGGTCTAGGCCCATCGGGGTCTGGACCTATCGGGTCCGAACCCAATGGGGTCCTCAAATGTGTATGAACTAAGTTGAAATAAAAAAAATTTCAGTTAACTAATTTTTGGCAAAACATTTTTGCTAACTTTACCAAAAAAATTGTGGGTTCAAAATCAGCAAATTTTCTTGTAGGCTTACAAGCTTTTTTTTGCTAACATTACAGTTTTTTTTTTGTTGAGTGTACGTCAAAATAATGCAATGGGAAAATTAGCGGAGATCCTTCTCTTTCATTTGCCATCACAAGGGGTATTCCAGGATAAGTACAAATATTTAAAAAATAACTTACAAAAATGTAATCCTCAAAAACTAAAAAATCCTATTAAAAGGAAACAGGATCATGAAATGACAAACTGTAATTGCAGTTTAACTACATTTAGTATCTAGTTTCAAACGTATGTTATTCAATTCAGTAAGAAAATTTGCTGATTTTGAACCCACAATTTTTTTGGTAAAGTTAGCAAAAATGTTTTGCCAAAAATTAGTTCACTGCAATTTTTTTTTTTAACTTAGTTCATATACATTTGAGGACCCCATTGGGTTCGGGCCGGATAGGTCCAGACCCCGATGGGGTAGACCTAGTTGGGTTCCTTAAAAATCGTCATAGTTTTTGATCCCAAATTTGTGTCCGTTTCGCTCTACCTTGCATAGTTTTTGAGATACTTGATTTTAGGGGACCACTGAGGTTTAGAGAATTAAAAAACTAGATAACTTCAAAAATATGACTCGGAGAGCTTTTGGTTATTTTGCGGTCTTGTTCTACGTGTTGAGAGCTACAAAAATGCTTTGGGACTTTTTGTTGTGTCGGCAATATTTACCGAGATATGAGCATTTTCAAATTTTCGGGAATGCAAACTTTTTTGGATCTAAAGTTAGGACACATTAAGGTCCACACATGTGAAGAGGACCGGCAATACTATGAGGAGCCTGAGAACCAAAAATGGGCACTGTTTTGCTCTATCTGCCTTAGTTTCCGAGATATCGCCATTTTAAGTTTTTTTAAAAAAAAATTACAATATATTTTTGCTAATGTTAGCAAAAAAAGCTTGTAAAAATTTGGTCAACTCAATTTTAAATTTAGCAAAAGAAAATTGTTCAAATTTTGTTTAAAATTGCTAATGCGCTAAATGAAGTTTACAAAATATTGTTGCTAACATGCTAATCTCAGCTAAAAATTTGCTAAAGGTTAGCTTACTAGCATTATGGGCTAAAAATTTTCAATTAAATTAATTGATCAACAAATTTTTAATGAGTCAATTAATGTTTTGATTAAAATTTTTGTTATTTTTTTTAACTGTCGAATTAAAAATGTTCAACATACCAGTTTTTTAAGCTTTAATTTATTTGAATAGGTTAATTCAAAAATATACAAAATAACCGGGTTTTACTTTTTTTTTGTTGACTACATATTGGAAAGCAAAGAATATGATTTTTTTTTATAGGTTTTTCATAAGCTTACAATTCATTTGTTAAATCAATCATTATTTTGATTGACTATAAATAAAAAATTGATAAAACGTTTGATCAAAATCGAAAAAAGGTTTTTTGATTGAAAAAATTTTAATCAATCACCTACAATTTGATGATTGGTATGACAATTTTTTTAATTGAAGGAATTTCAATCAAAAAATTGATTGAATCTGCGTTTTTGTAGATTGAAATTTGTTTCAAATTTTTTCTGTGTTCAAGGCTTAAAAATAAACCAATTCCTAATAATTTTTCAAATAAATTTTTAATTGACTTTAATTAAATCTAAAATAAATTGAGTTGCGTTAAGAGAAACTGAGAAAAAAGTAATTAAAATCAATGGTTTTTTGACATTTATATTGACATGTTACAAAATCATAGAAACCAAAAGACACACGTCTTCTCGAAAGAAACATTTTTGTAATTTTAACCAGAAGGCTTTTTATTAATATTGCTTACAATAGTCAATACTAGCGGAAATATATCAAATACAACAAAGCCTTAACAAAATAATAATATTAACACTTTTGTTTGAAATACACCAAAAACGAAAAGCCGCCTTTGCACATTGGTTCCAAATCAAAATGTAGCTGGACAAAAGTCCAAAAATTAGTGTCCTTAAAATTGGGAATTAATAGTGCTAGGGGCAAGCTAAGGGTGTGTTCTGATCAAACTAATAACCATTTTTTGGAATTAGGTCTTTAACTTTGTTAAATATGCGAATGAAATAACATTTTTGGTATCCAATATTTAAAAAAATAATATATGTTTATATAAGTGTTCAACTAATAAGATCATATTATCCATGTTACATCAATGGTTTCAAAACGATTTATGTACAAGAAAGCTACAGATTTATACTTATTCTGGACATTAATAAGAAATTTATTATCGATCTTCTTCTTACATTTTTTGTACTTTGAAGTATGGTCCATAATAACAATATTTTTGAGGACTTATAAAACTTCCGCAGCTTGCCAAAACCGAATCCAGGCATATCATGTCGAATTACTACATACAACTTATAGGTAATTTATTACTGAACGTTGTCATGCAGACATTTTTTGCAGGTTTTTGCAGGTTTAAAATTAATCACAGTTTATATGAAAATAGATTTTCGCTTATTTTTTTTTTTTTTCTTAATAAAGTATCGAATTTTTGTAAGTTTTTGATAACTTTTAAGATTAAAATTATGCTTAGCTTAAATAAAGCATTAAATGTGATGTTTCTTATTAAACCGCGGCCAATTACACACTTCTACTAAATTCAAAAATGTCCGTCCGTCTGTCCGCCTGTCCGTCTGTAGAGGACACGATACAGTCCAAAATAAAAGAGCTAGACTTCCGAAGTTTTGCACGAATATGTCTTATATTCCTAGGCAGGTTAAGTTCGGAAATAGATAAAATCGGACCAAGGGGAAAAAATTTCCCCTGGAGAACTTAACCAACCTAATAAAAATCGCATTTTTTGCAGGGTTTTTTGTACTTTTGCTAAGCAAATGCAACATTCTTCTCTCAGATGAAGTTCGAAATCGCAAGGGGAAGGTGCTCCCTAACGTCTCCCACCAACCCCCCCTAAAAAAAAAAACGCCCCTGGATTTTTTTTATATTGTTTTTTTTTACATTTTGGAGGGTATAAAAGATTCGGCACAGCCGAATGTAACACTCTCACTGGTTTTTTATTTTTTTTTTACATTTTGGAGGGTATAAAAGATTCGGCATAGCCGAATTTAATGCTCTCACTTGTTTTTTTCAATTACACTTCTCGACAAAAATTTTTTTTTTTTAGAGATTACAAAACTTTCAAAAAATAAGTTTTTGCATTTCATATTTCTGTTCTGCATATAAACCATTTTTGTCATTAATGAATTACTGAAATTAGAAAAAAAATAAAAAGTTGTCGATTAGTGTAATCGACTTAGAAAAATTTAAACATGTTTTTTGAACTCAGCGACCCCAAAAACATATAAAACGGTGATAAAATAATTTTGTCCAGCTAGATTTGGACTTGGAACCACTGTGCTTTGTGGCGTAAAAATATTATTAATGTTTTTCAATAATATGAGTGAATGACCATACACATAATAAATCTTAAAAGTTAAGTTTCTCACTCAAAAAATTGCAATGCGCCACCGAGTGACAACTGTTTTAGCTACCGTGCACCATTATTTTTAACATTTTTATGCTGCATGGAAATTCATTGCTACTGGAGTTGAACAGCAACAATAACAACAGCAATGCAGCGCAACTACAAAGCTATGAAAAAATGTATGTTGTAGCATACATATTTAGTTAACAACTTACACAGAACCGGCTAGACTTCTACATAAAATACCAAAAAAATAAATTATTTTTATGTTCACATTTGCATTTTCCAATTTTTAACACCTCCGGGGGTCATCAACGAAAAGAAAGAATAAAATAAAAAAACCTAAGCAGCGCATAAAGAAGAAGTCGGGCAACCAGGTTACCCAGACCAAAAAACGTTCCTTAAACTCTTCTTAAACAACAAAAATCCATTGCCACAATTCATAATTATTACACAAAAAAAATATATATGTACAGCGTAACGAAATGAGGTAGAAGAATTATATTCCTCGCATTCACAAAAAAAAATGTTGCTGTAAAAAACGTTTAACATGCACATTGGCAACAATTATGAACCATCAATACTTTGCAACTTAACTGAAAAAGACCCAGTTTAGTTAAGAGCAACATTTCAAATACAGAAAGCAACTGGAAAAGACCCAACAAAGAATTTCGGATGTTGTAGCAAAAGTTGTTTCAACATATTTGGGTGTTAAAAATGTGAAATCGATAAGACGAAACACCCCAACCTTCAAATCGTCTCTTTTATCTATATTTTAGGTGCCAGGCAAATCGGTTCATAACGGTTGGATTACTTCCCTTTGTTGGGTTTATTTTTACAGTAATTCTCACTAGGTTGAAATAATTGAAAATATGAAAATTAATGTTTGGGCCATTATTTCCAAAAAATTTTATTTATTACTGAAAAATACCAAATTTATGAAAGCAGAAACTCTATGAGTTGATGTTGGGAGAATGTCCTAATAAAGAAAGTGGAGTAAACAAAAGTAGGTTCTCTTTACGTCAATTCATAATAAGGAAAATAAATAACCTCAAACTAGAAACAAGTTTTGCTCCATTTTTTCAATATCTTATAATTTCATCATGGATTCTAACATTCTAACTAACGCAAGCTCCTTAGACATTTATATTCATTCAACGTATTTCGAACTACATTCTTGAAGAGTGAACCGAGTTTGCCGCTATTCGAATAGAAAATATCCTTAATTTTTAAGCACTGGCATTATACATTCAGTTGAAAACCTTTTTAATAGTACCATAGGTTAGGGTGGATGGGCGTCCACCATTTGCCGAATTCAATCGTAGGCCGTAAGACCATTGTGGCTCCCCTTATTATTATTTCCCTATTCCCTTTCAGATACAAAGGTCTACTTCTAAAACCATCACGATTTCCTAAGATATTCTGGTAGAGATGTCAATGAGGGACATTTTAGGCAATCTTGGACTGTGATCACGTAAAACAATAATTGGCTATCGTAGATTTTCGGAGTCATGTTGGTCCTAAACTAATCAAAATGCTTTCAAATATTTTAATGTTTCTGGATTAGACAACACTCTTTAAAAGATATTGTTTATACATCGTCTATCGTGATTAGCCCTCAGGTCATCGAAAAATCGTTGCCCCAACTGCTTAAGGCAGCGCTTCATCAGACCCGGACATTCATACAACAAGTGCTTCACTGACTCCTCCATTTCCCCACAACATCTACAAAGTTCCCCTAAGATGTTTTGCTAGAGACGTCAATGAGACAGCGTTTAGGCAATCCAGCCGATTGGCTATTCCGTGGTTCAATGTTCAGCTGATTTTTCAGTCACATAACTTGTTCGAGTCTTGATCTTAACCTTTTTTTTAGCAATTTCGAGTTGCAGACGATTTTTTTTTTCAGCCGCGACATAAAAAATAATCTCGATATCCAGCCGATAACACGCCGTCGTAGTACATTTTTAATTGGCTTCTTTATGTGGCACAGTGTTCGCGATACCCCGCACATAATCAGTGATATCTATACTTCATTTTATTTTCTGATATGCGATCAATTTCGTTCATAAATTTCACTAAAGGAACCGAGATATTAGGTTCACTCCCTTCTATCACCGACTCAGAGCAATTTCTCGCCCATTAATAAGCCCATGCGTTCCCAGTGGCCCCACTATTTCCAAAGACCAAGATTAGCTTGACTGTTTACTGACTGATTTGACGAAGGGATTGTATACAGTTCCTAACAATTCCTGATTTTATAGTGTTTGATTCTGAGGCCTTCAGATCTGCAAGACTAACCACGAATATGTTAATGACCCAAGGACGGAGGTCCCTTGTCATAATCATCTGTGCATCTTTGTAAACTGAAGGTACCTCAGTCTGAAAAACACTACACTCGTCCGGAAATCTCAATCAGGCTCCTATTTCGAATCATTCAGAGTTTGCTCCCGAACCCGTACCAATCTCCATCTTCGATCCGTAAAGATTAAGATCGCATTCGCTGTTGTATTACAGTTTTCTTCCCAGTCTTCCCTATTTGTTTTTTGAAATTCGTCTACAAAACTGGAACAAAAAACGGACTGGGTTTGCATTCCAGTTCCGTCCCGCCCACCCTACTTAACACGGTACAGTGTCCCCAAGAGCGTTGTTTAAGCATTTGTGACTTTTTTATGCTGAGATCCGATTTTTCTACACGGAAGTGTTATTATCACGGAAGTGTTATTATCACTTCCAGGCCTGCCTGGAATACCGATCTAATAGAACCAGTGATATCCACACATGCTAGTCGTTGAATGTTGGTTGTAGGTTGCAGACAGAAAATTTATTATGGATAATATGCGCTTTTGGCCTCCACCTTCTTTCAAAAGTTTTTCTCCAAGTTTTAAAAGCACATAACAAACTATCTAGAGTATAATTCACTTCTATGCGATCGACAGTATGGCTTTCAAAGAAGTCGTTCTAAGAGAGACCTGTTGGCGTTCCTTACGAAACGTTGCAGTCAATCCATACACCAATATGGTGACAGTAAAGTGGTGGCCTTGCAAATTTCCAAGGTATTTGATCGTGTGTGGCATGACGCACTTGTATTAAAACTCATTGCATTTTCTTGCCGGTGATGATTTCTATCGATTTATATCGAGTTTTTTCGGGAACTGCACTATACGTGTTGTTTTAGATGGGGTTGCATCCAACGAGTTTCAGCTTAATTCCGGGGAACCACTAGGTTCTGTTCCTGTTCCTAACCTTTTCCTAATTTTTCTTAATGACCTTCTTAGTCAAACCTTTAATCCTATATACTCTTATGCAGATGACAGCAATATTTGCCATTCATTTTCTTTCGATCATAGGCTAAGCCTTGTAAATACGAATGACAAACTTAATCATGATATTTCTAGAATCTCCGAGTGGCATCTGGCGAATAGGGTCGATTTTAATGATTGCAAGACCCTATGTTGTATGTTGACCCACAGACGATCTGTGGAATCAACGTTATCTGTATTCATGGCTGGTATAAATATTGAGGAATCCACACTCTTGACGTTCTGGACATGAAAATACAATGTGACGTTCGATGGAATCAATATGTTTATCAAGTGTCGAAAGAAGCATTCAAGTGCCTTGGTTTCTTAAAACCGTGCAAAAATCCGTCTGACCTCCTAACTATTTGTACCGCCTATATCCGACCAAAGTTGGAATACAACTCCCATATCTGTACAAGGGTTTTAAAATCTGTTTTGAAGTTTTTTGGACCGGCTGCAATCAATTGTCAATGATAGACCCAGTAACTAGATCTATTGATTCTTTGAAGCATCGTCGGAATGTGAGTTGTGCGTCATTGGTCTACCTATACCATGGTAAGTGCCCTGCTGAAATAAGTGAACTTATCCCCGAGACTCGGGTGTACGTTCGGAATACTCGTCAATCCAGTAATGGGTTTCCAAATGTACCAAACATACTTTTAAAAGTACCAACATACTTAAGACGGACTATAAAAAGTGGACACTATAGAGATAACGAATTTTATTAGCCCTACATTGGGCACAAATTTTCACGTTCGAGAAAACGAGAGAAGTTACTACCGACACTAACAGCAATAAGCTTTGAAGTGAGGCCTCCGTGCCACACACGATCAGATGCCTTGGAAATATCCAGAGCAACCACTTTGCTTTCACCAAATTGGTGAATGGAACGACTCCAACATTCCGAAAGAATCGCTAACAGGTCTCACGCCGAACGACTTCTTTTTTCGGTTTATAATCCAATAAACTAAATATTTTCAAGATCCTCGATCGTTTTAAGTCGATCTAGCATTATCTACCGACAAAGTAGCAGCATTTGAGGTTAAGCAATATTTTTCAGTCTTATTGTTTCTCGCAAAGATGCATTGGTACGAGGTCGGCTCTGCAAATAAATTGAATATCAAAATGATTAATCGTGCGGTATTTATTGTGCTTATGCAATCCATCGAAATATCGGGCAGTGACCCCATAAAGTATGTATATTATAGATCCATGATCGATTTAAAGCCTTTTTAGCGATGTCCGTTTGTCCATCTGTTTGTGGAAGGCACGAAGCTAGACTACACCATTTACAGATGAAATTCGTAAATATCAATTCTAATTCGAAGATTCCATTTGTAATTCGAAGTTTCCATTTGTAATTCGAATACTCCAATTGTAATTCGAAGATTCCAATTGTAATTCAAAGATTCCAATTGTAAATTGTAAAGATCAATTGTAATACTTAAAAGATCAATTGTAATTCGAAAAAGATCAATTGTAATTCAAAAAAGATTAATTGTAATTCTCAAAAGATCAATTGTAATTCGGTGATTCCATTTGTAATTCGAAGATTCCATTTGTAATTCAAAGATTCCAATTGTAAACAGTTTTTTAAGGCGTGAAAAAATATCATACATTATTTTATTGTCAGAAGTAGTTTAGTCTTGCACTTGGACCCATTTTTTCGGTCTGTCCCCTTTTTTGGGAAATAAGAAATAAATTGAAATAATGATAAAACTGTGTAACGTAAGTGCAAAAATTGAAAAAAATAAATAAATTTGTTAACATTTATTGTGAGGACAAAAGGGGGCCCATCCGACCAGTCACCCAACAAAAAAAATCGCACCTCTCAAAATTATCTTAAGATTTTTTTTAATTATTTTACATTTTTGAAGTTTTAAAAGATTTTATAATAATTTTACATTTTGGAGGATTTTAAAGATTCGAAACATTTGAATTTAACAATTGCTTGCTTTCCAATACACTTATCTGGTAGGAATAAATCCTTCCGAATAAGATTTTCGAGGCACAAAAAAAATCCTTCTTTTCCACAAATTTCTTTGCTGGGTTTTCTGTTGCACTTTAATGATTCGCAAAAAATTTATTTTTTTCAAGACCATTTTTTTTGTTCCTGTTGAAATCTAAGTGTTGTCATATTAATGTTCATTCAACAGACATGGTTTTATTTTGCCGCCGCTCATCTTGTAATCAAAGAATAAAAACAAAAAAAAAGCACAGCAACAACAAGAAGCCGCCAAACAATTTCAATGTTGTCCATGCAAAACTAGTGCAAAATGTAAATTTGTGGGTTGTTTTGTGGCATATCAGAAATTTGCCACTTTAGTCAGTTTGAGGCAGGTACGATGGTAGAGAAGAGAAATAAAGGAAGACATTATAAGACCTTAAGGGCTTGTTGAAATTATGCCATCAAATTGCTATACCAAAAAAGTTGGCAGAGTTGTAAATTTAGTTGCTGCTTCAATGGGAGGTTATTCGCACTCATATGATATTTCAAATGCAATAAACATATGTATGAGAGCAAGCATGCATTAATGGCAAAGGAAATATGATCATAAAATTAAGGTACAAACTTTTGGGCAGAG
Organism: Pegoplata infirma; assembly: GCA_963921195.1. Classification (NCBI taxonomy): domain Eukaryota; kingdom Metazoa; phylum Arthropoda; class Insecta; order Diptera; family Anthomyiidae; genus Pegoplata; species Pegoplata infirma. The sequence continues at coordinate 22,631,708 of OY992537.1, forward strand.
AATTAAAAAAAAATCTAGAAAGTAAAGGTGTGAACAGATTAACCCATGGTTAAAATTTTAAGAAAGATTGGAAGAAGGAAATATTCTAAAACAAAACATGGATTTGTAATAGTGATTAAATGTTTAGCAAATGCAATTAAAAGAATTATTAAACAAAGAGAGTACTGAAGAGATATGAAATTTTTAAAGAGACAGAAAATATAAGAACGGCTTAAAGTTTTTATTTGAAAAATATGAGGAAGAATAATAATAAACTACAGTACTGATAAGTAAAATGGAATTGCAACATTGATAAATTTATTTGTAAACACAATTACATTTTTGTTTAAAATTTTTAACAAAGAATTTATGCGACAAAGCCCTTAAAAAAAGCTTGAGTTATGTGCTTTTTTCAAAATAATTAGTTTGAAGATCTTTTTAAATAGCTTTTCCACTATCTTAAGATCTGTAGGCATAAATCAAAAAAGGGTTAACAATTAAGTAAGCTTCCAGCAATCCATTTTAAAAGCGTACGATCATATATGACGCTGATGATGATCATAAGACAATAACTAAAAAACAACCGACTCCGAAGGAAAAGAAAAAAAAATAATTATGTATTTTGCCATAATTTTTCTTAAACTTTAAATATAAAAAAAAAACTCCAGCAAATGTGGTCATACCAACACCGCCCAGAAATAACATCAAGATTCAGTGAGTATCAAAGAACGGACAAGGCTACACTGAAAAAAAGAAATAACTAAAATATAGGAAAAAATTTCTTTGAAAATAGTTCATGAATTTTCCTAAAATTTAGTTAAATTTAACTTAAAAACAAGTAAGAAAGTTATAGTCGGTCAATACCGACCATATGATACCCTACACCAGTGTTTTCCTGAAAATGAGTCCCAAGTCCGAACATGGACCGATTGAAAATGTCTTTTGTTAGATCTTTATTTAGTGTAGAAAACACACACCAATCAAATTTAGTGGAATTGGTTTCAGGGTTTGAAAAAAAAACTCTAACGTACGGTACGTTAGTGTTCTGTACGGAACTATGGAGCGACCGTACGTTATCGAAACGTACCATTCCAAGAACACATTCACTAAAAAGTTTTTTAGTGGTTGTGAAGGTGTTCGCAAACAGAATTCCGAACGTTATGTCTGCGAGTTGAAGAACAGAAACTTTACGATAACGTACCGAACTAGGTTATAAACAAAATAAAGTTCTTTTAGTGTTCTGTTTGCGAACTTTTGAGACATTTTTTAAATTTAAAATGGCGATATCTTGAAAACTAAGCAAGATAGAGCAAACCGGAGCACATTTTTGGTTCTTGGGATCTCCATAGTATCGCTAGCCCTCTACACATGGGTAGACCCCATTGGGTCCTTATTTTGAAACTAAAAAAGTTAGCATTCCGTGAAATTTATAAATGCACATATCTCGCTAAATACTGCCGACACGATGAAAAGTCTAAAAGCATTTTTGTGGATCTTGTCTCGTAGTACATGACCGCTTTTAGACTTTATGTCGTGTCGGCAGTATTTAGCGAGATATGTGCATTTTTAAATTTCCCGGAATGCTAACTTTTTTAAATTCAAAATAAGGACCCAATGGGGTAAACCCATGTGTAGAGGCCTAGCGATACTATGGAGATCCCAAGAACCAAAAATGTGCTCCGTTTTGCTCTATCTTGCTTAGTTTTCGAGATATCGCCATTTTAAATTAAAAAAAAAAGCCTCAAAAGTTCGCAAACAGAACACTAAAAGAACTTTATTTTGTTTCTAACCTAGTTCGGCACGTTATCGTAAAGTTTCTGTTCTTCAACTCGCAGGCATAACGTTCGGAATTCTGTTTGCGAACACCTTCACAACCACTAAAAAACTTTTTAGTGAATGTGTTCTTGGAACGGAACGTTAAATAACGTACTGTTTTTTTCGAACACTGATTGGTTTATTGTTTTGCCAATAGACCGATTTAACTGAATATCGGTCGAAATTTTTATATGGGGGACTAAGTCCAAAAATGGTCCAATTATATTCCGATTTGATTAGGTTACTAAAGTCCATGTTTAACACCTAAAAATAAAATTTTTATCAAATATTTCCATTTTTTATGAATTTTGAGGGAATTATGTCCAGGACCAATATTTCGGGTAGTTACAAACATCAGCACAAACTCATTATACCCTGTACCACTGAGTGGTGTAGGTAATAATGAGAAATTTTCTTAACTTTGAGAGAAATTTAGTTCATTTACTTAAAAATAGTTTATACTTTTCTTTAAATGGAGTTCTTTAATATAACGAAAAAATTCTTACCGCCAAAGAAAATTTCCCAAATTTAAGTAACATATCTTTATTTTTAAGACATGATTCTTAAGATTTTATAAATGCCCGAGATTTCAGATATGAGGAATTCCACACCAAATGTCCCGCTACAGAAAAACATGTGTCCAGTACATTTTTTAAAGGTTGTTTGGATAGCCCTATATGGAACTAAGAAAATTGCGTTTTGGGTTTTTTAAATTTTCAAAAACTGGGCTCAGGAGGAGTGGTCAAATATTGGAAAAATGGTCAAATTTGTGGCGAGTTGCATTGATTGAATATTTATCACACGGAATGCAACACAATCTCACAAAATATGTAGTTTTGTATGGACTATCGATAAAATTTTTTTTTTTTAGAAAATTTTTCGCACCCGTTCTGAAATTTTCCATTTTTTAAAAAAGTCAATTTATCAAAAATCCGGCCACTTTTTTTTTATTTAATTTTCTTTTAAGTTTAGACGCTTGTCTATCCACAAAAAAAAAATCAGAAACGCGTTTTTCGTTTTTTTCGAGAAAATCGCATTTCAATTTTAAACTTCATAACAATTTTGTAATCGCATTTGAATTTTAAATTTCATAACAATTTTGTAATTTGCTTGTATTTTCTTGTTTTAACGTTGCGTAACGTTTAATTGCATAAATATTACTCATACGCTCTGTTGAAGTAAGAAAATACAACCCAGCAAAAACTGACATTACTAGTAATGGGTTTTGTAATCCGAAACAAATGTTTATCACTACTTACTTATTGAATGAAACACTAATTATTTTAACAAGGGCGTGAGACAAAAATAACTAGTGAAGAGTATGGAGATAAATAAGTAGTTACTGCCTCGGATTACAAATAAGGAGTAAAATCCCATTACCAATAAGAAGTAAAATAATTAGTTAATTAAAACTTTTTAAATTTAACTTGTTTTTACTAACACTTAAAAATTCCGTAATTTTTATTAAGTTTTTAAGTACTTTTTAAGTTAATTGAATTGTAAAGGTTAAAAACTGCAAGTGCAGGAAGATATTATTACTTAGAGGTGCTTTTATAACATATTACTGAGAAGTAGTTACTTTTGGGCTTAAAATAATGTTAATGGAAATGGGTACTCATTATAAATAATGTACTTGGTAATGATTACATTTCACAACTCATTACCATGTTTTTGCTGGGAAGCAAATTTCAAAATTATTATGGAATTTAAAATTCAAATGCGATTTTCTCGCAAAAAAAAAACGAAAAACGCGTTTCTGAATTTTTTAGTGTCTAAAAAATCTAAGCTCGTAAAAAAATTTAAAAAAAGTGGCCGGAGTTTTGATAAATTGACTTTTTTAAAAAATGGAAAATTTCAGAACGGGTTCTGAAAATTTTCAAAAAAAAAAAAAAATTTATCGATAGCTCATACAAAACTATATAAGAGTGTAAATTTTTGAGATTGTGGTGCATTCCGTTTTAATGTGATAAATATTTAATCAAGGCAACTCGCCACAAATTTTACCACTTTTTCAATATTTGACCACGACTCCTAAGCCCAGCTTTTAAAAAATTGAAAAACCAAAAACGCAATTTTATAAGTTCCATACATGGCTATCCATACAACATATTCAGAAGTTTATGGTACACATTAGTGCCTACGGTCAGTACTTTAGTTCCAAGAATACCGGAATTCCCGGTTCTCGGTATTACTGGGAGATGGTACCAGTTTCCCGGCTCTTGAATTATTTCCGGTATTCCTAGGAATCCCGGTATTCCCAGCTCTGGTTATGACGGTATTACCGGTATTCCCTAGACTGCCGCTACGCATATTTTGTAGAATTTAAATTTTTTCTTCACTTTTACCAAAAAAAAATACTAAACATGTGAAAAACACCATTTCCATTTCTTTTTATGAATTTAAGAAAAAGATAGTTACATGATTTTTAAATAATTTTATAAACACAGCTAAATATTTGTGAAATTCTGATTAGTTGGTGTAATTTAAATATTTTATGGTATAGTAATTTTTCGTTTTTTGAGAACCGGTACCAGGATCAGAACCGGGAATACCGGTATTCCCGGGAATATATCTAGAACCGGGAAACCCGTACCAGAATCGGGAATACCGGTATTCCCGGGAATACCGAGAACCGGAAAGTGGGGGGCACTAGTACACATGTTTTTTTTTTGCTGGACATTTGGTGTGGTATGCCTCATATGCACATATCTTGGTAAATACTGCTGACACGAGAAAAAGTCCAACGGAAGTTTTGTAGCTCTCGACTCGTAGAATACTTCCTTAAAATACCCGTAAGCCCACGGAGCAATATTTTTTAAGTTATCCAGTATTTAAATTCTCAAGACTCTATCAGGCCCCTGAATAAGGTAGAGCGAAACGAAAGTTTTTAAAGCACCCAACGGAGTCTCGAGTCAACTGGATCGGACCCGAATGGGCATTAGATCCAACCTAGTTCTCAAATGTGTTTAATAAAAATTTTCCCATATCAGAAATTATCAATTGTATTTTAGAAATTATCAATTGTATTTTAGAAATTATGAAAAGTATTTCAGAAATTATCAAATGTATTTCAGACTTATCAATTGTGTTTCAGAAATTATAAATTGCATTTCAGAATTTATCAATTGTATTTCAGAAGTTATCAATTGTATTTCAAAATTTATCAATTGTATTTCAGAATTTGTCAATTGTATTTCAGATATTATCAATTGTATTTCAGAAATTTTTCATTTGTTTTACGAAGTTAAGTTTCTGAAATACAATTGATAATTTCTGAAATAAAATTGATAAATTCTAAAATACAATTGATAATAACTGAAATACAATTGATAAATTCTGAAATACAATTGATAATTTCTGATATATAATTAATAATATATGAAATACAATTGATAATAACTGAAATACAAATGATAAATTCTGAAATACAATTGATAATTTCTAAAATATAATTGATAATATCTGGAATACAATTGATATTTTCTGAAATACAATTAATAATTTCTGAAATACATTTGATAATTCTGAAACACAATTGATAGTTTCTGAAATACAATTGATAATTTCTGAAATACAATAAATAAATTCTGAAATACAATTGATAATTTTTGAAATACAATTGATAATATCTGAAATACAATTTGAAATGGTGTATTTAAAATTGGTATAAAATGAAAATGCTTTTGGGAAAAAATTATTTTAAAAATATCTTTGGAGCCAAATCATTCCTGTTTTTTCTAAAAATTTAGTAAATATTCCTATTTTTTAGTTCACTTTTTTTGAGTGTACAAAAAAAAAACAGTACTCAATAAATGTATACTACTGAATATTTCATACGTGAAGTTGAACTACGTTAAAAAAGATGAAGATACTCAGTGAGGATATCTTTGATGCTGCTGCTGATGATGATGAAGAAGAATGTAGGTAGGTAGGTAGCCTTTAGCCAAAATTGGTAGGAGTTGATGCGTTGATGCAATTACACCGTAATATTCACACTTTTTCGAGGTGAGAAAATTGCCAGCTATTAAAAAAGCATAATATCACGATGTATCAAAAGGCCGACGAATTAAAAAAAAAACAAGTAGAAAAGTTAAATTCGACTTGGCCGAATCTATGAATACCCTCCACAATGCCCATTTTAAGTGATAGTAAATTTTCTAACGTGAAAAAAATAACAGTTATGATTAGAAATATTTTATTTTGTGTAAAAAAAAATTTTTTAGTAATTTTTGAAAAAAAAAAAGTTTTTTTTGAGTGTAAAATTTTTTTTGAGTGTAAAATTTTTTCGAATTTTACATTTAAAAAAAAATTTACTAATTTTTTTCGAGTGTAAAATTTTTTCGAATTTTACATTAAAAAAAAAATTTACTAATTTTTTTTTGAGTGTAAAATTTTTTTTGAGTGCAAAATTTTTTTCGAGTGTATTTTTTTTTTGGTTTGGTATAAAAATATTTTTGAGTGACAAAAATACGTTTTAAAATATTTTTGTGACTTACCAATGGTTTTAAAACAGGTTTAACGGGTTTTCACCATGTGAATTTAAGGTGAAGCTAATCTGATATTCACGGTTTTGCTAATAACTTTTGAACCACTGGACCGATTTGGGTGAAATTCAATACGAACTAGGCTGGAGGAACGAAAAATATATATGCCAAGCTTCAGCATCCTCAGAATTGACTTTCGAAAGTTATAGTGCTTTTTATCTCATAAATTCACGAAAAACCCTTGCCGAAATTCAGTCTTTTGCTCATAACTTTTGAACTACTGAACCGATTTCGCTGGATTGCAATACCAACCTGACCAGGTAAATGCCCAACATATATGCCAAACTTCAGGAGCCTCCGTAAAGTCTTTCAAAAGTTAGCGTGTTTTCAACAGACAGACAGACAGACAGACGGACGGACGGACGGACGGACGGACGGACGGACGGACGGACGGACATCGCTAGATCGTCTTAAAATCGATCGAGGATCATGAATATATATACTTTATGGGGTCCAAGACCAATATTTCGAGGTGTTACAAACGGAATGACAAACTTATATATACCCTCTATCACTAGAGTGGAGGGTATAAAAACACTGCCGCCCAAAATGATTATGTTTCATTTTGGTATTTAAAGTTTTTATTTTTCAGTTTTGTTTTTGCATTTAAATCAGAATAAAGATGCTGTTTTTTATGATTTTAGTGTTTCTTTTTAGAATGATAGTGATGATGAAGTTTATTAAACATTATGAAATGAATTGTGTTGGATCAATCCACAAATGGCCAACAAACTTTTAACAGGGTTTCCCAATTGGCCACTAAATGTTTTGGGAATTGTGCTTTTATACATTTAACTTTTAAACATTTTTTTTATAGCCTCCTCGGGACCCAGACAGAAATATCGATATTTCGATGAATCTCTAAGAATCAGGGCTAATTATCGGAGTCGAAAGCGATCGAAATTCTACTCGAACGTGCGATTTGTCAATTTTTCTGTATCCTTAAAATTAGGATTTGATAAATATAAGTTTTTTTATATATTTTTTACAAAAATACTTTTTAGAAAGTTTGTTTCTAACAATAAGACGGTAAAAAAGTTCACTTTGGTACTTTTTAGATTTTTTTAGTTTCATAATTATAATTGTTCATAGGTTCAATATTTATGAAATTTTTCATTATATTTTTGAAAGTTTTCAAAAAAAAAATAATGAATAAATTTTCATAAACTTTTTCATAAAATGTTTCATAAATACAATGAAAAATTTCACTACTACTATTTCATAGTACCACTTCATTGGTACTATGAAATAGTTCCATATTTATAATGAAATACTAAAAAAAAAAATATTTTTTTATGAAATGTTTCGTAGTATTTATGAAATATTTCATAATATTTATGAAACAGTTGCATTAGACGAACTTTATTGAGAAATTTCATTATATTTATAAAAAATTTTCATAATATTTATGAATTATTTCATTAAAAAATGTATAATATTTAAATTAAAAAAAACTAAAATAAGGAATTAAAATTTTAAAAATCGTCTTCAGGAGATATAATTGTTTTACCTTAATTTCTTAATCATATTATAAAAATATGACACGTTTATGATTTTTTTTTTTACGAAGTCATGAAATTTTATGAAGTGCATATCATAGACTTTTTTCACAAAACTTTATTAAATTTATGAAAGTTTCATAAATATAATGAAATTTTATGACAAAAATATTTATGAAATCATGTCATAAATATTATGAAGCATAAATTTATTGCTTAAACGCATGTTTCGGAAGGAAATGAAACTTACGAAATGGATGCCACGCTCTATTAAGGGCAGTTTACATTTTAACTACCTTTGACGATTGGTGGTTCGATTTGACGGGTTTAAATAATTTTGTATGAAAAATTATTCGAATTTGACAATTGTTATCCTCTAATACTGGAAAATAGTAGATAAGGGTGGTCAAGGGTGGTTAACATGCAAATCAACCTTTAGGTGTCAATTCAATTCACTTTTTTTGAAATCTGGAGAAATCTCGGGACTTCAAATAATGGGACTTCTGATATCCGCCTATGAGAGTCTGGGAGACACGTAGTACCATCACGTTGGAATGAGAAGTTTTTTCTGTTTTCAGAATAACAATTTCTGAAAAGTTAAGGCAATCCAAGTCTGCTGGAATTACCAAATGTGCCATTGCTGTCTAAAGGATTTTTCAGCTGATTGAAATAATTTCAGCAAATTGCGTATGCTGAATTAGCAAATTTTTCATGTGGCTCAAACGTGTTGCATTATTAGCAGAATTTTTCTGATGAAAAACCCCATTAAGCAAAACGAAACTACACTAAAAAAATTATGTCATTAAATGTTTGAAGTTTCTTTTAAAAGTTTTACGTTATGTCGTTTTTAAAAGAAAAAACATTTGTTCAATGTCCATTTTTGTAAATGACTATTTCTGTTCTTTGTTTCAAAAATAACAACATAAAAAATAAAGACTTTCATTAGCATTCAATTTTTAAAGTCATTTATTTTTGGGCTGTAAGTAAAAATAAGTGATTCTTCTTTAACTTTTAATGATTTGGGTGCGTTATTTTCTCTTTAAATGTTGGCATTTTTTAATGAATTATCATTAGTTTTTACCTACTTGTGTTGGTTATTTTTTTGTAGACGTAAAATTCAAAAGAATATTTATAGAAATATAAAAACACGTTTGTATCAAGTGACTTTGGCACGATGGGTAGAGTGTCTGGCCAAAATGTAGTTGATTGCGGGATCGATTCCCCAAAAATTTTATTAAAAATTTTTTAAAAAATATTTCAAAAGAAAATTGTAAAAGATAACCTACGAAATCATTAATTATACCCTCCACTTAGTGATAGAGGGTATATATAAGTTTGTCATTCCGTTTGTAACTCATCGAAATATCGATCTGGGACCCCATAAAGTATATATATTCATGATGCCCGATCGATTTTAAGACATTCTAGCGATGTCCGTCTGTCTGTCTGTCTGTGGAAAATGCTGTCACAGACAAAATATTGTACAGAGATGACTGGAAGTTCTCCCGAGAAGTTTGGTATTGCATTTGAGCGATATCGGTTCAGCGGTTCAAAAGTTATGAACGAAAATGTAAGCACACCTCAAAAATTTCAGTACATTCAACATAACCTAAAAATACAAAATGCTTTTTTTCGGCTTCTGGTTGACATATGTGAACATAATTGAAAATCAAATGGTATTTAAACAAGTACGAACATATTTTTTGACAAAAAAGGAAAAAAATCGCGGATTTTTTTAACCAACATTTCAACATTTTTTTTTTTTTTCAAAAGTAATTTCCTTTTAAATAAAGTTTTTTGCAATAATCTTTTTGAAATTGTGGAGGGTATCACTACATTCGGCAAGGCTGAATTTAACTTTTTTACTTGTTTTTAATGTTTTTTTAGGTTATTTTTTTGGAATTTGTTGGTAATAATAACAGAACTATCATTAATTTTTAATGTTTTCGTAGGTTATTTTTTTCGAATTTGTTGGTAAAAAAGAATAAAAAAAACGTAATTTTTTAATGTTTAATATTATTTATTTTAGAAAATTTAGTCACCAGTAAAAAATAAATGATGATGTTACCGGGATGGATTTCAATTGTGTATTCACTGATTTTTAATGTGTTTTTCATTTGTTGTTGCCTACAAAAAATTTTTAGTGAAGCTTTTAACCTATAATTTTGTAATTTTACAAGTGTTTTACTAATAAATTTTTAAAATTTACAAATTTTTTGACGCGATTAAACTTACAAGAAATTCTCGTGACTTTACTAGATTTTTTGCTACATCCTATTTTACGAGAATTTCTAGTAAAAATTACAAGCTTTTTTGTAATTTTACTAACTTTTTACCAATCAAATTGTAAATTTACAACTTTTTTGGCAAAATAAAACTTACAAGGAATTCTCGTGAATTTACAAGATTTTTTTGTAAAATTACCTTGGAAATTTGTAAAATTACAAAAAAAAATGTTAATTTCGATCGAAAATTTTTTGTTAAAAAACAAGAAAAGCTGTCAAATATTGGTAAAATGGTATTAAGAGACATCTTCGAGTAATTTGACAAAGTTTTTTTTTTTGAGTATAGTAAAATTTCCGAAAAATTTTTTAATTCCTGAATTTTTTTCTATAGGAAAAAATTTTTAAAAGTTGTAATGAAGAAAATCCGACCAGAGATTCCTTGTAAGAAAATTTTTTTGAGCAAAAAAATTTTTCTTTCCCAAACCCAAGAGCTGGATCCGCGCTTGTTTAGAACAGAGCTTCTCACTAACTTTCGCTTTGCGACCCCTTTTCAATTTTTCAAATTTTTCGCGACCCCCATACAAAAAAAAATAAAATTATTAACATGAAGTTTGTCCTCAGTTTTTTAAAAACCCTGAAGTATTGGAAAAATTTGAAAACAAAATTCAGAAGTGGCATTGAAAGATTAATCAAACCCGAGTGGTCAGATCCCAGACGCACACCAAAAATTTGATGTAAAAAACTTCTAAAAAATAAAAAAAAAGTAAACTTTGACCTCAATTTTCTCAAAAATTTGGAAACCAGGTCCCGAACTACGGCATTTTATATCGAAACTTACTATCTTTATCGATTTTTTTTTCCGAAAATAAAAGAAAAACACCAGATAAACCTGATTAGAAATGAAGAAAAGTTTACCAAGAAAGCATTTATAGTCCAATTTGGAGTACCTACACTAAGAAAATTATGTCATTAACTGTTTGTAGGTTATTTTAAAAAGTAATCAGTAAAGTCATTTTAAAAGAAAAATCACTTATTTTATAAAGGATTTAATTTTTTTTACTGTTTCTGTAGTTTAAAAAAAATAATTTACTGTATTAAAAACGAATTTTCTGTTACATTTAATTTCGGCAGTAAAAAATTTCTTCTATAGTTTTACTGTTTTTCAATACAAAATAACTGAATAGTCACTAGTTTTTTAATGTTTTGGTAAGTCATTAAATTAACATTTAAAATTGACAGTAATGTGTTTTTATTTTAAATGAAAAAACAGTGGAATGGTTTTTAAATAAAATTTCATTTGTTTTAAGTGAATATTCACTGGAATTTACCTACATAATTTTTTGAGTGTAGTTCTAGTACATACTACATAAGTTCTTTTTTTCAAAATTATGTACCAATGTTTGGAATTGATCGAAATTTTATTCGATCACGAATCTAGATCCGTTATTGGGATCCAGATTTGGAATCAGCATTAAAAAGTATATGGAAAAAAGTGGTCAGATGCCAGACGCATCCAAAAATTTCATAAACAAAGCTCTTTAAAATGCACAAGAATACGTTTTTGTGAGCTTTGTCTTTAATTTTCTCAAAAACCTAACGTACTAGAAAAAATTGGAACCCATATTCGGAAAGTTAATAGAAAACGAACTGTCAGATCCCAGACTCAGCCAACACACTTCACAAATTAGTGTTGCGCATCCCGAGAAATTAACAACTGCACAGTGATTACAGAAGGACCTTAAGTGATGGAAAAAATATTTTTGTTTAGAGTTGTGTCGTTCACGAACGAACTAGTTCAATTGAACGATTCACTTAACTGAGCGGTTTATCTAGTTCGTTCATTTCAGCTCTTTCAGGTCTTTTCGTTCATTCAGCTCAATTGGTCATTACTTCATTTTGATCTTTCAGATCGGTCGTTCAATTTTTTTGTCAATTGAAAAGCCTTTCTCCTCTTTTGGTGCGCTTTCTCATCATTTATGTGTTTTTTTACAAAAATTTTATATATTTATTTTTGTTTTTTTTTTAATTAATGTTTTTACTCAACATTTTTGTATGTTTTGAACGAAAGCCAAAACAACAGACATGATCGAAATGATTCGATCACGAACTGTTGAACAAAAACCAAAATTGACCGATTTGAACTAGATGAACGACCAACAGACATGATCAAAATGATTCGTTCACGAACTGTTGAACGAAAAAGCCAAAATAGCGATTGAACTAGATGAATGAACTAGGTCTTTTATCTGAAATGAACAAGAATGAGCGCTCACTCAATTGAACGATTAAGCACAAGTCTATTTTTCATTAATAAAAGTATTTGTATATTTTTATAACACAACAATTTAAAAAAAATGTGTTTTAAATTTACAAAAATTTAAGGTTTTAACAAATTTGTTCGCGACCCCCCTGAAAACCTTCCGCGACCCACCGTTTGAGAACCATTGGTCTAGAACGAATATTTTCACAAAATGAAAAGTCATTTAAGAATTCCTGAATCTAACGATATGATCAGTAGCATTAGTAGTGGTTATCAGTAGATCTAGCTGACTGATTTCTTGCCTGCTAAAGTTAAAAGAAAAAAATCTTTGCAAATGATATTTAAACATAAACATCAGCCGGTAATATATAACTAGTCATTAATTTGAAACTAACCACAGATTTTTATAAAAAAATATAGTTTCTCTTTTTCAAAAAATCAAAGAAAAACAACGACCTTGAACATGCAATTTCATTGTTTTTAAATACATCCTAAAACAATATTATTTCTTCCTCCATCCTCTATTCTGTGCGTTTAATTTGCGTTTGTCAGTTTATTTTTTTTTTACAATTGATATTTCCATCAAGAAATCATTAAAAATTATTATTATGAGTTTTTGTGCTAGTTAAACATAATGAACTGTCAAAGAAACCATTTAGTTTGCAGTAAAAATGTTGTCAAAGTAACAATGTTGCCAATGTTATGACCAACTTTTATATATTTTTATCGTCTCAATAAGTGTTGGGGAAACTCAAATAACAGGGAACAGAGAACTGTGATTAAGATTTGAATTGGTGAGGATATACACAATATAAGAGGCGGAAACGCCCATTCATTTCTACATGTATTCATCATCATAGATGTAGGGCAATAAATAGAAACTGAGTATGTCGAAAATTTAATAAATGCGAATGGTTTCTAATTGTAAAAGTCCAAGGAGTTTATAAAAAAAAATTATATACTTTTGTAGAACACACTCTTAGAAGCAAAAATTGAAAGCAGGGTCGACTTTTCAGCAGAAGATTTGTAAAACAGGCCCCTCCATTGTTCTGTTTTTTTTCAAAATTGCTTACCAAAGATCGGTATTTATTGAAATTTCAGTCGATCACAGATTCCATAACAGGTGTTATCGATAACTAGACAATTTTCTATAGAAAATGTTGTATTATCGATATATCGATAAGTATACCAATTTTCTGTAGAAAAATTTGTGTTAGCGATACATCGTTAACTAGACCAATTTTCTATAGAAAATTTTGTATTATCGATATATATAGAACTAGACAATTTTCTATAGAAAATTGTCTAATTTGACGATATTTTCTATAAAATATTTTTTGTAACGATAACACAAATGTTCTATAGAAAATTGTCTAGTTATCGATATTTTATATAAACAATTTTGTGTTATCGATACATCGATAACTAGGCAATTTTCTCTAGAAAATTTTGTGTTATCGATAACTAGACAGTTTTTTATAAAAAATTTTATGTTTTCGAAATATCGATAACCATACAATTTTTTGTGTTATTTGTGTTAATTTTCCGTAGAAAATTTTGTACTATCGATATACTTATGTAGTTATCGAATTTTCTATTTTTTCTATAGAAAATTTTCTGATATCGATATATTGAAACCCCTGCTTTTGAGAAAACGTTCTGTTTTTGTGGCTGAGGAACACCAAAATGAAAACTGCTTTAATCTTAAAAGAAATGGAACTTCGAAATATGTTTTTATTTTTCCTGCAAATCAACATATTCCTTAAGTCGACTTACGCAGTTTTAATTAATCGCCACTTCTTCAAACACATATCTTGCATTCATTCATACAAATATTGATGAGTTTTCATTTCATTCATCTCTTGGCATCAATTTCGTAGAATTATGAGTTTTTAAATGTGCGACGTTTGTGGGCTTTTAAAACCCCAAAGAAACAAAAAAAAAATATCACAAAAAATAATTATTAGCAACAAAACTGAGCCCACAAAATGTTGCACACGAAATTGCAAATTTTTCGTAGAAATTCATCATTTTGAAATTAATATGAGATGAGATTTTTTGTATGAATGAAATGTTGTGACAACCATATTCATATTTGTTGTGTGTTTATTTGTAGCAATATTGCCCAATAAAAATTTTGGCAGAAGAAAAAAAAAACACACATCAAAGAACGGCAAAAAGGAAATACACATAGTAAATGCATTAAATTTAGTATTTAAAAACTATTTTAAATATAATCTAGAAAATCAAAAAAGGAACATGTGTTATCGATACATCGATAACTAGACAATTTTCAATAGAAAATTTTGTGTTATCGATGCATCGATAACTATACAATTTTCTATAGAAAATTTATCAATGTATCGATAACTAGACCATTTTCTAGTTATATAGAAAATTTTGTGCTATGGATATATCGATAACTTTACAATTTTCTATAGAAAATTTTGTGTTATCAGGACATTTTTCTATAGACAATTTTGTGCTATAGATATATAAACAACTACACAGTTTCCTATAGAAAATTTTGCGTTATCGATAACTGGACCATTTTCTACAGAAAATTTAGTGTTATCTTATCAATTTTCTATAGAAAATTTTGTGCTATGGATATATCGATAACTTAACAATTTTCTATAGAAAATTTTGTGCTGTCGATATATCGATAACTACACAATTTTCTATAGAAAATTTTGTGTAATCGATAACTACCCAATTTTCTATAGAAAATTTTGTGACATAGATATATGTATCGATAAAAATACAATTTTCTATAGAAAATTTTGTGTTATCGATAACAATGCAATTTTCTATAGAAAATTTTGTGTTATCGATAACAATACAATTTCCTATCGAGAATTTTGTGTTATCGATAACAATACAATTTTCTATAGAAAATTTTGTGTTATTGATTACAATACAATTTTCTATAGAAAATTTTGTGTTATCGATAACAATACAATTTTCTATAGAAAATTTTGTTGTATGGTTATTTCGATAAAAATACAGTTTTCTATAAAATATTTTGTGTTATCGATATATCGATAACTATACAATTTAATACAGAAAATTTTGTGATATCATTATATCGATAACTATAAAAAATTTTGTATTATCGATTATTAAACAATTATCTGTAGAAAATTTTGTGTTTTCAATGTATCGATATTTAGACAATTTTCTTTAGAAAATTTGAAGTTATCGATAAGTATACAATTTTCTATAGAAATTTTTGGGTTATCGAGATAATGATAACTATCTATAACTATAGAATTTTCTACAGAAAATTTTAACTATAGAACATTTTGTATTATCGATATATCGATAACTAAAGAATTTTGTATACAATTTTGTATTTTCGATATATCGATAACTATAGAATTTTCTATAGAAAAATTGTGTTTTTTCGATATATGGATAACTACAGAACTTTCTATAGAAAAATTGTGTTATCAATATATCTATAACTACAGAATTTTATACCGAAAGTTGTGTGTTATCGATATATCTATAGCTATACCAATTTTATATAAAAAATTGTGTGTTATCGATATATCTATAGCTATAACAATTTTTCACAGAAATTTTTTGTTATCGATATACCGATAAAAATACCAATTTAATATAGAACAGTATTTGTTATCGATGTATCAAAAGTTACAAAATTTTCTATCGAAAATTCTGTCTAATCGATGTGTCGATAAATTTACAATTACAAAAATAGAAAATTTCCATTTGTACAATATTCTATGGAAAATTTTGAATTACTAGTCGAATAGCCTGTCCCTGCCAGGCGGAACACCAAATCACTTTTCTCAATAGTTCTAATATTTTACCAAACTTTATAAAAAATTATGTTTGTGCTTCAAAAATTTAATATTGCTAGATTGAGTTACATCAATATATTTCCCAAACTGGAAAAAAATTTAATGAGTATAAAAGGTTTTATTGATAAAATTTTAGAACTAAATTTAGCACGCCCATTTCGTCTCTCCGTCCATAAACCGGATATCAAAAATCCATCGTGTGGATCTGTCCCATGGTCACTCCTATATACATGGCAATTTTTATCTTTCTTTTTATTACGAAGTGTTTTAAAATTAGTTAAAATGTTAAAAAACACAAACATTTTTCCACTTAAATGTTTCCTTATAATTCTCCGTATACAGTTTAAATATTAAATCTGACTTCATAAGGATATGATCCGTTGTCAATACTTTATGCTTTACAATTTTCAGCTTCCTTAGTCATTAGGGGTTTCAGAAATAGTTTAAATATTTAAAAACTAAATTTCGCCGTCTTCCGCCACTGCCCCTAACTTAAAGGCCGAAAATCCGGCTACGTTACAGATTATATATACAAACTGAACAAAATTCACAACGAATTTTTTGTATTTCCGCCCTTTCACTGGATATCCAGGTCAGAGTTGATCCTTGCCATAGTCCATATGTATTCTAATTTTCATCTTTCAAGGTCATAAGGTGTCTTCAAAGTTAGGTAAGATGTAAAAACATAATTTTTCCACGCCCATTTCTTCTCTTAATTCTCCGTCCCTACACAGAGAGAACAGTTTAGTTGTGCCAGCCGAATTTAGAGCCAACTGCATAGTTTAATAACAACAACCGAAATTTTCGGTTGCCATAACCAAAATTTGTTTTGAAAATTTAACTTCTGTTGGTCCAAATAAATTTCGGTAATTCGGTAATCCAGTGTCAGGACAATATGCTTGCAATTTTCGGCTGCGTAGGTCATTAGGGCTTTAAAGTTAGTCAAATAAAAAAATAAAACACAATATTGCCTTGCCCCTTTTTCCTCTCAACTCTCCATCTACATTCCAAAAATGTTAAATCGGACTACTTTCTTAGGGACTTTTAGCTTCCGTATTCATTGGGGCTGAGCTTAAAAATACTCTAAAATGTTAAAAAAAAATAATTTTGCCAAGTCCCCTTTTTCTCGTAATTCGCCGCCCACAGGCAAAAAATCCGACTTCGTAAGAATCTGTCCCTGGTGTTTTATTATATACATGCCAATTTTAAGCTTTTAAGTCCATCAATGAGATTCAAAAGGCGCTGGATACACAAAAAATAAGAGAAACACAAAAAAATAAAATATATATTCAGAAAATAGATGGAAATAAATTTACCACGCCCTTTGCCTTTCTTATTCTCCACCCATACACTGGATATCAAAAATCCAGGCTCGTGTTGATCTTTCACATGAAACCTTCTATATACATGCCAATTCTTTGCATTTTCCGCTTCCTTTGGGAGCTTCAAAAGAAGTTAAAATGTTAAAAATCTCAATTTTGTCACTCCCCATTTTCCTTTCAATTCTCCGCCCACAGTCCAAAAATTTAAAATTTGACTACTTCAGGATATGCTTCATCGATAGGACTATACGCTAAGTCATAAGAGGACTTTAAAATAAGCAAAAATGCCAATTTTCATCTTCATATATCATTGGGGGTCTTCAAATTAAATATTAAAAAACACAATTTTGCCACGCCCCATTTTTCTCTTAATTCTCCTTCCACAGTTTAAAAAATTTATATCCAATTACTTCAGGATATGCTTCATTGTTAGAACTAAATGCTATGCAATTTTCCGCTTCCTAAGTCATTTGGGGCTTCAAAAGAAGTAAAAATTTTAAAAATCCCAATTTTGCCACGCCACTTTTCCCTCAATTCTCCGCCTACATTACGAAAATTTTGAATCCGACTACTTGGGGATATGCACCATCGTTAGGACTATATCCTAGGAAATTTTCAGCTTCCTAAGTCATTTAGGGGCTTCTAAAGAAGTAAAAATGTTAAAAAAATCTAAATTTTGCCACTCCACTTTTCCCCTCAATTCTCCGCCCACTTTGCGAAAATTTTAAATCCGACTACTTGGGGATATGCGGCATCGTTAGGACTATATTCTAGGAAATTTTCAGATTCCAAAGTCATTTGGGGGCTTTAAATTAAGCAAAAACGTCAAAAAATTGCATTTTGCCACGCCCACTTTCCCGATTATTTCTCCGCCCACAGGCAAAAAATCGAAAATCCGGCTACATTAGGATCTGCCCCAGGTGTTTTACTATAAGCATGCCAATTTTCAGCTTTGTAGCTCATCAGTGGGCTTCAAAAAGCTCTGGATAGACAAAAAAAGAGGAACACACAAATAGGGAAATTATATATATAGATCGTTATATCGATAACTTGAAAATTTTCTATGCAACAATTTTGTATTATCGATATATCGATAATTAGACAATTTTTAAAGAAAATTTTGTGCTATGGATATATCGATAACTACACCATTTTGAATTATCGTTATATCGATAACTTGAAAATTTTCTATGCAAAAATTTTGTATTATCGATATATCGATAATTAGACAATTTTTAAAGAAAATTTTGTGCTATGGATATATCGATAATTACACCATTTTCTATAGACAATTTTGTGTTATCGATATATCGATAACTACACAATTTTCTATAGAAAATTTTGTGTTATGGATATATCGATAACAATACAATTTTTAATAGAAACTTGTGTGTTATCGATATATCGATAACTAGACAAATTTTCTTTAGAACATTTTGTGTTATCGATATATCGATAACTAGACCAATTTTCTATAGAAAACTTTGTGTTATCGATTTTTTATAGAAAATATTGTGTTATCGATATATTGATAACTAGACCAAAATTCTATAGAAAATTTTTAGTTATCGACAATTTTCTAATGACAATTTTGTGTTATCGATGTAACGATAACTATTGAAAAATTTGGTCGATAACTATAAAAATTTAAAAAATAAAAAAAATTGTGTTATCGATAATTAGACTACTTTTTATAGAAAGTTTTGTGTTATCGATAGATCGATAACTAGACAATTTTCTATTGAACATTTTGTGTTATCGATAACTAGTTAATTTTCTTTAGAAAAATTTGTGAAAATTTTAGGTTATCTATACATATTTTTATAAAAACTTGTATTATCGATAACTATACAAATTTCGTTACACAACTTTGTGTTATCCATATATCGATAACTACACAATTTTCTTTGGAAAATTTTGTGTTACCGATTAATCGATAACTTTAAAATTTTTTTTTAGAAAATTCTGTGTTATCGATGTTTTGATAACTAGACAAGTTTTGTATAAAAGTTTTGTGTTATCTATGTAGCGATAACTAGTTCATTTCGATACCTAGAATTTTCCATTGGACATTTTAAGTTATCGATAAATTTATTACTATTTAGTTTTCTATAGAAAATTTTGTGTTATCGATACATCGATAACTATTCAATTTTCTATAGAAAATTTTGTGTTATCGATACATCGATAACTAGACAATTTTCTGTAGAAAATTTTGTGTTATCCATATCGATAACTAGACAATTTTCTATGGAATCTTTTGTTTTACCGGTACATCGATAACTGGATAATTTTGCTATAGAAAATTTTGTGTTATCAATACATTGATAACTAGACCATTTTTCTGTAGACAATTATTTGTTATCGATAACTACACCAATTTTCTGTAGAATTTGTGTTATCATTATAACACAATTTTTCATAGAAAAGTTTGTGTTATCGATATCTACACAATTTTCCATAGAAAATTTTGTGTTATCGATATATCGATTACTGCACAATTTTCTTAAGAAAATTTTCTAGTTATCTATTCATCGGTAACTAGTACACTCAAAATAATTCTACAGTAAAAAGTTTAGTAAGTGATTTTTTACTTAAATCTACTAATAAGTTACTAATTACCAATAGTACAGTAGTTTTTTAGTATCTTCAAAGTACTAAAATTAGTAACTTTAACTGGTTTTGAATAATATTAGTAAAAAATTTTAGTATTGCTTACCAACGCCTGCACTAGATCATTTTGGACTAAAAAATTGGTACTTTAGTTAAATTTTTAGTAATGAATACCCACGTTTTTTTTTTGGTTATATATTAGTATCGGCATATCGAAAACACTATTTTCTATAGAAAATTTTGTGTTACCACCTTTTTCAATTGAAATTCAGAAAAGAGCAATTGTCAGAAAATTAATTCAAAATTCAGAATTTAAATACACCATTTTAAATTTAGATAAGAAATCCCAATTGATAAGACAACGCGAATGTTTTTGTTTCAAAATTATCACAACTTTTCTTGAAAATTTGAATGCAAATAATATCAGTATAATTTTGACAATTAAACGATGCATTTTGTTGTAGGGGCCCTTAGTTGGGCGCCATTAAGAAAATCTTATTATAAATTTAGAGAATCGAAATTATAATACAGAAGAGCCCGAAAGATATAAAAAAATCTAACTGCAATTCAGAATTGCCTTATTAAAATGCATAACCTCAAAATTAAAAATCTCTGTTGAATTCAGAAAAGCTCAATAGAAATTCATTAAAGTTAAACTAAACTTCCAAAAATTACAATTGAGAAAATAAGAAAATCTTAATTTAAATTTAAAAAATCACAATATCATATCTGAAGAGCCCGATAGTAATTTAGAAAAATTACATTGAAACTCAGAAATGCTCAATTAAAATGCAGAAAATTAGACTCGTTTAATTGACTGACCGATTATATTCATTTATTACTCAGCAGTTCGTGCAAATGGCGCAGTTGGTGCAAATCGATGAATGACAGTACCAAAATAAAAAAAATATTTAATGAAAGTTGAACTAATAAAACGAAAAGACTTATGAGAGCTGAAAGGAATGAACTAGGTCAAAACATTCTGTAAAGTCAGAATACTCCAATTCACCTAGTTCATTCAGTAAAAACACAACTCTAAAGGAAATCAAAATTTAAGTTCTGAAATTCCAATTAAAATTCCTAACAACTGAATTGGAGTACGAACAATTCCAGTTAATATTTGGGAAAACCCCACTACAGTCCAGTAAAGCCAGACTGAAATTCAGATAACACCAATTGTAGTTCAGAATAACTTTTTAAAAATTCAAAAAATGCCAAATACTTGCAAATACTCATAAATTTATTTGTGTTAAATTTATTTTAAAATTATTATCTAAAAACTGATTCAGTTTATGAAATTATGAGTCGCATTTCATTTATTTTATGTAAATATTTCATACACCATAAATTCGTATTAATTTCAACTTTAACTGTCAATCTTGTTCTCGGTTAATCACATCATATTGTTTTAGATTAAAGACTTTTAATCAGTAAATTTTTGAACAAATAAAAGCAGCACCTCATTAAAAACCACACCTTGAACAGTTTAATAATATTAAAAATTTATGCAAAAATGTCTTTATACAATAAAAAATTTAAATAATTTTTTTATTAAGAGAAATAACAAACAAAAAAAAAAAACAAAAACAAATAAAAAATGATAATAATATAAAAACTTTACGAGCAATTAATTTATTCGTTGACAATTCTAACGATCTTTGATTTTTTCAATCATTTAAAAAATATGTTTATTGGATTTTGTTGTTTGTTCATGCCTAATGTAACTTGATGTTCAGTCAGTCAATTTCGTAATGTCAAAATAGATGGGTAGACAAAAAGACACAAATTCAAAAAACTAAACTATAAAGATAACAACTTGAATTAAATTTAAAGTTAAACATCTTTTTTTCACAAAATTTTTAATTTTTGGTTAAGGAGAGACTTATTTTAAACAATTTTTTAACCAAAGTTAGCAGAATATAATATATTATGTTATAAAATCTCATAAAAAAGTCAAAAAACTTGTTTTTTCAAGCTTTACCAAACACATTTATGTCTCAAAAACATAGGAAAATTTTATAAAGACGATTACAAACTTTTCATACACAAAAAACTATAAACTAAATGAAAATTCAAATAACTATAAGAGTTAAAAAAAAAATTAAAAAACTATTAAAAATTTATTAAATTATTTAAAAATTTAAAAATTTATTAAATTGTTTTTAAAATTTTTAGGTAAATTTTTAATTGTGCCAATTAAAAAATTACTCAATTTTTGTTTTAAATTTAAACAAGAGATTAGTCAAATTTGTTTCCTCCATATTTTTTTCTGTGTGGAAACATTATCTGATGGTAGCTTATAAATTTTTGTCCTATCGATCATAATATCCCAGTCGGCAAAAAAAATCACACCTGACATACTGCTGACTCTCCCTTTATAAAATTGCTGACATCTTCATACAATTTTTCAAAATGTCATCAATGACATGTCAGCAGTTGGTCAGCGGTTGTTTAAACGAATTGTAAGTGGCCACCGATGGTGGTGGACACTGCTGACCAACTGCTGACATGTCATTGATGACATTTTGAAAAATTGTATGAAGATGTCAGCAATTTTATAAAGGGAGAGTCAGCAGTATGTCAGGTGTAACTTTATTTTGCCAACTGGGATGATTCTCAATGACCATTATATGATTTGCTTTAATTTTGCTAACTTTATAATTCCCACCCTACTAATTTTAATTATTTCATCTTTTTTTTGGTCATGGTGGTCTCGTAAAGCGCGCTACACAATTTTCAGGTTTTTATTTTTTTTGGGTTATTTGTATTTTAGTTTTTTTTGGTGATTTTTATTACTTTGAAAAAAAGTCATAAAAATCATCACAAACATTGTTTTAATGTTTCCTAAATACAAACAAAACACAAAAACACTAATAATTTAATGCGAATCTATATATTAATGATCTCGCTATACAATGTAGTTTTTATTATAAAATTTTGTTTGCGTTTTCTAATGATTTTTTATTTTTTGTTTTTGAGAAACTTTATGATGATGACTTCTTTTAGGTTGTTTTTTTATTTCAAAATTTGTTAAATAAAAACATTTTAAAACATGATTTTCCTTTTTATAGTTCTACTTCTTTTTATTGTTCGTAAATACTTTAAATACCGATCTATGGTGCCATTTAAATTATGTTAAATTTAGATTTTAAATTGATTTCAAAATATTAATAACCCCAGAAAGAGTTTAAACATGTTTAAAATCATGATTTTAAGTGGAAAGTTATATTTATTTCACACTTAACTGCTGTGCCGAATCCATGAATACCCTCCACAATGCTCAACAGATTTTGTAAACTTTATACCCTACACAACTCCGTGGTACAGGGCAGAGATGGGCGCGTTAGTGATTTTTGACTTGCACTCACTCACGCAAACGACAAGAATTTTTTAATCACGCACACTCACTCCCAATCGCGTGAGTAAATTTAAAACAACTCTCACTCACGTGCACTCACACAAGCTTCACTCACACTCACGTTGACTCACAGTCACGAAACTCTTATTTATACAAAAAATAAATTTCAAAAGCTAAAATTTCAAAAATCTTACAAAATTTTAAGCAAAAAATTTAAAGTTTAGATAAATTTACAAGTTTTTTTGTTTTTGTCGGACGAAATCTTAAGTTTAGCCAAATTTTAATGTTTTTTGTAGTTTTTTTTGGTACGACAGGAAATATGAAGGAAAAAATAAATCACGCAAACTCACGCAAAAAAATCTACTCACGCAAAAATCTTACTCACGCACACTCACTCAGGCAATTTTTTCCCCACTCACACTCACTCACAATCACGTGGGTAAAATTGAATACAGTCGCACTCACTCGTGAATCACGCTCATAAAAAGGAGTGGACAAGAAAAACGAAATTTTTTAGTCCCCTAGGTCCAAGTGCAAAACTTTGAACTTCTTCTGACATAAAAATGTTGCAATTTATTAACAAATATATACAAAAAACTGTAAAAAAGTGAATTTTTCAGAGGCTGGTTTAGTTCTTCCAGGAGTCCGATTTTGCCTATGACCATAGTCGTGCAAACCTTTACACTCAAAAAAAAAAAAATGTAATGTTAGCAAAAAAAAGCTTGTAAACCTACAAGAAAATTTGGTGATTTTGAACCCACAATTTTTTTGGTAAAGTTAGCAAAACTGTTTTGCCAAAAATTAGTTAACTAATTTTTTTTTTTTATTTCGACTTAGTTCATACACATTTGAGGACCCCATTGGGTTTGGACCCGATAGGTCCAGACCCCGATGGGGTAGCCTAATTGGGTTCCCTAAAAATCGTCATAGTTTTTGATCCAACATGTTTGTCCGTTTCGCTCTATCTTGCTAAGTTTTTGAGATACGTGATTTTAGGGGACCACTGGGGTTTTGAGAATTAAAACACTCGATAACTTCAAAAATATTACTCGGCTTTTGGTTATTTTGTGGTCTTGTTCTACGTGATGAGGGCTACAAAAATTATTTTGGACTTTTTATCGTGTCGGCAATATTTACCGAGATATGAGCATTTTAAAATTTTCGGGAATGTTAACTTTTTTGGATCCAAAGTTAGGACCCATTAGGGTCCACACATGTGAAGAGGACCGGCGATACTATGGAGAGCTCGAGAACCAAAAATGGCCTCCGTTTTGCTCTATCTGGCTTAGTTTCCGAGATGACGCCATTTTAAGTTTTCTAAATAAAAAAAAAAAATTCCATTTATTTTTGCTAATATTACCAAAAAAGCTTGTAAAAATTTGGTCAACTCAATTTTAAATTTAGCAAAAAATATTAGTTCAACTTTTGTTTAAAATTGCTAATGCGCTAAATGAAGTCTACTAACTAAAAATTTGCTAAAGGTTAGCTTACTAGTAAATCTAATCTCTTTTATTATACCCTACACCACTCTGTGGTTCAGGGTATAATGAGTTTGCGCTGATATTTGTAACTACCCGAAATATTGGTCCTAAACCTACTTTCAAGTATATCGATCGACTCAGAATCACTTTTTGAGTGGATTTATCTATGTTCGTCCATCTGTCCGTCCGTCTATGTAACGTTGTGCGCACGATACTGGTCGAAGTTTTCAACCGATTTTTCTGAAATTTGAAACTTATGCTTCTTTTGACCCAAAGACAAACGCTATTGAAATTGGAAAAATCGGTATATGTTTTGACCTAGCCTCCATAAAAACGTCCCCTTAAAATTTCGGTCAAATAACCCTAATATCCGTATTTTAATAGGTTCCTATTCGAAATTTTGCTGGTAAACGTGTTTTGTATTAACAAATCATCATTCCAATTTTTAAAGGAATCGGACCTGATATTCACATTAATCTTAAAAATTTCATGAAAATAGAAAATATTTTATTAAAATTTGGTTTGAATGTATTTAACACATACTTTAAAAACCCAATCAAATCTGAGTATAATCGGATAATTTTTGGACTTAGGCCCTACGTGAAAATTTCGCCCGATACTCACTTAAAGCGGTATATTGGCAACAAAAGAGAAGCCGATTTTACTCAAATTTGGCTTGTGCGTGTTTTCTACACTTATTAAAGATTTGACAAAAGATAGACCAAATCGGTCCATGTTTAGACTTGGGACCTATTTTCCGGGAAACACTGGCGTAGGCTATTATATGGTCGGTTTTGACCGACTATAATTTTCTTACTTGTTTTGGACTGTATCAATAGATAGACCAAATCGGTCCATGTTTGGACTTGGGACCTATTTTCCGGGAAACACTGGTGTAGGGTATTATATGGTCGGTTTTGACCGACTATAATTTTCTTAATTGTTTTGGACTGTATCTTGTCCTACACAGACCGACATTGCTTGAATGGCATACATTAAAAAAAATCTTGTGAAATGACAAGAAAAGCTTATAATTTTTTACTTTTTGCTACCTGCTATTTTGCAAGAATTTTACAAGCTTTTTTCCAATAAAATTCCTGTTTTACCTCCTGTTTTACAAGAATTACTGGTCAAAATTACGAGCTTTTTTGTAATTTTACACGATTTTTACCAATAATATTGAAAATGTAAAAATTTTTTGACGCGATAAAACTTACAAGAAATCCTCGTGATTTTACAAGATTGTTTTTGTAAAATTACATTGGAAATGTGGACATTTTCAAAAAAATTGTAAAATTACAAAAAAAAAAACTAAAATTTTTTGTAAAAAACAGGGAATATTAGTAAAATTTATATCGCTAGAATGCCTTAGAAACCATCATGGATCTTTTATATAAAAACTTATTTGGGCCCTCGACCGATATTTCAAAGTGTTTTTCATGGAATGACAATTGAATGTAAAGTTTTCTAACTTCTTAGTTGACTGTAATCAATATGCCCTGCAGGAAAAGTGAGAGGTCCATGATAGGTCACGTGACCGGACCCAAAAAACACTATCCCTTAGGAACACAGCTCTTGCCGTTTTAACAGTTACATGTCACAGAACACATCACAGCTGTGCCCAAAATTTTCAATTTTTTTTTGCTTAAAATACTTGTTATTCCAAAACGCTAGAAGTTGTCAAAAAAAAACTTCTCTCCTTCTCGAAAATTTTTCAAAATTTATGATAAAATTTTTCTTTCCAAAATCATTTTTGATAAAATTTTTACTACAAAAAGCAAAAAATATTTCTGGGACTAAAAAAAAATTTAAATTTTGTTCGGGACTTGATACACTCAAAAAAAAATCTTGTAAGATAACAAAAAAAAACTTCTCTCCTTCTCGAAAATTTTTCAAAATTTATGATAAAATTTTTCTTTCCAAAATCATTTTTGATAAAATTTTTACTACAAAAAGCAAAAAATATTTCTGGGACTAAAAAAAAATTTAAATTTTGTTCGGGACTTGGTACACTCAAAAAAAAATCTTGTAAGATAACAAAAAAAAAACGTGTAACTTTTATTTTTTTGCTACCTTCTATTTGACAAGAATTCCTTGTAATTTTACAAGCTTTTTAACAAAAACTTTGTAATTTTACAAGATTTTTACCAATAAAATTGTAATTTTAAATTTTTTTGACGCGATAAAACTTACAAGGATTTTTCGTAACTGTACTAGATTTTTTGCTAGAATTCCTAGTAAAAATTACGAGCTTTTTTGTAATTTTACAAGTTTTTTACTAATAAAATTATAAATTTACAACTTTTTTAGCGCAATAAAACTTACAAGGAACTGTCGTAAATTAAATAGATTTTTTTGTGGTACAGGATATAATGAGATTGTGCTGATGTTTTTACACTCAAACAAAAACCTTGTAAAATAACAAGAAAAACTTGTAACTTTTTTTGTTTGCTACCTCCTTTTTGACAAAATTTCCTAGTAATTTTACAAGATTTTTACCAATAATTTTGTAATTTTACAAGGTTTTTACCAATGAAATTGTAAATTTACAAATTTTTTGACAAGATAAAATATACAAAGAGGTTTCGTAATTTTACTAGATTTTTTGCTACCTCCAATTTTACTAAATTCCTAGTAATTTTACAAGCTTTTTACCAATAAAATTGTAAATTTACAGTTTTTTGCCGCAATTAAAATTACAAGGAAATCTCGTGAATTTACTAAATTTTTTATTTGTAAAATTATCTTGGAAATTTGTAAAATTACAAAAAAAAATTGTAAAATTACGAAAAAAATTAAATTTCGATTTGTTAAAAAGCAAGGAAAATTGTAAAATATTGGTAAAATGGGATTACGAGACTTTTCCTAGTAATTTGACAAAGCTTTTTTTGTGTGTAAAAACATCAGCACAATCTCATTATATCCTGTACCACAAAAAAATCTATTTAATTTACGACAGTTCCTTGTAAGTTTTATTGCGCTAATAACCGTATTACTCTAATAACCGTATTATAATCGGTATCCTTTCGATACCAGGTAAACATGTTTTGTATTCACAAATCATTATTCCAAATTTTAAAGAAAACGGACCAATTCTTCTTTTAGCCCCCATATACCAAAAAATTTAGTTATCCGTTTTTTTTAATTTTTTTTAAGAGTACCAGAAATGAACCTTATTTGGTTCTTTCGCAGTACTTATATAAAAAAATTTCATAAATATTAAACCAATATTTCAAATATGTTTCTTAAAAGTTGACTTCTAAAAAGTAAAGCAAAATGGCTATAAGGCTGTTTCTTCAGCCTCTTCTATGTTAATTCTCAGCTACGGATTTATCAATTTTTACCCCTTTCTCACCTTCTTAAACTAAGATTTTTCCAAAAACGCATCTAATTAGCCAACTCTTAAGTTTCTGGGATCATTAATTAGGGAAATATTAAAAGTACCAAAATAAATTGTCCCCCTTTTTTTAAAAAAATAGAAATATCGAATTTTTTTAAGGTACTTTTTTCGCCTGAGTTTATCATGGCAAATTTCGAGAAATCATAAAAAGTACCAATGTATCCTTTTTTACCCTTTTTAAATGAAAATTTCCAAAGTTGTCCTCATAGTAAATGATTTTTAAAAAGTACCAAAGTTCAAAGTTTTGTAGGAATATTTTTTAAATATTAAATGTTGTTTCTTTTCCGATAACCCAAACCAAGTTTAACTGACACCCCTAAAACTGTGCCTTAAACTACATATTTTGTTTAAGTTTTAATCGTCATTCAAATCATTTTATGTATCTCTGATGATTATAATGTTGTTGTTTTTTAAAAACACAATAAACTGATTTTGCTACAAAATTTATGCAAAATACTAACAGATAGACAGACGGTTGAACGGACAGACAGACAAAAGTTTAATAAATACAACTCATTTTAACCAATTTAGTATGTGTTAACAGTGTTAACAAGTGGATGGAGCAAAATGAATGTGAACGAGATACAAATAAAAATAAATTCGATTATTTACGAGTTAAAAGAGAACAAAAAAGTACTTAAAAATTGGAATTAAAAATAATTTATGCCAGAATAAAGAGAATGTGACAGGGTAAACTGTAAAAGGAAGTGGGGCCATTCCAGAAAATTTAGCTCAAATTTTAGTCATTTTTGGAAATGGTGTCTCAGATTAATTTGAACCTTGACACATAGATAGCCCTCATAAATATGATATATATACCATATATCGTTTTTTTACATTTGGTGTATTTAACGAATTATGGCGGGTCAAAGGTTGACTTTTTAAGCAAACGTAAGAAAAATACACCACGTTTAAAGAGCTGTAACTTCTTAACCAATTACCCGATTTTCACAAATTTAGGCTCATGTGAAAGCTAGGGTTCTTCTTTTTACTATAAATTTTTAAAATAACGCAGTTTTTTTTACAGAAATGATGCAAAAATGCAAAAACATTTTTTCTTTTCGAATATTTAAAAAAACACATCTTCGATTTTTTTTAAAAAAATTCTGGTGAAAAATAACAATGTTTTGTATAACATATTCAAAATTCAGAGTGGGATCTCCATGGGATCAAAAACTATTCTGTTTTAAGTACGAGGTTCTTATATATTTCCCTTAGAAAATTTAAATTTCTAATGTTTTGAATGTTTTTCAAAATTTTAATAGTATAATTTTCTTTGAAAATTTAAATTTTTATATTGAAGAAACATAAAATTTTAATTTTCTAAGGTAAAATTTAAGAACTTCGTACTAAAACCAGAATATTTTTTGATCCCATTGGGATCCCACTCTGAATTTTGGATATGTTGTACAAAACAGGATTGTTTATCACCAAACTTTTTTTTAAAAAAATCGAAGATGTGTTTTTTTAAATATTCGCAAAAAAAAAATGTTTTCGAATTTTTGCAACACTTCTGAAAAATAACCCTATGCGTTTGAAAATATTTTCTAAAAGAAGAAGAATTAAGCTTTCATATGAGCCATTACATTTGATAATCGGATTACTAGTTAAAAAGTTAGAGCACGTTAAACGTCATGTATTTTTCTGACTTTTGCTAAAAAGTCGAACTTTGACCCGCGATAATTTGAAAACTACAGCAAATTTTGAAAATCCAAAAATGCTACATATCTCATATAAACGTGGATATCTATGAGCCAAATTCTCAGTGGCGTCCAAAGGCATGTTTCCGAACAGTGGGGCGAAATTTTTTGGAATTACCCAGTGTAAAAATGCATAACTTTGAGTTAGCTGGCAACTGCTTTATTTAGAAAAAAAAACAGAGTTTCTCAAAATGTCTTATCTACGAATTAGGGCTTCCAATCGGAAAATCCCGATCCCGGAAATCCCGTGATTTGGGCAAATCCCAAATCTCTGGATTTCTGATTTTCAATCCCAGTATTTTCGGGATCCCGATTTATTTTATTATTTTTTATATTTTTTATTATTTTTTTATGAATTGTACTACAATAAATATGAATTTTGTATAACAAAATAAAAAAATTCTATAAGGTGAACCGTTTGCGAAATGTGATAGCAAAAGGTGAACCGTTTGCGAAATGTAAAGATTGCAAAGGGCTTTTGACACATCTTAACTCCTTAAGTTGAAAACTATTATAATTTTATGTTTTACTGAAACAACATTTTTTCAAGGCGTGAGTGGATTTTGACTCACACCCAGTCACGCTCAAGCAAACAACAATGGAGTCAGTCACTTATTTTTATGACCTACGCTCACTCACTATTCGCGTACAAGAAAGTACAAAAAATTGCATTCCCCTACGCAATTGTCTCACGCACGATACAATCATACTCACGCGTGAGTCATTATAATTATAAAAATCAAATCATACAAGCTTTCGAAAAAAAAATGAGTCACTCACTCAAAAATTTGAAAACTCTCGTAGATTTTTTTATCTCACGCTCACTCACAATTACATGATTGAAATAAAAATCACTAACACTCATGCGTGATTTACGTGAATCACGCAAATCACGTGTTTGGCGCCCATTTTAGTTCATGAGGTAAAACAACTAAAAGTTTATAACGATTAGCCATGACGAAAGGTGACCGAATACAGATACCCTTTACAGGAGAAATCTCTATCTAATGACAAAAATTACGGATAATCCCGAAAATTTTCAAAAAAAATCCCGCGAATCCCGGTATTCAAAATATACCAAAAATCCCGGGATGCCGAAATATTTCTTTAATCCCGAATACCGGGATTCAGAAAAACGAATCCCGATTGGAAGCCCAATTACGAATATAAAGTCTTAATAGGACAAACGGTGTGATACATAAAAAAAACTTTGTTACAAACTGAATGACAAAGTTAATATATGAGGCATTTCACACCAGCAAAAAAAACATGTGTCCGCTGAGTTTCTGAGTAGGATGTATTGATAGCCCTAAACTAAGCCCTGCTAGCTCTGGAACTAAACATTGAAAAAATTCTCAAATTTGTGTCGAGTTGTCTTCACTAAATCTTTATCAAATTAAAACGGAATGCACCACACTCCCAACAATTTATTATTTAAAATTTTTTTTTTGAAAAATTTTCAGAATCCGTTTTGAAATTTTTAATTTTGGAAAAAATCCGGCCACTTTTTCTTTTTTATTTTTTTTTAAGTTTAGATGTTCATCGAAAAAAAAATCAAAATTTAAAATCGCATTTGAATAATAAATTTAATAATAATTTTGTAATTTTCATGTATTTTCTTGTTTCAACATAGCGTATAAGTTACAAATATTTGTGAAATTCGTTGATTTGTAACTCATACCAGGCACGTACGCAGGAATTTATTTTGGGGGGGGCCCAACATTTTTTTTTTTTCAAAATTTTGTTTTTTCGCTTGAACATTTTTTCACTTACATTTTTTTTACATTTTTAGAAAACAAAACATTTATTTTAAATTTAAGATAAAAAATCCCAATAAGCAATTTTAAAATTCAAGTGCAAATCAAGTATAAAACAAGTGTAAATCAAGCCCTAAATTCCAGCCCCTGCTTGATTTATACTTGATTTACACTTAAATTCAATAGCATACTCCAGCAAAACGGACACTGGAATTCAAGCCCTGTTTTTACAGCCTTTTCCCTGGTTTTCAAGCGTAAAAACAGCGCTTGAATTCAAGTATCCGTTTTGCTGGAGAATGCTATTGAATTCAAGTGTAATTCAAGTATAAATCAAGCATATACTGGAAATAAGGGCTTGATTTACACTTGATTTATACTTGATTTGCACTTGAATTTTAAATGTGCTTATTGGGAAGGAGTATTTTTTTTTTTTTTTTAAGAATTTGAAAATTTAGGCAACTTTTCTTTAAAAAATCTCAAAAATACCTTACGAGTAAAAACTGAAAACTATGGGACACCTTTTTGAATTGTTTATAAATTTTTTCATAGTTTTTTGATTATAAACCATATTTATGCAGAAAACTTCTAAGATCATTTTTGGTATACAAAATTCTCCAATTCTAAGATACATATCATCGTAATAAAATCAAAAATACTGAAATATTTTTGGAACGAAAGACTCCTTAAATTTTAGGAAATATTTTTAGTTCTACAGTTTTTGAACAAAAAACATTATACTTAACTCCAAGACATTTTAACCATAGAAAATTTTTTACTTTACTTACGATTTAAAACATTTTTCGCATAGAAAATTTTCAAATTTTGAGACATTTTTTGTACAAGAAAACTCTAAAACTCTGAGCAATTTTTCGTGTAGAAAAATTCTCCGATTATAAACATTTTTCGTATAGAAAAATTCTTAGATTCTGAGACATAATAATAATAATTTGATCCAATGATCAGTTTTATTTATTTTTCCAATTTTTATTTACAACTCATTTTAAATAATTTTAACCTAACCGAGAACTGGTAACAATGACCGTCGTCTCGTTGTAGCGAACTCGACCAAGGGTTTTGGTGGGAATCGAACCCACGACCCCTGTTTCATAGGCTAGCACGCTACCAACTAGCCTACAGGGGCCCCCTGAGACATTTTTTGTATAGAAAAACTCTGTGGTTTTAAGAAAAATGTGTTTTCATTTTGAGACATTTTACTTATAGAAAAATTCTCCATTTCTGAAACATTTTTCGTGAAGAAAAATTCTTAGATTCTGAGTTATTTTTAGTACAGAAAAACTTTCAGATTCTAAGACATTTATGGTATAGAAAAAGCTCTCAGCTTTTGAGACACTTTTCGTAAAAAAAAAATTTAGACTCTGAGACATTTTTCGTATGGAAAATTTTGAGATTATCTGAGACATTTTTTGTATTGAAAAATTCTCAGATTCTGAAAAATTTTTCGCATTGAAAAATTCTTAGATTCTGAGATATTTTTCGTATAGTGAATTTGTCTATACGAAAAATCTCAGATTTGTATAGAAAATTTCTGAGATCCTGAGACATTTTTGTATAGATGAATTCTCACATTTTTCGTACAGAAAAATTTATTTTAAGAAAAATATTTCAAATTGGTATAGAAAAATTTCAAGATTCTGATACATTTTTCGTATAGATTTTTCCGATTCTGAATGATTTTTCGTAAAGAAAATACACTGATTATAAGACGTTTTTTGTATAGAGAAATTCTTTGATTCTAAAATATTTATCGTACAGAAATAGAATGAAAACAATTATTATGATCTTTAAAAATCTCTTATCCATTTATTGAATGAGAAAATAAATAGATTCTGAGATATTTTTGTAAAGAAAAGTTCTTAAATTCACAATATTTTTTGTCAATAAAATTTTTTCAGTTTTATTTAGATATTAAAAAAAAAAAACTTTAGTGGTATTCAGAGTCTTACTTGCCAGCCCCGACATTGGTGGCAAAGGAGAAGTACTCTTGATATATTGTTCCAGATTCAGAGTATATTTTTTGGATTTAAAAATTGTCAAATTTGATTAAACTTGGAATTACAAAAGCTTCAAATTTGTGTATACGACACAATTTTCAATGCATGTGTTCTGAAACATTACAAAAATTTCAAACGCTTTGACAAATTTCATAAAAAATCTTCGTTTTCACCATTTGTATTTCTGAAGAAATAAAAAAAAAATTATTTTAAAACATCAAAATTTTTTCCGGTGATCACAAATATAGTCAAATGTGGCAGAGGCTTTAACTAGAGTCGAGAGAAAAGCAATGGAATAGTATTCACGATGCATAACTTACTTGGCCTGTCGAAATAACCGTTTAAAGGTGTCTTATTCACCGTAAAAGTTTACGAATTTAAACCCACACAAAAATTTTTTTTAATGAAAATTTTTTCAATATTTTGAAATTTTTAGAAAAAAACCTTCGTTAGAATAGAGATAAAAAAAATAATACTGAGCCTTTTTTTGTTAACAAACGTATATTTTGTAGTGCAAAGTCTTAAAATTTGTATATTGTCAAATCATTTTGGGGGGGCCCGGGCCCCCAGGGCACCCCCCCTGCGTACGTGCCTGACTCATACGCCATGTTTAAACAAGATAATTACAAAATTATTATTATTATTCAAATACAATTTTCTCAAAAAAAAACGAAAAACGCACTTCTGAATTTTTTTATGTGGATAGACAAACATCTAAACGTAAAAAAAGTGGCCGGATTTTTGATAAAATAACTTTTTTAAAAAATGGGAAATTTCTAAACGGGTTTGGAAAATTTTTCAAAATAAAAATTTTGAGATAACGGTGCATTCCGTTTTAGTTTGATATATATTTGGTCAAGGCAACTCGACACTAATTTTATCATTTTTTTTTTCAATAATTAGCCACGCCTCCTAAGCCCAGGTTTAGAAAAATTAAAAAACCAAATCCCCAATATTCTTAGTTCCATATAGAGCTATCAGCTATGACCAACTCAGAAGTTCATGAAACACATGTTTTTCCACAGAGGGACATTTGGTGTGGAGTGCCTCATATATGAAATGTAGATTCATCTCCCGGAAAATATATACACTAGTATGTCTGGGTTTTTGGAAAAAGTCCTTTTTTAATTACTTTAACGTATTTTATACAAAAAGAAATGAAACCTATATAGAACAAAATTAAATGGAATTGGGAACAAAATGATAAAGAATGAGGAACGAAATGCAATCGAAGAGGGAACGAAACGGAACGTTTTTTTTCAAAATTTTACTTTAAATTTTTTTTACTCATATTTTTTTGCACTGAAACTATTTTTTAGTCAAACTTAATTTTCCACTGAATTTTTGTTTACTGAAAATTTTTTTCAGTCAAAATTTTTTAACACAATTTTTTCACTCAAAATTAGTTTTCACTCCATTTTTTTTACACATATTTTACTGATTTCATACAATATTAGTGCTCGAAAATTTTAAAGAAAAATCTAAAATTTTTGCGGTGAAAAGGAAGAGATAAAACCCAAAAAGTCTTAAATTTTCCTATTTTAGAAATTCTGCACTTAAAGCATACACCCACCCTGTTTCCAGAGACAGAATCCGTTTAAGAATATACATTGACCCTCAATGTATGGGAAAATTGAAAACTCTTCTGATTAAAATTCGGAGGCCAATTTTGTGTGTGGTTAGGATAAAAAAAAATTTACAAAAATATGAACTCGATTATCTAAAAATATGCATTTATAGCAAATTATGCAAAAATGTCAATTTTCGGTAAAATATGCAAAAATATGCACAAACGAATCGAAGCTATTTTCAAACAAATTCTTTGATTCTAAGAGAGTTTTTTAATTTACCCGCCCCCAGAACTGGGCGGTCCAAGTGCAGGACTTTAAAATCCTTTTGGCATAAAATTGTTGCATTGTTTAACAAAAACACATCAAAACATGTAAAAAATATGGCGTTTTTGTGAGGTTGGTTTAGCTCTTCAAGGGGGAACTTTTTTCCCTGTGGTCAGATTTCGACCATCTCTAATGACCATGACACGCTTTCGTCCCAAACTACTTTTATTTTGGGCTATATCTAGGGTGACCATTTTTTTCTGAACTCAAATCAGTACGCCCAAATTTTTATGTTTGTTTTTTTTTGTTTTTCTAGAAATAACTCTGAAAACTCTTTGCTATGGGAAAACACTGATGGTTTTTTAAACACTCAAAAAATGTTGGATAAACTAACAAACTCAATTAGTATTTCAGTAAAAACAACTGTTGAAAAACAACAGCTAAAAACAACTGCCATGAACTGTTGTCGTTATTTTGCGTAAAATTTGGCTTCAAACAGCTCCATTTCAGTGCATTAAATATAACAAAAACCCACAGGTTTTAAGAAAATAAGAAAATCCCTCAGATTCTTTGGACTATTTCGCTAAGTTTTGATATCTCTTCCATGTTTTTTTAAATAGCCCTGATGTTCTGAGCGCTTTTTCCAATAAATTTTGATGATATTACCTCATTGAACATCTCAGAATCATTTGGATTCATGCACTTACGCTTTCTTTCTTAAAATATAGAAAATTCATTTTACCGTGTACTTTTCGTTATACACTCAAAAAAAAAAAACTGTAATGTTAGCAAAAAAAGCTTGTAAACCTACAAGAAAATTTGCTGATTTTGAACCCACAATTTTTTTGCTAAAGTTAGCAAAAATGTTTTGCCAATAATTAGTTAACAAAAAAAATTTTTTTTTTGACACCCATTGGGTTCGGACCCGATAGGTCCAGACCCCGATGGACCTAGACCTAGTTGGGTTCCTTAAAAATCGTCATAGTTTTTGATTCAAAATTTGTGTCCGTTTCGCTCTACCTTGCTTAGTTTTTGAGATACGTGATTATAGGGGACCACTGGGGTCTTGAGAATTAAGAAACACGATAACTTCAAAAATATTACTCGGAGAGCTTTTGACTATATTGCGGTCTTGTTCTACGTATTGAGGGCTACAAAAATGCTTTTGGAGTTTTTGTTGCGTCGGCAATATTTACCGAGATATGAGCATTTTAAAATTTTCGGGAATGCTAACTTTTTTGGATCCAAATTTAGGGCCCATTAGGGTCCACACATGTGAAGAGGACCCGCGAATTTAGGAGATTCTAAGAACCAAAAATGCCCTCCATTTTGCTCTATCTGGCTTAGTTTCCGAGATAGAGCCATTTTAAGTTTTCTGAAAATAAAAAAAAATTTACCATTTATTTTTGCTAATGTTAGCAAAAAATCTTGTAAAAATGTTGTCAACTCAATTTCAAATCTTAGCAAAAGAAATTAGTTCAACGTTTGTTTAAAATTGCTAATGTGCTAAATGAAGTTTACAAGAATTTTTTGCTAACATGCTAATCTCAACTAAAAGTTTGCTAAAAGTTAGCTAACTAGCATTAGCAAAAAAAAATTAGTAAATCTACTAACGTAATTTTTTGAGTGTAGAAAACATCAAAGATTCTGTGCGCCTTTTAATATAAATTTAAGAAGATCAAAATAATCTCATGCTCAGATACATTTCTGCGTTAAGGAACCTCTTGATTTACGAACTCTAAGCTCCTTAGAATTAATTCAAATTATCTCATTGTCAGACCTTTGTTATTAAAAACCACTCTGACGACTTATTACATGGAAATTCAAGTTTTTATATAGAATTTTCGAATGAAAATATTTTTTATGTTTAAATGTTCAAAAATCAGTACAATCAGTACATATTTCAAAAAATCAGTACAAATCAGTACAACGTTTTTTGATCAGTACACCTGATCTAAAATCAGTACATGTACTGATCAAATCAGTACGAATGGTCAGCCTAGCTATA
The DNA here is from genome assembly GCA_963921195.1 of Pegoplata infirma. Classification (NCBI taxonomy): domain Eukaryota; kingdom Metazoa; phylum Arthropoda; class Insecta; order Diptera; family Anthomyiidae; genus Pegoplata; species Pegoplata infirma. Next base: position 22,669,343 of record OY992537.1, read on the forward strand.
TCGTGTCTTCTACAAAGGAAGGACATCGATGGAATACCTTAGAATCGATCACTGATCAATTATTTATATACTTTATGGGATCCTAATACAATATTTCGATGCGTTACACACGGAATGACAAAATGAGTATACCCCCCTACACTCAAAAAAATACGTTAGTAGATTTACTAATTTATTTTTGCTAACGCTAGTTAGCTTACTTTTAGCAAATTTTTAGTTAAGATTAGCATGTTAGCAAAAAATTCTTGTAAACTTCATTTAGCACATTAACAATTTTAAACAAACTTTGAACTAATTTCTTTTGCTAAATTTGAAATTGAGTTGACTACATTTTTACAAGATTTTTTGCTAATATTAGCAAAATAAATGGTAAATTTTTTTTTATTTTCAGAAAACTTAAAATGGCGCTATCTCGGAAACTAAGCCAGATAGAGCAAAATGGAGGCCATTTTTGGTTCTTAGAATCTCCATAGTATCGCCGGTCCTCTTCACATGTGTGGACCCTAATGGGCCCTAACTTTGGATCCAAAAAAGTTAGCATTCCCGAAAATTTTAAAATGCTGATATCTCGGTAAAAATTGCCGACACACCAAAAAGTCCAAAAACGTTTTTGTAGCTGTTAACACGTAGAACAAGACCGCAAAATAGTCAAAAGCTCTCCGAGTAATATTTTTGAAGTTATCGAGTTTTTTAATTCTCAAGACCCCAGTGGTCCCCTATAATCACGTATCTCAAAAACTAAGCAAGGTAGAGCGAAACGGACACAAATTTTGGATCAAAAACTATGACGATTTTTAAGGAACCCAACTAGGTCTAGGCCAATCGGGGTCTGGACCTATCGGGTCCGAACCCAATGGGGTCCTCAGATGTGTATAAACTAAGTTCAAAAAAAAATATTTAGTTAACTAATTATTGGCAAAACATTTTTGCTAACTTTAGCAAAAAAATTGTGGGTTCAAAATCAGCAAATTTTCTTGTAGGTTTACAAGCTTTTTTTGCTAACATTACAGTTGTTTTTTTTTGAGTGTATGACCAACTCAGAAGTTCATGAAACACATGCTTTTCTGTAGAGGGGCATTTGGTATGGAGTGCCTCATATATGAAATGTAGATTCACCTCCCGGAAAATATATACACTACTCTGGGTATTTGGAAAAAGTAATTTTTAATTACTTTAAAGTATTTTATACAAAAAGAAATGAAACCTACATAGAACAAAACAAGTAAGAAAATTATAGTCGGTCAAGACCGACCATATAATACCCTACACCAAAGTTCCCGGAAAATGGGTCCCAAGTTCAAACATGGACTGATTAGATCTATATTTTGTCAGATCTTTAACAAGTGTAAAAAGCACTCACTGATCAGATTTGAGTAGAACAGGCTTCTTTTTGTTGACAATAAATCGCTTCAACTGAATATCGGGCGAAATTTTCACATGGGACCTAAGTCCAAAAATGGTCCGCTGATAATCTGATTGGATAAGGTTATTAAAGTACGCGTTTAACATACACAAACAAAATGCTAATTACATATTTTCTATTTTCATGAAATTTGAGAGGTTTATGTGAAAATCGGGAAGGTGGTTTGTATGGGGGCTACAAGAAGAACTGGTCCGATTTCTTTAAAATTCGGAATGGTGATTTGATGAAACAGGATTACCTGCCAAGTTTCGAAAAGATACATATTAAAATGTGGCTATTATAGTCATTTGAGCCAAAACTAAAGAGGACCTTTGTATGGGGGCTAGGTCTAAATATGGACCGATTTTTTCCAATTTCAATAGGCTTCGTCCTTGGGCCAAAAGAGGCTTAAGTTTCAAATTTCAAGTCACCGTTTACATGGACAGACGGACGGACGGACATCGCTAAATCGACTCAAAAAGTGATTCTAAGTCGATTGGTATACTTAAAAGTGGGTCTAGGACCAATATTACGGGTAGTTACAAACATCAGCACAAACTCATTATACGCTGTACCACAGTGTGGTGTAGGGTATAATAAAATGGAAGTGGGAACGAAATGTCAAAGAATGAGGAACGAAATGGAATCGATGAGGGAATGAAATGGAACGATTTTATTTTCAAAATTTTACTTTAAATTTTTTTTTGCACTCAATATTTGTTTTGCTCTGAAACTATTTTTTAGTCAAACTTTTTTTTCCACTGAATTTTTTTTTACTCAAATTTGTTTTCAGTCAAAATTTTTTCAACGCAATTTTTTCACTCAAAAGTCCAAGACTTTAAAATTCTTTTGGCATAAAATTGTTGCATTTGGTTAACAAAAATACAAAAAAAAATTGGCGTTTTTGAGAGGTTGTTTTAGCTCTTAAAGGCGAACTTGTTTCGCTATGGTCAGATTCCGACCATCTCTTATGACCATGACACGTATCCTCCCAAACTTCAGGGGGATAGCTCTCTTATTTTAGGCTGTATGGTGTCTTCTACAGAGGAAGGGCATCGATGGAATACCTTAGAATCGATCACTGATCAATTATAATTATTTATATACTTTATGGAGTCCTAGAACGATATTTGGAATCCAAATTTTGGATGCGTTACACACGGAATGACAAAATGAGTATACCCCCCTACTGTGGTTGGAGGGTATAAAAATAGGACCCCCTTAATATACATATAGTATTAATTACAATTTATAATAATTTAAATTGATGAAAATAATGTACAAAGAACAATTTATATCATTCTTCTTTTTCTTAATACTTTTTTACTTTACCATCTCCAAAAACTTAAAAAAAAAACATAAGAACACGCACTTTGGAGATTTTAGTAGTTTTTTTTTTTAAGGAAGATGGATGATGAATGAATGATGGTTTGAATGCATCAATATTCGGAGCTTGGGGCAATTTTTCAACTACGAAAGTGTTAACTTGGTAGAGACAATGCCGCTCTATAATTATATATACTACCTCTCATGTAATTGCAGCCAACCGACGAAATATTTTTCTTACTCAACCTTAAACCTAAATGAAACCTTAACGAAAAAAAGCCATCAAGTGAATAAGAACCCTTTCGTATGCAATGATTGTCTTCTTGGCTGTATGTTTGCCTGTCAGTCTATCAGTCACTCAGTCATTTGTGTGTTAATCACAGTGACTAAATTAAAACTCTACCGTTTGGAAATATTATTATTGATGTATTAAAAAAAAAAAACTCAACATCAAAAAAATCTTTGAATGCATCATCATCTACTATATCAGAAGACTTCACGTACAACAACATCATCATCATCATCACCTTCATCTGCATCAGCAGCTATAGCATTTTTAGCACGCACAGAGTAACAGCATCAAAAGAAATTGAGTTGGTAGGTATATTAGCCTTAAAACTTGATTGCCTGAACCACCTAACAAAATCGTCAGATAATGAATTCAAAGGTGGCAAAATTGTATTCCCCTTTAACCACCAAGTAAAATTATTAACCATTTCTGATATACACACTACACCATTTACAAGTGCAATACAAAGATGTCATTTGAAATTCAGGAAAGAACATTTCAAAAAGGATCAATTGAAGAGAAAGGTTTCGGGACACACATCCCCTTACGAAAAGTTTTTACTTGGGTAATCATTATTTTCATTAATTCTTATATGTGGTAGGCCAAAAAATGTTTGTTCTTACACCCTTTGGTCCAACATTCTTAACATATTCTTAAACTGTAAGAATGTGACATACCCAGATCGTCTTAAAATCGACCCAAATGTATGATATCCTCGACCGATATTTCGATGTGTTACAATATTGTGACCCGTGTAAGAAAAGGATTTGGTCTGATACGCACATTTCTGGTCTAATCTGTTCATATCCAGTTAAAAAAAATTTTATCTGATTAGATCTGTTAAATCCGGAATTTGGACAACACAGTTAATCAGATCTGACCACATCTCGGATATGGGGACCAAATTTGAAATCTGACAAATCTGATAAGATATGAGCAATGCTCATTGAGCATATCAGAGCACATATAATCCATTTTTCCACTAGTACTCCCATTTTTCTTTTGGGAGATTTATGTTATTTTTAGAGATCGTAGCGTATATGAGGAGTTCCGTTTTAGACTTAAATTTTGAGTTAAAAACAAGTAAGAAAATTATAGTCGGTCAAGACCGACCATATAATACCCTACACCAAGGTTTCCCGGAAAATGGGTCCCATGGATCGATTAGATCTATATGTTGTAAAACCTTTAATAAGTAAAGAAAACACTCACAAATCAAATTTGAGTGAAATAGGCTTCTATTTGTTGACAATAAACCGCTTTAACTGAATATCGGGCGAAATTTTCACAAGGGGCCTGAGTCCAAAACTGGTCCGATGATTATCAGGTTTGATAAGGTTATTTAAGTACGCGTTTAACATACACAAACAAAATTTTAATTAAATATTTTCTATTTTCATGAAATTTGAGACATTTATGTGAAAATCGGGAAGGTGGTTTGTATGGGGGCTACAAGAAGAACTGGTCCGATTTCTTTGAAATTCGGAATGCTGATATGTGAAGACAAAACATGTTTACCATCCAAATTTCAAAGCGATACCTTCTATAATACGGTTATTAGAGTCATTTGAGCCAAAACTAAAGAGGACCTTTGTATGGGGGCTAGGTGTAAATATGGACCTATTTTTTCCAATTTCAATAGGCTTCGTCCTTGGGCCAAGAGAGACTTAAGTTTCAAATTTCAAGTCAATTGATTAAAAATTGCGACCTGTATCGTGTTTACACCGTTTACATGGACAGACAGACAGACAGACGGACGGACGGACGGACGGACGGACGGACAGACGGACGGACGGACGGACATCGCTAAATCGACTCAAAAAGTGATTCTGAGTCGATCGGTATACTTAAAGGTGGGTCTAGGACCAATATTTCGGGTAGTTACAAACATCAGCACAAACTCATTATACCCTGTACCACAGTGTGGTGTAGGGTATAAAGATGTGATTTTTGTTTTGATGGCACATCGATGAAAGTTGGCATAAATATTAGATGCTATTTAAGAATAAGAAATTCGTTCGCGTCAATTAAATCGCGCAAGGGGGTCAAAAGTTATGGCGGTTTTAAGATTTAGCGGTTTTAAGATTTAGCGGTTTTAAAAATCTTAAAAATATTTTAAAGATTTTATTTTCTACACATTTGTTGCATGCGTTATTAAAACATGCCAGTATATATCATTTCTTCTAAAATATATGATATAAATTTAACCCTTTAATGACCAAACGATTTAAAAAAAAAAATATCTAAGTACCTAAAATCGAGATTAATTCGCGGTAAAAGAAAAGTTTCACAATTTTTTATAACATATTTAGGCAATACGTGTTGGTATTACTGAAGAAAAACACGGAAAATCGTATCATTGTACCAGTAGTTAAAAAAAAATCGGTGATGCTTTTTTATAACAAGAAAATTTAATATGGTCCAAAAAATCTATAATAATCAAAATTTTTTAACCCGCCTGTGATTTTATGATGACACATCAAGTGGGCTTTCATTTAAAAAAAATTTCATCCGATTTCGTGTAAAGCCTTGGATGTGCCAGATCAAAACAGGTTTAGATAAAATCATCGCGCTTTCCGCTTAGAATGGCTTAAAGTAAAAAGTCAAAAAGCAAATCAGTTCTACTCGTTAAGGCACGTCTTTTGGTGTATTAAAATGAACATGATGCATTAATTGCTACTAAAAAAAATAGGAAACAGATTTGCAAATTTCGCACAATTTTCAAAAATGCCATAAAATTTTTGCAATTTATTTTTTATAAACCCGCCAGTGATTTTTTTATGTAAACTCACAAAAAACTCGGTTTACGCAAGAGTCCACCAAATTTCGAATGAAACCGCGAATGTGCCTCGCGAAAAACTGGTATTTTAAAAAAATTACGTTTTTTCTTGCGAACTTTGATCTGCTGAAACTCCTTAACTATTCGTGGCACATTAACGGGATTAATTCCAAAATGTTAAGAATTACAACAGCTACCAACTCTAGTTCAACTTTTTTCATTTTATAGAGGGGGCCGAAATCCCTGATCAAAAAACCTCGAAAATTTAAAAACTCTTAATTTTTGGTTTCAAAATTTAACCGTCTTATAACTTCTTACCAAGCGATGAAGCATCTATCAAACCAACATTAAAATAATCTCTTATATGTACTGACTTTGTGTTATGCCGGAAAAGATTGAAATATAAGGAGAACTTAAAAAAAAAGCGAAATAATGTAAAAACTATGGATTATTTCAACCCATTTTTATCGTTTTTTCAACTTTAACCCTCTGTAACTTTTACGGATAAAGTGGGGTAATCCTTAAACATTGCTCAGTGATGGTTCAAGGTCTTGTTTACACAACTGCATTTACAGTTTTTCTTAATTCCAAAAACTGCCGGTTTTTTATAACATTTATTTCAGTTTCACTGAGTTGAAATTTAAAAAAGATTTCTTGATATACGTTAACTCAAAAAATTAATGTTACAATATATTTTTGCGTTTCGCGTAAAATATAATATATTTGATGTTGATCACTTAACGTATATATGCTTAATTAAAGCGCGGATAATTATCCGCGCTAGTTCCCATCCAAAATTTTAGCACATATAATTCAGTATTTTGGTTATAACCTGTTCGCGAATAATATAAGAAATTTTGACAAAAACACGTTTTGATTTTAAAATGGACCGAGAGATAGCATGTAGTTTATAGGGTCCTAGACCGAAATTTCGGTACTCTAGAAAGGAAAATTATAAAAAATTAGAGAAAGTTTAAAAATAATAAAAAATGCTTGTTCAGAGTTTCTCAGTTCCCAAACTTGAGAAAATCAGACAACGGAAGTCCATAAACTATATGAGAACCAGAATATGAGAACCTATTATCAGCAGTCTCTCGAAAACGCTGGACTCCAACAGACGCAGTGTTTCGTTGTATATTCTCATCTATAAGATAAGCTGCATATAAGACGTCTGATAAGACACCAATTCTCGTCATATAACTAGCACAGACATTGCGTCAAGTAATTTGGCTTGTAAGTCTGCGATAGTCTATTCTAGTCAGACTGAGTAAATAGTCTTATCACAAAACATTTTGTATTCTTGCATGTCAACTCATTTTACTTTTTATTTGAGAGTTTATCTAACTCATCACCCATGTCAAGCCTTTACCAATTTGAGGCTCCGGATTGTAAGGAATTGTATCGGAGCCAATGTTTTCAAAGAATAGGCAATCTCATTTCCCGTGTTTCCCTAAGAGAACTCATTGGGTCTGCGGCTGGATTTCTCGCTTTTTTGTGGCTACACTTTTGAACAATTTATGATGTTGTAACTGGAGAATCCAGAGCCTTACACGTGGCTTGACTGTCACCACAGACAATGTAGTGTCTGTGACAGTCTATTTTAAATTATCCAAATTGCTGCGTTCAAAATAGCAAACACTTCAGGGAAATAGAATCAAGGGAATTACAAAAAGCCTTATGGCCTGCGTGTGAATTCGCCAAATGGCGAACGCTCTTCCAACCTAGCCTTATTCCTGACAAGGAAAACTAATAAAAAAATATATAAAAGAGACAATTCTAACGTTGGGGTATCTTGGCTTATCAGCCATATCGGGGATTTAAGGGTTCCAAAATGGGTCAAAATATGGCGTTTTTTCAGCCATTTCTTCGTAAAAAACTAAATGATGTTTTCATACCAGATGAAATGTCTTTTAATAACTATCATAACCTCGTAAAAATGAGTAAATTTTGGGCGGTTTTTATTTAAAAACCGCCTGTTAGTTGAGGAGTTATCAGAATTTTCTCGAAGGTCCACATTATTTTAAACACTGATATGGCCGGTAAGCCGAGACAACCTAACCTCAAAATCGTCTCTTTTATATATATTAAGTTTCAGGCAAATCGGTTAATTAAGGTTTGAATATTTCCCTGTGAGAAGTTTATCTGGATCGCACCAGTTTTTCCTTCTCGAAAAGTTTGCACTGAATTTCTTCCAAACTCTATGCAAGGCGTAATACTGTCTAAGGATACTACAGACATCGCGATGCAAATATGCTAATATCCGATGCATGGGGCAAAGTTTCGAAAGCCCATTAACAGTTGACCATATACTGCATTGTATTCCCCATTCCATGATCTATTTTTACGGAGTCTGCACAGAGATTTTACGGCTACCCCTTGGATATGCCAGGAAATCATGTCTAATATAGCGCTGAGAGCTACGCCTAGTGTTATGCTCATAGCACCCGATTTCCCAAGCAATCCGCTCTTTGCAGTCCGTCCAGCAGAGCCAGAGACTACCGCCGCGTACGTCACAAAAAGTATAATGACTGCTATTTACATCCAGTGCAACCCGGCAGGTCTTACAACAAACGTCTTCCCAAAAGCTTTCCGACACTGACTTAAAATACGGTGCGCGCAAGATAGCTTTAGTTCAATATGTTTTATCCACATTAGTTTACTATCCAGAGTGACCCCTAAATGCTTTACATCTGAGTACAATTAAAGAGCAACGCTCTTCAGCGTTGGAAGCTTAAGACCCTTGTGGTTGGTCCTTGGTTTGGTTCTGGATTCACGGACAACCATGCCTGTCGCACCATAAGTCCATTAAATCTATGATCGCCTGCATTTTATTTCAGACTATTTCAAGAGACTTTCCAGAAACTAATGAACAAGTGTTCTGAAACTAGCGACAAAGTTAATGTATCCCCATTTTTAAATGGAGGGTATGCAAACATCAAAAGATATCAATTGAAATTTAATAAGTCTTTGAATTTTACTTGGATAATCAATCTTTGGATCTCAAAAGCTATTTTTTATACCCTCCACTCTAGTGATAGAGGGTATATATAAGTTTGTCATTCCGTTTGTAACACCTCGAAATATTGGTCTAGGACCCCACAAAGTATATATATTCATGATCCTCGATCGATTTTAAGACGATCTAGCAATGTCCGTCCGTCCGTCCGTCCGTCCGTCCGTCCGTCCGTCTGTCCGTCTGTCTGTCTGTCTGTTGAAAACACGCTAACTTTTGAAAGGCTTTACGGAGGCTCCTGAAGTTTGGCACATATGTTGGGCATTTACCTGGTCAGGTTGGTATTGCAATCCAGCGAAATCGGTCCAGTGGTTCAAAAGTTATAAGCAAATGAGTGAATTTCGGCGAGGGTTTTTTTGGAATTTACGAGATAAAACACATGGTAACTTTCGAACGACAATTCTGAGGGTGCTGAGGTGTGGCATATATATTTGTCGTTCTTTAGGTCCGGTTCGTTTTAAATTTCAGCCAAATCGGTCTAGTGGTTCAAAAGTTATTAGCAAAACCGTAAATTTCAGATTCGCCTCACCTTAAATTCACGTGTTGAAAACCCGTTAAACATGTTTTAAAACCATTGGTAAGTCACAAAAATATTTTACATCGCATTTTTGTCACGCAAAAATATTTTTACACTAAAAGAAAAAAAAAAATACACTCGAAAAATATTTTACACTCAAAAAAAATTTTACACTCGAAAAAAAATTTAGTAAATTATTTTTTTTTTTTTCAAAAATTAGTTAAAATATAAAACGTTTTTTTACACAAAATAAAATATTTCTAATCAAAAATGTTATTTTTTCACTCTAGAAAATTTACTATAACTTAAAAAGGGCATTGTGGAGGGTATTCATAGATTCGGCCAAGTCGAATTTAATTTTTCTACTTGTTTTTACATCAATTTTTTTCCATCAAATTTTTTTTTTCATAATTTTTTTTTTTTTTCATAATTTTTTTTTTTTTTGCATCATTTTTTTTTATCAAACTTTTTTTCCATGAAATTTTTTCTTTTCATAATTTTTTTATACCCTCCACTCTAGTGATGGAGGGTATATATAAGTTTGTCATTCCGTTTGTAACACCTCGAAATATTGGTCTAGGACCCCATAAAGAATATATATTTATGATCCTCGATCGATTTTAAGACGATCTAGCGATGTCCGTCCGTCCGTCCGTCTGTCCGTCTGTCTGTTGAAAACACGCTAACTTTTGAAGGACTTTACGGAGGCTCCTGAAGTTTGGCATATATGTTGGGCATTTACCTGGTCAGGTTGGTATTGCAATCCAGCGAAATCGGTCTAGTGGTTCAAAAGTTATAAGCAAATGAGTGAATTTCGGCAAGGGTTTTTTTGGAATTTACGAGATAAAACACACGGTAACTTTCGAACAGCAATTCTGAGGGTGCTGAAGTGTGGCATATATATTTGTCGTTCTTCAGGTCCGGTTTTTTTTAAATTTCAGCCAAATTGGTCCAGTGGTTCAAAAGTTATTAGCAAAACCGTAAATTTCAGATTCGCCTCACCTTAAATTCACGTGTTGAAAACGCGTTAAACATGTTTTAAAAACATTGGTAAGTCACAAAAATATTTTACATCGCATTGTCACTCAAAAATATTTTTACACTAAAAGAAAAAAAAAATACACTCGAAAAAAATTTTACACTCAAAAAAAATTTTACACTCAAAAAAAAAAATTTAGTAAATTATTTTTTTTTTTTTTTAAATTAGTTAAAATAAAAAGTTTTTTTACACAAAATAAAATACTTCTAATCAAAAATGTTATTTTTTCACTCTAGAAAATTTACTATAACTTAAAAAGGGCATTGTGGAGGGTATTCATAGATTCGGCCAAGTCGAATTTAATTTTTCTACTTGTTTAAATATCCATTGAAAATGGTGTAGTTAAAATGATCAATACCGCCGAAAATAATGTTTAAATGAAAAAAAAAAGAAATATTAAAGGTAAAATCGGGTATTTTATATAAAAATAACAAAACGTGTTTATTCAGCAAAGTTTCGATAAAGAGTAACAAAAATTAAATTTCAATATTTTCATTTGACAAAAGTAAAATATTTAACAAAAGCAAATTGATTTAAAATAACAAAGTAAAATATTACAAAGTATTTAAGAACATTTAAATTGCAATAAAGATCATTTAACTCAACACGCCTCCTCAATTTAAATGGCTTCTTGAATACCCATTGATGAAATACAAAAATCATGTTTGATTCTTGCTAAGGGTTTTGTCAAAACATCAGCTGTCATCTCACTTGTAGATTTATATTCAACGGTGACCATTTTCTCTTCAATAGCTTGGCGAATAAAATGATACTTGTAGTGAATGTGTTTAGTTCTTGAATGGTGTCCACCAAATTTAGCCATTTGCTGAGCACTTTGCGAGTCACTGTATATGATAGTAGGATCATCACATGAGAAACCCATTTCAGCTAACAAATACCTTAAGTAGTAGGCTTCTTTAGCTGCCTCTGCAAGAGCAATGTACTCTGACTCAGCGCTGGATGTTGCTACGACACGCTGCTTCTTTGACTCCCACGAAATTGTGCCACCTGCGAGTAGAAAACAAAAACCTGTTTGTGATTTTCTGTCGTTAATGTCAGTGGCCCAATTAGCATCAACATAACCAACTAATGGTAAACTATTTTTACTATAAATTAACTTAAAATTTCCTGTGGAATTTAAATATCTAATGATATGTAGCGCTGCCGTCCAGTGTTGTTTACGGGGATCTTGACAAAACTGGGATAGCATATTTACACTACATGCTATGTCAGGACGACTAAATACTGATAAGTGTAAAAGCGAACCAATGATTTCCTGATATTGTGTTTTATCAACACATTCTGCCTCCCCTGAAATTTTTGGTTCCTTTTCCAAACATAACTTAGGCTGCATCGGTACTTTTGTGGGTTTTGAATTCTCCTGACCATATTTCTTTACTAGATTTTCTGTATAACCAGGCTGCGACAAAAATATTTTACCTTTTTCAACTTTCACTTCTAATCCAATGCAATTCTTTGGCTCCCCTAAATCACGTATTTCAAAATTATTTTTCAGTTTTTTAATCAAATTTTCAACATCTTTTATATTGTTTGATGCTATCAATATGTCGTCAACGTAAAGTGTAACGATCATTATACCATTTTTCTTGAAGTAAATGCATTGATCATGCTTGGATTGACACAAACCAAAATTTTTAAAAACTGAATCAATATTCTTGAACCATTGCCTGGCCGATTGTTTTAATCCGTAAAGTGCTTTATTTAACTTGCATACCTTACCACCCGATTGTATAAATCCTTCTGGCTGACGCATATAGATTTCCTCCTCTAAGTTACCGTTTAAAAACGCCGTTGAGACATCAAGTTGACGTAATTTCAAATCATGTTGAACTGCCAGTGCATAAACAAGACGAATGGAACTTTGACGAACAACAGGTGCAAAAGTGTCCATATAATCCACCCCATACTCTTGAGAGTAACCTTTTGCTACCAATCGTGCCTTTCTCTTCTCGATTGTTCCGTCAGCTCTAGACTTCGTTTTATAAACCCATCTACAATTTATAGGCTTTCGTCCTTCTGGTAAATCGACTAAGTCCCATGTTTTATTTTTTACCAACGAATCATATTCCTGACTCATTGCTTCGAGCCATTCCTCTGAATCTTCGGACTTGAGAACATCTTTATATGTTTTTGGATCACGAAAATCGTCTGAGACCACCGCATTTAACACTTCTTTACTTTTCCACGACCTTAATCGATGTTTTATTGGACTAATTTCTTGTACTTCTACTTGTTCTTCATTTGAATTTTCTGTATCATCTATTTCTAATCTTTCTGTACTAACAAAAAATTCGTCATCATCTTCCCATTCTTCATTTGTTTGTCTGTCATTAAAATCTTCTTCATCTTCATTGTCATTTGGTTCTTCAACACTTTCAATTTCATGACTGACATAACTTTTTCTTGGTTTATTATCAACATATTCATAAAAACGAGTCTCACGATCTTCATGTTTATGAACTGAATCGATACTAAATTTATTTTCTAGAAATTTTACATCTCTATATTTGTGTATTTTTGTAGTTCCTCTCATCCACAAACGATAAGCTTTAGATTTTTCATCATACCCGATCAAAACGTACTCCTTACTACGAGCTTCAAACTTTGATTTTCCAGGTTTATTATTTAACCCAAATGCTACACAGCCTATTTGACGAAAATGTCGAACTGTCGGAACTTTTCCTGTCCACAATTCTTCTGGTGTTTTTTCTTTATTTAAATTTGTTGGGCAACGATTTCTAATATATGCTGCAGTAATAATCAACTCTGCCCATAAGAATTCGGGAAAATTTGCTTCCTCCATAAAACATCTAACCATTTCTACGAGAGTCCTATTCATTCTCTCTGCAACTCCGTTCTGTTGTGGAGTATATTCTACCGTTAACTGACGCTTTATTCCGCAGTCGCTGAGAAATTTTGAAAATTCCTTACCAACTAGTTCTGGTGCGTTATCGCTACGAATACACTTGATTTTCCTACCAACACTCAACTCAACATTCTTTTTAAACTCCTTGAATACGTCTAAATATTCACTTTTGCTACGTACAAAATAAACCCATACTTTTCTCGAGTAATCATCTATAAATGTTGCAAAGTACAACTTTCTACCAACTGACTCAACTTTCATCGGACCACAAAGATCCGTGTGTACCAGTTCTAATAATTCCGTAGCCGAGTTTTTCTTCGGAAACGGTTCTCTGGTTTGTTTTGCTTTGATACATACAGTACAATCTAGCTTCTTCTGATTTAAATTGGGTAAACCATGTACCATATTTTTCGATTTTAAATACGCTAAATCTCCTGAATTGAGATGTCCAAATCTTTTGTGCCATAATTCTAAATCGGAAATTGAATCTGTACTTTTCCTGCACACTTGGCTAAAAACTTTATTAGATCTAACTATATATAGACAATTCTCTTTTTGAGCTTCAATACACACATTTTTATCCATTAAAATTTGAGCTTTTTGACCTTCCATTAAAACCTTATAACCATTATCTGTCAATTTGGATGTTGACATAAGATTACTACGAAGTTCAGGAATGTATAACGCATTATGCAACGAGAATTTTTTGCTCTGACCATGTACTGAAACATGTAACTCAACTGTCCCGATACCTTTCACCTCAAGTTCTTTATTATCAGCTAACTTAACCTTTCCAGTATAATCACGATTCAATTTGATAAACATATTGTTATCATAACACATATGGGAGGTAGCTCCACTATCTATACACCATATGTCAAATCTGTCATCTTTAACAGTATTAGCTATATTATCTACGCATCCTTGAGCATTCTCTTCAAAACTATCTGTTTCTTCTACAACATTATTATGTTCTGTCCGTCTGACTCTACAATCCTTAGCTTTGTGTCCCTGTCTGCCACATTTATAACATTTGTAGATAAATTTTTCAGACATACCTGTTTCCTTTTCTTTGTTTTTGAATTGTTTTGGTTTCCATTTCTTTACCTTGAGAGCATTTTCTTGATCAGATTCACCTTCTGCTTTATTTCCAATTTCCAGCAATCTTGATCGTAGCACGTTGAGTGAGGGAAATTCGTTGGCAGTATCAAACGCAGCACGCACATCTTTAAATTTTTCGGTCAAACCATCAATCAAAATTACGACTAACAAACTCTCATCAAGTATAACATCCATTTCGGATAAACATGAAACACAAACGTCAAATTCAATTAAATATTCTGATAAATTTTGACCAGATTTCATCTTTAAATTTAACAACTTACGGAAATTTTCAGCTTTGCTTCTGGTAGATTTTCGATCATATGTTTCTTTGAAATAATTCCAAATTTCACGAGCAGTCTTGAAGTTTTTGACCATTCTTACCATGCTGGGATCTATAGATATTATTAATTCGGAACGAGCATCCAATTCAAAATCATCGTATTCTTGCTGCTTTTCTATCAATTTTTCATTGTCTTTTATTTGTTGTGCTGTTGGATTTTGAGGCAATGCCGGTACCACCGGTCTAACTGTATTTCCGGTTACATACCGCAACAATCTTGACTTATGGAGTATGGCTTCCATTTGAGGTCTCCATGTTCCATAATTTGTACCATTTAACAATGGTATACGTCCATTTAGCGATGACATTGTAACGTCTTTTCAAAATTAACGGTTAAAAAATTTACGATTTTTTATTAACGATTTAAATTTTACGAATAGTTTTTGCAACTATTTAGAAGTTTTTGCAACTTAAACCACTCTTTTATCAATTTAACAACGGTTACGCATGTGGCCCATAACCTATTAAAGGTAAAATCGGGTATTTTATATAAAAATAACAAAACGTGTTTATTCAGCAAAGTTTCGATAAAGAGTAACAAAAATTAAATTTCAATATTTTCATTTGACAAAAGTAAAATATTTAACAAAAGCAAATTGATTTAAAATAACAAAGTAAAATATTACAAAGTATTTAAGAACATTTAAATTGCAATAAAGATCATTTAACTCAACAAGAAATATATAATGTAGCCCAACTAAATGAGAGTAATTCCGGTAATTTGTGGTGTAGGAAAAATTATTTAATACTTTTTATTAACTTAGTTTTTTTTTGGCACTTTTTGTTCTACTACCAATTTTTTTGTTGCTTTTGAGGTTTTAGGCACATGTTATAATAGTTTTGTTGCTTTCAGTGATGATCGTGATGCTGCTGTGAAAATTATGATCAATGATCTGTAAAGTACTGTTTAGGCAGGTACTTTTTCTTTTACACTTAACGAAATTTTGAAATTCTATAATTTAATTTGAAATAAGAAAATTTCAATTGAAAAGAACTAATAAAGATTCGGATCCAACAATTCAAATTCGAAAAATATCAATTAAAAGTTCGTAAAAGATTAATTGAAATTCGTAAAAGAACAATTAAAATCGTAGTTCGTAAAATATCAATCATAGTTAGTAAAAGATCAATTGAAATTCGAAGACTCCAATTGAAATTCAAAAAGATCAACTAAAATTCGTAAAAGATCAATTGAAATTCGGAAAACGTTCGATTTAAATTCTCAAAACAATGACATGAAATTCGATATAAATCAATCGAAATTCAAAAAAGATCAATTGAAATTCGTAAGAGATCAATTGAAATTCGAAAAAGATCAATTGAAGTTCAAAAAGAGTCTATTGAAATATGTAAGATGTCCATTGGAAGTCGAACAAGTGGAGTGCAAAAAAGACGGCATTTTCTAATACCCTTGGTTCAAGTGCACGACTTTTTTTCTATAAAAAAATGGCGTTTTTCCGACTTGGTTATATTTTAATAGGGAAACCTTTTTTGCCCTATTCCGATCTTGCCTATTTTCGAATTTAACCTGCCTATGACCATAAGACATATTCGTGCCAAACCTTAGGAATTTAGCGGTTTTACTTTGGAAAAAATCGCAACCGATTTTCAACCGATTTTCGCAACCGAAATTAGGTTGCAATATTTGATTTTTAGAGTGTCTTGTAACCTGTTATTTCCTACACTAGTTCTTTTCAGTGCACTTGATTAACCCAAAAAACAAAAAACTCCAAAATGTTTTGACATGCCGTTAGGGATAAAACATTATGAGTGTTATGACGGCCTAAAATACTAAAAATAATGATGATGAGTTGTTTTTTACTTTTTTTAATTCTGTTGCGTTTTTTTATTTTTTTGGTGAAGCAGACATTTGGGCTCCGTTAAAGGTAGACGATAAAAAAAATCACTATTCAAAATGAGACGATGGCGGTATTTTATCAAAACGATTTTAAAAGATAATCGTGGGTTTATAAAATATTTAAAAATATCAAAATGTGTTAAAAAAATAAATCTTAAATAAAATACGTAATATCAGACAAATATGGAGATAAAAATGTTTTTAAAACGTTTTGCTAATAACTGTTAGAGAAATTAAAACTACGCCCATTGTTTAAGGGTAAAAAACTAAAAAAAAAAATCTTAAAGTTTTAAACCTCTATTGCAGAGACTAAAAAATACTTTAGTAAAAGTTACAGGACGAAATCTATAACCTGACGGAAAAATACAAAGGGCTGGGCCATCTGAAGGTATGGCGGGAACCTGGGCGCACAATAATTTGGGGCTCCGCTGGAAAGTGAAAAGTCGCTCGACAAAAAAAACTTTCTTTCATAACAAAAAAAAAACATATTTTTATTAAATTTGTGTTTTTACCTGTTTTAAGAAAAATAAACTAAAACAAGTAAAAAAGTTAAATTCGGCTTTGCCGAATGTATTGATACCCTCCACAATGTAATAAAAGATTATTTGCAAAAAAAAAAAAAATTAAAAAAATATTCCGCGGAAAAAATTTTTGGTGAAAAAAAGTTCCGTGAAATTTTTTTTTTCTAAAAAAATTGGTTTGTACTTGTAATATGCCAACCAGCAGCCAATTTAAAACATTTTGTATTTTTAGGTTATGTACACTCAAAATAATTCTACAGTAAAAGGTTTAGTAAGTGATTTTGTACCAAAATCTACTAATAAGTTACTAATTTTAGTATCTTCAAAGTACTAAAATTAGTAATTTTTACTGGTTTTGAATAATATTAGTAAAAAACTTTGGACTAAAATTTAGTTAAATTTTTAGTATTAAATACCCACGTTTTTTTTTTGGGTGTAGAATATACCAACATTTTCGAGGTGTTCTTACATTTGAGTTCATAACTTTTAAACCGCTGAACCGATTTCGCTCAAATGCAATAACAAACTACTTAGGACAACAACAAGTAAATTTGCTAAGTCTCAGTCATATATGTGTTATACTTTGGCCATGATCACCATTTCCACAGACGGACATACGGACAGACAGACGGACATCACTGATCAATACTTTATAGGGTCCCAGACCGATATTTCGACGAGTTGCAAACGGAAGGTCTTTCACAGGGCACCCACCGATTGTCCTGAAATTTGCACATAGGAAAGAGGGGACCAAAATAAAAGTTACCTGCTTAATCTCACATTTAGCGGGGCAAAGGGCAGGGGAAAAAACGGTATTGTTTTAGTTTTTTGAAGATTTTTCACATTTCTTCAAAAGAAACTATATGAACATTTTATATAGGTCGAAAGGGTTTTTGAATGTCTATCCAATGGTGTATCGGTTGTGTCCAAATTCGGCTTCGTTAAGTTTGTTATCGTCGAAAATGTATAATCGTTGGGGTAGTTTATATGGAGATGTTTATACGTACGACCGCCAAAGTCATACATAATAATCTGTACCAAAATTAAGCTGCCCCGTATTTTTTCGTTTTTCGAAATTCCTGCTTGTTCGGCTCTTATACGGATTTTCCCAAAAGCCCTTATTTTTTCATAAGGTGGCAACCCTTTTTATACCCTCAACTCTAGTGATAGAGGGTATATATAAGTTTGTCATTCCGTTTGTAACACCTCGAAATATTGGTCTAGGACACCATAAAGTATATATATTCATGATCCTCGATCGATTTTAAGACGATCTAGCGATGTCCGTCCGTCCGTCCGTCGGTCTGTCTGTCTGTTGAAAACACGCTAACTTTTGAAAGACTTTACGGAGGCTACTGAAGTTTGGCATATATGTTTGGCATTAACCTGGTCAGGTTGGTATTGCAATACAGCGAAATCGGTCCAGTGGTTCAAAAGTTATAAGCATATGAGTAAATTTTGGCAAGGGTTTTTCTGGAATTTGCGAGATAAAACACACGGTAACTTTCGAACGGCAATTTTGAGGGTGCTGAAGTGTGGCATATATATTTGCCGTTCCTCTGGTCCAGTTCATTTTAAATTTCAGCCAAATCGGTATAGTGGTTCAAAAGTTATTAGCAAAACCGTAAATTTCAGATTAGTTTCACCTTAAATTCACGTGTTGAAAACCCGTTAAACATGTTTTAAAAATATTTGTAAGTCAAAAAAATATTTTACAAGGTATTTTTGTTTCAGAAAAATATTGTTTTTCCGTGATATTTTTCCGGAATTGTTTGCCGGTTTAAAAGGTTCGGGAATGGCAAACAAATTAAATATTTATTTATTATTTTTTAAATTGATTGTTTTCGGGACGTTTAAAACTCGCACGATAAATTAAAAGATGTTTGTTATTCGGGTTATAGAACAAGAGTGAATTTATTATACTAAAAAACTTAAAACTAGCGGCTTACAATAAATTTCCCAAGCAAAAAGAATAAAACAAAGAAAAGAAAGGACAATAAGAATGACAGGAAAAAATAAAGAAGATTGTTGGCAACTCAAGAATAAATAATAAACTACGTTAATTTAAATTTATTTGAAGTTAAAAAAATGTAATTGCTGGGAAATTGAGAAAAATATTTTGATTTAAATTTCGTATAAATAGTAAACCGAAATATTTTGCAATGGCTAAACAAATATTTTTATACTAAAACAAAAAAAAAAAAAAAATACACTCAAAAAAATTTTACACTCAAAAAAAATTTTACACTCAAAAAAAATTTACACTCAAAAAAAATTAGTAAATTATTATTTTTTTTTTTTTTAAATTAATTAAAAAAAAGTTTTTTTTTTTACACAAAATAAAATATTTCTAACCAAAAATGTTATTTTTTTCACGTTAGAAAATTTACTATCACTTAAAAAGGGCATTGTGGAGGGTATTCATAGATTCGGCCAAGTCGAATTTAACTTTTCTACTTGTTTAAATTTGAGATTGGGCAGCTAAAAAAACAGGTAACTCTTATTTTTTCCCCCTCATTCCCATATTCAAGTTTCAGGGCAATCGGTGGGTGTCCTGTGAAAGACCTTCCTTGTAAGTGAAGGGATAAATATCTCTACTCAAATATTTTGAGTAGAGATATTCAAGCTCGAGGTAATTTTTCTTTACTAATTAAAAGCATGATATTCGTGTTGAACAATGTGGTTTTAATGGTGCTATCTCATAATAATGGTTCTATCTCAAAATCTGAGACTGGCTCTATACGAAAAATATCTCAGAATCTGAGACTTTTTCTATAGGAAAAATGTCTCAGAATCTGAGACTTTTTCTATAATAAAAATGTCTTCGAATCTCAGACTTGTTCTTAAAGAAATGTCTCCGAATCTGTGACTTTTTCTATTAAAAAAATGTCTCAGAATCTGAAACTTTTTCTACAAGAGAAATGTCTCAGAATCTGAGACTTTTTCTATAAGAAAAATGTCTCTATGAGAAAAATGACTCAGAATCTGAGACTTTTTCTATAAGAAAAATGTCTCAGAATCTGAGACTTTCTATAAGAAAAATGGCTCAGTCTCTGAGAGTTTTTCTATAAGAAAATGTCGTAGAATCTGACTGAGACTTTTTCTATAAGAACAATGTCTTAGAATCTGAGATTTTTTCTATAAGACAAATGTATCAAAATCTGAGACTTTTTCTATTAGAAAAATGTGTCAAAATCTGAGACTTTTTCTATACGAAAAATGTCTCAGAATCTAGAATTTTTCTATACGAAAAATATCTCAGAATCTGAGACTTTTTCTATACGAAAAATGTCTCAGAATCGAGAATTTTTCTATACGAAAAAAATGTCTCAGAATCTGAGCCTTTTTATTTTGGAAAAACTTCTATGAACTTTAGACTTTAAAAATCTCACAGCCTTACAATAGAAAAATAAAATAAATTTAAAATCGACTTTTAATTTTATTCCCATAAAAACTGTTTTTGTTTTTAAAATCGACTTTAAAAAAATGTATAGAAAATTTGAAATTTAAAATAAAACTTTTGTTAAAATTGACTTTTTATTTTTCTTTGGTACGGGCCAATGTTTTCCTTTGTTATTTTACGCAGGCAGAGTTAAACTTCATTTATTTAACAAAAAGGGAGATTTAAAAGGAACCAAAACAAATTGAAAGATAATACAAATTATAACGTATTTTTTCCACAGATTATAAGGATATTAAAAAATTTAACTTTAACTGGCTATATTTATAATTTTATCATGTTTATTATAATCACGGCTTGATATTTTGCATATTTTGACACCTTTCAATATTTCACATAAATCGTTTAATATTTATTTTTTATTGAAATATGTTGTATAAATACAATAAAGCAGACCACAAAAACCAAAGATTTTACAAAAAAATTTGAAGAGAGATTTATGGACCTCCCTAACAACGGGAGATGACAACAAACCAACAGCAACATGCAATGTTTTCAGCCATTTCAAATAATAATACAAAAAAGCAGCAACACACAGGAATTCTTTCTTTCAAAAATCAGAGAATTGAATATCTTAAACCAAACCAGATTTGAAAACTTTATGGAATTTTTAAGGATTGAAAATTTTTGGTATATGATTACGACAACTGCTTCGTTTTTTTTGTTTTTGTCTTTGCCAAGTGTGATAAATATTATTGTTTGTATTTATTTGCAAGTCTTGCATCGCAACAAATAAATAATATTCGCACGAAATGTGTCTCCTTGGTTTAAACAGGCGCCTGCAGGCATCAACGCGTATTAAATGAAGAAAACAACGTGGGCGCCTTTTATGACCAAAAAAAAATATATTTTTATACCCAACTAAAGTATGGAGGTATACTTACTTTGTCATTCCGTGTGTAACGCATTGAAATATCGGTCGGGGAACCCATAAAGTATATATATTATTGATCCACGATCGATTCTTAAACAAACAGTCCGTCTGTCAGCAAAAGGACACGATTCAGTTCGAATTCAAAGATCTGGAATACTGAAATTTAGCACGACTATGTCTTGTAACCATAAGCACTTTAAGTTCGGAAACGGACAAGATCAGAGCAGGAGGAGAAAAAATTAAAATAGCGGATCCAATATGGCAAAAAAAATTAAATTTTTGTCTATGTTGTCTATTTTGGCCAAAAACTTTGATGTTGAAGGTTTTTCGGATGTTAAATATAATTTTGGAATTAAAGATTTGAAATTCAAAATGGCGGATCCTATATGGCAGATATGATTTTTTTATTTATATCTAATTGTACTTAAAATAATCATTGTAGATGTATATAGTGTCGGTAATTACGAACAGGAGCTCAGATTTTTGTAAATTCAAATATTTTGGATCCAAATATTGGCCAAAAAATGGAAATCCTCGCCCACAGTGCAACCTCTGAAAAATCTCTGTTATTTTTACAGGTTTTTCTGTACTTTTGTTAAACAAATAGAACAGGGGGGTAATTATGTAACTCGATAGTCGTCAATCGTATCCATCGTTATTCTATTACAATATAGTGTCATTTCATGGTAATAGAATAATGAGCTAACGATTGAAGATTATCAAGTTACATAATTAGCCCTCAGTTTTATGTCCGAAAATTTTCAAAATCACGATTTTTTTTTTAATTTTTTTTTTACATATTTAAGGGTATAAAAGATTCGGCACAGCCTCGTTCTGATTTTTTGCGCCGCTTTATATCGGGTAGGGGAATTAATACATGTGTTGTAGAATTTTATGCTTGATTTTGTTGTTGTTGTTGCTAGTTAAGGTTGCTGCCGTTCCAAAGCAGAAGTTAAAATATGTGCATTGTACTCATAAAAATGTCAAAAATGTTGTTTTACAGTGTGTGTTTGAGCGCGCTGCACAGTGGACCAAATGTTGAATCTGGTGCGCAGTTGGTCAAAAATGAAGTTTTTACAATATTGAATTAGTATCGCATATATGATTGCACTATTCCTACCTTACTTAACGCTAATAAAATTTCTTTGTTTATTGCAAAAACACCATCGTAGTAGGCAGCCATACATGAGTAATTAGTTTTTATAAAAAAAATTCTTCAAGTTCTGTGTAGACGTGTTGATTGTTTAAACTGCTATTTTATGACCTATTAAGGCAATATATCAAATTATTTGTTATATTTTAACCTCAAGGAATGTATATTTGAAGCTAATTTGTGTTGTTGTTCGCAAAAAAAACGTGGAATTATATTTCAAGCGAACTTGAATTTTGTTAATGAATTTAGATACAAATCCCGCTAACTTCTATAGGGTTTTTACATGATTTCAAAAGAATAGATATTGAGCTCCAAAATAATAAAAAAATTGGCTGCTGGTTTTTGCTGGTTTTTGTTTTTCAGTCGATCTAGCGATGTCCGTCCGTCTGTCTGTTTAAAACACGATAACTTTCAAACAGCAACTCTGTTGCTGCTGACGCTTGGCATATATTTTTTCAATTTTCCTAGTCAGGTTGGTATTGAATATCAGCCAAATCGGTCCAGTGGTTCAGAAGTTGTAAGCAAAAACCGTGAATTTCAGATTAAATTTACCTTAAATTTACTTAAAAAAAAAACACTTAAACGCTTTAAATGACATTGATGAGCCAAAAAAAATATTTTGCTGAGTATTTTTGACATCCTCAAACATTTTTTAACCCAATATAAAAATTTTACAAGCAAAAAAAAATTTAAACTCAAAAAAAAATTTTTTTTTTACAGATATGATTAAAAAAAATTTTTTTTTACTCAAAATAAAATATTTCTTTTCTAAACTGTTTAAAAATCTTTTTTACGTTAAAAAACATTACTGTCTCTGTTTATTATTAGCTCTACTTTACCTATATTTTATTATGACAATGTTTCAATAAGTGCCACGCCCTTTCAAATACCGCCCACATTTGGACTATATAGAAGCTTATCTCATTTTCCTTGTGCATTACAAATTTCATGTTTCTAGGTGCTCTCAAATCGAATTATACTCTCTTGCACGCTAGATTAAGCATTTGGTCCACTGTGCGCTGGTGGTTTCCAATCTTTAGTTTAAGGTTATAAACAACAAACTCAACTTACAGATCACGTATGAGCATAGAGCTTTTCATAAAAAAAGTTTAAAGGATGTTTACAAAAAACTTTTCAATTGTATGAACAAAAATCAAGCGCTGGTATGGTGAAAAAGGGGAAAAATTTTATTTTCGTACTTTGGTTGTACAAACCTAAAATAAAGAAATGTTTAGGCAAGTCCATGGCGCTCAGACTTAAAATAGTCCATTGTACCGTACCCTGTGAAGAAATATTTTTGAGGGTGAGAAAAGGTTTAGAAGAGAAAGAATGAGAAGCCGAAAAAAAGTGCTTGTTCAGAATTTCTCAGATGCTTCCACAAACTTGAAAAAATCAGGCAATATGTGCCCATTCACGATAATGGAATGTAGCACTTTTGTACTTTTTAGAAAGTTTCGATGCTAAGAGGGTAAAAATTTTATTTTGGTACTTTTTTAGGGGTAAAAAAGATTACTTTGATACTATTTTATATTTCCAAAAAATAATGGCCCCTGAAAATTGAAATTTAGAATGTAGGATGCTTTGACGAAAAAAAAATTAGGAAAAAAGTTCTTTTTGGTAATTCAAATTCTAAGAAGGTAAAAAGGGGTACAATAATATATTTTGGTACTTTTTATATCTTTTGAAATAATTTTTATAAAAGCTTAAAATGTGGGATACTCCTGTGAAAAAAAAAACATCATGAAAAAGGTCCCTTTTTAAAAGTTTATATTTTAATGTCGAGTAATATGTACTTTAAATGGTTTCGATTGGTAGTTTTTTATCTCCCAAAATAATGGCTCTAGAAACTTGAAATGGGGCATCATCCAACAAAAAAGACATTCTGACAAAAGTAATTTTTAGAAAGTTTCGATGCTAAGAGGGTCATAAAAACTATATTTTAGAAATATAGGAACAAAATATTCTAAAAAAAAGAGACTTAAAGGATTTTCTGATTCTAAAATGGTAAAACTGGGGTAAAAAATTATTCATTGGTACAAGAATTTTTGGAAATTTCGATTGGGGGTAAAAGAGAAATTGGTACTTTTTATAAATATTGATCTGAAAACATCATATTCTGAAAATTTGACTTGTAGGGTATTTCAACAGAATTAAAATCTAAGAAAAGGACATATTTAAAAATCTTAGGGAAAACGTGGTAAACAAGTGGTAAAAGTGGGTTAAAATGATTGAAATTCGTTGCCGGTAATATTAAATACGGGTTAGAAGTACACTTAAAATATTTTGTAAGTAAATTCAACTGAAAAAACGTTTAAAACAATCGTTTTTCCTTTTAAAAAACGGACTACTTGTATTTCATTTGAAACAACATACTTTTTCAGTTATTTTTAAACGTTAATAAATGACTAGACATTCCGTAAAAACAAACTATATTTCAGTTATTTTAACTGTTTACAATTTTTTATTTTGTGAAGTAAAAATAAAATTTTTTAAATAACAAACTACAAAAACCGTACTTCTGTAAAATTATACGGAATAATCAGTCACAAATAATTTAACTGATAAAAATATTTTTCCGTAACTTTTGTAGTTTATTGTTTTAACAACTGTATAAATCGTTCAATATTTTATTTTCATTGAAAAACAAACGATAAAACGTTTAAAACAACTTTAACTAAAAACTTTTTAAATAACCGTAAATAGTTACTGTAAAACTTTTCTGGGTGTAGGATCAGGATTAGAGTCCCCATTTCTAAAATCCTCCTCTAAAATAAAATTAAAAATAACCCCGAATCGTGGTCGTTCCTGTAAAAAAATATTCTCAAATTTTCGAGTAATAAAATTTTGAAATAAAAAAGCTTTCTTTTCGTTTCCTGTTGAATTCAATTTTGTTTCCCGTTCTATTCCATTTCGTTGCCAGTTCCACTTTATTTCGTTCTATGTATGTTTCATTCCTTTCAGTATAACATGCGTTAAAGAAATAAAAAAATATTTAGAGTCTTGAGATTTTTAATCCAATTGTTTAATTTTTTTCCGTATAACATGCGTTAAAGAAATAAAAAAAAACCTAGAGTCTTGAGATTTTAATCCAATTGTTTTAAAAAGTACCAATTTTAACCCCTTTTGGTGCCCTTTGAATCGAAATTTCCAAAGACAATTCTTTCAGCATGTTTTTTTTTTTGCTGGATTATTCTAGATTTAAAATTTCAAGTTTTTGAGGCTTTTGTTTTAGAAAATCAAAAAAGTATCGGAGTACAATTTCAAGAGATTGAAAACTTTTTAAAAAGTACTTTTTTGAAAATGTTTTTTTTTAGCTGGATAGATAGAAAAATGGATGGAGATAGAAAAGTACAATTTTATAACCTTTTTACATCATTCAACACACCCCTCTTCAAGCAAATCTAGGTTGTGTTGAAATGGTGACAAAATCGGGTAATGGCATTTCACTCCTTTTCATTTTGAGCTTTAAAAATCAGTAACACGAAAATGCTTCTTGATCCTGTTTTCGAGTTATTGCTAAATAATTACACTGTTCGACAACAAAAATCTTCCAGTGAAATATCCAACTGAGATATTCGAGATATTCGTTGTTAAAAAGTCAAAAAAACAAAAATTTCTCGCTTTTGGTGGCCCACTGTTACAGATTCTTCCAAGAAATCATATAAAATAAGCCTACTGATTTCAAAACTCCAAATTTTTTTAGCATGTTCCGTTTTGGAGATATTCGCGTTTGAAAATTTGTCCACGCGAAAATCGCAAACGCTAATATCTCGAAAACGGAACATGCTAGAAAAATTTAGATTGCAGTTGATTCCAAAACCAAGGAGTTCTAATTTATATGAAATCAAGTTCAATTTGTTGGCAGCAACATAACAGTGGACCCCCAAAAGTTCGAAATTATTGTTTTTTTTTTTTACTTTTTAACAGCAAATATCTCAGAAACTGTAAGTGTTATAAAAAATTGGATGGCAGATTTGGATTCAGGAGAGAAAAATCTAAAAGAATCAGTTGCATATTTCACAGGAAGATTTTTATTGTCGAACAGTGTAATTATTTAGCAATATCTCGAAAACAGGTTCAGGTAAGATTTTCGTGTTAACGATTTTTAAAGATCAAATAAAGAGGAGTGAAATGCGAAATCGGATTTTCCAAAAAGTACTTTTTTTAAATCTGCTGACTAGTTTTGGAGATTTTAAAATTTTTGGCCAAAATATGGGTGTGGTCGATAAAACCTGGCCTATGTCCACCCCAAATTTCAAAAAAGGTACTTATTTCAAAATGATTTTTTAGACTGGGGGATCACACAATTCAAGTTTCTATGGCCATCTTAGAATTGGAATTTTCAAAAAGTACTTTTTTGAAATCGGATGAGTAGTTTTGTAGATTTTTAAGTTATACGGTTTTTGCTCAAGTTTGGGCGATGAAACCTAGCATATGTCCTCCCTGAAGGACCAATCTAAATATTGCTAAAAACATTTTTGAATTCTGATGAGAAGTTTCAGAGATTGCCTCTAACATACAAACGCACTAACATTATCTCTTTAATATTTTTATAGATTCATAAAAACTTTTTCAGCTCAATCCTTTATTTTGAATACATATTTATAATCTGAGTTTGTTAATTGTCTTGCATAGAATTCTACCAGTTTTTTTTATAATTTTTTTTCGTATATCACTAAAAGGTAGAGGGTGTTATATTTGTTTAGACAAGTCAAGGGATTATACGCTTTGATAATATTTATGTCTGGATGTATGCATCATATACAGCCAACTTAGCATCCATCCAACACACATGTGACGACGCATGCGTGAATTAAGCAAATTTTACGCATATCATATCATTGTTATAAATTTGTTCCACTACCAAAAAAAATTAAAAAAAAAAAACTGCTTTCTGCTTACCACTAAAAAAGATGAGCAATATGCATTAACATGTACCAGGGTTCGGTGTCATGCAGCATTATGTTGCAACAATACAACTCAAATGAATTGAATATATGATCTGCAAACCAGTTAAGGTGCAGGGGAATCGCAATTGAATTTAGATTGAGGTGTATGGTTTAGGTTTCACAGAAAACGCATGAAATATGAAAAATAAAGAAAAGTCTTAAATTGGTCACATTTCAACACAGTCTGCAAAACTAATTTTCTACTTGTCATTTATTAAATGCATGTAGGAAGAAGTAGATGTCATCACAATGAAGGAGTATGTAGTTTGGTTAAATAGTTTATTATAGAGTAAAATAAAAGGTGGCCAGAGGAAACTTAAGAAAAAAAGGACTTTTTGGAAAATCGATTGTCAGTGGGTAGTTTCTATCTCTTCGTAAAAACGTTTTCGAAATTAAATTTGGATAAAATAGAGTAAAAAATTTCGAATGTTGTATTATACTGCGGAACAACTCAGAAAAAGTAATTTTTATAAAGTTTCGATTATAAGACGGTGAAAAAATGTACTTTGGTACTTTTTTGATTTCTTGAGTATGTAGCATTTTTATTGGGTTAATAGTGCTAAGACGTTGTCCTTTGATACTTTTCGATTTTCTAGGTTTTATCGATCACGCCCATTTCCTACGCACACTCCTTGCCAAAAATCGTAAAATTTTAAATATTTCGTAAAAGTACTTTTTTGGAAATTTTTATCCTTAGAGGGGAAATAGAGGAAAAGTAGTGTACACATTTATTTTTTATCTATTTTATAATTTAGCAAATAAATAACATTTAGAAAAGGGGACTTTTTAGAATTTCCGGTTTTAATGGTGTAAAATTGGTAAAAATTTGGTACTTTTTCGATTTCGTGAAATAATGCTCTTTTTTATTTGGAACGTACCATTCTTTAGGGGATAAAATATTAAAAAAAAGCAGACCTTAAGGAAGTTTTAATTTTTAGAGGTAAAAAATTGTTCTTTGGTACTATAAGGAAACGATCTTTGGTACTTTTTTGATTTTGTAGGTTTTATCGATCTCGCAAAACTTTTGGTAAAAATTCGTGAAATTTAAAAATCTCCGAATCTTTTCTTGGTATTAGAAACTAAAAATTTGCAATATAGTATTTCTTAGAAAGTTTCGATTCTAAGAGGGTAAAAACATGTACTTTAGTACTTTTTCGATTTGCTGAAATAATATTCATAAAAATTTTATATTTGGAATGTTTGATCCTCCAAGGGAAAAACATTCTGAAAAATATAAGGAAGTTTTAATTCTTAGAAGGTAAAAAAGGGGCAAACAAATAGTTTGGTACTTTTTCGATTTTTTAGGTTCATCGATCACGAAGGTTTCTACGCCCAAAATAATAAAATTTAAAAATGTCAGAAACTTCTCATCTGAATTCAAAATATTTCGAAAAAGACTTTTTTCCTATCCTAAGTAGGGAAAAATGGGATAAAGTGTACTTTTTCTATTCCCTGAATTAATTGTCATAGAAACATGAAATTTAAAATATAAGACTTATTAGCAAAAATCGTAAAATTTAAAAATGTCTGAAACAAAATGTTCCGAAAAAGTACTTTTTTTTGAAAAGTACTATGTTTCGAAAAAGTACTTTCCGAATTCAAAATGTTTCGAAAAGTACTTTTATAGATAGGATCCTTTAGTAAAAAATAACATTCAGAAAACGGCACTTTTTAGAATTTCAGGTTTTAATGAAGTAAAATTTTTACTTTGGTACCTTTTCTATATCCTTAAATTACAATGGTTCTAGAAATTTGGAATATAGGATTATCCTGCGAAAATCTGAAAAGGTACTTTACAGAAAGTTTGGATTGTAAAAGGGTAAAACAGTACTTTGGTACTTTTTTACCTTCATGAAATATTTTTCATAAAAATTTATATTTGGGATGTATGATCCTCCAGGGGAAGAAGCATTCTCAAAAACAAACAGAGGATAAAAAGGGGTAAAAATTGTACTTTGGTACTTTTTCGAAATTGCCAAGAAATTAAAAGTAATTTCTTGGCAATTTCGATTATAAGACGATAAAAAAGTCCAGAAATTTGGAATATAGGATTATCCTGAAAAAAAAAACTGAAAAGGTTCTTTTTAGAAAGTTTCGATTGTACAAGGGTAAACAAATGTGCTTTGGTACTTTTTTGATTTCGTGGAATATTTTTCATAAAAAAATTAGGGGGGGGGGTGAAATAAAGCCATAGGCAATAAGGCCATATGGCCTTATTTCTCAATTCAATAGGAAATAACGCCATATGGCTTTATTACCAACACGATTGAGCAATAAAGTCATATCGATTTTGCAACCAAAGTGGAAATAAAGCCATATCAGTTGAAAATTTGGATATATAAATATTTCCCCGTAAATCCTGCTACCCAAAAAAAAATATATTTAGCGAAGCCGCTAAATTAATTTATGGAGTTTGTAATCCCTAAGCCCGGCCGAAGGCCGGCTACGCAGAAAAAAAATTGTTTTGACTATCTTTAAATTAATAAACCTTAAAACTAGAGGCACCAATTTTTATTGGCAAGGTTTTTAATTTAAAGATTGTTTAACAAAAAAAGTTTTTCTGTGTTGCCGGCCTTCGGCCGGGCTTAGGGATTACAAAATCCATGCATTAAACCCACCCTCTCCGCAAAGTAAAGTTTTCTAGGGTAGCAGGCCTTTGCGCTATCAAATTTGTTGTGCCTCAAAAACCTGATGACCAAAATAGCTTTGGTTTGCAGAGAGGGTGGGTTTAATGCATGGAGTATGTAATCCCCATGCCCGGCCGAAGGCCGGCTATGCAGAAAAGTTTTATTACATAAACACAAATCATAGAAGTCGTAATTTTGACATTTCGCCCAAAAAAAATATTTTGGATTTTTTTGACAATTTTGTTTTACGAGAAATAACATTTTTAGACCTATCATTTTGGGCTATATGTCGCAGCTTGGGCGATATCACATTTACGGTTTTGGGCGATAAGACCTTGGGCGCTATGTCCGTACGCCATTTCAAACTCCATAAATTTATTTAGCGGCTTCGCTAAATATTTTTTTTTGGGTAGCAGGATTTACGTGGAAATATATTTCCACACTCTCCGCAAAATAATGATGAACATTTTTATTTATAAAATATTTAAATGAGTAACAAAGCCATATATGGCTTTATTTCCAACAGTGGTTGGTAATAACGCCATATGGCCTTATTTCTCAACTCTTTGGGAAATAAGGCCATATGGCCTTATTGCCTATGGCTTTATTTCACCCCATATGGCCATATGGCCTTATTGCCTATGGCTTTATTTCACCCCCCCCCCCCCCCCCCCAAAAAAATTATATTTGAAAAGTAGGATCCTCCAGAGGAAAAAACATTCTTTAAACAGAAAGTTCTAATTTTTAGAGGGTAAAAAATTGTTTGGTACTTTTTTGAATTTCCAATTCTATGTGGGCAATTTTAATGGCTTTAAAATATGAACTTTGGTACTTTTTCTATCCCCTGAAATAATTGTCATAGAAACTTGAAAATTTATAATGTAGGAACCTTCAGTAACAAAAAAAAACATTCTGAAAGCAAGACCATTAAAAAGTGTAACTTCTGAATTTAATGGGGCATAAATGGCAAAAATTGTTACTTTGGCACATTTCTATCTTTTGAAATAATAGTTCGAGAAACTTGAAAAAATTCTAACATAAGTTCTTTTTAGAAAATTTCTATCGAAAAGGGTGCAATATTGTACTTGGGTATTTTTTCAATCTCCTAAAATAATGGTCGCAAAAAGGGAACTTTTTTGGAATTCTGTTTTTAATGAGTTAAAAATGGTAACAAATAGTGATTTGGTACTTTTTCTACCTCCCAAATAATGCTTGTAAAAACTTGAAATTTGAAAGTTGTATCATTCAGTAAAAAAATGCATTTTCTTTTTTTTTTGGGAGGGGGAAATTTCCTCTCGAATATGTGTTTCAAAATTCATTCTTATGCTGTTTGCGCTAAAGAAATATAAGTTTATGAATATTTAAAAAAAAATTATTCCACGCCCATAAAAGGGGGGCGGACCAAAAAACGACATTCTTTGGGTTCAAATGCAGGACTTTGAACTTCTTGTAGCATAAAAATGTTGCATTTGTTAAACAAAAATACAAAAAATCATGTAAAAAAATTGTGTTTTTCAGAGGTTGGTTTAGTTCTTCAAGGGGGAACTTTTTTCCCCCTGGTCCGATTTTGTTCATTTACGAACTTAACCTGCCTAGTCTAGCTCTTTTATTTTGGACTGCATCGTGTTAACTACAGACGGACAGACGGATGGACGGACGGACATCGCTAGAATGTCTTAGAATCGATCACTGATCATAAATATATATACTTTATGGGGTCCTAGACCGATATTTTGATGCGTTATACACGGAATGACAAAGTGAGTATTTACCTCTGTTTACTAAAAGAGTAAACAGAGGTAAAAATTGTACTTTAATACATTTTTTACGATTTTCTAAAGTATTGATCTAATGCTTGAAATGTTGATTCTAGGATCATTCAGCAAAAAATATTTAGAAAAAAAAGGTTTTTGAAAAATTTTGATTCTAAGGGGCCAAAAAGGGGTACAAGTGCAAAATATTTCCTTTTTATAAGTATTAAACTAAATACCACAGAATCTCAATATTTTTTTTTAACGCGTGTAGAATAAAACTTCATAAAACAAAATGAAATGGAACAGAGAATGGAACAATGAATGTCATGGATTGGAATAATGAACGACATGGAATGAAGTTTTTTTGTTTCACTAAAACTTTTTGTTCATTTAAACTTTTTTTTACTGATATTTATTCACTCTTAGTTATTTCACTCAATTAATTTTTCACTCAAAATTTGGTTTTATTCAAAATTTCCTAATTTCGGAAAAAAGAAGTAAAAAAATCTTTAACATTTTTTGCTAATAAGAAAGCTTCATAACATCCATGTAACGATTCCCCGGTGTAATTTAAAAACAACAACCTGCTTCTCTATTCGATATGATTTTCCTGTCAAATACTTTCTCACGAAATAATTTAATTTACTGTCAAAAAAACTTTGTGCACTATCCCATTTCAATATGTTGAAATCATTCCAAAAAAAAAAAAAATTCACACAATTGATATATCTTCCCCATATCATTTGTGATACAATTTAATGTTGACATTTTTATGTTATTCTCATAAAATTTTAATATAATTTTTTGCACAATTTTCACACGCTAGAATCACCAGTTTGATTAACAATTATTCGCAATTTTTAACAAGTGTAACGGAAATTGATTTGTCATTTCACAACCACATTATACAAACAGAGAGATAAAAACAACCACCACCTTCACGCTAAGGACCTGCTTTGTTGGAACACAAATATATGTGTGTGTGGCACATATGAAATGACATTAGTGATCCCTAAAGGATTTGAATGCCTTTTTTCATTTTTTTGTATTTCCGTAACGCATACGCATCATCAAATTCAATAATTGCCATAACAAGTGTAATTTTTTATTGAATTATACATGTACAGAAATTAATGTGGAGTTGGAGAAGGATGCGAAATGGTGGGAGTTTTTTCTTTTCTTTTAAAGGAATAGATAATGGTACATTATACATAATTTATTTTTTTGTAGCAAGTACCGGACGGGCGGTACTTCGATGTCGGTATGAAATCAGGAAATTTTGAGTGAAAAATAATTTAGTGCAAAATATTATGAGTGAAAAAAAAATTTCGTGGAAAATTAAGTTTGAAGAAAAACAGTTTGACAAAATGATGTAATAAAAATGTTAGTGAAAATTTTTTTGAGAACCAAAATTCTCTTATTTCGTTCACTGGTCCATTCCATTTCGTCTCCCATTCCATTTCGCTCCAAGTTCCAATTTATTTTGTTACATCTAGGTCTCATATGGAACGCGTTAAAAAATTGTAGAGTCTTTAATCCAATATATATAAAAAGTACCATTTTACCCCACTTTTACCAAATTGTTACCCCTTTTGGATCCACACCATTTACAGATGCAGTTACAAAAAAATCATTCTAATTTGAAAACTCTTCTTGTAATTCCAAAATTCCATTTTTAATTGGAGAATTGCATTTGTAGTTCGACAATATCAATTTTAATTCAAAAAATATCAAAAACAAGTGAGAGTGTTAAATTTGGCAGTGCCGAATCATTTATACCCTCCAAAATGTAAAAAAAAAAATCGTATTTTTTGGGGAAATTGGAGCACCTTCCCATATAAATATACCAAATTTTTCATTTTTTTTTAACAAAAACACAAAAAAACATGTAAAAAAGAGTATTTTTTCAGAGGTTGGTTCAGATCTTCGAGGGGGAATTTTTCCCTCTGGCCCGATTTTGCCCATTCACGAACTTAATCTGCCTATGAACATTAGACATATTTTTGCAAAACTTCAGGAGTCTAGCTGTTTTATTTTGGACTTCATCGTGTTATCTACTGACAGACGGACGGACAGACAGACGGACATTCATAAAATGTCTTAGAATCGATCATGGATCAATAATATATGGGGCATTCCATGTCAAATCGGACACCTTTACAAATTTTTTTTTTTTGATTTTCCCAATTTGTCAACAGTTTTTAGTACCCTTCGAAAACTTCTTCGTGGTAAATTTTCAGATTTTTTTGATGACCCGTTCAAAAGATATCGATTTTTTTAAAATTACTTCTTTTACTCATAACTTCTTCAATAATAGTCCAAATTTCAATTTTTTTTATCAAAATTTTTGATTTTTTGCGTACTTTTTAAAAAAAATACCAAAAAATTCTTAAAAGCGCTCTAGTATGCGATTTTTAAGTTTTTAAATTTAAATCTCATTTTTGAAAATGTTTGTACTCTTCGACTTTTTTGAAATTTTTTTGTGTAAACTTCTATCGATTCTACAAATTTTTTGTCCAGGAGGATCGTGGGATAACAATTATTACTTTTTTTTACATTTTTTGAAAAATTTTTATTGTAATTTTCCAAGCTTAAAATCATTTCTACTGCTCCAATGGTGCATCATAGCAAGGTCCTTTATAAGACCGACCGCCATTAATTTTTACGTCTTAACATTTCTTTGGAACAAACTAATACCCTATCTCCAATTTCTAAGGGGGCTCCCACACAAAACTACATTTTTTTAAATTTGCTCCAACCGCTCTAACTGCCCATATAGTGCCCTCAGAGCAACAAAATGTATGACCGACCCACAATATTTTTTTTTTTTTCAAAAGATATCGAATTTTTAAAAATTGGTAGTTTGTTCCTTTACTCAAACTTCTTTTACTCATAACTTCTTCACTAATGGTCCAAATTTCAATTTTTTTTTTCAAAATTTTTATTTTTTACGTACTTTTAAAACAAAAAAAATCCAAAAAAATTTTTAAAAGCGCTCTAGTATGCGATTTTTAAGTTTTTAAATTTAAATCTCATTTTTGAAAATGTTTGTACTCTTCGATTTTTTTGAAATTTTTTTGTGTAAAACTACTATCGATTCTACAAATTTTTTGCCCAGGAGGATCGTGGGATAACGATTATTACTATTTTTTAAAATTTTTTGAAAAAATTTTATTGTAATTTTTCAATCTTAAAATCATTTCTACTGCTCCAATGGTGCATCATAGAGGGGTCCTTTATTAGACCGACCGCCATTAATTTTTACGTCTTAACATTTCTTTGGAACAAACTAATACCCTATCTCCAATTTCTAAGGGGGCTCCCACACAAAACGACATTTTTAAAATTTTGCTCCAACCGCTCTAACTGCCCTAATAGTGCCCTTAGAGCAACAAAATGTATGACCGACACACAATATTTTTTTTTCAAAAGATATCGAAAAATTTTTAAAAGCGCTCTAGTATGCGATTTTTAAGTTTTTAAATTTAAATCTCATTTTTGAAAATGTTTGTCCTCTTTGATTTTTTTGAAATTTTTTTGTGTAAAACTCCTATCGATTCTACAAATTTTTTGCCCAGGAGGATCGTGGAATAACGATTATTACTATTTTTTAAAATTTTTTGAAAAAATTTTATTGTAATTTTCCAATCTTAAAATCATTTCTACTGCTCCAATGGTGCATCATAGAGGGGTCCTTTATAAGACCGACCGCCATTAATTTTTACGTCTTAACATTTCATTGGAACAAACTAATACCCTATCTCAAATTTCTAAGGGAGTTCCCACACAAAACGAAATTTTTTAAAATTTGGTCCAACCGCCCTAACTGCCCTAATAGTGCCCTCAGAGCAACAAAATGTATGAACGACCCACAAAATTTTTTTAGTCTTAACATTTTCTCTGAACACACCTACCCTCTATCTCTAGTTGTTAAGGCGGTCCCCATACAATTTTTATTATTTTTTGAAAATTTGTTTTATTTAGTCAGCTTTTACCGGTCCAATGGTGCGACAGAGAGTGGTCATTAGTGAGATCGACCCCCATTTATTTTTACCCTACAACGTCTTTTTTTAAATATACCTACGCCCTATCTCCACTCCCTAAGTATATCTTTTGAACGGGTCATCAAAAAATTTTGAAAATTTACCACGAAGGAGTTTTCGAAGGGTACTAAAAACTGTAAGCAAATTGGGAAAATCTAAAAAAAAAAAAATTCAAAGTGTCCGATTTGACATGGAATGCCCCATATATACTTTATGGGGTCCCGACCGATATTTCGATGCGTTACAAACGGAATGACAAAGTGAGTATACCCCCATACTGTGGTTGGAGGGTATAAAAAGTGATCAATGGATTTTTTTCGAATGGCATCTATTTAATTTGATCTATTTAAATTTACAATTGATCTTTTTCGAATTACAGTTGATCTTTTTCGAATAACAATTAATCTTTTTTAAATTACAATTAATATTTTCCGAATTACAATTGATCTTTCTCGAATTAAAATTAATCTTTTTCGAATGACAATTGATATTTTTCGAATTGCAATTGATCTTCAACGAATTATAATTGATTTTTCTCGAATAACAATTGAACTTTTACGAATTACAATTGACCTTTTACGAATTACAATTGATCTCTTACGAATTTTAATTGATCTTGTATGAATTACAATTGATCCTTTTCGAATTACAATTGATCTTTTTCGAATTACAATTGGTCTGTTTCGAATTACAATTGAAATTTTTCGAATTGCAATTGATCTTTGATGAATTACAATTGATCTTTTACGAATTACAATTGATCTTTTTCGAATTACAATTGATCTTCAACGAATTACAATTGATCTTTTACGAATTACAATTGATTTTCAACGATTTACAATTGGTCTTTTTCGAATTACAATTGATCCTTTTCGAATTGCATTTGATCTTTTACGAATTACAATTGATCTTTTACGAATTACACTTGGAATCTTCGAATTACAAATGGAGTATTCGAATTACAAGAAGAATCTTCGAATTACAAATGTAATCTTCGAATTACAAATGTAATCTTCGAATTACAAATAGAATTTTCAAATTACAAGTAGAATCTTCAAGTTACAATTGATCATTTACGAATTACATCTGTAAATGGTGTAGAACCTTTTCGCGTCTAAGATTTTGGCACAATCGGCTACCGACTCTTTCCGGTGCCGACTCTTTCCGGTGCCGATTGAACGCCAATTACTGAACGCTTCCTATCTAGATCTGACTTCATTTTTGCACGTCTGGTTAAACCACCACTTGTGTTTCGAGAGGAGCAAGTATTTTCACTTCATACTTTTAAGGGTGGGAAGTGAGAAAGAGGTCGAGAATGTTCCGCGAATACCCTTTAACATACTCATACACAAGATCGTTATGCGCGGCGAAAAGATCCGCGTATTGGCCCTCAGGAGTTGTTTGGCTCTAATGTCGAATCCAAGATGAGTTGTGGATATTAAAATAACCAGCAACCACGATTTTACTAATCGGGCAACTCTCAAGGATTTTTGAAATTGAATCGAAAAGGGCATCGAAGTCATCAAGGGATTTAGATCATTCCCTGTTTGGACTTCTACAAAGAAATCCGAAGTGCAATATAAGTGACCTGATCTGGAATTTAACCCAAAGAGAGCTAAATTCCTTATCATTACAGCTCAACTGTTCCTGATACTGGTACACTACATTTAAGTATTAAAGTACAATTTTTTTAGCTTTTTACCATGGTTGGTTACCGTTACCCTTATTATACCGTTACCGATTCAAAACCCTTTCAAATCGAATACCGTTACCGTTACCGATACCGCTAAAAATATTTTTAAAATACCGTTACCCTTACCGTTACCGTTATAATTATTAGAAGTTACCGGTATTGTACCGGTATTCAAAATTTTACTGTTTTAAGGGATTTTAACGAACAAAAAAAATTAAATTAAATTGCTAACATAATTTTAAATTTATAATTTGCAAATTATCATAAAATAAATGACAAAAATAATAATCATATCAAATCTATACTGGTTTTTGGGTCTATAAAATATTTTTAGCTTTCAGCTCTATCTTTTTTAAAATTTTTAACTAAATTAATAATACCGGTACGTACCGGTTTGGTTGGTTCGGTACCGGTACATACCGTTACCGAAACGATTTGAAAACACTTACCGTTACCTTTACCGAAATAAATAAAAATTAGATACCGTTACCGTTACCCTTACCGTTATTCGTTTCGGTAACCAACCTTGCTTTTTACCCTATTAAAATCGGAATTTTCAAATGGTACTTTTTTTGGTTGAAGGATACCAGCGACACATTTCAAGTTTCTTTGACCTTTTTTTTTCAGGAGAATTAAAATAGTACCAAAGTAAATATTACCACATTTGCTACCTAAGAATTGGAATTTCAAAAAAAAATTCTTTATTTTAAATGTATTTTCCGTCGGAGGATCCTAATTTAAATTTTCTAGGACCATTATTTCTAGAAATATAAAAAGTACCAAAGTGTGTACTTTTTTAACCCCTTCGGATTTTTTCTTAAGTAACGCAAAAAAAAAGTTTTTTGCTAGACGTTGGAGTATGAAAATTAATATTAATTTTTGTCAAAAGTTTTTATACGCATAAATTTCCAGTCAAAAAGAAATTTTCAAAAATTCTTATATTAACCTTTTCTTTTTTTATTTTGAATTAATTTAACCTCAAACCTAATTGTCATTATTAATCATTTATTAAGTGTCTTAACCCGTTCCATAAATTTGTATTGTTATTTTTAAAAGTTTAAACAATTTTTTGTACAAAAAAAAAAACAGAAAAGTTCAGTCACTTGTTATTAAATGTAGAAAAAATTAACCATAATTACATTTTAATCATTTCGAGTGCTGCTCTGAGTATTTTTTTTTTTTGCAACTTGTCTGCTGCTTGGCACGTTAATGCCAAAAGACTTTAACCACACCATCCTAGTAATTGGGGTATGAGTTTTATGGTATTAATAATCCAAACCGAATATGCTCAATTAGGGGTTGATTTTTCAAAAAAAAAATATGTTTTTAATATTTACACGTACATCAATATTTAACCACAAATTAAAACAGTAGCAGACTAACCGCAATTTTTTTTTTTTATTTTTGGAAAAATTAAATATACAACAATAAAGAGTAACTCATATTCAATGACGAGCTACATTTTACTATATTATTTATGATTAACAAAAAAAATGTAAAACTTTTTAACAAAATTTTTAACATCTGTCAAAATTTTATAATTGACAGTCATGTATTTAATCATTTAAAGTTAGCTTAAAAAAAAAGTTATCATAAACTCTTTTTAATTTGTTTAAATGTTAAAAAAAAATCAAATTGCTCCAAATTAAGTTTAATTTTGTAAAATTAAGGTTTGGTTAGAAGTGGCTAACAATGTGCATAAAATCTTAGAGAGGGTATCCCTGCCCCTCGGTTAGGTTGGATGGGCGTTCTCCATTTGGCGAATTCACTCGAAGGCCATAAGGCCCATTGTGATGCCCTTACTTGTTATTTCCCTATTTTCCCTCTGATACAAAGTAATACATCTTAAACCTGCCTGATTCCTCAAGGTTTTCTGTTAGAGACACCGTTTAGGTAATCCAGGTCATCGAAAAATCTTTCCCCCAAATTCTTAAGGCGGCTTCTCATCAGACTCGGAAATTCACATAGCAAGTGCTTCACTGACTCCTTCTTCTCCACTTCCCCACAACTTCTACAATAGTCCTTATCAGAAATTCCAACACGCACACTCAAAATATTTTGTAGGCAAAAACAAATGAAAAACACACTTAAAACAAGTGAATAAACAATTGAAAACCATCCCAGTAATTATTCATTTGTTTTAACAAACATCAACATTTATTTTTTACTGTTGACAAAATTTTTTTTTCACTCTTTTTTACCAACAAATTCGAAAAAAATAACCAACAAAAACAATATAAATTAATGATAGTTCTGTTATTTTTA
This sequence comes from Pegoplata infirma, assembly GCA_963921195.1. Classification (NCBI taxonomy): domain Eukaryota; kingdom Metazoa; phylum Arthropoda; class Insecta; order Diptera; family Anthomyiidae; genus Pegoplata; species Pegoplata infirma. Next base: position 22,709,236 of record OY992537.1, read on the forward strand.
CCAACAAATTTCAAAAAAATAACCTACGAAAACAATAAAAATTAATGATTTCGTAAGTATTTTTTTACAATTTTTTATTGAAATATTTTTTAATAAAATTTTTGGGGAATCGATCCCGCAATCAACTACATTCTGGCCAGATTCTCTACCCATCGTGCCAAAGTCACTTGATACAAACATGTTTTTATATTTCTATAAATAATTTTTTCATTTTTTTCTACAAAAAAATAACTGACTTGTGTAGGTAAAAACTAATGATATTTCATTAAAAAATACCAACAATTTAAAAAAAATTACTTACACAAATCATTAAAAATCAAAAGAATAATCAGTAGTTTTTACTTACAGAACAAAAATAAATGACTTTAAAAATTAAATGTTAATGAAAGTCTTTATTTTTTAGTGTGTTATTTTTGAAACAAAGGACTGAAGTAGTCATTAATAAAATGTGAACATCAAACAAATGTTTTTTCTTTTAAAAACGACTAAACGGAAAATTTTTTAAATAAACTACAAACAGTTAATGACATAATTTTTTGAGTGCAGCCATTTGGCGAATTGTACAGTGTCTTGTAAGTACTCCCACTAATAAGCTAACCGTCTATTTACGAAAAGTAAGACAAATTTTTGTCCTCTTAAGGTTTGGCAGTGGCCACAGGGTACACGATATCTTGCACGTAGTCAGTGATATCCACCTATCCTCAGATATCTTATCTATTTCGTTTATCAATTTCACTATAGGAACCAAGATGTCAAGCTTTAACTTCATATAGTCGGTTAAGACCGACCATATAATAGGTACCCTACACCAGTGTTTTCCAAAAAATGGGACCCAAGTCCCAACATGGATCCAAATAGACCTATCTCTTTTTAGATATTTAATTAGTGTAAAAACACATACAAACGTAATTTGCGTGAAATAGACATCCCCTCAATATCGGCGGAGTTTTTATATGGGAACTAAATCCACAAAAGTTCCAATTACAATCAGATTTAATAAGGTTACCAAGTTCAAGTTTAACAGCCACAAACAAAATTATAACATAAAATTTCCAATTTTCATGAATTTTGAGAAATTTATATAAATATCGGGATTGCATTAATCTGTCAGTAAATATCTTTACTGACAGATTAATGCAATCGGATGGTGTGGGAGCTAGTTTCACGATACTGAAACTAGACCAACACTTATTTTTTAATTTACCCGTAGACTCTAGACATGTCCTTAATCGTTCAATTGAGTGAGCGCTCATTTTCGTTCATTTCAGATAAAAGACCTAGTTCGTTCATCTAGTTCAATCGCTCTTTTGTGGTCTTCGTTCGACAGTTCGTGAACAAATCATTTTAATCATGTCTGTTCGTCGATCATCTTGTTTAAATCGGTCAGTTTTTGTTTTCGTTCAACAGTTCGTGAACGAATCATTTTGATGATGTCTGTTGTTTTGGATTTCGTTCAAAAAATACAAGAATGTTGAATAAAAACACAAATTTAAAAAAAAACATACAATTTTTGGAAAAAAACATAAATGCTGAGAAAGCGTGCCAAAAGAGAAGTGAAAACTAACGCCTAATTACAAAATGAACGACAGAACTGAAAGATCAAAATGAAATATGGACCAATTGAGCTAAATGAACGAAAGACCTAAAAGAGCGGAAATGAACGAACTAGATAAACCGCACAGTTAAGTGAATAGTTCAATTGGACTAGTTCGTTCGTGAACGACTTACCTCTAGTAGACTCGAGTATCTTTCATGCTGCGATAGCTGCTTTACCAAAAGCTGTGGAATACCTGAAACGTTTAAAGCAATTCGCAATGAAGGTCAATGTATTTAGTTTACATCGATAAGTGGAAAAAGTTTTGCGGTATCGCTATGGACCAACTAAGTCAACTAAGTCTAAGTTTTTTTTTTTTGGGGCATCTGCTAGCTGTCTTCTTAGTCCTAGTTTACTCGACCGCTGAATACACTCTAAAAATTGCTTGTAAAATTACTACTATAAAGTGGGTAAATTTTTATGTAAAATAACACACAACGAGTAAAATTGAGCACGAAGTGTTTAAAATTTTAGTTTACACACAAATATTTGAATATTACGCACATTAGATAGTATTTTTTGTGTTGACATACAAATTTGTAAAAAAATAAACACTTTAATTTTAAAATTACACATTTTATGTGTATGGTAAGCATTTAATGTTTAAATTTTAAATATTGAACATTTAATGCGTAATATAAAAACAAAAATTGAAATTGTCAAAGCAAATTAAAAAGGAAAATAAAAGCAGAAAATTTGTTAATTTCTCTATTGAAATAAAATAACGAGAAAAAATGCAATAAAACACGAAAATACTTTAAATAGAGATAAGATAACACTGTGCTACAAAAGACCAAAAATAAAATATGCAGGGGTTCTCATATGAAAATTCGGGTTGGTTGGAGTCCATAGAGTACTGATATACTCATAGTTTTTCTGGATCACTTCGTTAAGTACGTTTTTTATTGGCAAATGTGTTGAAAAACGGCAATTCTTAAATTACAATTTTAAAAAATTATTACTTTGTTAATGTGCAACCGATTTTCGATTTTATGGATTTTTTTGAAAGGTATAAGTCATACATTAAAAAAAAACAAAAATATTAAAAATCGATCAAGAATTGGCTGAGATACGATCGTTTAAGTTAAAAAAACCCCAATTTTTTGAAAAATTTGTCAAATTCTTTATACTCTAAGTTGAAAGTGCATCATTAAACATTTTTTTTTTATTTTTGTAAAAAAGTATAGTAAAGTAGCTTTCCAAAACACCAAAAAACATAACAATCGGTTGAAAAATGAATAAGTTATGCTAAGTTTTGTGATAGGAGATTTTTAATTTTTTTCAGAAATACTTGAAATTCAGGTATTATTCATAAATCTTATTGCTAGTAGTAATTTTATGTGCCTATGCATATAAACAAGAGATGGTAACATAATTAGATTTGTGCGTGATTGACACATGATCACAAGTGAGCGTGATTGAAAATCAATTTTACTCACGTGGTTGTGAGTGAGTGTCAGTGTGAGTTGAATAAAAGAAATGGGCGTGTCAGTTGCTTGTAAATCCCATTTATAATTTTTTGGTTTTGTTTGAAAAATATGAGTGTTACTTCTTAAACAAAAAAAATATTGAGAATAGGTTGAAAATAGGCTCGTTTAAGTAAAAAACCTTTTTTGAAAAGTTATACCTGCAACATTTTTATGACAGAAAAAGTTGTGCGTTTGCAAACATTTTTGAAACGAAATTGGTAAAGTTGTGGGATCATTTGATGGAAATTTTACCTATTTATAAATAAACGTATGAGGCATTCCACACCAAATATCCATCAAAAAAAAACATGTGTAACGTAAGTTTCTGAACAGGTTGTATGAATAGCCCTATATGGAGCTAAGAAAATTGCGTTTTTGGTTTTTAAATTTTTCAAAAACTTGGCTTTGGAGGCGTGATCAAATATTGGAAAAATGGTCAAATTTGTTTTGAGTTATCTTGTTTAAATATTTATTAAATTAAAACGGTATGCACCACAATCTAAAACATCGATTAAAATTTTTTTTTTTTGGAAAATTTTCCGAACCCGTTCTGAAATTTTCCATTTTTTAAAAAAGTCAATTAATCAAAAAATCCGGCCACTTTTTTTTAAGTTTTGATGTTTGTCTATCCACACAAATAAATTCAGACACATGTTTTTTTGAGAAAATCGCATTTGAATATTAATTTTCATAACAATTTTGTAATTTGCTTGTATTTTCTTGTTTCAACGTAGCGAATGAGTATTAAATATTTGCATAAATGTTACTCATACGCTACGTTGAAACAAGCAAATTACTAAATTGTTATGAAATTCAAAATTCAAATGCGATTTTCTCGAAAAAAAAAAAACAAAAAACACATTACTGAATTCTTTTGTGTGGATAGTAGAGATGGGCACATGAGCAGATTAGAGCGCGATTCACGTGATTCACGCGTGAGTGTGATTGAATTCCATTTTACTCACGTGATTGTGAGTGAGTGTGAGTGAAGACAAAAATTGCGTGAGTGAGGTTGCGTGAGTAAGATTTTTGCGTGCGTGAGTGAGTGTATTTTTTTGCGTGAGTTTGCGTGATTTATTTTCTTTTCATATTTGCTTTCGTACCAAAAAAGCAACAAAAAAGTTGTAAAATTTGACTTAATTTAAGATTTCGTCCGAAAAAAAGCAAAACGAAGATGTAAAATTTCGCTGAACTTTAAATTTTGCGAAAATTTTGAAAGATTTTAGAAATTTTAGTTTTTTAAATTTTTTTTTGTATAAATAAGAGTTTCGTGAGTGTGAGTCAACGTGAGTGTGAGTGAAGCTTGCGTGAGTGCACGTGAGTGTGAGTTGTATTAAATTTACTCACGGGATTGTGCGTGAGTGTGAGTAGAAAAAATATTCTCGTGAGTGAGTGTGCGTGATTCAAAAATTCCTGTCGTGAGCGTGAGTGATTGTGAGTCAAAAGTCACTCACGTGCCCATCTCTACTTGTGATCATGTGGCAATCACGCACAAATCTATTTATATTACCTTCTCTTTTATATGCATAGGCACATAAAATTACTACTAGCAATAAGATTTATGAATAAGTAATACCTGAATTTCAAGCATTTCTGAAAAAAATTAAAAATGTCCTATCACAAAACTTAGCACAACTCATTCATTTTGTAACCGATTGTAATGTTTTTTAGTGTTTTGGAAAGCTACTTTACTATACTTTTTTACAAAAATAAAAAAAAAATTGTTTAATGATGCACTTTCAACTTAGAGTATAAAGAATATGACAAATTTTTCAAAAAATTGGGTTTTTTTTAACTTAAACGATCGTAGCTCAACCAATTCTTGATCGATTTTTAATATTTTTGTTTTGATTAAAAGGTATGACTTATGCCTTTCAAAAAAATCCATAAAATCGAAAATCGGTTACACATTAACAAAGTAATAATTTTTTAAAATTGTAATTTAAAAATTGCCGTTTTTCAACACATTTGCCAATAAAAAACGTACTTAACGAAGTGATCCAGAAAAACTATGAGTATATCAGTACTCTATGGACTCCAACCAACCAGAATTTTCATATGAGAACCCCTGCATATTTTTGGTGTAGCACAGTGTAATTATAACTAACAATATTTTGCTGCATCATATGCCATAATAAAATTAAAAGAAACTGATAAGAAGCGTTAAAATACATCTGAAACCTAGAAATTTGGAGCATCTACAAAAGATCATATTTTTCAAAAAATGTTTGCCAATCTTAAACTAGAAAGGTAAGTACACAAAGAAAATTGTGAAAAGTTTTATTATAAAAAAAGGATTTAAAATGTTTTCTTTAAAAAATATCTCTATGTAAGATTCTGATGATAATATTTTTTATAAAAATTTCTAAGATTCATAGAGACTTTTTCAAAAATAAAAATTACTCAGATTTTTCTATAGAAAAAATATCTCAGATTCTGAGAATTTTTCTATAGAAAAAATGTCTTTTTTTTCTGTAGAAAAAATGTTTCAGATTCTGAGAATTTTTCTGTAGAAAAAATGTCTCAGATTCTGAGAATTTTTCTATAGAAAAAATGTCTCAGATTCTGAGAATTTTTCTATAGAAAAAATGTCTCAGATTCTGAGAATTTTTCTATAGAAAAAATGTCTCAGATTCTGAGAATTTTTCTATAGAAAAAATGTATCAGATTCTGAGAAGTTTTCTTTAGAAAAAATGTCTCAGATTCTGAGAATTTTTCTTTAGAAAAAATGTCTCAGATTCTGAGAATTTTTCTATAGAAAAAATGTCCCAGATTTTAAGAATTTTTCTATAGAAAAAATGTCTCAGATTCTGAGAATTTTTCTATAGAAAAAATGTCTCAGATTCTGAGAATTTTTTTATAGAAAAAATTTCTATAGAAAAAAGTCTCAGATTCTGAGAATTTTTCTATAGAAAAAATGTCTCAGATTCTGAGAATTTTTCTATAGAAAAAATGTCTCAGATTCTGAGAATTTTTCTATAGAAAAAATGTCTCAGATTCTGAAAATTTTTCTGTAAAAAAAATGTCTCAGATTTTGAGAATTTTTCTGTAGAAAACATATATCAGATTCTGAGAATTTTTCTATAGAAAAAATATCTCAGATTCTGAGAATTTTTCTATAGAAAAAATATCTCAGATTCTGAGAATTTTTCTATAGAAAAAATATCTCAGATTCTGAGAATTTTTCCATAGAAAAAATATCTCAGATTCTGATAATTTTTCTATAGAAAAAATATCTCAGATTCTGACAATTTTTCTATAGAAAAAATATCTCAGATTCTGACAATTTTTCTATAGAAAAAATGTTACAGATTCTGAGAATTTTTCCATTGAAAAAATATCTCAGATCATGAGAAGTTTTCTATAGAAAAAAATGGCTCAGATCATGAAAATGTTTCTATAGAAAAAATGGCTCATATCCCAAGAAATTTTCGATAGAAAAATTATATCAGATTTTGAAAATATTCCTATAGAAAAAATGTCTCAACTTCTGAGCATTTTTATAAAGAAAAAATGTTTCAGATTCTGAGAAATTTGTTTTATAAAAAAAATTCTCAAAATTTGAGACAATTTTTCTATAGAAAAAATCTCAGAATCTGAGATAATTTTTTTATAGAAAAATTCTCGGAATCTGAAACATTTTTCTATAGAAAAGGAGAGATGAATTTCATAGTAAAATATACTATTAACTTATTTACATTTTTATTTACTTTTAGATGAAACAACAATTCATAAAATCAAAACTCAGATTCCAAATCCCAATTCTTGAAGAGAGGACTTTCTTTCAAAAACACAGTGGAATATCTTTTAGAGGAAATTAAGTAACAAGAAATTGAGAATATTAAAGATCACGGACTTAGAAGTTTTGTTAAGATTTTGTTTATTTTTAAAATGCTTTCCTCAAAAAGTATAAAAGTGATAATGTTTAATAATAAATGTTTATCATCTTTTAGATAGCGTATTTAATAATACTTTAATTTATTATTTTTCCCTTGTTTGTTTTAGTTTTAATATTAAGCAATCTATTACAAAATTATGTTCGTGTTAATATATTTTTGCAATTTATATTTTTTTGACTATTGTAGAAATAAAAACTATGAAAATAACAAAATGCATTTTTTGGATTTATTTTCTATAGGAATAAAAAAAAAATCAATTTTGAACATTTTATATGCATTTTTACACACATTCTGAAGATTTTTAGACACAAATATTTTAAAATTACACACTTTGTGTGTACTGCTACAGAATTTGGTAAGCAGTTAACTTGTAGGTGTACACACAAAATGTTTAATAGTTGTACACACTTTGTGTGCAAATGTTGAAATTTAAACACATAGAGTAATTTTACCCACTTTATTGTAGGAGAACAGTTACCTACAATAAAGTGGGTAAAATTCAACAAAATTTTATAAGAGTGTATGGTACCCCAATCTGCCTTAACAGGCACCATGTAAAGCCACCATGCGGATTGACACCCAGCTGAATACCACAATGAGATTAATTTCAGGGACCTTAAAGGTGACACCCACTGAATAGCTCCCAATGCTTACAAATCTCCAACCACCTCATCTAAGAAGAAGAGAAGCCCTTCATCGGGAGTAAATAAAATTAGCACTAACCCCAACATACCGCTATACTTTGATCTCTATAGTCGCTATGGTCCAAGGTTGAAAGTCGCTATGAACCAAAGTTGAAATCGAGACACCCTCCTATACTTCTAGCTAAACAATTTCATGAGGACCGCATGGTCAACATAGTGGAATAACTTAGGACGAAGTAGTCCCTTATTTAGTACTGATAAACGAGACACAGAGTTTAATCTTCCCTTTAAGTCTTGGTGTAAATTAAACCGCCTTCGCACCTCCACTGACAGAACAATGGAATCCCTAACGAAATGGGGACTTGCTGATGACTCCAGCCGTCCTTGTGGCTATCCATCTCAATCGGTAGCCCACAAAATATATAGCTGCCCAGTATATTTTTCATATACACCATTCCATATACGGCTAGTTCGACCGAGAAAAGAATTTTCTCTGTAATGTGTTTTGCGATACATTAGACAGTCGACAACGAACGGATGTGATCCGCTGGAAAGGCGAGTACTACGGCTATGCACACATGCCTCAACGATTAGAAATTGTATGCCATTTTCGGTCGGATATAGGCGGTATAAATAGTGAGGAAATCAGATAGAGTGAAGTATTTCTAACACTGTATTAAGAAACCAAGACACTTGAATGTCTTTTTCGACATTTGAAAAACATGTTGGTTTAAACGAACATTATATTGGATCTTCATGCCCAGAACATCAAGAGTTTCTGATTCCTCAATAGCTATACCACCCATGGATTCATAACCCTAGTAAAAATATTATGCTAATTTTACTAAATAGATCTAATTTGATCCGTAAAATGGTTGTATCAAATAATATCTAATTGTATTACTTTAGATAAAAAAATATAAAAATTAATACAATTTGATCCTGAATTTGGTCAAATCTAATTAGATCAAATTGATCTTATAATATCTATTTTTATATAATTTGATGAGCAAAACCAAAATACGAATCTAATCATATATGGAGCAATATAAAGTGGATCAACCGTATCAAAGTGATAGATAAAATTTTATATAAATTTATACGGAAGCATATTAACTCATATAAGATTGTATCAAATTATATATGATTAGACCAGAAAATTTTTACTCTGGAATGACGCTTATTTCAAAATCCGTCAGTGGGTCAACATACAACATTGGGTCATACGAGGATTGAAATCGAGCATATTCGCGAGACTGTCGGAGGTTGTTGTTAGGTCATGGTTGAGTGTGTCATTCTTGTTCTGCCTCATAGCTCATGACAAATGTTGCTGTTTTCTGCGAAAGAATAGATAAATTGCTAGTAAGACCCAGAAGGTCATTAAGAAAAATAAGAAAAATTGAAGGAGAAAGAAGAGTCACCAAACGCAATAATCTTCGAAACCGTGCACCGTGCCACACACGATCAAGAGCCTTGAAAATATCTAGAGCAACCACTTTGCTTTCAACAAATTGGTGAATAGATAGAACGACTCCAACGTTTCGAAAGAAACGCTAACAGATCTCCCGTAGAACTACTTCTACGAAAGCCATACTAAAGTGAATTAGACTCCAGATAATTTACCAGGTTGTACCTCATAGTGTTCTTCATGACTTTCAAGATCGTAGAGCAAATTGCTTTTCAGGGTTTGTAGCCTCACCCTATTTTGGGATTGGCTGAACGTTAGCCACCTTTCAGCAAGTGGGAACGGAATCGCATTTCCTAATCCCCCTGGTTCTAGCTTGAGATGGGGATTTCCAAAGACAGACAGACGAACAGGCAAAAAAAAACAGACGGCTATTGATAGAATATCTTAAAATCTATCAAGAAAAAATATTCGATAATTTTTCGATAAACTTTGGTGGTCGGTTTTGTGGCGGTGATTTATATTTATTCATAACAGAGACTATGGATCATAATTCCCGAATCGAATCAAAATTACATTACCCGCGAAATTTAATCGGTTTCCCTATCAAGCAATACACTGTCCTTTTTTCTTCGAATAGTTCTATGTCACAAAGAGTGTGACTCCTTCAAACGGAAGGCCAATTTCGTTGCCGTGCTCCTAATGATCATATCGAAATGCATCCAGCTTTTCCTCTATATAGTACTGGTGGGGCAGTTCTTATTTTTGCATTTTCTAAATATATCGTCCCGATTTAACCAATTTTTACGTTGATTCCCACAATAAACCATAGATTTGTTAAAAACCATTAGTAACTCCTCCCCTGCATAAATCCTTTGTGGAAACAGTTGGAAACATAGTATATCAAAATGAATGAATAACTTAAAAAATGTCCTTATGTTTGGTCATAAATTTTCTTTTTAACAATTTTCATACAATCCCAAACACATGAGACTGTCAAATCAATTATAACTGTTGCGAAAATATAATAAATACAGCAACAACAACAGCAACATAAAAAATTTATATATTGTGTACAACTTTCAATTTACAAAAAAAAAAAACTTAGGTTTTTATTTACTCCGATGATACTGTGTGTGTGTTATACAATTGCTGCTGCTGTAATTCTTCTGGTCGGTCACTCTGATAAATCTAATGAAGATTTACTTTTACAGATTTCAAAAAAGTATTTTACATCTTTTTTGTGAAAATATAAAAAACCAACATATGCACATACAAATTGTAGAAACATATGTGGTTCTGAACAGAATCTAAGGGGACTAACGATATAGAAGAAATCAAAATTCAAAGGAGTTATGATTTGTAACTGAGATGTCTGTGTATACAGATGGTTCGAAAATTCAGAGCAGAATCGGAGAAACTTTATATTCGGGTTTCTCAAACACTTATGAACGAATAGAGTGTTTTCCAAGTCAAGTTTCAAGCAACTTTTACCGAAACGAATATCATTTTCGAATGGGATATGGATTCATAAACCAAGTACATTTTCGATGCAGCTCTCAGAGCTTCAGGATCGAAGACCATCAAATTGAAATGTGTAAGGAAAAGGTCACTCAATCACATTTGAAAGCACACTGCTAGATTGGCACAGGGGCGTGTACGCGGGACGTCTCTGAGTCAGGAAATAAGTAGATCAAAAGTTTTAATTCCCTTATCGAAATTGTCGAATGTCATAGACGTGTAGCCAGACACAGGGCTACACTTTATTTCGACGAGATCGATCATGCTCCTGACATCCCAAAGTGTACGCTTCGACGCTTAGGCCAGTGAAATGGAAATTGCCCACATTAACAACTGTGGGGGTTATCAGGACTTTAAAGAGATGAAATAACACATCCTTTGTTATTATTCGATATGCGCCCATATAACGACCAAACACTTTCGAAGTTCTGCGCCGGAGAATTTATTTGCTTATTTGGTGTAAAAATCCTTAGGATAAATTTGTTTATCTGGAACTCCGACTGGTTCTGTTTAGATTCCATAGTTCCTCTTGAGTATTCTTTCATATCCTTCCCTTTATTCCTCCATATCCTTTATTTTCTCTTCCTCAGTTCCTACTATGGAACCAGGTTCTTCAAAGAACCCTAGACAGCTGCCCACTTAACTTACCTCACTTCTACCTCGAAAAGACTCTCGTAGGTGACTGACTCTTCATTTCGATGAGATCGACCATTCTCCTGACACCCATCAATGTACGCCTCGACGCCTAGGCCAGTGTAAAGTAGGAATTGATTATATTAACAACTGTGTGGCAATCAGGAATTGACGTTATCACGCACGCCGCAATGTACGCTTCGACTCTCAGACTAGTGCTCGTAAAGTAGGAATTGCCTAAATTGACAACTGTGGAGGTTATTAAGACGTGGATGAAATGATATCAGACTTGATTGGTTAATGTCCGGTGTGCGCCCATATGAGGGTCATACACTTTGGCAGTCCTATGCTGGTATACTCGCCTTGTTTATCTGGTGTAAATATTTGTGGAATAAATTCGATTTTCTGGAACTCATATATTTCATATTTTTCTCTTTATTTCTCCATATTCTTTCTTTTCTTTTTGTTATTTCCTACAATGAAACCACATTCTTTAAAGAGCAATAGACGGCGGCCTGCTTTCCTTAACTAACTTTTACCTCGAATTTCTCTTGATCTGACGGGTATTTGAACTTTGAAACCAAAGACTTTCTTGGGCGACTGACTCTTTATTTCGACGAGATCGACCATGCGCCTGACATCACTCAGTGTACGCTTCCACTATCAAGCCAGTAAAATAGGAGTTGCAACATTGAAAGCTGTTAGGTTATCAGGACGTGTTGGAGACGATACCACACATTCTTTGCTTATGTCCGGTAGGCGCCCATATGAGGGCCAAACACTTAAGTAGTTGACGTTTATATCTGATGTAAATATCTGTAGGATAAATTCATTTATCATGAACTCCGGATGGTTCTGTTTAGATACCTTTCTTTATTCCTCCATATACTTTCGTTTCTCTTTCTTAGTTCCTACAATGGAATCAAGTTCTTCGAAGGACAACAGATGGCTTTTGCTTACCCTGACTTTCTTTTAGCTCTAATTTCTCTTGATCCGGCTGGTATTTGGACTTTGAAACCAAAGACTCTCAGGCCATGGGTAAAATAAAAATAGTTTTGCAGACTGTGGTTTTTGCTAATTGGGAAGTGGAGACTTGCATATTTGAAAATACATAGGGAAATCAGTATCTGCAGTCAAACCAAGCTGTGTTTAGGGTATTGGAATCTCAAGTTACTTCATCTATTGTCAAACTATCAATGGAATGTATGCACCGACTCGATGAGGTTTCATGTGGGAATATAATCTTAAATCTTCAGACACTTCCCCTATGACTATCAAGAGTATAGACGATGACTCTTAAGTGGGAAATCAAATTGATGAGTGCATGACAGACATTGGCTCCGATACGATTCATCTTGGTCCAGAATCTGGACTCCAAAGTCTGAGTTATAGATTTGATGTGAATATCCTAGGCTAAAGAAGTAAAACCTTTGCTAGATTTGAATTGGTTTATCTGACTGGCCAGGACCCCGCATAGACTGGTTTAGATTCTTAAAGTTGCCACCAACAACGATTACTCATTAGTCTCGATTACTCATTATTCTACTTTCGAATTGGTGGCACCCATAACCTCCTCGCTCACTTAGAAATGTTAGAAGGTCTCATTATTACAATTACTAAATTCTTCCAGATCTCGAATCTTGTGGTCTACCCATCACTACGCTTTTAAGCCTTAGAGAGCAGGACAGTGGTGAAGATCTATTCTCCATTTCCACGCTCAACAACATTCTACAATTGTTATTATCTAGCTTTATTTTCATTATATAGCTTAACCTTTGTTAGTTGTGGTTAGGTTTATGTGACTGGCCGGGAGATTATATAGACTAATTAAGATTCTTAACGTTACCAGTAACAACGATTACTTTATAGTCTCATTTCGAGGTGGTCGCACCCATGATTTCCTCGCTTACTTAGAAATGTTAGAAAGTCTCATTATTACAAGTGAATAATTATTTTAGATCTCGAAAGTTGTTAGATCACGCTTCACTTCACTTCCCTTTAAAGCCTTGGAGTGCAGGGAAGCTATAAAGATAATGCTACACGTTTTCTCCATCTCCACGTTGTCATTGTCTAGCTTCATTGCTCTTTTGACACATGTGGCAGTCTCACAATGACCTTTGACAATTCTATCAGAAGTCTGCAATCATTTCTTATAAGTGACAGTACAAGTTTGGTCCCCTTAGTATTGTAGAATTTCCATTTGATATTGGACGTCTTGCTGAATTTTACCATAGGTTTTTTTTTAATACTCTAGGCTAAATAGTAAAAGTTCAAAGGGGAGATGGAAGAGGCTTCATATTGGTAGTAACGTTCTTTTCTTTTCAAATGTTCTCACAACGGACCATTTGGCTTTGAAGTGTGCACGCTTCCTGTAACTACCCAATAGATGGCGCTTTTTAAATCTAAAACACACTTGTATACCATCAGCACAGACAGAAAATGGAGAAGAACTAAGCGATTTTAGAAGAAAGTAGAGCGGTTTTTAGCCAGTTTTAAGCTAACATGGCAACACTTTCTACGACTTAGGAGTGAATGAAACAATGAAAACCGATCTGGCATCTATTTTTCTAATGACGCGTTATACAAGCTTTCTCTTTCTAACCCAATTCGTAGAATAATTTGAAAAAATTAACCATATAGTTCAAGACTACTTTTTTGACACCTGTCACTTATGTCGAGTCTCTATTAGTCTGTGCCATCAGTAACTTCGTCTTTGGTACAAACTTTTGATATGAAAATCTTGTTGCCATTTATATTGCATTTTCAAAAATATAAAAACAACTAAAGAGAAAAAAACATGACATTGTTATACATACATATAAAAAAATATATATGCAAACAACATGTAATAAACCATACTGGAATATATTGTTTCTACTAGTAGTATAAAACTTCGATTTATACTGGTATCCGAGAATATGTATTTGTTTGTAAAACGCTGCAGATATGTTTTATTGTTATTTCTTTTTTTTTTTTTTTGTTTTATTTCTAGATACACGTGGTATTGTTGGTTGTAGATTTATGTCCACAATATACGATTATAAATTCTAAATACCGCTGTAGATGCTCCCTCCCAAATGCTCAACATGGGTTAAGAGAAAAGAACTATTCTTGAATAAACAAATATGGATTCTAAGGCCATAAGATCAATAGATTTTGAACTACACCCGCACCGAAGATATAATTGGAAATTTAAAAGCTCTTAAAAATTGGTAAACACACGACAATGGAAGATGTGCTTTTCATACTTTCTTCTTCCAGATTAGATTAGGAAGATCTAATGCACAGCCAACGACGGGATTTTTTGTGCAGCCTGGAAGGTTCCCTGAATGTTGCGGCATTTAGTGAAGCCAATGCATTTGTTCCACACCGCCTCCACCGAAGAAGTAATTGCAACTGAAAAGCTCTTAAAACGTGGTAAGCACAGGACAATGAAAGACAAGTTTTTTCATACATTCTTCTTCCAGATTAGATTAAGAAAACCGTTTTCACCATGACCGACGGAATTTTTTGTGTAGCCTGGAAGGTTCCCTAAATGTTGAGGCATTTAACAGGTGTGACCCTAGATGTCGAGTACATACGTCTAGATTTCCCTGGAAATAGAGGTGCAAACCTTTTCGCCTATTGATTCCCATATGGCTGTTGGAAATAATAGATGTCCATCAGTATGCTTAGTATTTTTTCATAAAGTCTTGGGCACGTCAAGCTCTCATAATTTTTATATTTTAGTGTTTAGTGAGTATTTCTTTTAAAGTTGGTAGTGGACACTACTGTGTACGATGAGGTTACCAGTTAGAATTCTTTGATAGTTTTTGTCGAGAGTAAGTAATCGTCTTGATATCCCAGGAGACGGAATGATTAGCCCTTTCGCCTGGCGTCCAGAACATTGGTTTCAGTGATCGTCGTGCTCAGATTCCTTCCATGATTGAAATTTTTCCCTAACATGCCCTATAGAATAGATTGTCTGGATCTTATGCAGAAAGATAATATTAACCGTTCAGTATTTCCTAAAATAAGGCAGTGTTCGGTTTACAATACTACCTGCTTGTAAAATAACATCCATTGGAATTGAGCAGCAGGATTTCATTGACTTTGCTTAAATAAAGCAAGACCTGCCTTACAATTTCAGATGTCTTTCGTGTTCTACAGTGAAAGTAGCAAAGTTTTTTAGGTTTAGCCTGCAATGACCAAGATAGGCCATTAGCGTTACCAGATTGTTCTCGATAACCCGTAAGTCAAAAACCTATTCCAATGTTATGGTACCCAAAAACTCCACACTATCTTAATGAGTGCTAGAAGTCTCATCATCCCAAGTCTTTAAATTTGTTCTAGATCTTGGAATGCTTCTAGACAATTCTCTCGAAAACTGGTGAATGCTAGACATTGGTATATAATGTGCTCCATAATCTCTTTGTCCCCAGGGTCCCCACATAGTCTACAATTATCACAGCATTCAGAAGAAACAAAACGTATTTATTTCGACACTTGGAAAACGTGATAACTTTAAGTTTGGTACAAAGCGATGCCACGGATTTTTGTAGCGACATAAGGACCGATCACATACATAGATCGACTGGTCTATAGCGATAACACAGACATCTCCGGCGGAAAGAATAAAATGCGGTATTTGAATTTGATTTATTTCATCCAGGTACTCGAATTTTTATTTACCCAGAATCCGTTGGCGAATCTTAACCACGTTGTTGAATGATCTCGTTAAGTGGAAGTCATAGGTAAGGTTGTAAGTGGCTGCTGATGTTTAAAGTCAACACACGTACAGTCTGAGGTCCTTTGTGATACCACAAGACTGTTATAGCTTTCCCTACTAGTCCCTGTCGTTAAATCAATTTTAGCTTCTTATGAAACTCCTTAGATATTGAATTTTCTCATCCGACAAATCAGAAAGATCGTGCTGCTCCCTAGATCCCAGTGAAGTAAGTCTCTGACCAGAAAGTGTCGGACAATGGTCGATAAAGTGTTCGATAGTTGCCAACTCCTCTTCATCCATGTAACTCCGGCAAAAGTCATTCGACGGCACATTTTACCACTCTGGGTGCTTCCTTATAAGACTGTCCGGTTATTATAGCAACCACTGTCGAAATCTCTCTTTTTGGAAGCGATATCAGCTCACTTGTGCGCCTCTGATTAAGAAGATGCAAAATTAGTCGTGTTGTCTCACACGTCCATTTATTTGCCCATCTTTGATTAGTCTACGTCGCGGAAAAAAGCCGTAGGCTTTGCTTGCAAGTTTCTAGAGGCATACCAACACATTCCAATTCTGTTGGAACCTGTAAGGTAGTTCCCAGTCTTGCAAGCTCGTCGGCTTTGAAATTCCCTGAAATGTCTCTGTGCCCTGGGACCCATATCAGTCGTATGTTGAACTACTTGGCCATTTAATTTAAAGACGTGTGGCAGTAAAGGGCAGATCTTGTTTTCAGAAACATTGAATCCAGGGACTTGACCGCGGCTTGAATGTCAGAATAGATGTTGACTGCGGTTGTAGACAAGGCAACTAAACTAAGTAAACGAACAGACTAAACAGACGCGACACGACAAGTGTAAAAAAACATAAAATTTTGTAAACAAAACTTAATGAAATTTTTTAATGAAACTACGAAATCTAATGAATCAAAATTAATGAATATCTTGCACAATATGTATGAAATTTCATTCAGCATATGAAAAATTTCATTGTTGCAATGAACCAACGTTAATGAATTCCATTCATTAGTGATATGAAGCGTTTTTCTATCAGTGTAGGATGCCACTAGTCATAGCAAATGAAAGAGGAGAATCTCCCCAATTTTTTCTATTTTATTATTTTTTATATATCAGGAAAAAGAAGGTAAGTTACGTCCTTTCAAAACTTTATCCTTTTATATCATTTAAAATTTTTGACAAAATATTTTGATACATTTTTCAAAGGACTTTAGTCACATCCTTTTATCCTGATATGGCAAAATAAAAAAAAATGTAAAAATTAGGGGAGATCTTCCACGTTTATTTGCCGACACCAGTGGCATCCTAGGAAAATAAATATTTTAAAAAATGTATCCTTTAAAACTTTGAAGTCATGTTAAAAGCAAACAGGATCACAAAATAAAAAACTGTGAAAGCAGTTTTACTCCATTTAATCTCTACTTTTAGACGTATATCACCCGGTTCATGTTTAATATTGGCTGCGGACGGTTTAATTGAGGAGGTAATCAGGACATTTGGGAGGAAACTGCATAGTAGACTGGGTCGAAATCCTACAAAGTGTAAGGATCGATTGTCCTTAGTGCGGGAAAGTGGTAATGGGGAAATATAAGCATTTTATGGAAGACAACTTTTTAATCGGTCAAAAACTCTATTAGCGCATCGGTGGTCAAAATTGAGTTTTTGGTCAAAATGGCCAAATTTTCCAAAAATTTTTAAAAATATAAATTTCATTTTATTGTTTAGTACAAAAAATTTTTTTATTGCATTTGATACTAGTAACTTACGTATTAAATATTGGAATTTTATGCCAGCATTAACATATTTTTATTTAAGATACAAAAAAAATCATATTTTTGGCGCAGTTCTCAAAACCACTTTTTTTAAATTAATTTTTTTTATTTATTAAAATTGCAAACTATTTTGATTTTATTATTAAATGTTATTAAAAACATCGTAAAGACTAAAGATTTAAATTTTTGTAAAAATCCGTTCGGTATTTTTTTCTGGGGAGCGATTTCAATTGAGCGGATTTCAAGGAAATTGAATTTTTTTCTCTTTTTTTGAGTTTTTATTTTTTGTAAACTACATTATTGTCCAAATTGACCAATATTATGCTCTATCTTGTTCCATTTGATCATGGTAACTTAGTTTTGAAAGGATAGATTTATAGGACATCTTTAACCCTAATCGGTCAGCGGCCAAACGTGCCCCGTACTGAGTTTTTTTGGGTTTTAACTACTGTTTTATGAAATTAATGGTTACAAAATCATGTTTGTGTTACGTATGGTGTTGTATGTTCTTTAATTTAATCATATTTACTTAATTCTGAAACACACATTTTTTTTTTGGACATCTTTAACCCGTATGTGCATGCAACCAAAAATGTCCCCTACCAAAATTTTCATGTTGTTCAAAAACTAAAAAAAAACACACATCATAAATAGGGATGAGATTTTCATGCACTAAAAAACCGAAAATATGCGCTTAAAATATGTGCGAAAAAATTCAAAATTCAAAATAAAATCTTAAAATATGCACTAAAATATAAAATGTGTGCAATAAAAAATCTTGTTTTAATACGAAAAACTTCTTTAAAATCAAACAAAAATAACGCCGGATTAAATAGTAACATTTTTAACTTCATGAAAGCAATATTTGTTTTAGAAATTAAAATCTAAAAATTAAAAAAACAAAAATATTTTTTCTAATTTTTAAAATAAATTTTTAAAAAATTTTTTGAAACAAATAAATTACAATTTTTGTTTTTGCTAATTTATGCCAAAATATGCACTTAAAAGATTTAAATATGCACAAAATATGCATTTAAAACCAAAATATGCATTTTGACCAAAATATGCAAAAATATGCAAAAACAAATAGATGCCATTTTAACGTAAATTTCTAGATTCGGAAAGATAATTGGTCGATATCGTTTTAAGACTATCGACAAAAAACATGCATTTGCATGGAAATCACATCCATAGTCATAAATAATTAATTTAATAATTTTGATATTGCCGAAAGCGTTAACCCTTCTGAACTATAGGTCAAAAGAGGCCCACTATCAAATTTTTAAGCCGAAATGATAACATTGAATTAGGATTACGTGCGGATTAATTTTGTTTTAATAAAACTTAAATTTTTTGATATTATATCATACGCAATCATTCATTTCTTATATTTCTTAATGTAAAAAAAAGCCATAAAACAAATGATCTCTAAATCAAAATTTAGACTAGACTAAATGGGGTAAAGCTAAAAGCATTTAGTCTAGTTTTAAAATTTTAATTTAGAGATTATTTGATTTGATGAGCCGCAGAACAAAACGTACTTTTCGCAAATTTAAAATTGTTGGATTAATAAGTATTATTTATTCCGTATTTTAATAATAATAATAGAAAAAGTAAGAAATTTATTGTTAATTAAGTGTTAAGTAAAAAACTTCTTATTATTTCCAGATTTATGCCGTGTTATAAGCGGACTGAACACATAACTCTTAATTTTACAGACAATTTTAAAATGCCAAAAAGTACGTTTTGTTCTGCGGCTCCACAATTATGACTTTTTTTGACATTAAGAAATATATGAAATGAATGATTGCGTGTGATATAATATCAAAAAATTTAAGTTTTATTAAAACAAAATTAATCCGCACGTAATCCTAATTCAATATTATCATTTTGGCTTGAAAATCTGTTAGTGGGCCACTTTTGACCTATAGTTCAGAATCGGCAATATCAAAATTATTTAATTATTTATTTATGACTATTTTGAATACAAAAATGTATTTTTTTTTTTTAATTTTTGAAAAACATGAAAACTTTGGTAGGGGACATTTTTGGTTGCATGCACATACGGGTTAAAGATGTCCAAAAAAATTTATGTTTCAGAACTAAGTTAATATGATTAAATAAAAGAACATAAAACACAATATTCATAACAAAACAGATTTTGCAACCATTTATTTCAAAAAACCGTAGTTAAAACCTAAAAAAACTCAGTACGGGACACATTTGGCCGCTGACCGATTAGGGTTAGAGATGTCCTATAAATCTATCGTTTCAAAACTATGTTACCATGATCAAATGGAACCAGATAGAGCACAATATTGGTAAATTTGCACAATAATGTAGTTTACAAAAAATAAAAACTCAAAAAAAGGGCAAAAAATACAATTTCCTTGAAATCCGCTCAATTGAAATCGCTCCCCAAAAAAAACTACCGAACGGATTTTTACAAAAATTAAAATCTTTAGTCTTTATGATGTTTTTAATAACATTGAATAATAAAATCAAAATATTTTGCAATTTTAATAAACAAAAAAAATTTAATTTAAAAAAAGTGGTTTTGAGAACTGCGCCAAAAATATGATTTTTTTTGTATCTTAAATAAAAATATGTTAATGATGACATAAAATTCCAATATTTAATACGTAAGTTACTAGTATCAAATGCAATAAAATTTGTTTTTTTGTACTAAACAATAAAATGAAATTTATTTTTTTAAAATTTTTTGGAAAATTTGGCCATTTTGACCAAAATCTCAATTTTGACCACCGATGCGCTAATAGAGTTTTTGACCGATTAAAAAGTTGTCTTCCATAAAATGCTTATATTACCCCATTACCACTTTCCCGCACTAAGGACAATCGATCCTTACACTTTGTAGGATTTCGACCCAGTCTACTGCATAGACTCGTTCATACGAAATTATTCTTTCCTCGTACCAACATTTAGTAGTCAATGCCATACATAAATGAATGAAATGTATGCGAATTTTGTAAAATTCTGATCTAAAAACTACTGCAACAATACTTTTATTTTCTATTGTATGTATGTATGTGTGTATGTTTGTGTATAGATGGCATGAGCTTTTAGACACTTGTATTTGTATATCCTTTTGTATATGTATATGAATCTAGTCATTAAAATGTTTTTCAATTACATTCTATAAAGGACTCTCCAGTTGATACACAAAAATGAACACTAACTACAAACATATGCATGAATGCATGCATGCTTGTGCACGTTTGTTTGTTTGTATGTATATATGAATATGTTATTCAAATGGATTTGTATATGTATGTGCTAGAGTATGTTAAGTCTAACACAATATCATTGGGATTCTTCTAAATTGCTTCAATGCGCAATTATTTCAATTTTACATGCCAACAAAATATATTTTGTTGTACTTTGAAAGCGATCTATACTTTGCTCCAGCACCATCCCACATTTATACCATAAGCATTTGTTAAAATATTCAAAGTACTTTTTTGGTATAAGAGAGAGATTATGTATGTATTTTTACCAACTGTAGGGTATATAGGGGCACATAAGCCACTTTTTTTTTAAATGCTGTAAAACCTAAACCAGTAGAAGTTTTTCCTAAATTCTTATTGAATTAAGAAGACATATTTTAGCTTTAAAATATATACTGCAAATGGAATTTATTTGTTTGCCTTCTATTTTTTTTTTTTATATATTTTTAAAGCAACCCAAATCGGCGAAACTGCCCCATCCATTGGGCACTGGCGCCTAGCTGGTGGGGTACAATCGCCATGAAATAATTTTTTTAGAAATTCGTTAACAATATAATTTTTCGGAAGAATTGTTATTAAAAAGATAACTTTATTACAAAAACATAATTTTATTAAAAAAAAACAAAAAATATATACTACCCGTGGGGCACATTCGCCAGCAAACTACCCTGTTCTAAGTGGCGTATCAACCCTATGGGGTACATCCGTCATCGGTGAATCAACCTCATGGGGCATTTTCATCGGCAAAACTACCCCCATTTTAAGTGGTGCATGTACCTAATGGGGTACATCTGTCGTCGGCTAATGTGAACCATGGGTACATTCGCCGGCAAAACTGCCCCATCCTCAATCTGGCGAATGTTTCCCAGGATCACAAAAAAAAAATGTTTACACTTAATTATTACTGATTAAAACAAACTCATTGCAGTTTTTTTAATGGATAGTAAAGGTTTACCACAATCAGCAATATATTTGTGACTCACAAAATCAAAAAGCTTTTTCACCAACCTAAAATATACAAAAACACGCTTCCACGTGTAAATTAAAACGGTCAAAGTTTATAGTATAAAAGATCATTGATAAATACACATTTGTCACATTTTGATACCGTTTTTAGTTTAAGAGATAAGTGAAAGTGGCGATTGTGCCCCACTGGTGAATGTGCCCCTCTCTACCCTATGTGTTTTTGTTGTAGTTTGGGGTTTGTAAAGTAAAAACTCGTCGCAGTCATTTCAAAAGTCTTTTATACTCATAAATCAGTAGCTTGTCTTTTAATCCATTTTAATTGCTGTAACTATTCTGTACACGGACATGTTCTAATGCAGTTATATTTGTTTGGTCAACTTCTGCACATAATCGCAATTAAAATTGTTTGTTTTTCAATTTTCCAAACAGAAAAAATAAACAACAACAAAAATTCTGTTATCTACAATCGTTAGATTTTCTCAAAAATTTAAACACTCTAAAGTTAATGATGGTCCAAAAGTTAAAAAAACACTGGTGCTATAAAAACCTGCCCAGCCTTGGCCCAAGAAGCCATTTTGAGTCTCACGCGTCGTGGCATTTTCAGATCTACGGAAACTATGGCTTCTCGTAGGATCAATACCGTTTACTCCGACCCTTGACCTATCACTTCAATATCCTTTCTTCAATAGAAATTAAGGATAAATTAAAGATGCCTTCGGATAGGATAAGCTCAGAGTTTCGCTTTGGTCGAAAATTTCAGATCGCGATAACGAGTAGATCAAATAGGGATGAAGATGGGCCATCTATGAAAACTAGAATCCTAAACTGGTTTTCTAACGGATCAAAAATGACCTCTGAATTGGGAACTTGTGTTTACGGTCCAAAGACGCGAATCTCCGAACCCATGGCTAGGTGCACTACAGTTTTTGAGACTGGCTGAAATTTAGGCTATTATAATATGCGCTATTTTTTTGTAAGATCAATTTGTAAGATTACAAAACGATTCTAGAAATTACTTTTAAGGCTGGCTTCTCCGTCCTCTGTTCAAATTTTCATTAGAAACATTGAACAGAGTATGATTTAAATTCATAGATCTTGGCACAAATGACACAAAAGGGTCGCAGTGCCGGCTGGATCTCGTGTTGAATAATAATAAATAAAAGAAAATCGAAAGCAATACCTTAAGATTTCAGAGATGGTCTGAAGTGGGCAACTGTAGCGCTCGACCGATTTTTCTGAAATTGGAAAGCAACCTGAAAAGAGCTTTAATAAATATTTATGTCAAGCATTTGCAAGGTTTTACTAAAAGCAGATTATCTCAGAGATTGTACGGTTCATTGTGTTTCCTTTTACAGAGATGCTGGCAATAACTGACTGATATAAAGCAATGTCCGCAGTCAACATCTAATCCGACAGTCAAGCCGAGGTCAAGTCCCTGGAGTCAGTGTTCCTGAAAACAAGATCTAGCCTTAACTGCTGCAAATTTTAAAATGATGACCAAGAAGTTTGACATTCGATTTATATTGATCTCAAAGCACAGGGACATTACAGGGAACTACAAAGCCGATAAGCTTATAAAAATACTTCGCAGGTTACCACGGAATATAGGACCTGCAAATGTGCATTTGAAGTACATATAGGAAATTAGACCTATTGTGACATATGTGCCGGCTCCGCAAATGTGGGACATGGCATGGGGAGTATAATGCGGGACATGGTCGACTGTTTATGGTCGACTGGCTATCGGAACTTTGTCTGATGTTGAATATGCCGTTGGACAGTACGACCTCTTGTACCGAGTTTGGTAGGAAGTTAACAGTAATATTTCCGAGTAGGGACGACTGGGGAAACCCAGTAGATCTACTCGCAAATTACACTGACACTTTCTACGCGGATGAATCTAGTACCTCAAATGGCTCAGGGTCTGGTTGATATTTGAACGATACGACCAAATGATTTATTGCTATTGGAAAAATGGCTACAGTTTTTCAGACTGAAGTGTTTGCTTTTTTGAACGTAGCGACCCGGATAACTGAAAATGAATGGAGAGATAGGAGAATCAGTATCAGGAGTGACATCCAAGCTGCGCTTAGGGCACTGGACTCTCCAGTCACTTTATCTTAAATTGTCCAGGAGTGTAGGAGAAGACTCAATGAAGTCTCATATGGGAATAGGGTCTGTCTTCTGTGGGTTCCGGGTCATAGAGGAATACGGGTAAACCAAATTATCGTTTCTCTGGAAAATATTGGCTTCGATACAACTCCTCACAATTCGAAACCTCAGATCGGTATAGGCTTGACATGGATAGTACGTTGGATCAACTCTTACATGAAATCAATCTTCATGGAAGATGGTTTAATGAATTAACATGCAAGAATACTAAATGCTTTGTGATTAGACCAGACAAGAAAGCGGCTTATGCCCAATTCACTTAAATCTCGTTCGAACTAGATTTCGATCATATGGTTGTGTATAAAATGATACAGACCATATGATCGAAATCTCGTTCGAACGAGATTTCACCTCAGGTGTGAATATGCCTTTACTATTTACTTACAAGGGAAGTATCTCAACCCTTATGAACCGATTTGCCTGAAACTTAAAATATATATAAATGAGACGATTTTAAGGTTGGGGTGTCTCGGCTTTTCGGCCATATTAGTGTTTCAAAATTTCTTTGTCCCCTTATGAAACCATATGGACCTCCGGGAAAATTTCGATAACTCACGAACTAACAGGAATATCCTCTAGAACAAAAATACGTGTCGACTTAAATTTAATAAAGATTATTTCGTATGCATATGGACATCGTAGCTCTATGTCTTCATATAAATACCCCCCAAAATTTTCACATTTTCATGAAAAAAGTATTAGTTAGTTAGTTAATTGTTCTTTATTTTAAATTCATTTCTTTTGTTACAAAGTTTTAATGTTTATAAAGAACATACGACTTTGACTAATGTCGTCAGTCGGATTGAGAAAATAATTTATATTATAACAATTGTGTTTTATGTTTAATTTAGATTAATAATTAAATTCATCAATAAGCTGTTTTCTATAACCTATTGCATCTATAACAAAAAGATATATATCTTTAAAGTTTTCCTTTGCATTATTTAAAATATTTATTAAATCATTTTCAGTTAAGGTAGTTTTTTTAAAATATAGGTAACGAATTTCACGTAAAATTGGACAGCTGGCAATGAAGTGCAAAATATTTTCAGTTTCGTTGCTATTACATAAAGAGCATAAGCGGGACCTCTGCGTCTGAAATCTAGTTCCATTTAACTCAATAAGGTCACACCTGGCTTTGAAGATGTAGCTTACTGCCGTCGTATTATTATTGATTTCAAAATATGTTTGTTGCTCCATGTAGTTGAGCTTTGAATAAAAACGGTTTGTTCCAGTAGCCTGTTGTAGGTGGGTTTCTCTTTCTTTTCTTTTTAGTCCAGTTAGTATATCAAGTCTGAGGCGTTCCCAGTCTTCTCTTGAAAAACATTCTGAAATTTGTATCGAGCCCGCATCACTAGCTAATTTTTCAATGTGTTTATACCAATACGATTTTTTTTTCAATGGTGAGTTTGGTTAGCTTACATGGTAAACGGTTATCACTATAATCAAATAAAGTCTTTATAATGTATCTCAGGTGCAAATCTAGTGTGTATATATAATTATTTTCTATACCAGTTTCTAACATTAATGCGTATGTTGGCGTAAATGAAGGTAGTTTAAGTATCTTTTTTAAGAAAAAGCGTTGAAGTTTATCGACTTCTTCAAATAACGAATATCCCCATACTTGGGCACCATACGACTGGATTGCACGACACACTGATTGGAAAAGATTCCATTTAGCCTTTAACCCGATTTCTTTTTTTGATAGAAATTCTTTCCAAGTGGCGTTTATACTGTTTTTAGCAGATTTATTTCTTTTTTCTATGTGTTTTTTAAACGACATTTTAGGTGATATTGTTACTCCGAGATATGTATATTCGTTTGTCACTCTAATAGGCTCCCCCTTAAAAAACCATTGTTCACGAGCAGAAAGTCTACCCCCATTTCTTATAACCATCATTTCTGATTTATTTAAATTTAGTTCTAGATTCCAAATTTCACAATACGTCTCTAGCTTCTTAATCATAGATTGCATTATGTTTATATTATCTGCCAAAATCACGATATCATCAGCATACAATAAAAGTCTTATATTTTCTGTGCCCACAGTTACACCTCCTTCTATATAATCGTGTAAGTCGTTGAGATACACCGAAAAAAGCGTTGGAGATAACACACATCCTTGTTTTACACCAGACCCTGTTTCAAACTCCTCAGAGAGTTCTTCTCCGTTCCAAACTGTAAACTTTGTATGGCTGTATATACTTTCTATCATTTGGGACATTTTTGTTGATACGCCAATGCATTGTAGTTTATATATAAGCGACTTTCTTGATACTTTGTCGAAAGCTGCTCGAAAGTCTACAAAAAAAGCGTACAATTTCTTTTTTTTCATTAAATTTGAGATGTGCAATCGCTGCTAAATTATACAGATTATCAGAAGTTGAGTACCCTTCGCGGAAACCAGCTTGAAATTCTGTAATTATATTATGTTTGTGAAGCCATTGGTTAAGCCTAGTATTCAAAATACTCATAAAAGTTTTTGCTACTGTATTCATAAATGCTATTCCACGATAATTATTTGTATTCTCCCTTTCTCCCTTTTTAAAAATTGGAAAAATTATACTGTTTTGGAATGTTTCATCTAATTTTGACGTTTCGTATATAATGTTATAAGAAGTCGCTAATTCTTCCAAAAATCTATCCGAAGCATTTTTGAGAAATTCATAGCTTACGCGATCTTCTCCCGGAGCTTTAT
This sequence comes from Pegoplata infirma, assembly GCA_963921195.1. Classification (NCBI taxonomy): domain Eukaryota; kingdom Metazoa; phylum Arthropoda; class Insecta; order Diptera; family Anthomyiidae; genus Pegoplata; species Pegoplata infirma. The sequence continues at coordinate 22,735,976 of OY992537.1, forward strand.
TATTTTTTGCTTTTGCAAGTACATTTTTAATTTCAATGGTGTTTATTGGGCGATCTAGATCATCATCAGAATAAAACATTGCTGCATACAGGATATTGTTTGACGTGAGTGGTGGGTTTAATAGCTCATAAAAATATTGCTTGAATTCATTTGCTTGTATTCCAGGACTTATTTGCCTTTCTACATTTTTAATTTCCTTTACTAGGTTCCACCAGTCTTTATTATTTTTTACTAGATTTATTTGATTTTCTATACCTTTGTAGTATTCGGTTTTAGTATATTCACATATTTCTTTGTACTTTTTGTTTTTAATAAGATACTTTTTCTTGTTATCTGTTGTGGGGTTTTGCCGATATTGATGCAATGCTTTAAAGGATTTTTCTCTAAAGTTGTGGCATCTGTAATTAAACCATTTATTTTCCTTTATAAATTGTGTTTTTTCTACTTGGTTGTTGCTGTTAGGGTTTGCAGTGTTTATAATTTGTATCATATCCTTTAACCCATTCCTGCCTAATGGGTATTTAAATACCCAAAAAAGTGTTGACACTTAAAAAAATTTAGCGCGAGCCAGATGGAAGCTATCGGGCTAATTCTTTTTTCATAAAAAAGAGAAGAGATTGGGCTAAATGTAAACATTTAACAAGATTTTTTTTTGTTTTGTTCAACTTTTGTTTTTCACTGTCAAAAATCTTACATTTTTCTTAATCGAAAATACTCAGGAAAAGTGCACCTAAATCGCGATGCAGGGGGGTAAGGACAATTTTGGTTTTCTCGAAAATTTATTGGAGTTATTTTGACACCCAATAGAAACTTTTTGGACCCCTTTCAGCTCAAACAAAAAATAAAAGTAAAAAATTACACGGCCTAATACCCATGTCATATCTCAGGTCGGAGCTGAGGTTATTTGTTTTTTATTTTTTCTATCAACTTCTGTGGTCTTCCAGGCAAACATATCAAAATTTCAACAAAATCGTACGAGCCGATCTATGGGCAGGCAGTAATGGGTTAAATCCAAATTATTTTTGAACTGTTTTATGTTGCATATTTCTTGATCAAGATTTTCTTTATATTGTTCTGTTTTTCTATCATTCCATCTAAGTTTTGGAAGCAATTTCATTGAATTATCAACATTTCTCACTTTTACATTTAGGGTTAAAATTATAGGCATGTGATCAGACCATAGCTTATTTTTTACCATAAAGGATTCAACTAATTCTAAATTATCATGTGCCAAAGCACATATATCATTAACTGATGCTCCAACACCACTCATAAAAGTAAAATTTCCAGTTTCATCACCTTTAGTGCAACCATTCAAAATATATAAACCAAAATCTTGACAAAATTCAAGAAATGTTTTACCTTTTGCTTCAACTTGTGTATCGCAAGATTTTCTTACATCAAGGCCAGCTTTAAAAGTGGATTTTATAAACTCGTCTATGTACTGTTGTTCGTTTCCTATTCGGATATTTAAGTCCCCAATAAGGACAAGATTTTCTACATCTTCAGTTGTTAGGAAATTTCTTACTATTTCGAAACTATCATTCCAGGTAGCTGCTCTTAGATATAGTGGCAAAATATTAATAGTTTTAGTTGAGGTTTTTACGATAATAAGCTCAATGTCTTCTTTTACACTAAACTCGTATGAAATATTGTACTTTTTTAGCTCTTTTTTAACGCCATATACACAGCCCGCAATTGCTCTTCCAAATCTACTATTTCTGACCGCTGCTTTCCAATATGTATCATAACCACTAAAAAAATTTTTAAATCGGACTACTTTATCTTCCGTAATATGAGTTTCCAATAAAATAAATACATCGCTAGTTTTAATAAACTGGAAAAACTCATTTTTCAAAACTTTATTTTCTAACCCATGACAGTTATATGACAAAACATTTAAAGACATTGAATTATTTTCATTATAGATGCATTTAGGTTTTACAATTTTGGTATTAGGACATTTTTTTTTATTTTTTTGATCTTTTATTGGTTTTTTTAGTTTTTTGAGTTTTTTGAATTTAAATTTGTTAAAATTTCGTTATAATTTATACATATTGTATTTAAAGAATCTCCAAATATATTTTTCAGAGTTTCGACTCCATCCCGTTTCTCGCATATCAGCTGTTTATTTCTGCTCCACCAGAACCAATTTTCATCAATTTTCATTTTATCATTTCTAACTTGTATACGATGATTCTTGTTTACATCTAAAATACGTTTTTTAAGCTCAAGAAAAACACGTTTGTCTTGTTGTTTATCGGAGTTTAAATCGCGTTCCACAATGATTTTGGTACCCGCTAAATTTTTTGAATTTTGGAAAATCTCCTTTATAATTTCTCCTGAACTAAATTCAGCAATCACCCCAATTTTCTCGTCTCTCTCATACAGTTTTTTGGTTGATAAAATGTTAATTTCATTTGAAAGTTTAAGATTGTCTTTACAACACTCTTTTACAGCTCCTTCTAAAGAGTTATTGGATGGCATACCTTTAAAAACAACATTGTTCCGTTTAACATAATCTTGAAGGTACATAATTTGATAATGATCCTTCTCCTTTTCATCTCTGAGCTGCTTAATCTCGTTTTTAAGAACTTCATTTTCTGATTTTAAGTGATCAAATTTAGAGCCAAGATCGTTTACATTTGTTTTAATTTCATCAATATCTTGTTTTGTTGGAATATTTTTTAGTTTATCATCCATTAAAGTTGACATAAGAGTCATTAAATCGGTGACTGCCATTGTTCCAACTGAAACTTCTACATCATTTTTATTTGGGGAAGTATTTGCAAGTTTACGTTTAGCCGATGGTGTATCTGCCATATTGGGACAGTATTACAGTACTGGGGTGATAAGGGTTAATATCCAGGAAAGCTGATTGTTTTTTGTTTCTTTTTTATGTATGTATAAATTTTTACTTTTTTGTTCCTTTATGTAGTTAACTTGATAACTTTAACACATTTTAAATCATTTGTTTTTAATTACAACTTTGATGTTTTTTGACAATATTGTTCTAAATGTCTTTCTTCACAGGATTTTATATTTTAAAACTCTCGACTATTTCTTTTTACACTGATTTTATTTTTTAAAACCAGAGCAACACAAAACACGTCTACTCTTGCTGGCTACAAGGTTGCTTCGTATTTAACGAAGCCAAACTTTTACAAGGTTACGCCACCGTTGGATAGGCATTAAAAAAACCTTTCTTCTCATATGTAAACATCATAAAGTTTCTTAGAAAGAAATGGCTGAAAAATCCAAAAAACGATTTTTTCGACATTTTTTGACCCATGTTTTGAACCCCTAAATCCCCGATATGGCCGATAAGCCGAGACACCCCAACCTTAGAATTGTCTCTTTTATATATATTTTACGTTTCATGCAAATCGGTTCATAAGGGTTGAGATACTTCCCTTGTTAGTCTAACAATAGGTTTTGTAGCATTAGAATCGACCTTATTAGCTCGACCCCACTCCGAGATGTTATTTTGCCGTAAGCCCCTATATTCAAAGAGCTTGGACTGTGATCGAACGAATTTTACTAACAAATGTTGCTGTCATCTGCTAAAGAGTAGATAGGATTAAAAGTCTGACCAAAAAGGTTCTTAATGAAACTGAGAAAAAGGTAGGAGAAATTGAGAAAAAGGGTAACTGAAACTCATTTGATGAGACACCATCTAAAACAAATTGTTTAGTGTGATCTCTGAGAAAACCCGTGATGAAACGAGAGAAGTCATTACCGATACAAAAAGCAACGCCTTGAAAATATCTAGAAGAACCACTTTACTTTCACCAAAATGGTGAAGGACATTTGCAAAAAAATATTTTACTCTTAAATTGATATTATGGATGAGGGACATAGATGCGATGTTGAGAGTTTTCAATATAATCTCTCGATATTATTTTTAATCCATGATAGGTTCTAAGACAATTAAGAAAAGTCCGTAAGACTGTCTACGAAAGGCATGATGCAGACTAGTTTAGAAGAGCTATACCGCTGATGTTTGGCACGAATATGTCGTTCAGGTAAACTTGACTTTCAGGTAAACTTTTATTAAGCACAAATACCGAATAAAGCCAAAACACGTCTTTAATGATATCCGCCGATTCACGTCCTAATAATATCGATTTGAGATGCAAACATGTGAATCTCTTACGCTTGTTGAAAACGGACAAATCGAAAGGCCTGTAAAAAATATTTCACATGACGCTCATCTGATAAAAATAGGTGGGAATTAAATTTTAGATTGATCAGCTAAAAAAATATGGATCTAATAAATTGATCCATTAAAACTATGAATGAGAACCGCTGAGGACATTTTCCTTGCAAGTCGATCTAAATTCTTAAAGTTTGAACTATACCATTTTTTCTAAGCAATAAATATCCAGCCTATTATGTATCCAGTTAATATAACTTGAGTAGCTCTTAACATTTTTCTTAAAAATTTTTTTAATTTTACAAATATTTTATTTCTAGTGTTTAATCCAACACTTTTTCCCATAAATTTGTTTACTTCATTCGCTTAATTTCGATACACTAAAGGACAAAAATAAAAAACGAGATTTTGGACAGCTAACACAAATATTTAAAAAGTTAAATTTGTAGTTTAATTTATTTTAAAATTAATTCCAATTTAATTTAAAATAATTCGTTCCCTTTTCAATAACACCAAAATTCTTTCCATCACTGTATTCTTTTGCCCTACACCATTTGACCACATAAATGTGGCAACAGTTTGTCATTTATAATTGCCTTCGATACTGCATTCATGCTTTTTGTGTTAAATGGCCAGCATTTGAACATATTTTATCATTTATTGCCACAAATGACCATGGTCAATTGTACTATAAATGGATGAAAAAAAAAAATTTAATACAACCAATCCTCAGACTCCAATACTCTGTTTTTAACAATGGGAAAATCCAAACTGTTTGTATGTAGTAAAGCAAATAATACGCATTTAATTCAATATTCCTATAATGCATTGGACAAATTGTACTGATATTTAGAAAAAAAAAAATCTAGTTGGCAAAACGATTTAAGACTAATGGACGACTTTGTAGTTTAAATAAATGTTTAATTGTTTTAAATATTTTTTTTTTTTTTAAATAAAGGAACAGAAAAATTTTAAATAAAAATTTAATAAAGCTCACATTAAAAACGTCAAATTTGTAGTAAAAAATTCCATTACAAAGTAATGATTTTATTCGCTTAAAATATGCAGCATAAACGGAACAAGCACGCAAGGCGGTCGGTTTTAAATGAGAATGAGAATCACTACCACAAATACCACACATTTTATTTCATACCTGTTTTATCTGTCAAATCGTATGGAAAAAGTCATGCCGGGCTTGTTTTGTTCGTACTCTAAAATACTTATGCTCTCAAAAGTTCAGTTATTCTTCAAAATCCTACATAAAAACGATATAAATTCAATTTTTTTAAGTTTTATTTGAGAAATTTATAATACAAACTACCATTCTAAAAATTTTTCAAAAATTTTCCTTCCACAAACCATTTTTAAACTAAAGTCTATTTAAAAACTTAAAAATTTTTTTTTTTGAAATTAACAAAAAAAAAAATTTAACTCACTAAAAAAGTTTCTCACAATTTTTTAGCGAAAATATTTTTTTTGGTTTTCGCCAATTTATAAAAATGTTTATGTTTTTGGTAAAATAATATGTTTTAATAATAAAATATACAAAAATATGCTCTAACAAATCAATGCCAGATTTCTTAAATTGATCTGAAACGCAAAAATATCAATACAATGCATTGAAAAAAACATATTGCATATTTTTGGTTTTCTTGGTAATGAGGATTTGTCGTAAAAATAGATGATTGCTAGAAGAGATGGGCGCGTGAGTGATTTTTGACTCACACTCACTCAAGCTTACGACAGGAATTTTTGAATCACGCACACTCACTCATGATCATATTTTTTCTACTCACACTCACTCACAATCACGTGAGTAAATTTAATGCAATTCACACTCTCATGCACTCATGCAAGCTTCACTCACACTCACGTTGACTCACAGTCACGAAACTCTTATTTATACAAAAAAAATTCAAAAACTAAAATTCAAAAATATTTTAAAAGGTTCAGAAAAATTTTAAGTTTATTTAATTCATCACACTGAAAAAAAAGAGCAAACTAATGTTAAAGAAAAACTAACTTTAAATTAAAGACATGCATTTGTCTTTAATTTTAGTAAAATTTCTTTACTAAAAAGAAAATTTTCTTGATTTAAAGAAATCTTTTTTTTTTATTAAGTACACACAAAAAACTCAACTCTTTAAAATAACAAGAAAAAATTCTTTAATTTTTATTTCTTAAAAAAAGTAAAAATTTCTTTTAATTAACAATAAAAATGCACTGTTTTAAAGAATTTGTATAATAGATCTAGTGAAAAAAAAAAATGTATGGGAAAAAATAGATTAAAGAAAATTTTTCATTAAATTTAGTTGGTCTTAATTTATTTCTTTAAATTAAGTAAACAAATTTATTCAAATTAAAGTAATCTTTTTCTTAAATTTATAAAACCGTGTAATTGTTTTTATTACAATCAAATTGTTTTTTTTTTAAGTTTTTTTTTAAGCATTTTCGGAAATAAATAAGGAACTTTTTTAATAAAATTCTTAAACCAAATTAAGAAAATCATAAATAGAGATAGAAATTATTATGTAAAAGTTAACAAGGCGTTGAAAACATATTTTCATCATTGTTATCTTAATTTCTTTCCAATAAATTATTGATTTTTCTTAAAAAATACCAGCTTAATTAATTTTACCCATTATTTTTCATAAAATAAATATTAAGAATTGAGTCAAAGAAATTTGACTTTAAATATATGCGACAATTAATTAAGTTTATTATAATAAACTTCAAGTTAAAGAAGCATATCTTTAAATTTATTTAAGACTTAATAAATATAAAGACAATTTCTTTAAAATTTAAAATTGAAACAACCCCAATAAATACATATGTACACATGTCTAGCATTTAGAGGAAAAGAAAGAGAGCATTTTTTTTGCATATGCTAAAGAGTGATACACAATTTTTTTTTGAGAACAAAACTCTTTATTTCTCTATTTCTTAAAGATTTAGTTATCCAATTTAATGATGATCTACTTAGAATTAAGGAGACATGTTACTAAATTAATGTAACACATAATAACTTTAAAGATACACATAATAACTTTAAAGATACCTAACTTAAAAAAACAAAGAAAAGAAAAAAATTTTAAACTTCAAAAGAAACCTTGATTTTCTTCAGTAACAAATTCTAACTCAGTGCGTGCGGTCATATCGGTTAGTTGTGCAATTAAAGCGTGAAGTTTTTTATCAAAAATATAATATACATATAAAAGGTAAGTAACAATGTTTTATAAATGAGTGAAAATTAATTGATTTATTTGAAATAATATAAGTGAAATTAAATAGATTTGCGTTATTAATTTATATTGAGTTTATATTTCTTCACATATATAAAAAACACAATGCCTGTTTTTTATATATGTGAATTAAGAGATTAAAAGATTAATTACAATTGGAGCATCAAGTGGTTTTTATCAAATGTTTTCATTTTATTTGAAGAAGATTTCCGTTGCGTTTTTCAGCCAAACAGGAATCTATTTACTTTAATGATTACAAACGCTTGCCTCTCCAAATGTAATCAATGTCAGACACAAATTACAATTGCATATATTTTTCATTATTGAATGAACATCAGCAATTTTGCGTGTAACTTCACACTAATACCAAACAGAACCATAACGGCACGGGTTTTAATTCATGAATACATTATTTCTTGATATAATTATTTGAATTTAATTTTGTTCCAAAATAAGTTGACTAAAAAAATTATTTTATTTTTGTTTTTCAAGTTGTTTAAATAATATGTACATATATATTATAATATTAAGTGAATATTATTCAGAAATAAAAAAAAGTATTTGAAATAATTTGAAGCATTTTCATGCTGCGCTTTTATAGTGTGTTGATTGTTGTCTTGATTGAAAAATTAAGTTGATATTTTAATTTTTGTAAATTAACAAAGATATTTGAGTTCATCATCGTAATTTTTCATTGGGGACAACAATTTCCTTTGCGACGATTCAGTTGGAAACAATTAAATCCTGTCATTTGACATAAGCGCTATTAATGACGTTCTGATCCCCATGACAACAAAAGATATTATAAATACTATACCATCAGAAAAAGCGTACACAGGTGTACCAAATATGTAAGTAAAATCAAATGAGTATAACAGTCGAAACATTTCTTCGTTAAATGTTTTAGTTTTTTGTGTAAGTTGTTTTAAAAAAGACTTAAAACAACTTACAAAAGTAGTTGTTTCATATTTAGCCTAAAAAACATCTACCTTTTTTAGTTGAAAACAACGATTTTTTAAAAACAACTAATATAAACTAACTGTAATTTTTTTCAACAACAGTTATATATTTTACTGTAAATATTTGTAAGTTTTTAGAACTGAAAATCTAGTTGACTTAAAAACAACTTATATAGAAACGGTTTCAACTGTTATTTTCAGTTGCTTTTACTTACATAATTGGTTGAGTCAACAAATACAATAAACATAAATTTAGATTTTGTTATTCCTGAATTAATACAAAAATTTTCTGATGTTATGATATTATTAAGTCTGTAGAAGAAATGGGGTAACAATTGTTCATTTATTGGATAATTGGTCAGTCAAGGGGTTTATCTCTGAACAATGCTCTCGAGGAGTGTTAAACTGAGAAGGAATGTTTGTCACAACATATTTACCTAAAGCACTGCTTTCTATGTTTTCATAGTATTTCAAATACAATTATGTACAAAATCTATCAAATTAATTACATGGAATTAAATATTTTTACATATACACATATTATAAATATCCCAGAAAACTTGTTATTTCGTTCAAAATTTTTTTTTTTAACAATTTTTTTTTTTCCACAAACTTTTTTTAAATAATAATAACAAATTGGAAATATTTTCGATATATAAAATCATTTTGTAAATACCTTAATGTAATTCAATGAATTTCTTTCGAATTAATTTATTTTAATTAAAAATTACATTAAGAAGTTAATTAATCTAAAATTTATTTGAAAAAAAAAATAATCAATTCAAAATGAATTAATTAAATAATTATAATTGAATTATTCTCGAAATAAATTAATAAATAAAAAAAAAATACTTTTTCGTTCTCAATAACAATAAAAATGAATAATAAAATTGTTTTTAACATATAAAATAACTCACATTTTTAGATAATGGATTCTGATGGAGAATTTCTTCAATTACTTTTTCAATTAAAAGGAGAACAATTTTTACAATTATTTGTAGGTATGAAGACGAACTTAATGTTTGGTATTTATTTTAAAGTTTATAAGTAGGATTTTAAAATGAAATTTTTAAAATATACACCAATACACCGGTTTGTGTCGTTAACTGGGACCGGAGAAACGCGACGCAAAGCGAATCGATGCAAACCGAAGCACGATTTCCCATACGTTTCTATTGATTTTCGTTTAATTGGTTTCAAAACTCATAATTTTAGCTACAAAAGTAAATTTTCAATAATTTTTTTTTTCAAACGACGCAACTTCGAAACTATGCAAAACGAAGCAACGCAAATCGGGGTATTGGTGTATTAGAAAACTGATATTTTCAAACCGCATTTTTAAGTATGTATATCGAACACGGTTATAATGCACTATGTCTATATTGAACACATTTTTGCGGTACCAAAGAGTGCCCACATTTTCCATACAAAAACTAAGTTTACAACGAAATATTTCAGTTTACAAGTAATTTTAAGTTCCATTAAAACTATTTGAAGCTTGTTTACAACAAATAATTGAAATATTTTAAGTCAAATAAACTGTTTTACTACTTTATAAAGTATGTACTAAAATACTTTGTCCCTTTGAGAGCAATATAACCGTGTTCATCTGCATTAGAGTATTGAATAAAAAATGTTTTTTAACCTACAAAATCTTTAGATCACCAAATTGACAAAGAGAGCATTAAATTTTTGAGTAAAGTCCATTTGGATGATATAATTCCGAAAAATCTATATGGCCCAAGAGTAATATTTGAATATAACTTGAGAATGTGGCAAAAGGAACAAGTAAACATATATAAAATATTGTTGAATTTTTAGTGAAATCATATTTTTAATAGAATATTGACGTAAACAATTTGGGTGGAAATCTAGAGATAGCAGCGGCTTCTGTTGAAGAATTGATTCCTCAAAACTTTCCTGATTTTTTTGTAGAAAGCATTTTTACAGAGGTAATTTACTAACTTTTTTAATTATGGTTATTAAGTATTTATTGAGCCATTAATATTTAATTTTATGACTGTGAAAAATGTAAGTTCCAATAAATTTTTTAGTGTTATATTTGTTATAAATGTAAAATTATAGCTTATTTTTTGTCATGTTTTCTGCTCTTAATGTTATGCCTTAAAGACATTTAATTTTTTCTCATCTAAGTTCGTTTCATATTTACCAAAAATTATTTAAGTTTTCGGTTTTTATTCCTAATAAGTTTACTTTAAGTATCATGAAAAAACATGTATAAGAGTGGCATGAAAAATTACTTTTGTTAAATATCGTCAATTGCTGGGCTAACTCTGGTTCCTTTTGGTTTAAAAACTGTATATTTCAAATTTTAACCAAATCCGACAATTTTAACCCCTGTCGCTGGGAGTTAAAGTTGAAACTTGAAAAAAAAGATTCCTCCAAACAAAAAAAAAAATGTTTGTTTTATTCGTTTTTTAATTTTTTTTTGTATTTATCATTATACTTGATTAGTTTATTCCCGCCAACAATTTTCATTCACAGCTTCAAAATTAAATTCGGAAAAAAGAGTCGTTGAGATCTTCCTCTAAAAATTGTTGCTTTAAATGATTCATATTCATTATATTATATTGAAATTATATTAAAAAAAAAATTTGGTTAGTAAGGAAAAATTTTTTAAGACACCCCGAGTAAAAATTTTCTGGTCTAATCATATATAATTTGATACAATCTTATATGAGTTAATATGCTTTCGTATAAATTTATATAAAATTGTATCTATCACTTTGATACGGTTGATCCACTTTATATGGTTAGATATTGCTCCATATATGATTAGATTCGTATTTTGGTTTTGCTCATCAAATTATATAAAAATTGATATTATAAGATCAATTTGATCTAATTAGATTTGACCAAATTCAGGATCAAATTGTATCAATTTTTATATTTTTTGATCTAAAGTAATACAATTAGATATTATTTGATACAACCATTTTACGGATCAAATTATATCTATTCAGTAAAATTAGCATAATATTTTTACTAGGGACGTGTAAAAATTGCTTGATTTAGCTAAATTTTATAAATATAGAGTTTTTAGACCAAAAGGAACTATAATTTGCCCGACAATCAACGAAAATCGACAAAATTAATTTTTCGTGACCTAGTACACACGTATATATATTTAATTATATTAGTTGTTCTACACAATATATAATGGTATATTCATAATTAAATATAAAAAATAGATTTCTATTGAAGATTTGTTAAAGTCATCATTAAGTGGAAAGCTAGTGTTACAATTTTATGAAAAAAATAAATGCCTCAACAAAGACTACCGTAAATTGATTTCCAGCAGCATTACAGAATATTTAATTGGAAATAAAATTAATCCAGCGCCCCATTCTTTTGAAATCTTAGCAACAAAAATTAAAAAGTTTTTTGTTAGTGAAGATAAAGTAAGTTTACAAGATAATAAAACTTTTTACTCATGTAAACATTCCTTTAATCCATATTCGCATTCATATAACTAGTTTAATTAATTTTCCTTATATAATTTAAACTTTTTATCTGTCAAAAATTAGACAGAGAAAAAGTTTAAATTGTATGGCGAAAACAAGTACAATTAAACTAGTTAAATGAATGCGAGTATAGTATAAGTCATTTATAAAATTAATTTCTACTAAAATTTACACAGGATATATATTACGTACACACAGGCGTAAGACCAGGAGGCATTTTATATTCAAAATACCACAATACTATTGGAAAATTTAGACGAGATGGTATTCTTGAGCCTAGCGCTAAGAAACCAAAGAAGGTTAATAATAATTCTAATCTTGAAAATGTTTTACCAGGTATTTGTAAATACAAATATGAAAAGTTTTTATACGTATTTTTTAATGTGTACGTTACAAATACAGACGAAACTCTAGTGACATGTAAAGATTGGCTGAAATATAATATTGACCCATTCGATGAACTAATGGAAAAATGGGGAAGAACTTTTGAATTAAGACAGTCTTTTATAAAAAGCGAGTATACTTTGGCGGAAGTACTGGAGGAATGGCCATTGTATAAAAAGACATTTGGCTTTAAATTAGTTAGTTAAGTTTTTGTTTACAAAAGAATATTTCTAACTACACACCTATTTTTTAGATTGCTGCTGATTTTTCAAAAATTTACCCAGAAAAAACTAATTTGCTCTTTGACAAATGGGAAGAGTTTAGCAAGAAAATTTTTATATTATTTGAAAGCAATATTAAGGATCAAAATAGTTTAAGTCACTTAAATAAATATAAAGAGGCTGCCTTCAATTCCGGTAACGGTAGTTTTAGAATGAATTACAGTTTTTAGTGTTATAATTTATATTTACTAATTAAACTTTTATCTCCTCCTAAAATAAAATCTAGACGCTAAAAAGGTTAAACTTTGTAACTATTTTTTTGTATTTTACTGAGTTTTGAACATAAAGAGAGTAAAGTCCAAAAATGTACTTTTAGAAAAAAAATTATATTCTACTTTGTTTGCAGAAAGTAATAAAATGTAGTAAAAAGTCGTAGTTTTTTAGTAAAGTTAGATCTTTCAATTAATACCAATAAAAACAATTTTTACTTTTTTGAAAAATTAAAAAAAAATTATAATGTATTTAGCTAATTAAACAATTGCATAATAAAAATAATTAATAATATATAGAAATTACAAATTAACCGTTAGTAATATTCTTAAGATAATCCTTATTTAGCTGTTTTTTTTTTAAATAATAATTGAACATACTTTTCCAATTTAAAAAAGTTTAATAGAAACGTATAACATTCATATTTAATTCTTATTATTTTATTTTTATATTGTAGATTTACGGAACAATTTAATTGTATATTTACTGCATTCACTTTTAAAGCCGAACTCCAGAACGAGTTTTATAGATAAGGATAGCCGTCAAAAAAAATGGTCAAAAACATCGATTGAAGATTCCAGAAACGCCTTTCTTATAACAGCTTCGACAAGTTTTGAATTAAATTCAAAAATTAAAATCTTAATTGATATGCTTTACAAAAAGAAGGAGACTCTGCAGCCGACTATTTGTTGCATTGGAGCAGACATTTTTTCATTGACAGAATTTTATGTCTATTACGGAGCAGTTTTTTACAAATTAGAAAATATTGTAGCTTGTGTAGATATAGTATTTAAGTTATTTCACGTACTTAATTTAAAATATCCTGATGAGTGTAAGATAGTGTGGTTATTTATACAAGAATATTTTTTTAAAATTAATTTAAAAAGCCAGGAAAAGACGACAATTTTGTCTACAATTCTTAATGACATTAAATTACTTAATACTGACTAACAAAAAAACATTCATACACTTTTAATTTATTTCTTCTATGTATACTTACAATGAAATCCCAGCAAAACCTTAAAAACGAAATGCATTACCATGAAATGCAAATCATAAAATACAAAATATGCATTTTTTTCTACCTTTTACCATCTGCACAATTTTTGTTTTTAAATTGCATGAATAATATAAAATGTAATGCATTTAGTTAGCGGTGGAAAAAATGCATGTTTTAAGGTTTTGCTGGGATATCTTAACTATTTTTTTAATTTTTTTTTTTTTTATTTTTTTAAGTACCTTTTTGGTTTATATTTTACTTTAAAATATTGAATTCTGTGTCAAAAAAATATTTATTTTCGTAAAAGTATGTTTTATGTTATGCATGAATTACAAATGAATGCAATTTTTCTGCTCGCCACTGTACTTTTATAAAAAACTTAATATTAAATAAAACTGTGTTTTTAAAACAAAAAATAATTTATTTATTGTTTTTTATTTATTTTTTATTTATAGTAGGTTTTTAGGGGCATTAATAAATTCCAAAATACTTAATTTTAAAGACAAACTTTTCTTTATTTTTAGTATTTTGTTATAGAATTGAAGATAAAATTTAATAAAATTTGGGGGGAAAAATTTCAAAGCTGTAGTATTTTTAAAGAAAATTTACATAATTTTTATGTAAACATTTACTTTATTTAATAAAATATATGACATAAATTAAATACAAGTATCTTTAATTTAAGATAATATTCCCTCTCTTTTCATCCTAAATTTAAGGAAAAATATTCTATTATTTAAAGTAAATCTTCTTTAATTGGAATAAATTTTTTTAATTAAATTAAGTACACATATATTCAGGTTTAGAAAATACGAGTGCCTTTTTCATCGTAAATTTAAAGAAAAAAATTCTTATATTTTAAAGAAATTTTTCTTTGGAGCCAAATTATGTGCAATTTTTCTTTAATTTTAATAAATTTTCTTTAATTTTAGTACACTTTTTTTTGAGTGCATACATTTTTTTTGCTTTTTGTTGGACGTTTCTTATGTTAAGCCAAATTTAACAATTTTTTTGTTGCTTTTTTTGGTACACTAAAAAGAAAAACTCTGTCAAAAAATCTGTAAAATGACTTTTAATTTTTTTAATTTTTTCGTTTTTTATACAATTAAAAATATATTTCTGAACTTTTGTAATTTTTAACATATTTTTTGCAGATTATTTTGAAATTTTACAAAAATAGTTTGCTGTCATTATTTTTTCAAAAAAAAAATTTTTTTTTTTAAAGTGTTAATTTTTTTTTGTTTTTTTATACAATTAAAAAGATATTTGTGAAAAATTTTTTTTAAACATATTTTTAGCAGATTATTTAAAAATTAATAATTAATATGGACTCAAACCGAACTAAATAAAAATTCAGTTATATTCTGTAAAACTTCAAAATAATCTGGTAAAAAAATATTTATATTCAAAAATATTTTGTAATTGTATAAGATCCGAAAAAAATTATCAATTTGAAAAAAAAACTTAGAAAATTTTCTTGAACATATAATGACAGCTGTCGACATCTCCACTTAGCCTGTGTTGTCACTTGATTTTTTTCAGATTTTCTCATTGTACAATAATTACACTGTGCTACAAAAAACACAAAATCAAATATACTTTTAAAATGAGGTAGTTAAGGTTGTAGGTCTCGTCGAAAAGATCACAAAAATGCCCATCAAACTTGCCAGACACCCCCAAATTTTAATGTTATTGTCAAAAAACGATTTTTTGGGACTTTTCTCACTAAACCACGTGTATCTTAAACATTTTTCAACCGATTTTCAATTTTTCAACTGTTTTGTATAGAAGAATGATAGGGCTTTTCAGGTGTGTGAATTGGTCTATACATTAAATAAAGATATGCATTGATTTTTTCAACAATATCTAATTTTTTGTTATTTTTTGAAAATTTTTTGAGTTTATCGATTTTTTTCTGTTATAGTTCGTTCAACAACATTTATATTTATAAACGTATTCTTAAAGAAAATTTAATTGTGAATACGGTGAGTTTTATGCCGAAATAATTGGATAATAATTGACAGAGTTGTGATAATTTTTCTAAAAAAGAAAATTAAGATTTTGCTTGAAATTGCCGTTCGGATAACCCAGGCAAAAAAATATAAAAACAAGTACGAGTGTTAAATTCGGCTGTGCCGAATCTTTTATACCCTCCAAAATGTAAAAAAAAAAAAAATGTCAGGGGCGTTTGTTTTTTTTTTTTGGGGGGGGGGGGGGGTGATGGGGGTCAGTGGGGGATGTTGACAGCACCTTCCCATCCCGATAAATATAACAAATGTTTCATTTATTTAACAAAAATACAAAAAAACATGTAAAAAAGTGTATTTTTTCAGAGGTTGGTTTAGTTCTTTAAGGGGGAACTTTTTTCTCCCTTTTTGCTCATTTACGAACTTAACCTGCCTATTAACATAAGACATATTTGTGCCAAATGTCGGGAGTCTAGCTCTTTTATTTTGGACTGCATCGTGTTAACTACAGACGGACGGACAGACGGACAGACGGACAGACGGACGGACGGACATCGCTAGAATGTCTTAGAATCGATCACTGATCATAAATATATATACTTTATGGGGTCCTAGACCGATATTTCGATGCGTTACACACGGAATGACAAAGTGAGTATACCCCCATACTGTAGTTGGAGGGTATAAAAACGAACATACTAAGAGGTCGCGTATCATTATTTTAAAGGTTTTTGGCCTCCTGAATTCGAATTTGACCTTGAAATTGCGCTATCTTATTAAGTTTTTGATATATCAATTTATTTTAAATATCTCAAAAACCTGACTAGATAGAGCAATTTAAAGGCCAGATTCGGGTTCGGAGCTCCAAAAACCTTTAAAAATATTGTACATGACCTCTTATGATAAAATTATTTTTTTTCCTGGGATATCTGAACGGCGATTTCCTGCAAAATCTTAATTTTCATTTTTAGGAAAATTATCACAACTCTGTCAATTGTTATCCGATTTCTTCACAATAAAGCTTATCGTATTCAGAATCAAATTTTCCTTAAAAATACTTTTATAAATATAAAGGTTGTTAAACGAACTATAGCAGAAAAAAATCGATAAACTCGAAAAATTTTCAAAAAATAACAAAAAAATTAGGTTTTATAGAAAAAAACAATAAATAAATATCTTATATGTATAGAGCAATTCACACGCATGGAAAGCCCCATCATTCTTCTATCAAAAACAGTCACAAAATTTAAAATCGGTTGAAAATTTTCTGAATTACAAAAGTTTTAGTGAGAAAAGTCCCAAAAAAACGTTTTTTGACCATAACTCTAAAATTTGAGGGTGTCTGGCAAGTTTAATGGGCATTTTTGTGATCTACTCGACAAGACCAACAACTTATACTATGTCACATCAGAAGTATTTTTTCACTGTAGCACAGTGTTATTATTTCTCAGAAATAATTAATATGGACTCAAACCGAACTAAATAAAAATTCAGTTATAAAATATACAGTCCAACAATATATAAACACAATTAGTTTTACAGAATAGTTTGCTGTCATTTTTTTCAAGAAAAGATTTTTTTTGAGTCAGCTAAAATCAGCAGATTTATCATATGGCTCAAACTCGATGTTATTTCAGCAGATTTTTCTGTTGAAATCAGCAGATTTCTCTGCTGTCTCGACAGATTTCTCTGCTGATTTCACCTAGATAATCATGACAGATATTTAGCAAACCGGGTCTGCTAAAATCAGCAGATTTCTCATATGGCTCAAAATGGGTGTATTTTCGACAGATTTTTTTGCTGATTGGACACAGAATTTTTTTGAGTGTACGAAATATGAAGAGAAAATTAATCACGCAAACTCACACAAATAAATGGACTCACGCACACTCACTCACGCAAAAATCTTACCCACGCACACTCACTCACGCAATGTTTTTCTCCACTCACACTCACTCATAATCACGTGAGTAAAAATGAATTCAGTCACAATCACGAGTGAATCACGCTCTAATCTGCTCATGTGCCCATCTCTAATTACTAACATGCCCGCCCGGAACTTTGTTAACGTTACGGTTATATTAAATACCGCATAAACGAAGGATCAGGAATTAATAACCCATTTCTAAAATTCCACATATGAAAATTATTTTTATTTTCAATTGTGGACGTTTAAATCTTTTACAAAAAGCTTCGAAATAATTTAAACAAAATTAATAAAAATTTAGTAAAAAAAAATCAGGGTGCAGAATTTTAAGGCTCTTATTCATAATACTTATAGTAGACTTATTGTAGGTTTATTTGACAATTATTCCTGTAATATCTGTTAAATAAACCTACTTTAAATATATTTCAGGTGTTGTGAATAACCACATAAGAAAAAAAAAATATTTCATTTCGTTCCCCGTTCTATTTCAAAATATTGTTCCATCGTTTCCAGTTTCATTTTCATTACGTTCCATGTAGGTTGCATTCCTTTCCGTTAAAGAAATAAAAAAATCTAAATAGATATAAAAAGTACCATTTTTTTACTCCTGATCTAATAAGATCGATTCAAACTGATCTAATTAGATAAACCCATTTTTCGAATGAAATTGTTTATAACTGATCTAATCTGATTTTTGTTTTTACTGATTTTTCAAATCTCGTATCAGTACTGATCTTTCAAATCTCGTATCAGATGCGATATATAAGAATATATATACCAATTTTAAAAACGGGTATTTTTAGGTTTTCTAGTGGATATTTTGAATTTTTTAGCGCATATTTTCGATTTTTTTAGTGCCTGAAAATTTAAACCCTATTGATAAGTCAGACTTTATGGTAACATTTTTTAAAACATACTCCAAACTGTCTGCTAGTTTAGTGTTTATTATTTATAAACATTTTTCTAATTTTATTACCATTGAATCAAATATTCGTGTCGGTCTTAAATATAATTTCTTATTTTATAGTTTTTAAATACATAAAACTCGAAACTCATTCAATCAAATGAGGTTTAAATATTATTTTATTTTGTAAAATCATAATAAAAAAACACCATAATAATCCTAATAATAAAATTGATTTTAATAGCATTTTTATGAATGTATTTCAACAAAACCAAAAAAAAAATGTTTCATTTATGTTTTTTTAACAAAAAAAAAACAACATTCAACAAGAGAAAAGTGTTAAGAAAAACAAAAGAACGTTGAAAACACTTAAAAACGCTAAATTTTTGTTTTTTTGACATTGATGAAGGCAATCATAAACTGGAGTGGCCTGCCTGGACGAAGACCGACTTTTTTTTATTATTTTAATATTATTGTAGTTTTTGTGTTATTTTTTTTTTTTTTTGTTATGTTAAAATTATGTTTTAACAAGTCTTAAAAAAAAATTGATTTTCTTGATTTTATTTCAAAAAAAGGAGATTTTATTATTTTACACCCGCTGATTAGAAAGTGTTGAAGAGCTATTAAATTTCAAAATAAATACATATAAAATTATGAGACGAACGAAAGACGGACTATACTTAAGAACGTTTCGGTTAACATTCATACCAAAACATAAAATAATAATAATAATAATAACAGGCTCATAATTTAGAGGCGGCTCTTAAATGCCATGTGTGCAACACTTTGATGTTGGTAAATTGTAGTGATTTTTTAAAAACAACTTTTTATGTTTTAAAATGTTTTATTTCATTTTTGTCGAAGCGACTACAATCGAGTATTAATTATATGATAAAATGTATAAAAAAAATGCTTGAATGAACAATTTTATGCATTTAATTGAATGAAATTAGACATATAGTAAAGTCATAAAATTTCAAATAAATTTATTGGTAATAAATTAAAATTTTTAAGAATTTATATTTGAATTTTACACTTACACAGAAAATAATATCGTAATTTCTTTTTTAATTAAAAATGGATTTGATATTAAATTTAACTTCAATTAAACATTTTAATTGATTCAATTAATGTTTTAATTGAATTCTTAACTTTACTCAAAACAAAAATAAAATAAACAAACGAAACCGGTTTTGTATGCATTAGTGTTAGTAGCCAATAAAAAAATAAAAATGCAAAAAACAACAAAAAAAACTTTTGAACTATTGTTTTGTATATTTTGGTGGTATCCGTCAATGAATACATAAAACGCAACAAAAAGATTTAGTTTCGTTGTTTTCTTTAAGGCGAGTGGTCGTTGCGGATAAAGTGTTTTGCGTACGTGTACAGTTGAAACAAAAAAAAAAAATAATATGAGGCATTTGCCTTGTGTTTTACACATTGAAATATAATACAATTTTTTTTTTTGTTTCAACTTTACTAAAGCGACAAAAATGCATGCAATAAAAAGATTTAAAAATAAAAATGTAGTTTTAAATAGTTATTGATATTTTAAAATACTACCATAATGTTTCTATGCAAAACTATTCCAACTGTTTATATTTAATAAAGAATAAAAATTTCTTAATAATATAGAACAAAAAATTCTATGTTTATTTATTTTAGGGCATTTTTTAAAGTTTAACTTTTAAAATTAAATTGAGTTTTGGTCTTTTTTCAATTAAGCATTTTATGTGAATCAATAAATCTGTATTATTGATTTTCAATTTTATATTAATTTTTTTTTAGTTTATTTAATTACAATTTTAATTGGTTTTCCATTTTATTTTCAATTAAAACTTTAATTGATTCAATTAACAATTTAATTAAGTTATAAAACTATTTTCAAACAAAATGAGTAATTAATATGCGCATTTTCGTGATACGTCCGAAATCAATTAATTTTTTTATTGAATCAACGAATTTCGTAATTGAAATTTATTTTTATTTTTTTCTGTGTAAGGTATTAATTGTTTTAAAATTATTTTAAAAGAGCACTAATACGTTTAATATCGCTGATTAAACATGGGAACTAAAATTTCGTTTGTGTATGAATTTTGGTGTATTGTTTCAAACAAAGACCGAAATTAACACAGACCCACAAAAAAAAAGTACTGACCCAGAAACCAGACCAACAAATTTTAATGTATTTCGACCCCCTGAACTCGATTCCGCCATCAAAACAAAATCTATCGTTGGGTTTTCCTGTAATCTTACAAGGAAAGTCGCCAAAAGAGCCAATCCAGATTTCTTTGAAACTTATAAAAAAAATATATCGAGGGCCTATATTCAAAACCCTCTATCTTAAAAAACACAACTTTTCAGGAGAGCCAAAAAACTGTTTATTTCGCGTATTGTTAGAGTAATTAAAATTCGATATTCTACAATATTTTTATAAATCAACTACTCACAATCTCACATATAATTCGTTTTTAAAATTTTGCACTATTGGAGATATAATGAAAGATAGAGGGTTTTGTTTCTCAAAAATATTAAGTACATGAATGAAAATGATCAGATAGAGGGTTTTGCATTTTAATAAAAATGAATTATTATGATTTCATTTACGACATCGGTAAATTTTTAACGTGATTTATTAATGATAACGGCTTATAAAGAGTTCTAAATCGCGGTTTTGGTCCACAGGTGCTGATTTTTGAGAAAAAAATATTTTTTGTACCGAATTCATCTTAAAAGATGACAAACTGTTGAGTATGTTATGTAAAAAATAGTACAAAATTAAAAACGCGATTTTGGTCCACAGATGCTGATCAGCATCGCGATTTTTAAGATTAAAATTTTTGTTTCATAATGTACACAAGAAATCCAAATTTTGAGACTCATTTTTCAAAAAAGTCAAAAAAAAATTTGAGAAAAAAATTAGCATCAGTGGACCAAAATCGTGATTCTGGAATTTTGTTGACAAATTCATGTTCAGCATGCGAAAATTAGTATGAAAACATGTAATGCATGATGAAATTATTCAAAAAAAAGTATTTATAAATTAATTATATGAAGAGATAGAGGGTTTTGCATTCAGAAAAATAAATTGTGTAAGAGATAGAGAAAACCAAAATGAAAATAAAATAGCAAAAAAAAATACTTTTGTTCTGAATTTCACACCATAGATGAGGGCCGTTTTACTGAATATTTTGCCATCAAAAAGTAATTTTCGTGAAAATGGAAGATAGAGGGTTTTGAATATAGGCCCTCGATATATACATTTATCGAATCCTTATGCATTTTGACCTCCTGAACTCGATTCAGCTATTAGAATTAAATTTTATCGTTTGGTTTTCTTGTCATCTTACATGGAAAGTCCGCAAAGTGAAACTATCTTATTTCTTTAAAATGTGTACACAAGATGTATTCACAAATTTAAGATCGACCTGTCTGAGCGGAATTGAATTCATAAAGATTCGATTTAGATTTTTTTCTGTATCTTGTGTACAAATTTCAAAGAAATCTGGAATGGTCACATTGAGTTTAGGTTGTAAGTGGCTGCTGACGTTTTACATCAGCACACATATACCCCAGCAGAAATTTTGCTGAACGTTCAGCAGCTTTTGGAAGGGGAACTTGAGTAAAGGAGCGCATCCAATTGCGCTGAATTCATGCATGATTCCCTAAGGCGATGTCCCACTTTAGAGCGCTAGTTGGATACACAGAAACAGCGCTCTTTAGATGCACTGAAATCACGTGTCTTTAGAGCGCTGATTTAAGCAGAATAAAGATGCTGTAAATTCATGTATCTTTTTAGCGCTGATTTAAGCAGATTAAAGATGCAGTGAATTCATGTATCTTTGTAGAGCTGATTTAAGCAGAATAAAGATGCTGTAAATTCAAAGTTGAAATCAAATAACTAAAATTTAAAAAAATATAACAAAAAAATTCATTCGTTTTACTTTACAAAACTTTATTTATGTGAAACAAAATGAAAAAAAAAAAATCGGAAGTGAACATCAAAAAAATATCGGAAATTTTCATTTTCACATTTTTTATGGGATTTTTTTTGGGAACAGCGGTCAAAGATGCTATGATTGAAGCGCTCTTTGCAGCGCTGATTAATGCGCAATAATGATGCAGTCAAATCATGTGTCTTTGTCTAAAACTCATGTTTTTTTATTCAAAAAGTGTCAAAAATATTAAAAAGGAAAGCAAGTGTGAAATTTTATCAAAAAATAATTACACATTATAAGTTTTATATAAAAAATCTTAAAAAAAAATTAAAATTTTTCCCCCTTCCTTTTACTGCATCCCTAAGAGCGCTCTTTGGATGCGCTACGGTATGCTATAAACAGATGCTGTGTCGCCAAAATCTCGATTTATTTCTGCTGGGACTCTGAGGTCCGTTGTGATGTCACAAGACATTGAATTTTGACATCCGACAAATCAGAAAGATCGTGCAGCTCTCTACATCCCAGTGAAGCAAGTCTATGACCAGAAAGTG
This sequence comes from Pegoplata infirma, assembly GCA_963921195.1. Classification (NCBI taxonomy): domain Eukaryota; kingdom Metazoa; phylum Arthropoda; class Insecta; order Diptera; family Anthomyiidae; genus Pegoplata; species Pegoplata infirma. Next base: position 22,758,980 of record OY992537.1, read on the forward strand.
CCAGATAAAGCAGATAAAGTGTTCGATACCCTTTCGAATGCAGTGCATTGTGTTGATATCAGAAAAATAGGCAAAGAGGATAAGAAACAAGTAAGAAAATTATAGTCGGTCAAGACCGACCATATAATACCCTACACCAGAGTTTCCCGGAAAATGGGTCCCAAGTTCAAACATGGACTGATTATATCTATATTTTTTTTTTTTTTCAAATCTTTAATAAGTGCAAAAAGCACTCACTAATCAAATTTGAGTGGAATAGGCTTCTTTTTGTTGGCAATAAATCGCTTCATCTGAATATCGGGTAAAATTTCCACGTGGGACCTAAGTCTAAAAATGGTCCGAAGATATTCAGATTTGATAAGGTTATTAAAGTACGCGTTTAACATACACAAACAGAATTTTAATTAAATATTTTCTATTTTCATGAAATTTGAGACATTTATGTAAAAATCGGGAAGGTGGTTTGTATGGGGGCTACAAGAAGAACTGGTCCGATTTCTTTAAAATTCGGAATGGTGATTTAGGTGGATGAAACATGATTACCTGCCAAATTTCGAAAATATACCTATTAAATTTCGGCTATTAGAGTCATTTGAGCCAAAACTAAAGAGGACCTTTGTATGGGGGCTAGGTCTAAATATGGACCGATTTTTCCCAATTTCAATAGGCTTCGTCCTTGGGCCAAAAGAGGCTTAAGTTTCAAATTTCAAGTCAATTAAGTAAGAATTGCGACCTGTATCGTGTTTACACCGTTTACATGGACAGACAGACGGACGGACGGACGGACGGACGGACGGACGGACGGACGGACGGACGGACATCGCAAAATCGACTCAAAAAGTGATTCTAAGTCGATCGGTATACTTAAAAGTGGGTCTAGGACCAATATTTCGGGTAGTTACAAACATCAGCACAAACTCATTATACCCTGTACCACAGTGTGGTGTAGGGTATAAAAAGGGAGCAGTGTTTATGGACATTTGACTTGAATTTAGCTACATTAAAAGAAACTGCGAAAAGTTGAGGAGTTTATTCCACATACGGCTGTTCGACTCATAAACGAACCTTCTCTGTAATGCGATGTGCGATCAACTTTACAATCGACGACAAACGGATGTGATCTACTATACAACCGCGTGCTGTGAACAAAAACTCGGATTCCTGGGATAGTTTGCTTATCTCATCAGAACCTTTTCCATGGTAATGTTGATAGAACAGAGTCACATGAGCTACATTCAGAAGATTTTGAGGCCCTTGCTCATACATGGGAGTTGTATTCCATCTTTTTTCAGATATAGGTGGTGTAAATTGTAAGGAGAGGAGGATGAGATATATGTACTTATAACGTTTTAAAAAGCCAACCAACCAACTTTAATTTTTTTTCGACGCTTGAAAGGGATGCTTATTTCAGCGGACTTCACACTATATTTTCATGCACAGAACATCAGAGTTTTCAATTCTTCGATATTTTTACCAACAATTGAATCTGTTGGATCCACAGACTGTGACATTTGAAAAAAAAAAACTGTGGGTCAACATACAACATTGGGTCTATCGTGCATTAAACTAGCCCTATTCGCAAGACCCCACTCAGAGATGTTCAACAAGTCCTGATTAAGTGTGTCATTCATAATCTGCCTTTTTCCTTCAACCTCTAAAAGGCTTGGCCAACGATCTAAGGAAAATTAATGACATATGTTGCTGCCATCTGCAAATGAGTAGATAAGTTTAAAGTATGACTTAGAAGGTCCCGGGCTCAAATCCAGTTGGAATTAAAAACGGTGAAAAGTTATTTCTTAATATCATAAAGATATTTATAAAGGAAAATTAAAGGAAATTAAAAACTAAAGAAAATACGAAGATTTGTTTTATTTTTGTATGACCTAGACGTTGTCCCAAAGACGACTCAAGGAAATTGTTATGGGAATGTCAGCAAACCCTAACAACTGCTGATTATAGAGATGTCTTAGGAATGTCAGGTTTGACTCTGACATGTCAGCGAGCCGTCACATAAGATGGCTTATTGACATTGCCAACTGGGAAGACGATTTCAGATTTTTTTGTTTGCCATTCCCTTTTTTTTTACTTTGAGCCAACACTAAGGGGATGCACCCTACTATTACAGTGCATTGTGTTAGTATTAGAAAAATAGGTTATGACCCAGCAGAAATTTTGCTGAACGTTCAGCAGCTTTTGGAAGGGGAACTTGAGTAAAGGAGCGCATCCAATTGCGCTGAATTCATGCATGATTCCCTAAGGCGATGTCCCACTTTAGAGCGCTAGTTGGATACACAGAAACAGCGCTCTTTAGATGCACTGAAATCAAGTGTCTTTAGAGCGCTGATTTAAGCAGAATAAATATGCTGTAAATTCATGTATCTTTTTAGCGCTGATTGAAGCAGATTAAAGATGCAGTGAATTCATGTATCTTTGTAGAGCTGATTTAAGCAGAATAAAGATGCTGTAAATTCAAAGTTGAAATCAAATAACTAAAATTTAAAAAAATATAACAAAAAAATTCATTCGTTTTACTTTACAAAACTTTATTTATGTGAAACAAAATTAAAAAAAAAAAAATCGGAAGTGAACATCAAAAAAATATCGGCAATTTTCATTTTCACATTTTTTATGGGAACAGCGGCCAAAGATGCTATGATTGAAGCGCTCTTTGCAGCGCTGATTAATGCGCAATAATGATGCAGTCAAATCATGTGTCTTTGTCTAAAACTCATGTTTTTTTATTCAAAAAGTGTTAAAAATATTAAAAAGGAAAGCAAGTGTGAAATTTTATCAAAAAATAATTACACATTATAAGTTTTATATAAAAAATCTTAAAAAAAAATTAAAATTTTTTCCCCTTCCTTTTACTGCATCCCTAAGAGCGCTCTTTGGATGCGCTACGGTATGCTATAAACAGATGCTGTGTCGCCAAAATCTCGATTTATTTCTGCTGGGGAGTAAGAGGATAGAGGCAGTAGTGTTTACGCACATTTCTCTTAAACCCTTACAGGTCGTAGCTGACTGGGAAGACTTCTGCGATGAGTGAATTTCACTTACGACTTGTTCGACTGAAACACGAATTTTCTCTGTAATGCGTTGTGCGATTCATTGGACAGTCGACAACAAACGGAGTTGATCTACTGGATTGACGAGTGTTACGAACATACACCCGAGTCTTAAGAATAACCCATCTTAGTCCACCCATCTCAGCAGAGCACTTACCATGGTAATACCGGTAGAACAATTATGCACAACCCACGTTCCGACGATGTTCAAAAGACACAATAGTGTTGGATACCCTACGGTCATTGACAAGCTTCAACGCACTCCTTTGCACCCGGTCCAAAAGCCTCAAAATAGACCTTGAAGCACATGCCCAGATAAAGGAGTTGTATTCCAACTTTTGTCGGATCTAGGAGGTATAAATAGTTAGGAGATTAGACGGAGTGAAGTAATTCTTGCACCGTTTTAAGAAACCAAGGTACTTGAATGCTTCTTTCGACACTTGAAAAACATGTTGGTTCAATCGAACATCACACTGTTTTCTCATGCGCGGAACACTAAGAGTATCTGATTCTTGAAAACTTATACCACCCATTGATGCAGATGACATTGAATACACTGATCGTCTGTGAGTCTTGCTAGCATAAAAATCTACCTTATTCGCTTGAACCCACTCGGAGATCGTAGACTGGCTATGATTTAGTGTATCATTCATATTCTGTCGCATGGCTTCAATCTCTACAAGGCTTGCCGTACGATTAAAAGAAAATGAATGACAAAGGTTGCTGTCATCTGCAAAATAATATATAGGATTGAAAGTTTGACCAAAAAGGTCGTTGAGAAAAATAAGGAAAGGAGTGAGAGAATTAACGAAACCTAGAGGTAGAGATGGGCGCATGAATGGATTTTGGCTCACACTCGCTCATGCAAAAAATAATCGAATCACTCACTAATCTCTTACGCAATTTTTTTTTTTTTTACTCAAGCTCACTCACTATTCGCGTGAGTAATAAAAAAGATACTCACGCTCACGCGTGACTCACGTAAAATTCAATCACTCTCACGCGTGAGTCACGCAAAATCTACTCACGCAATAAAATTTTCTTACCAAAAAAATAAAAAAAATCCAAAAAAAATTTTTTTACAAAAAATAAAAAAAAATTTGGGCAAATCAAAAAATCTAATCACGCAAACTCACGCAAAAAATAAATGACTCACTCACTAATCACTCACTCAAATTTTTTTTCAGCTCACACTCACTCACAATCACGTGATTGAAATGAAAATCACTCACGCGTGATTCACGTGACCAACGCAAATCTCTACCTAGAGGTACCCCTGAATTTAGCTGAAACTCGTCGGATGAAACTCTATCCATAACAACACATATAGAGCGGGTGCCGAGAAAGCTCGGTATAAATCGAAAGAAGTTAACACCGACACCGAATGCAATAACTTTTGATACGAGGTCGCCATGCCACACACGATCAAATACCTTGGAAATATCCAAAGCCACAACTTTATTTTCACCAAACTGGTGTATGGATCGCCTCCAACGTTCCATATAGAACGCTAAAAGGTCTCCCGTAGATCTACTTCTACGAAAGACATACTGTCGATGGCATATACGTGAATTGGACTTCAGATAGTTCACAAAATGGAAATTCAACATGCTCTTCATAACCTTCGAGAGAGCAAAACAAATTGTATTTGGGCAGTAATTGTCAGGGTTAGTGGCCACCTGAACGTTTGCCACCTTCCAGCAAGAGGGGAAGACTCCCACACGATAAGAAGAGCTGAAAAGTTTTGGCAATTAACTAGTGAGTGTCGAAGAACACTGTTTCAGCACCAGTGCTTTAATTCCATTCGACCCCAGGGACTTCTTGACGTTGAGATCTTTAAGAACCCATTTTACTGCACTCGCACGAAAAAAAATACCTTGGGTATAGTATAGGATACTCATTCGAGTTTGGGCAGTGGTTGATTTCTAATCGGCAAGTATGAATTCCTTGCGAAAAAATTTGCTTTCTCAACCAGATCAGTGAATATTTGAAAATTCCTTATAAGGGTTGGAATAGACGAAATAGCATTATTCTTTACCCTTTTAACAAATGACCATATGTTCTTACTACCCCGCGGAGCAGCAAGGACCTTAGGACGCAGACACTGTTCGTATAGAAGTTTCTCACGTCTGAGTACCCTGGCACATTCACGTCCCTCCTGTTTGCGTAGCTGATCAGTAACTGGGGTTTTGTTGTTCCGCCAGTTATTAAACGCTTTCTCTCTAGATCTAACTGCATTTTTTCACGTCTGATTAAACCAACACTTGTGTATTGGTTTTACGGAAATACGCTTTGATGGAATACATGACTTAATTCCTAGCGTTATTACATTAACAATCATAGCTGCAGCAGCGTTGACATTTTCATGAAGAAAACAAAGCTTGCAGTTGAATTGCTGAAAAAAATCCTTGAGCTTAGCCCAACGAACCTTTTCATAGACAAATATGGAGCGTTTTTGCGCCATCTGCGAAACACTGTAAATTGCCGAATATGAAAAGGATGCAGAAATGATAAGATGACCTGAGTTACCGAGAGGTGCAAGTAGCTTAACTTCGTACTTGTTAGGGTGTGAAGTGAGGAAAAGATGGAGCGTATTTTGAAATTGTCTTTCAACACACGGAATATCGTCTTCAACTAATCTTTAATCAGAGTAACCGGAACAACTATTTTTCGCTTCGGGACCGATCCACTCTACTAAACACTCTTGTTTTTTTTTTTTTTTGTGGGGAATACTTTCCAACTACATAGTCCTAGCAATTTGCATGACGAAAGTCTAAAAATAATTCTTACACATACACCAAATTGTTTAAATATGTTTATGTCTATGTATGTTAATTATTTAAATATTTACACAACAATAACTAAATATGCGAGTATGTAAATGATCACATACTGTATGTCTGTGCGTGTGTTGGTAATTCGTAATTTGTATGTACGCTGATTAAATCTGTCGTTACTAAAATTGAAATAAATGTTAATGTTTATAGAGCAACAATACGTTCAATTTTCCACTACATACTTACTATCCACACTATAATAAGTGTGGATGTAGTAGTGACTACATATACATACATAGTTAAAAACATATAGTCGTTGTCACCGCGAAAATCGTGATACAATTTTTACCGGTTCCCATACAACAACACATTATTCTGTTTACAATTATCTTTTATGCCAATCATGTTACATTGTACGGCCCCCACTCAATCCCCCGTCTGAGTTTGTATGCGGATGTGGGCTTAACAACATCAATACATATTACCAGACAATTGAACATATGTGGCCCAGAGGATAATTTTCATGTATATTTTACGGGACTTTGACACATACGCACACTAATTGATACCTCCAAAAATATGTTAAACATGTATGCAAGCTGTGTATGTGTGTGCGTGTTGTCATGTATTTGTATTTTGTGTATATTAATACCTTTAGCATTATCAATATACCAAATAATTATCATTATCATCACATTCAAACAAAGGCTTAGATTATAAGGGGGAGTGGAAAGAGATCAGTGACCTTCTACATGTTATTGATACCAGAACTTGTTTCTAAAGGATCGTTTCTTTCTAAGATCTGTGAAAAAAATTTTAATTTTTCGACGAACTCGTCCAAATAAGAGCATGATCTACTGATATATTATGATAAGAAGAGATACTGGCTGATTCGGAATTTCAAATCTCAAATCTGTTCAGTATCATAAATCTTAAGAACCCCTTCAAAATCGTTTTCATACACAAAAAAAACTAAATTAATATAGATATATTTTTCCATCATCAGTCAAATTCAAATTTAAGCAGGATCGCCTTTATAATAAACTGGCGGATATAGTTGTAAGATTGACGATCTCGAAGATGTACTTTATGTGGTCTTATGTCGATATTTCTATGATTTCTGAAAGGAATAAAAAACTTAAATATACCCTCTATTTAAAAACCAGAGGGTAAACATAAGTTTGTTTTCTTAGCTCACTTCTAAATTCATTCATTGTACTGTTTTCGCTGTCTTTATTGTTCTTGTCAGGGAAAAATAAATCTTAGCAACCCCCTCTTAACATACGACCCTGTTTAACTGTTGGTAAACTTTGTTCATGTTGTCCACCCACGATTTTGTATGCAACAAATTGTGTGAATTTGCAATTGGTTGGAATTACCACTAGAATAATTAAAATGAAATTAGTGTAAATAGGATTTCTCAATAAATTTCATGAATTACAAATACATATCAACGTTAAATTGTTAAGTTTTTTAAAACTGGTAGTTAAGATAAATCATTCAGAAATTGAAGAAGCTTTAATGATAAGACAGAATCTTAATGCAAAGAAATTTCGAATTTCATTATCAGACGTCGAAGATTGTAGTCAGATCTAGAATGAAAATGTTCAATAGCTGGCGGTATGACAAAATCCCAATAACTGATCAGTTACGCAAAAAGGCGAGAAGTCAATGTGCCAGGGTACTAAGACGTGAAAAACTTCTACACAGACTGCGTCTGAATGCTAAGGTCCTTGCTGATCCGATGGGTAGCAAGACTTTTTGGTCATTTGTTAAAAGGGTAAAGAATAATGCTAGGTTGTCTATTTCAACCCTAATAAGGAATGATAAAATATTCACTGACCCGATTGATAAAGCTAATATTTTCGCTGAAATTTTTGCAAGGAACTCATACTTGCCGAATAGCAATCAACAACTGTCCGAACTCAAAAGGATATCCTTTACTATATCTAAGATATTTTTTGGGTGCATGCAGTAAGAAAGGTTTTTGAAGATCTCAACGTAAATAAGCCCTCAGGACCGGATGGTATTGCAGCTGGTGCTGAAACAGTGTTTATCGACGCTCTCTCGGAGTGGGAGTCTTCACCTCTTTCTGGAGTTACACCTCAATTGCAATTCGTTCTGCACTCTCGAAGATTATGGAGAGTATGGTAACTTTTCATCTTGTGAGTTATCGAAAGTCCAATACAATTTTTTGCGATCGACAGTATGGCTTTCGTCGAAGTGGTTTTACGGAAGACCTGTTAGCGTTCCTTACGGAACATGACAGTCTATCCAAACACTAGTTTGGTACAAAGTTATGGCTCTGGATATTTCCAAGGCATTTGATCAAGTATGGCATGGCTCACTCGTATCACAACTTTTTGCATTTGGTGTCGGTGATTACTTCTCTGGATTTTTATCGAGCTTTCTCGGGAACAGCACTATAGTGTTGTTATGGATGGGGTTACATCCAACGAGTTTTAACTTAATTAAGGGGTACCTCAATGTTTCGTTCTTTCTCCTACTCATTTCCTTATTTTTCTTCACGACCATCTAGGTCAAGCGCTTTCAATCCCATATATCGTCGGTGCGCCGACCAGAACACCTATGTGTAATTTTTTTATTTTTTTTTTATTGGCCCATTAGGAAGCCTATCAGGTAATGCATTTATCCCCCAGAGCGTTTCCCGTTATCTCAAATGGTTTCAAAGTTAGCTTAAACTCCTATGTGTTACCTATAATAGAAATTCTCCGGCAAAAACACTTATGTGTTATTAGTACACATAACTGTTTTTGATTTAAACGTAAAAACATTGCGTCTGCCTTTGGTTTTTTTATAAATTGATATTTTAAAAGTTTTCTGAACATTTTTTTTTGTAATATTCCGAAACTTTATTGCATAACACTGTGCAACACGATTTAAAAAAAAATAATTTCCAAATTTTTTTTAAATGCGTTTTGAACAAGCTAAAAAAAGTATAAAGTATAATTCTGAGGTAAATAATATCAAAAGATGTCCTTAGTGAAATTTTAAGGCGGTTCGTTTCTAAGAACATACATGTACATACATTAACCCTGTGTGTCCTATTTTTACGTGTCGTTTTGGTACTTTTTTTAAATATCCTCGTTGAACGCCATTAAAACGTGCGGTTAAAGGATTAAAATGTTCTACAAAAAAATTAGTTTTACATCAAATTTTACTAGGGGTTGTCACAGGTCAAAATTTTGTGCGAAAAGTGCAAAATGCTTAAATAAATTTAATTGTAAATTATCACAAACTGTTAAATTGTTTTTCACCAAAGACGTGTAAAATAAGTAAAAAAAAAAAAATATAAATCTTTGTCTGAGCTAAATGATGATGTCTTCAGTGAAATTTGATGGCGGTTCTTTTCTTGGAACACATTATCTTCCATTTTTGGGAGTAATCTTGGTCCTTTTGCCAAATACCCTCATAGAACTTCACTTAAACGTGCGTTAAAATGGTTAAAATGTTCTACAAAAAAGTTTTGCAGCAAATTTTACTAGGGGTTCTCAAAGGCCAAAAGTTCGTGCGAAAAGTGCTTAAAAAAGTAAAATTGTAAAGTATCTTGGTAAGACACAATTTAACAAATTATGATAATTTAAAATTTTCCTTTTTTAAACCTTTTGCTTACATCGCACGAACTTTTGGCCTTTGACAACCCCTAGTAAAATTTGATGCAGAAAATGTTTGTAAAATTGTTTAACCCTTTATACGTATGCCTTAGTAGTGGACTATGATGATATTTAAAAAAAGCACCAAAATGAGGATAAAGGGTTAACATCTTCTAAGAAAAGAACCGCCATCAATTTTCACTGAATTATCTCTTAACTTTATTTAGCTCAAAAGCAGATTTATATTTTTTTCGACTTATTTCACTCGACTTTTGCAAAAAAAAAGTTTAACAGTATTTGATAATTTACAATTTTACTTTTTTAACCATTTTGCACTTTGCAGGAACTTTTGGACTTTGACAACCCCTAGTAAAATTTGATGCAGAAAATCATTGTAGAAGATTTTAACCCGTTAATGTACGTTTTTGTGGTGTAGGTGGTGTTGTATGAGGATATTTAAAAAAAGGACAAAATTGACCCCTAAAAATGGCAGATAGAGGGTTAATATGTTCTACGAAAAGATTCGCCATTTCATTTCACTGAAGATATATTTTGCCATTTTTTGCATCAGAATTATATTTAATACTTTTTTTGACTTATTACTTATTATTATTTTGGTTTTCCTGATAATCACTTTCTGCATTGGTAAAGTTTTTCCGTCTCTTTGTGATAACAAAATTCACATCAGAAGTTTTCAGCCTTGCAGAGTACGAAATGAAAAACTTTTTACAACAAACACATGGGATGAAAAAAAACACCAAAATAATTTTACGTGTGTTTTTTGTAGTAAATGTTGCATTTCGCACATTGCAAGGATAAAAATTCTAACGTGAATACCATCAATATTTCGCTACAAGTCCATGCGGATATATAACTTGCAAAATTTTTACTTTTGAACAACAAATAAAAATTTATTTAAAATAAATTTAAGAACAAAAACACCTATGTGTATTATATATTTTTTATAAACATGTAAAAAGTCCGAAACAAAATCACCTATGTGTAGTTTTTTGTTAAAGTCTTGTACCACTTCAGATTAAAAAAAGATTTTGTATGTTTTTCAACGCGTAATATTTTTAAATGGGTTTAGGAAAAATAAAAAAAATTTACTTTAAAAAAATGTTGCGAATTGGCAAAATAAAACGGTTTTTTTGCTCTCCTGAACAATTCATAAAAAACACATAGGTGTTCTGGTCGGCGCACCGACGATATTCTTTTGCAGATGACAGTAACCATTGTCATTCATTTTCTTTTAATCGTAGGGGTTGAAGCCATTAGACAGAATATCAATGACACACTTAATCATGACCCATCTTCGAGTAGAGTCTAGCGAATCAGGTAGATTTTAATGTTCGCAAAATCCAATGTTATACGATGTACTAAAGACGATCTGTGGAATCAAGGTAATCTATGAGTGATATAACCTTTCATGAATCATGAATAAGACAATTTTGATGTTGGAGACATGACAATACAATGTGATGTTGGAAGTGTCGAAAGAACCATCCGTAGAATGTCGAGTTCACTCCCTGCGAAAATCATTCCAGTCAGCTGCGACCTGGAAAAATTTACAATAAATGGCTATAAACACTACTCCCTCTATCCTTTTCATAACCTTTTTTTCAAATACCAATATAATGCACTGGGTTAGTAGGGAACATCCAATAAATGTTGGCTCAAAGTAAAAAAAAATAAATAGTACTTTTAAGGTAACCCCCTAATTACACAGCCCCACAAACAAAAAAGGTTCTGACCAGAAATCAGACTAACAAATCTAAATGGATTTCGACTCCCTGAACTCAAATCTGCCATCAAAAAAAAATCTATCGTTGGGCTTTCCTGTAATCTTATAGGGAAGATAGAGGCAAAAAATCTAAATTGAATCTTTATGTACTTTGAACCCCTGAACTTTTTTCTCCATTAGAATGGAATTCTGTCGTTGGGTTTTCTTGTAATTTTACGAGGAATGTTCGCAAACTGAAACTATCGGATTTCTCTAAAATTTATAATTTATAGAGAAAAACAAGTAAGAAAGTTATAGTCGGTCAAGACCGACCATATGATACTCTACTGCAGTGTTTTCCGGAAAATGGGTCCCAAGTCCAAACATGGACCGATTGGATCTATCTTTTGTTAGATCTTTATTTAGTGTAGAAAACACACACAGATCAAATTTTAGTGGAATTGGCTTATTTTTTGCCAATTGACAAATTTAACTGAATATCGGTCGAAATTTTTGTATGGGGGACTAAGTCCAAAAATGGTCCAATTATATTCAGATTTGATTAGGTTACTAAAGTACACGTTTAACACCTAAAAATACAATTTTTATCAAATATTTTTATGAATTTTGAGGGAATTATGTGAATATCGGGAGGGTGACCCGATTCCTTTGAAATTTGGAATTATGATTTGTGTTATAGGAAATTTGATTACCTATTAAATTTCAAAGCGATACCTATCTTAATACGGTTATTAGAGTCATTTAAGCCTAATCCAAAGGGTGCGTTTGTATGGGGGCTAGGTCTTAACATAGACCATTTTTTTCCAATTTCAATAGGCTTCGTCATTGGGCCAAAAGATGATTAACTTTAAGATTTCAAGACAATTGATTTAAAATTGCGACCTGTATCGTGCTTAAACCAATAGATGGACGGACTGACATCGCTATATCGACTCAAAAAGTAATTCTGAGGCGATCGGTATACTTGAAGGTAGGTCTAGGACCAATATTTCGGGTAGTTACAAACATCAGCACAAACTCATTATACCCTGTACCACAGAGTGGTGTAGGGTATAAAAATCTAAGATCGACCTGTGTGAGTGGAATCAAGTTAAGGAGGTCAAAACACCAATTTTAAAGAAATCTGAAATGGTCACTTTGGAATCTCTGAAATTCCTTGTAACATTACAGAAAAACACAACGATCGATATATTATTTTTTGGATGGCAGATTCGAGTTCGGGGAATCGAAATACATTAGCATTTGTTGGCCTGGTTTCTGGATCAAAACCTTTTTATCTAATCTAATGTAAGACAACTGAAAAGTTCTGAACTTTTTATAATTGCTTACCGGTATTCCACTGTGACAACCTATTTGTAAGTTTTGCTAGTTAGGATGACGCCGATCCCTAAAAACAAAAATTTTTGGAACCCGAGTAAAAATAAACATATATAACAATATATAACTTGATACACACATAATATATCATATATGATTATATATCCCGTAGGATATTTTCTAAATTTTTTAAAAGCAATCATATGCAGTTATATATAATTTAATCATGATTCGTATTAAAAGGTGTACGGTTGATATAATTATATAAAATTATATGAGGGTCAATACAAAATTTGTTTTTCTGTATAATTTAACATAAAATTATATATAGCTTATTCTGTTCCATACAAAACAATATATGTTTCCAATTAAACAAAAATTTTCTAAGTTTTTAGGCAAAGTATAAGAAACTTTTTAAAATGCTCCTAAACATTTCCTTGCCAGGGCTATGTATATCACCTACCTGGTTCGAAGCGTACCCAAACATTTTTTTTGTTTTGGAAAATTATATGTTTGGTGAATGTATCGTTGACCTGTGGTGTATATCAACCCAAACCAAAAAACACCAGGATTTTATATATTTTTATGCAATTAGATCTAATTAGATCCACCAATATATGACAATGTCTGGTCAAAACTCGGATGAAATCAAATCATTTTTTATACAAGTTGATCTTTTTTAATGCAAAAAGATCCACCATTATTCAAATTGCGTATAAATATATATTGTGTAACATATCATTATATATTGCATCATATAAAAATTTTTACTCGGGAAATGACATCCTTAGAAACCAACGTTTCACACGATTCCGCTTCGACAGTTTGATGAATGACATTAGTAGTAATGGCTTTATACCTCGTTGAATCAGAAGGTTCTGAAAAACATAAGAACCGAAATATATAAATCTCCTAAATGATAAAGCACGGTATTCACATGCGAAATGTAATCTGTCCTCGACAGATATATTGCAACATCTGCAAGTCTCGTTTGCCATTACCCCGATTCTTACCATGTGATAAAGTTTTTAAACGCTCTTAGCTGTCTTTTATCCATACTCAAAAAATTTTTATTGTTTTGTGTGAAAAATCGCCAGGAGCGCATTGGACTTGCCTTATTCTGAACTTTTGCAACGCGTCCCAAATCGATAAAGATTAACTCCACCGACATTTTAGGAAACAAACCTCATCAAAAAGAAGGATATTTTAAGTTTGACAGAAGTTTTGTCTGGCTTCCTAACATATGATATTTATGAGGGGCCCCCGTAGGCTAGTTGGTAGCGTGCTAGCCTTTCAACGTGGGGGTCGTCGGTTCGATTCCAACCAGAGCCCTTGGTTTTTTCGCTACAACGAGACGACGGTCATTGTTACCAGTTCTCGGTTAGGTTGAATTTATTAAAAATGAGTTGTAAATAAATAGAAAGAATAAATAAAAATAATAAATAATAATATTATTATTATATGATATTTATGAGCCAAACTATAAATACTAAAACACATTTTTCTTATCTTTCCAAACATGTTTAGTACGTAACTAGCTTATCATTTTCCGTTTACGTTATGGTTTTCTATTATTTTTGCTTTCCTTTTTTTTCGTAACTACATTTGCCACTTCAACAGTTCTTTAGTGACAAGTTGCTACTGTAAAATGTATCACGTATGAATGTATGACAGGGATGGAAAAGTCAGTACTTTAGAACTTTTTTTCAATACTTTTCCACTTTCCAAAATACCGTAGCACCAAAATTTAAAAGAATTTTACAAAATGTGCCGATTGTCATGACAAGACTCAAAAGCCTAAATTTTGTTTCTTGCTGGAAGATATTTCAGAACTAATTCTGAAAAATTTCCTAATAAAGCAACTTACTCTAAATCTACCTAAACAAAGTAGTTCTGATCTCGTGAATTAAAAAAGACACACGAATTTGTATTTTCACCGTGTTTGGTAACTACCCGGCGAGAAATTGATTGGTCCTACAGAACCGATTGACCTAAAAAATATATGCTTTGAATGGTTTAACGTGAACTGGCCATAGAATAGCAGTTCTATGACCAGGGTCAATTAATCTAAAAAAAACAGTTCGCGACTATTCCTGTGACATTCACAAGGTGTCAATTACCCCCCCTGGGATTTCGCCATGTAAAATTGGCAGGTTCCTTTCATACAAAAGTACCAATCAAGGACCTGTCCTTGACTGATCCCTTGCTCGTAGGGTAGCAGTTAACTTAGAGCAATTTACGTGCAGAGTTTGAACGCATTAAATTTCAAAAACTACGGAACGGAAATTTAAGATAGAGTTTTATAAGGTTTTCTAATAAAAAATAAATGATTTGAATTTAAAAACTTTTAAACTGAATTCACAATGACGGAGCACTCTGTGCCAGAGAGTGGATTTTGTTCCATTTTCTTTAGCACTTACAATTAGACATTTTTTGTATGATGTCTCTATTTTTAGAGATGGTACTCTGTAGTACAGAGTACTCCGACATTGTGTCGGAGCCTTTACAATGAATAAACCATTTTTTAGTTCCGCCGAGTTCAAAAAAGTACTTTTTTGAAATTCCGATTTTCCATCCCTGATGTATGACCAACAATGTATTCTCATCCGAGAGACATACATACACAAGTGCACATTTACGAAAGGAGCACAATGCGGAATAAAGTTAAAAAAACGATAACAAGAAAATTTGTGAAAAAGGATATAAACATTTGCTGATGTGTTCAGCATATAAAATGAGATGACAATCTAACTGATGGTGGCAAAAGGAAGGAGGAGAGGAGGTTTAAACTTAAGTATTTGAATTTAAAACTTTTTTTAAAAAAGTTATAATCTTGAGAGATCAGAATTATTGATTTTTTCATTTCAAGCAATTTAAAAAAAAAAATAATGGCGCCCAACTCAGTCTATAATATCGATTTATATTGAAATAAATGTTTTGAGAAAGTTTTATATTTTTATGTCTTTAATACATAATTTTAATAAAAATATTTATTCTTTTATTTATTACTAAAATGACACATCACGGTATAAAATAAAACAAAAATGTAAACATGTTCATTAAGAGGTTGACACTTAAATTGTCAAATAACAAACAATATTTGACACAAATTAGATGTCATCTGGGGCAAAAAAGACTGAAACATGAAATTTTTATATTTAAATAAATATACAAAATAAATCATTTACGACATGAACTTTTATATGACAGGTATAATACCAACAAAAAAACTGTCAGAGTACTAAACACAAACGAAAAATAAAACAATATGCTAAAATATTACATTTATTTTGATTGAATATTAATAACAGTTGAATATTATATTGACTAAAAACACACTGTTTTTAAGGTTATTTAAAAAGTTGTGAGAAAAAAAAATATTTTTTTTTAAAGAAAAGGCAGTAAATGTGCTAAAAGATGAATTGGGCAATAATTACAAGAAGAAATTAAAATTGCCATCGACTCGGACTTGGAAATTCCCGTGCATCTGTATTGAAGTGTAGACATTGCCAATGAAGGGATATAACGAATTCACCAAAACATAAGTGTTTGTTGAAGCGGATTTTTAAAAATGCAGTCAAATCTAGAGAGGAATTCAGTAATGAACAAAACGTCGTTACCGATCTGCATCGCAAAAAAGGAAGAACCGTGTGTGCCAGGGAACTGCAGCGCGAAATGGTTCTTCACGAACAGCGTTTACGTACAAAAGTGCTTTCTGCCCCCTAGGCAGTTCGTTCGTTAAAAGAGTGAAGAATAATGCTAGTTCTTCTATTCCAACTCTTTTAAAGGACTGACTCGTTTGATAAGACCAACCTCTTCGCTGAACTTTTTGCAATAAATTCTTTCCACTGCCCGTTCCCGTAAGAGTATCCCATACTATGACTTCGATCTTCTTTCTTGCACTATCAGTTAAAATTCTTCTTGAATGTCTCAATGTAAACAAGTCACCGGGGCCGGCATATCATATCAGCACTGGTGCTGAAACCGTGTTCTTTGACGTTATCACATCCATTGGCAAGCCTTTTAAGCTCCTCGTATCGTGCGGTAGTCTTCCTCTCATGCTGGAAGGTGGCCAATGTCCAGCAAATCCCTAAAAAGGGTGCGGCTACTAACCCTGAAAACTACCGCCCAATTTCAATTTTCTCTGCCCTCTCCAAAGTATTGGAAACATTGGATAAATACCATCTTGTAAAGTATTTAGAGACTAATTCACTTTTGGTTAGGTTAGAATTGGCAGAGTCAAAGAATCCTCACATAGACCGGATGGTCCATAGCGAAACCACTATAATTCCTTAGCGACGCTGATATTACGCGTTAGTCTTCAACGCGAATTGTATCTTTTGTCTTAAGTTGACATTCGAAACCGTTTCCAGGTTTTCGATGATATGTCAGCCCAATATATGCAGGCGGGTTCTGGCCAAGTAAGGACAGTGGCAAAGAATATGTTTGACCGTTTCCTCAGTGCTCAGAGTTAGGTTCATCTCAGATGGAGCCAAGTATCTTGGAGTATTTCTAGATAGGAAGTTGAATTTCAGGCGTAACATTGAGGAACGGGTGAGAAAAGCAACGATTGCTTTATATTCCTGTAAAAGGGCCATTGGAAAACGATGGGGTTTTAGCCCTCAAGTCGTTCATTGGATCTATACAGCAGTGGTACGTCCAATTTTGCTGTATGGAATCATTGTCTGGTGGCCTGCTTTAGAAACAAAAGCGAACTGTGTCTTTATCACGAAGGTACAGAGAATGGCGTCGATGTGCATCACTGGTGCTCTTCGTACTACAACTACGGCTGCATTATAAAGTATGCTTCTGCGTCGGCAATTCGACTTAATAGCACGCTGCAATGGAGGAGCAGCGATTGTGGCCATAGCGCGATCTTGAAGAAGATAACAATACCACAAAATGTGGACTGTGCTCCCTCTTTGAGCCTCTTTGAGCCTCTTTGAGCGCCACTTTACCACTATGATACCATCCAGGGAGTCTTGGATGGGGGATACTCCGGGTAGTGGAGCTACCATAAATTTTTACACAGATGGATCGAGGCTGCACGAACAAGTGGGCTTAGGAGTCTATTCGGAAGAGCTTGGGTTGAGCCTGGCTCGTAGATTGCCAGATCATTGCAGTGTTTACCAGGCAGAGATGCTGGCAATAAAGGAAGTGGCTGACTGGTTGAGCTGCAATGTCTTGTCTACAACCGCAGTCAACATCTATACTGACAGTCAAGCCGCGGTCAAGTCCCTGGATTCAATGTTTCTGAAAACAAGATCTGCCCTTAACTGCCGCACGTCTTTAAATGAGATGGCCAAGCAGTTTAACATACGACTCATATGGGTCCAAGGGCACAGAGACATTCCAGGGAATTGCAAAGCCGATGAGCTTGCAAGACTAGGAACTACCTTACAGGTTCCAACAAAATTGGAATGTGTTGGTATGCCTCTAGAAACTTGCAAGCAAAACCTACGGCTTTGTTCTGCGATGGAGACTAATCAAAGATGGGCAAATGGATGGACGTGTGAGACAAAACGACTGATTTGGCCTTCTCTTAATCAGGGGCGCACAAGTGAGCTGATATCGCTTCCAAGAGGAGAGATTTCGACGGTGGTTTCTATAATTACCGGACACTGTCTTATAGGGAAGCACGCAGAGCGGTTAAACGTGCCGTTGAATGACTTTTGCCGAAGTTGCATGGATGAAGAGGAGTTGGAAACTATCGAACACTTTATTTGCCATTGCCCGGCACTTTCTGGTCAGAGACTTGCTTCACTGGGATCTAGGGAGATGTACGATCTTTCTGATTTGTCTGATGTCAAAATTCAACATCTAAGGAGTTTTATAAGAAGCTCAAACTGGTTTAACGACAGGGACTAGTAGGGAAACCTATTACGGTCCCGTGGTATCACAATGGACCTCAGAGTCTACGTGTGTTGACGTAAAACGTCAGCAGCCACTTACAACCTAACCTAACCTAGGTTCATCGCACCTCCTACAGCTGACATCGAAAATATGTCCCATTTTCTTCCTATGATAACCTATAAGACAGTGCACGGTGATTACTCCAGTGAGTGTACGGCAGTTCCATCTAGTAAGTGAGAGCAAGTAGTTAGTTTTTCTCAGATTGTAGCATGACCACAATCTTCTACTGATTGTGCTCCTTGTTAGCTTTCTCCACTTTCTATTAGCCATCGGTGATTGTCGTGTAGCGATCTGAAGTGCTGGATTGGTGGATCGATGTGTACAGAAATACCAATACCATCAGCACCTTCTTCCGCGAGCTCGTCCGCTCTCTCGTTCCCTTGAATACCTATGTGACCTGGTGCCCATATCAGTTTCACCTTGCTCATATTCCCCAAACTTTTTAAGTGCTCGAAGATTCGAAAACTACTTTTGATTTGATACAAAAGCTTCTGAGAGCTTTTAGATCAGCTTGGCTGTCAACATAAAAGTTTATTCCCTGTTTGTCTAAAGTAGCCTTGTTAAAGCAGCCTTGCTTATGGAAACTATTTCGGCCTGGACGATGCTAGAGTCCAAAGGAAGGATAAAAGTATTATCCATATCGCGAAAACTCGTTAAAAACTCTGCACCGATTCCCATGGATAGTTTGGAGCCGTCTGTGAATATGTTAATAGCGTTTATTAGGGGTTTTGCTAGTTTGCCCAAAATTTTAGAGTCGGAAATTCGCTGTAAAATGATAGACAGTACGGCTTCCGCAGCGGTCAATTTACGAGAGACCTGTTAGCAATTCTTTCGGAGCGTTGGAGTCTGTCCCTCTACCATTTTGGAGAGAGTAAAGTTGTTTCTCTGAATATTTCCAAGGCGTTCGATCATGTGTGGCACGGGGTACCCGTATCAAAGCTTATTGCTTTTGGTGTTGGTAATGACTTCTCTCGTTTAATCACGAATTTTCTCAGAAATCGAACTAAACGTGTTTCAGCTAAATTCAATTATATGGGCAGGGGCACTTGTCAGATGTCAGAGCAAAGGGTATATCTCGAAGGTAGTTACCGGAATAGAAACTATTGGGCACGCCCTCTGCACCGGTCTAATCATTGAGGCTTGTTTCATTGGGATTATCATAGGAGTTTCATAAGAAGCTCAAAATCTTTTAACGGCAGTGCCTAGTAGGGTAACCCTCAAACTGGTCCGCAAAATCTCAATGGACCTCAGAGTGTACATCTCAGATATTTTCTCATAGGTTCTCGAGTTCTGCTTCCCCAGTATATTTTCGTGATACGTTGCTAAACGGGCATTTACACAGAATACTGTGTCATCAGTATTCTGTTCATCACATGTTCTGCAATTAGGATCTGCGATAAGTCCCATAATTTTTAAATTGGGAGTGGAACTATAACGGTTGATATTCTCTGAATAGAAACACTGATTTCTCTGAAATTCCGAACCAATTAAAAAATGTAAAAATGTAATAATAATTCTCCATGCTCAAAAACATGGATTACAAGTCCTTAAGTGTGCTATATCCCTTAGGAAATCATATGAATCGGAAATGAAAAAAAAAACGCCAACTCACTTGTTAGAGTGTAAAAAAAGTGAGAATGCGGTGGTAGTAAGACAATAATATACATATTTCATGTACTATCATACGTTTCATCTCTACATATTTCATACCATTTTTTTATACCCTCCACTCTAGTGATAGAGGGTATATATAAGTTTGTCATTCCGTTTGTAACACCTCGAAATATTGGTCTAGGACCCCATAAAGTATATATATTTATGATACTCGATCGATTTTAAGTCGATCTAGCGATGTCCGTCCGTCCGTCCGTCCGTCTGTCTGTCTGTCTGTCTGTCTGTCTGTCTGTCTGTCTGTCTGTCTGTCTGTCTGTCTGTCTGTCTGTCTGTCTGTCTGTCTGTCTGTCTGTCTGTCTGTCTGTCTGTCTGTCTGTCTGTCTGTCCGTCCGTAGAAAACACGCTAACTTTTGAAAGACTCTACAGAGGCTACTGAAGTTTGGCATATATGTTTGCCATTTACCTGATCAGGTTGGTATTGAAATCCAGCCTAATCGGTCCAGTGGTTCAGAAGTTATGAGCAAAAGAGTAAATTTCGGCAAGGGTGTTTCGCGAATTTACGAGATAAAAAACACGATAACTTTCGAAAGACAATAATGAGACTACTGAAGCTTGTCATGTATCTTTGCCGTTCTTCGGGTCTGTTTAGTATTAAATTTCAGCTCAATCGGTCCAGTGGTTCAAAAGTTATAAGCAAAACCCTGAATTTCAAATTAGTTTCATCTCAAATGTCACGTGTTTTAACAAGTTTTAAAAGCATTGGTGGTAACTAAACAATGCTTTTCAAACTTGTTTAATTTTAAAGCAATGCTTTTTAAACTTGTTTAGTTCTAAAAGCATTGGTAACTTAAAAATTACACTCGAAAAAATTTTACACTCAAAAAAGTTTTACACTCAAAAAAAATTGTACACTCAAAAAAAAATTACACAAAAATTTTTTTTTTTTTTACAAAAATGACAATATTTTGTGTACATACGTACGTGCATTCACTCAGAAATATTTGTACAGTAAAAAAAACATTACACTCGAAAAAAATTTTACACTCAAAAAAAAATAGTAATTTTTTTTTTTTTTTTAAAAAAAAGGCAAAAAAAGAGTTTTTTACTTAAAATAAAATATTTTACACTCAAAAAAAAATTTTGCACTCAAAAAAAAAAATTACACAAACATTTTTTTTTTTTTTTTTACAAAAATGACAATTTTTTGTGTACATACGTACGTGCATTCATTCAGAAATATTTTTACAAGTAAAAAAAACATTACACTAAAAAAAAAATTTACACTAACAAAAAAAAATAGTAATTTTTCTTCTTTTTTTTTTAAAAAGGCAAAACAGAGTTTTTACTCAAAATAAAATATTTGTAATCAAAATTGTTAATTTTTTCACGTTAAAAAATGTACTACCCTTTAAAAAAATGCATTGTGGAGGGTATTCATAGATTCGGCAAAGTCGAATTTAACTTTTCTACTTGTTTTTATTTTCATCTTTGAACACCCCACCATAACTACCATTAGGCACTAAGCTGTCAACCCTCTTAAGTACAGAAAGTTTTTTTGGTTCCTCTCTCTTCTCATATAAGCTAAAAAGGCAGACAGAAGTAGTAGCATCATGGTGAAAAAGGCACGTTTCAAACTTGTGATGCTAACGTTATAAAAATATATATTTTTGTTTTTTTTTTTTTTGGTTAAGATTTTATATGTGACAGCCGCAAGCATATGTTGCTCGATAATTTGCCGAAAGTTTTAATGAAAGACATGGGAGCCATTTTTAACAAAAACGACAACATGAACAAGTAGCAAAAGAATAAAAAAAAAGAAGAAGATGAAGTTGACATAATGTCGCCATTTTTATAAATGTCTTCTTCTTCTATATATTTGTATAACTGTTTCACATTTATTGTTTACATGTATTTGTGTAATAATCATTATAAAGAAAGGCGATTATGATGTTTCCATTTTATATCTGCTAGCAGCAAATTGACATAAAAAAAGTTAAAATGAGATGAGGTAGATTGAGTTGTACAACTTTATTATTATGTTTAATAGTCATAATGTTAAAAATAAAGATGGGTAATTACAATAAATTCTTCACTCACAATGATGATGATAATAAGGCTGATTACTAACTACTACTTGATACACTTCTACTAATGATGAAATTATTATGTTAAAAGTGAAATTGATGAAAAAGTTTTTCAAAGAGTGAATAAAGATAAAATTTAATTGGTTAACATTAAATTTAGAGTAAAAGTTTAAATGGAAATGGAAAAAAATAACTTTTAGGCTATAAAAGAAGTGACGGGCAGGACAATTGGTGTAATCGATGTGGGTTGTCTGCGAGTCGATACTTCCCGAGTAAAAATGTTTAGATATATTCTTATTTATCACATCTTATCCGAGATTTGAAAGATCAGCACTGATCCGAACAATGGATCGCTAAGATTAGATCAGTTTTAATCGGACGAATACAATGTCATCCGAAAAATCGGTTTGTTTAATTAAATAAACCCATTTTTCGTATGAAATTGTATCCGTCCGATTAAAACTTGTCTAACTTATCTATTTTTGGGATCAGTACTGATGCTTCACATTTTTACGTGGGTTCTTTCACTCAAATTAACTTCCACCACACATACAGAAAAATTACTTTCCAATCGAATTTCTTAGTTGTATCAACTCAAAAATCGGTTGCGACAACCAAATTTTTTGGTTGCTTTAATTAAAAGCCTGTTATAATAACCGAATTTAGTTGTCGCTACCGATATTCAACTTTGACGACCTATATGCAAGTGTTCCAACCATTTTATTGTTTGCAATAACTGACTTTCAGTTGGGAATCAGCAAATTTGTTTTCTGTGTGCAGCAAAGCGGCTTTAGCTCTTCTATTCAGTAGTTATGCTAAGTTCGAAATAGATCCATAAATAATTTTAATACAAGAACCATTTTAATACAAAGAACGTGTTATATGGGAATCAATCTTGTATGACACAAAATCACTGCGACCAAGGGCCTGTACGATTGCCCCTAGAAAAATTGGATATCGGTGTTGAGTCAATTGCAATCAGTGTGCGATATCGTAAGGAAGGTAAAGTGGTAGAGACTATTGTTGTATCTGCCTTTCTGCTCTATGACTTTATTTATCCCCCACCTACACTTAGGCCAAAAACTTGGGAAGGATTATTGGATGCAATGCTAACTCTCAGCATATTATCTGGTGTAAGAAATTGTTGGATTTGCCTTCATATTTAATAATTTAAATTATTGGAAATTCTTTAACGTTTGTCAGTAACCAAAGGCAATAGGTAATTGATCTTACCTTATCTAACAGTAAGCCGAGTACAATGATAAGGGATGGGCTTGTTCTTGATGTGGTGTTCTTGTCGGTCAACCGCTGCATCGAGTTTAGGCTTGGGATTGACAAACCGACAATTCCAAAGGGCCAAAACCCTCGAAAGCGGATTGAAAAAGATTTAAGGAACTGCTGCAGCAAAGTTAACATCTCATCCCAATACCTTGTAATATAGAGTCGAATAAATTGAAATCTGAGAAATTGGGTTAAGGAAAAGCAAACCAGTGCCCATGTTCTGTAACTATGCGAAAAGTTTACGCATCAAGAAACATACAATTTTATTATTGTCATCTCCTTTACTACAGGGTGAGTACAATGATGCTAATGCATTTTTGTTTTTGTGTTCGATGTTTTTAACATTAGCATCATTGTACTCACCCTGTAAAAAACTAAATGACTATAATATTATTTTATTTTTCTCGATGAGAAAACTTTTCGCATAGTCAAAGAACATGCGCACAGGTTACTTAGTCCCCTGGTGAAACTTAAACGTTGGAAAGCTAAGGGAAAATTCAAGAAGGCTTTTTAATACGAGTAGAGCTTTAAAATCTCAAAAAGATGCTGACTACAACAATTACCACCTCATGCAAAAGGAATATAAGAAAAAAGTTCGAGATGCAAAACTTGAGTTTAATAGAACTCTTTGTGAGGAGGAATAGGACACGAGGGATCCAAAAAGGCTCTGTAAAATAGTTTAGCAAAGCTTGATTCCCTCAGGAGGCCAAATAGTACCTACACAACTAATAAACAGGAGGTCAATGACATTATTTTGTTCACTGACTTTCCAGGATGTAAAGTAACAATAATATCTGACAACAATACATGTTGTGTTTTTCAATTATATGTACTTATTAAGTACATTTTCTAATATTACCCCAAAAGTGTGCTTTAAAAATGCTAAAAAGTTCAAATAATGAAAGTTTTAAAAAAAGAGCTTTTACTTCCTGCATGATTTGATGGGGATATTTATTGAGCGCCCTTAAAGTATGCTATAAGAATATTACAAAAGCTCTGTATAAAATACATTCCACAACAGGGAGAGTCAAATGTGTGCTAATCTTAAATAATAATAATATTTATTAAGTACACATATTGTATGGTAAATCCTAATCCAAATGATTGCAAAACACAGCTACAGATACTATTGAAAGGCCTGTTAGAAGTAATTCTTATAGGTATTGGCAGCAAGGGTAGTTTCAAAGGAATCTATTAGATACGCCTATTCGTCCTTTAATGACTTTAAGTCCCCTGGACCAGATAGTATATATCCTATGATGCTAAAGAGTGCTACAGATATTCTAGTGAAGATTCCCAAAATTATCTTCAGGTCTTCTTCCCAAGCCTGCGTATCATAGTCTTAGATCTTGTGAGTCGGCACTACACGATCTTGTGTTCGCAATTGAAAGGGACAAGGACGCGCAAGACTGTACACTGGGTGTTTTTGTTGATATTGGAGGCACTTTTGATCCTATGAAAACTTTGGCTGAATTGTATTGTGTGGATCCAGTTCAAGTCAAATGAATTCATTGTACGCTATCTCGAAGATTGTTGATGGGAGATGGTGAGTAGGGCACCAAAGTCACGGTTGATGTTAACAAAGGCTACCCCCAAGGGGCGTCCTCTTTCCACTGCTGTGGTGCTTTGTGCTCTTGGTGTACACATACAGGTTTATGCTGACGATGTGTGCGTATTAGTATCCGGAAATTCACTTAATAAGAAAGACCGTTACAGACTTTATTGAAAAGTAGTGCAGCAACTGCCTGTCTATCTAAAGAAGACAACCCTCGTGTTGTTCACGCGAAGAACCAAACACAAGGGTCTTCATTTTCCTACGTTAAATGGCTTAGGAGTTACCCTAGATAGTAAACTTATGTAAACAAAACAGGTTGAACAAAATTGTTCATGGGCATTTCGGAATTTCTGGCAATGTCGTGGAGCTTTTGGAAAACCATGGGATCTAAAACATGCATTGGATGCACATAGCAGTAATTAAACCTACTTTGGAGTATGCAGGTGGTATGTCAGGTGGTCGAGAACGATTAGAAGCCATGAGCCATGGGGAGTAGAATGTAGGACACGGTCTACTTTTCAATAAGCTATCGGAACTTTGTCCGATGTCTACAAAGTTCCAAGAAGATTTACTCAAAATGACACTGTTAGCCTCTACTTGGATGAATCAAGTACCTTTAATGACTCTAGATCCTGTTGGAATTTAGACAATGCGACCTAATGTTATACTGCTATGTGAAAAATGGTTACAGTATTTCAGACTGGTTGCTACACACAGAAAAATAAATTGCCAACTGAATTTTTCAGTTAAAGCAACTCCAAATTTGGTTGTTACTACTTAAATATGCTGTGACTAACATATTTTATGATTGTTTCAACTAAAAGTCAGTTATATCAACGTTATTCAGTTGTGACTACCGATATTCAATTGCGACAACCTATATGTCAGTGATTTTACCTAATTTTAGTTACATCAACTGACTTTCAGTTGGAAATTGGCAAATTTGTTTTCTGTGTGTATTTTGCACGTAGCGACATGAATAAGTGAGAATAGATGAAGGAATAGAATAATCAGTAACTGCAGCGACAGCCAAGATGCGCTTGGGGCACTGGATTCTCCGGTTCTTTTTGCAAGCTTTACATTTCGTAAACGGTTACTTTCAGAAATAAATGATACCAGACGGAACTTTCATCGGATTTTTTTGTTTTGTAAAATTCAAGTTATTGAAAAAAAAATATAAAAATTAATAAAAAAAAACAGGATCCCGATTAAAAATTCTAAATCCCTTGATTCTAGATTCGTCTTATCTCGGGATCTCTAGGATCGGAGTTTCGGGTTTGAAAGCCCAGCTCTGATATTTTGTCAATGAGCATTGTTTATGGACTTCAATTGTCTGATTTTTTCAAGTTTGTAAAGGCAACTGAGAAATTCTGAAAAGGCTTTTTACAGGGTACGGTACGATGAACTATTTTCAATCTGTGCGCCATGGACTTGCCTTTTTTTCTAGACATGTACAATGCACGCATTAACCCAATAAATCAATTTTTTTGTTTTTTGACGGGTTCTTAAATTTTCACCTATAACTTTTTAAGCGATTTCGTTGATTTTTAATTTTATTTCAACAACCTGCTGAATATCGATACATTGTCTTATTGTTAGAAACTCAATCGATTTTGTACAAACCTACTTTATGAGGCCCTTGACCGATATTTTAATAAATTAGAAAAAGAATTTACCCGTATATAACCTCCATCAAAGAGTGGAGGTTTAAAAAATCATTGTCCTTTTTTTTATAAAAAAAAATACATACAACACTTTAGCATTTACAATTTCAAACAAATATAAAAATTCATGTAAAAAGTGTGATTTCCCGCTGGGTAACAACAAACAACACTGACCATCAGAAATACTCTTCGGGTGATGTGATTGTTTGGTGGTTGTATATTATAACAACAAAACTTTTGACAGTTTGTTGTCCAAAAGCTGCGTTAGTTATTCCATTTTTTATTGTGTATTTTTTTTTTCATTTCATTTCCAACACTATCACTTTGAATGCAACAAAACAAACAACACTTAGGTGGAGTTTTTAAAACTCTCATTTGGTGGCAAATTGGCCTGGAGCAGTCAAGTACCTGTGATGTTGTTAGTGGCTAACATCATAAAGAGATGGCGCGCGTTTGGGGGATTTATTTAAAACGTACTGTTTGTATATGAACATAAAAAACTAAAATTTTAACAAAAACAAGTGAGTGTTAAATTCGGCTGAGCCGAATCTGTAATACCTTTCAACATGTAGAGTTGGTTTAGTTCTTTATGAGGAACTTTTTTTTTCATGGTTTGATTTGGTCCATTTACGAACATAACCTGTCTATGACGAAGACATATTCGTGACAAATTTCAGGAGTCTAATTTGTTTATTTTTGACTGCTTCGTGTCTTATACAGACAGACGGACGGACATACATAGAATGTCTTATAATCATGGATTAGTATATACTAGAGTGGCTCGTTTTTGGGCTTTTCTCTCTGATCAAATTCTAATACCCGCCAAAAGTGTCGGTCCCCTAAGGGTAACTCACATGCAAAATATCACTCCGATCGGAGTCTATCTTCTGTCTCCACTTTGAGCCTCAAAATTGGGGTTTTCGCAAAAAAGGACTTTTAAAAAAAAAAAAAAAAAAAAATAAGTTTTTTTATTAAAATAATTAAAAAATAATTTTTGTATAATATTTGATCGTGAATACTTAAATATGAAATTTAAAGATTTTACGGTATCATTAACCAGTTCAAACTTGATGCCAAAAAATGGCATGATTTTGGGGGCGTTCTCAAAACACCTTTTTTCAAAATTTGAAAATTTTATTAAAAAAAAAATTTAAATATACCATTTTTTCTTTCTGAATTCATTAAGAACATCTTGGAGAAGAAAAATGTGAAATATGGCGGATATCCGTCGAGCCACTTTTAGGGAATCGAGGGGGGAAGTTAGCGGATTTCAAGGAAATGTTGGTTTTATCAATAATTTGGATTAATAAAATCTTATAAATTTAATTTTTGTGCAAATTTACGGTTTATTAGTGTCGTGGCATTCTATTAGATAACTTTAAGTCTGTCATGAAATCTTACAGATCTAGGACGTCTTAAACCCACATTGGCTGGGGGTCAAAAATGACCCCCGCGGAAAATTTGAAGTTTAGAGCTTAAATTTTGTGCTATAAACAAGTATAAAACGGCTTTTATGTTTTTTACCCCAACTATTATTTCATATTAATATATTATCTTTAAAAAAATCGCTAACCCTTCTTGGTAGGGGGTCAAAAATGACCCATTAAATAAAAAGTATACATTTCCTTGAAATCCGCTAACTTCCCCACGCGATTCCCGAAAAGTGGCCCAACGGATATCCGCCATATTTCACATTTTTTTCCTCCAAGGTGTTCTTAATGAATTCAGAAAGAAAAAATGGTATATTTAAAATTTTTTTTTAATAAAATTTTCAAATTTTGAAAAAAGGTGTCTTGAGAACGCCCCCAAAATCATACCATTTTTTTGGTATCAAGTTTGAACGGGTTAGTGATACCGTAAAATCTTTAAATTTCATATTTAAGTATTTACGATCAAATAGTATACAAAAAAAATTTTTTAATTATTTTAATAAAAAAACTTAATTTTTTTTTTTTTTTAAGTCCTTTTTTGCGAAAACCCCAATTTTGAGGCTCAAAGTGGAGACAGAAGATAAACTCCGATCGGAGTGATATTTTGCATGTGAGGGACCGACACTTTTGGCGGGTATTAGAATTTGATCAGAGAGAAAAGCCCAAAAACGAGCCACCCTAGTATATACTATATGGGGTCCCTGACCGATATTTCAAAGCGTTACATACGAAATGATAAAGTGAGTATACCTCCATACTGTGGTTCAAGGGTATAAAAAAACCAAACCAACAAAAAAAATTTAACATTGTAAGTCTCTTTGGGTACTAAATGTCATGATAAGCTAACAAATGGTTACAGTTTTTTTAATATTTTTTTTTTTCGTAATATTTTACATAAAATTGGTTTGGTTTTGAAAAGTAACAGCTATTTATGACAAATGTTTTACAAAGATGACAGGTTTGTTCAATATGTTATTAAACAAAAAAAAAAAGGACATGCCGTTTAACAAAAGAAACCCCCAAAAAAAATATTTTTATTTAATTGACCTTAAATGAATGTTTAAACTGTAGTTTATGTATGGTATGAAACATGAGCTTTTTCTTAATACTTTTCGCACCTTTTAGAAAAAAAAACTGTGTGGAAAAAAATTCAAAACCACAATAATATTGGTAATAAGCAGTTAGAAAAAAAACTCCCAAAATATGTGGTTAAAAGGTATAATGTTTTTCAGAGATGATATTGCACCAACATTTTAAAAAACTGTACTTTTTTGTAATTATCCAATTACAAAAATGTTTTCACCAAAATTTAGAATGGTCCTTTAGGGTAAACATAAGCTAGGTTTCATCAGCACTTCCCTTTTCAACGCCCACTTTTCACCAAAAAAAACGTAAAATTTAAAAATCTTCGAATTTTAAATCCGATTTTAAAAATATTTTTACCAATATTTAGAATGATCCTTCAGGGTGTACCTGGCGCGGATCTTGTTTGTGGACTTGGGCGAAATGTTTTAGAATCTTTCAAATTAATTTTTTCTATAGAAAAATTTCCAAATTTTGAAAAATTTATATAAAAAAGGTATCAGATATTGAGACTTGATGAAATTCTCTCTTACTTTTATTAAAAAATTTTTGCACAGAAGTTTCAGATTAAAATTGTTCACACTACACTCAACCAAAAATCATTGTATTCCCAAAGAAAATCGTTGTAAATTCAACAGAAATCATTGTTGATTTTGACCCTACAAATATTTATGTTGATTTCAATAAAAAATGTTGTCAGTTTTTGTAAAAGTTGATCAACTCGTTTTTTTGTTAATCAACTCGTATTTTATGTAAATTCAACTCATATTTTTGTTAATATAAAAAAATTTATTATTAAAAAAAAAGCTTGTTGTTATTTGTAAATATTCTTTTATTAAGTATAAATCACAATATTTTTTTTGTTTTTACCAAACCAACACCAACATTTCTATAAGTATAAAATATTTTTTTTATTTCCGGCTTTTTAAGCAGCAATATTTGAAGATATTCACACACACTTTGTTTATTTATGTTATATGCATCCACTAGCTTACCATCCCGGTACTTCGTTACCGGTTGTATTGAAAACCGGATAATAGAAGGATCAGGATTACTCTATCGATTTCAAAAAAAATCCCCTGCATAGTCTTTGTTTTATTAACTTGTGGACGTTCAAGTCTTCCATAAAAAAATATTTCAACGAATAATTTAAACAATAAAATTTGAATAACTTCGCTGGTATGTTATCATGTTCGTTCCGGGGGAAAAATATATTGACAATTTTCGATCCCTTATTTCGGGATTTTGGATTTTGAGTGAATTAATATTTCAGTGAAAAAAAAAATTGGAATAAAAAAAATAAGTTTGAGTGAAAAAATATATTGAAGGGAAAAATATGGAGTAAAAAAAGCTAAACACGAAAACTTTGAGTAAAAAATATCATTCCATATTGTTCGCTGCTCTATTCCATTTTATCCCCGTTCTACTCCATTTCATTTCCAATTCCATCTCCTTCTTCTAAGGTCATTATTATAGTACACTCTATTACCCCCATTAGAAACGGAATTTCCAAAAAGTACCTCTTCCAGAATGTTTTTTCTTCACCGAAGTAGCCTTTAAATCATATTTCAATTATCTAGGATCATTGTTTCAGCAAATATTAAAAGTACTTTTTATCCCCGTTAAGAATCGGAATTTCCAAAAAGTACTTTATTCAATCTTTTTTTTTCACCGAAGGATTTTAGATTCCAAATTTTAAGTTTCTGTGACCATTATATCAGGAAATAAATAAGTACACACTTTTAACCCTTTTAACCCCTTTATTTTCCGAGAGGCGAACCTTTTCCAATTTCAAGTTTCTATGATTATTATTTCAGGAAATAAAAAAGTACCAAAAAGTCTACTTTCGGTACTTTTAACAAAACGTACTTTTTATAGAAGGTACTTTTTATAAAAGGTACTTTTTTATAAAAGGTACTTTTTATAAAAGGTACTTTTTAAAAAAGGTACTTTTTATAAAAGGTACTTTATATAAAGGGCACTTTTTATAAAACCCGAGTAAAAATAAACATATATTACAATACATAACTTGATACAAACATAATAAATTATATATGATTATTAGAGTGTCCCTTATTTTGGAAATGTTGGAAATGTTGAGACGGTACCCCCTCATTTTTTTCCTTTTGACTAAAAAATAACTCAGGAAAAATTTTACGCCCCTACGACCACGCCTTCCCTACGCGACGGGGCCTTAAAGAACGGGGCCTTAAAAATCATTTTTCCATACAAACCAAAAATTTTTTTTTTGATTTTTAATTTTTTTGTTATTAATTATATTATTACTTGCTTAGCTTATTCACGACAAAAAATTTGATTTTGGTGGGATGAGGCTTGCAGTTCTAAAAAATTTTTCGAAAAAAAAAATTTTGAGCTTTTGGGGTCCTTCAGTAAAAATTTTTTAAAAAATATTTTTTTTTAGTTTTGACAAGAAACCGTTTTAGTTGTAATGTTGCTTTTAATGATATATATTCATAAAAAAATATTATTCATATCTGTGACATCTTGGTCGTGTATCGAAAAACATCAAAAATGCATTTTTTACCCTTTTTTAGATCACGATAAAGATGTCACAGATAGGAATAATATTTTTTTATGAAAATATATCATTAAAAGCAACAATTCAACTAAAACGGTTTCTTGTCAAAACTAAAAAAAAAAAATTTTTAAAAAATTTTTACTGAAGGACCCCAAAAGCTCTAAATTTTTTTTTTCGAAAAATTTTTTAGAACTGAAAGCCTCATCCCACCAAAATCAAATTTTTTGTCGTGAATAAGCTAACCAAGCAATATTATAATTAATAACAAAAAAATTAAAAATCAAAAAAAAAATTTTTTGCTTTGTATGGAAAAATGATTTTTAAGGCCCCGCTCTTTACGGCCCCGTCGCGTAGGGAAGGCGTGGTCGTAGGGGCGTAAAATTTTTCCTGAGTTATTTTTTAGTCAAAAGGAAAAAAATGAGGGGGTACCGTCATAACATTTCCAACATTTCCAAAATAAGGGACACTCTAATGATTATACATCCGTGAGATATTTTCTAAATTTTTTTAATGCAGTCATATGTAGTAATATATAATTGAATCATGATTCGGATTAAAAGGTGTACGGTTGATATAATTATATAAAATTTCATGAGGGTCAATACAAAATTTGTTTTTCTGTATAATTTAATATAAAATTATATATATCCAATTCTGTTCCATATATAACACTATATGTTTCCATTTAACCAACAATTTTCTAAGTTTTTAAGGCAAAGTATAAGAAACTTTTTAAAATGTTCCTAAACATTTCCTTGTTAGGGTTATGTATATCACCTATCTGGTTCGAAGCGTACCCGAACATTTTTTTTTTAAGAAAATTATATGTTTGGTGAATGTATCGTTGACCTGTGGTGTAACTCAACCCAAACCAAAAAACACCAGGATTTTACATGTTTTTATGCAATTAGATCTAATTAGATCCACTAATATATGGCAATGTCTGGTCAAAACTCGGATGAAATCAAATCATATTTTATACAAATTGATCTTTTTTAATGCAAAAACATCCACCATATTTCGGATCAAATTGCGTTTAATTATATATTGTATTACATATCAATATATATTGCATCATATAAAAATTTTTACTCGGGAAGGTGCTTTTTGCAAAAGGTACTTTTTTATAGAAGGTACTTTTTATAAAAGGTACTTTTTATAAAAGGTACTTTTTATAAAAGGTACTTTTTATAAAAGGTACTTTTTATAAAAGGTACTTTTTATAAAAGGTATTTTTTATAAAAGGTACTTTTTATAAAAGGTACTTTTTATAAAAGGTACTTTTTATAAAAGGTACTTTTTATAAAAGGTACTTTTTATAAAAGGTACTTTTTATAAAAGGTACTTTTTATAAAAGGTACTTTTTATAAAAGGTACTTTTTATAAAAGGTACTTTTTATAAGAGGTAATTTTTATAAAAGGTACTTTTTATAAGAGGTACTTTTTATAAGAGGTACTTTTTATAAGAGGTACTTTTTATGAAAGGTGCTTTTTATAAAAGGTACTTTTTATAATAGGTACTTTTTATAAAAGGTACTTTTTATAAAAGGTACTTTTATAAAAGGTACTTTTTATAAAAGGTACTTTTATAAAAGGTACTTTTTATAAAAGGTACTTTTTATAAAAGGTACTTTTCATAAAAGGTACTTTTTATAAAAGGTACTTTTTATAAAAGGTACTTTTTATAAAAGGTACTTTTTATAAAAGGTACTTTTTATAAAAGGTGCTTTTTATAAAAGGTACTATTTATAAAAGGTACTTTTTATAAAAGGTACTTTTTATAAAAGGTACTTTTTATAAAAGGTACTTTTTATAAAAGGTACTTTTATAAAAGGTACTTTTTATAAAAGGTACTTTTTATAAAAGGTACTTTTTATAAAAGGTACTTTTTATAAAAGGTACTTTTTATAAAAGGTACTTTTTATAAAAGGTACTTTTTATAAAAGGTACTTTTTATAAAAGGTTCTTTTTATAAAAGGTACTTTTTATAAAAGGTACTTTTTATAAAAGGTACTTTTTATAAAAGGTACTTTTTATAAAAGGTACTTTTTATAAAAGGTACTTTTTACAAAAGGTACTTTTAATAAAAGGTACTTTTTATAAAAGGTACTTTTTATAAAAGGTACTTTTTATAAAAGGTACTTTTTATAAAAGGTACTTTTTATAAAAGGTACTTTTTATAAAAGGTACTTTTTATAAAAGGTACTTTTTATAAAAGGTACTTTTTATAAAAGGTACTTTTTATAAAAGGTACTTTTTATAAAAGGTACTTTTTATAAAAGGTACTTTTTATAAAAGGTACTTTTTATAAAAGGTACTTTTTATAAAAGGTACTTTTTATAAAAGGTACTTTTTATAAAAGGTACTTTTTATAAAAGGTACTTTTTATAAAAGGTACTTTTTATAAAAGGTACTTTTTATAAAAGGTACTTTTTATAAAAGATACTTTTTATAAAAGGTACTTTTTATAAAAGGTACTTTTTATAAAAGGTACTTTTTATAAAAGGTACTTTTTATAAAAGGTACTTTTTATAAAAGGTACTTTTTATAAAAGGTACTTTTTATAAAAGGTACTTTTTATAAAAGGTACTTTTTATAAAAGGTACTTTTTATAAAAGGTACTTTTTATAAAAGGTACTTTTTATAAAAGGTACTTTTTATAAAAGGTACTTTTTATAAAAGGTACTTTTTATAAAAGGTACTTTTTATAAAATGTACTTTTTATAAAAGGCACTTTTTATAAAAGGTACTTTTTATAAAAGGTACCATTATTTCAGTAAATTAAAAAAAGTACCAAAAGTACACTTTTTTCCATTTTACCCCCGTAGAGTCAACATTGGCAAAACCCAACCTTGGTGAATATTTTTTCCGGGAGGTGAACCTACATTGCAAATTTTAAGTTTCTAGGACCATTATTTAAGAAAATATAAAAGGTACCAAAGGTACATTTTTTTACCCTTTTACCCCTTAGAATCAACATTGGCAAAATCCAGCCTTAGTAGATTTATATTCCGGGAGCTGAACCTACATTCAAAATTTCAAGTGTCTAGGACCATTATTTAAGGAAATATAAAAGGTACCATAGGTACATTTTTTTACCCTTTTTACCCCTTTAGAATCAACATTGGCAAAAATTCAGCTATACTGGATCTATATTCCGGGAGGTGAACATACAGTCCAAATTTCAAGTTTCTGTGACCATTATTTCAGGAGATATAAAAAGTACCAAAAGTATAGTTTTTTCCCCTTTTTACCCCCTTAGAATCAACATTGGCAAAAATCCGGCCTTACTGGAAATATATTCCAGGAGTTGAACATACTGTCCAAATTTCAAGTCTCTGTGACCATTATTTCAGGAGATATAAAAAGTACCAAAAGTACAGTTTTTTACCCTTTTTGTCCCCTTAGAATCAACATTGGCAAAAATCCGGCCTTACGGGATCTATATTCCTGGAGGTTAACATACAGTTCAAATTTCAAGACTCTATGACCATTATTTCAGGAGATATAAAAAGTACCAAAAGTACAGTTTTTCACCCTTTTTACCCCCTTAGAATCAACATTGGCAAAAATCCAGCCTTAGTGGATCTATATTTCGGGAGGTGGACCTACAGTCCAAATTTCAAGTCTCTAGCTTCAGCGGTTTGGGCTGGGCGATGATGAATGAGTATGTCAGTCAGTCAGTCAGTCAGTCAGTCAGTCAGTCAGTCAGTCACATTACTCTTTTATATATATAGATTAGCCATTCTCGAGATATCTGATGATACCAAAACAAAATCCTAAAAAAAAAACAAAAAACGTTTTAATATAGTATGAATACATAAAGTAATCAATGTATTTCATTACTTACCAAATATTTACAGATCAGATCCTGTTTTTATTTATTTTTCTAATATTAAAGAATTTTATAAGAAACAAACACATTAAATAATTTTATAAGAGACAAACACATTGCTACCAACTCACTCGTTCACTCGTTGTAAAAAAAAAAAAAAACGAACGAACAGGGTTGTTTTTTCATTTTTGTTTTATATATTGAATTCTGTAGACGCCGTTGTAACAATTGAACCAACTTTACTGATTATTCAACGATATCAACATTATTTTTTGCTGAATACGGCATTATTCTGTAAAACTTGATCTACAATGGGTTTACTAATTTTTCTACTAAGATATTTCTATGAGTGTACACTGAAAAAAAAACTTGGTGAAAGTAATGAAAATTGGTTTTAAACCGAAGACAGGTTTTATTTGTATCGATAAAACTGGTGTCATTAAAGTTCCTTTCAATGAAAACTTATATGGAAACAATTAAAATATTCGTAAAGCTAGTTTGAAATGTTTTATGAAGTTTTTCACGAAATGAATGAAATTATTCAATGATTAAATGTTGTAAGTGCAGTAGGTAAGTGAAGGAAAATTACACCCTTTTATTAAAATTAATGAAAATGTTCATTATAAACAATTTTTGGTGAGTCACGTGTAACCGTCACTGAACCTTTTTTATACCCTCACTCAGAAAATTATGTAAGTTACTACATGTTAGGTGTTTGTATATTTTACAATAGTTAGTTATTTTCTACTACAAAGTCAGTTGTTTTTGTATGAAAAATATCAAACCACTATTTCTGTTAGTTATTTTTAGTACTTTTTTTGAATAACTAACAAAAAAGTACTTTGATGTAGTAACAGTTATTTAAAGTAGTAAATTTTATTTTTTTTTCTAAAAAATTTTTTCTAAAAAATAAAAATAAATTTTCGTTTTTTTTTTATTTTTCACAACTTTTTTTAAAAAAAAAAAAAAAACTTTGAAAAAATTTGGTCTTCAATTTTTTTTCTGAAAAATTTTTTGAAAAAAATAAATTATTTATAGATTTTTTTTTACTACATTTTAGTTGTTTTGACGACAAATGTAAGTAGTTTTTACTACATAAGTCAGTTGTTTTTTGTCAGTTAAAATAACTAACATTGTTAGTTGATTTACCTGAAAAAGTAGTTGACCTCAAACAACTTACAAAGTAGTTATTTTAACTGACATTTTCAGTTGATTTTACTAACATAATTTTTTGTGATAGAAGGTATATATAAGTTTGTCGTTCCGTTTGTAACACCTCGAAATATTGGTCTAAGGCCCCATAAAGTATATATATTCATGATCCTCATTCGATTCTGAGATGATCTAGCGATGTCCGTCCGTCCGTCTGTCTGTTTGTCTGTCTGTGAAAACACGCTAACTTTTGAAAGACTTTACGGAGGCTCCTAAAGTTTGGCATTAGGGTTGCCAGACGGCCTGGAATGGCCTGGATTTTCCAGTTATTCGAGGTCTGGTCCAGTTTCCAGTTAAAACATAATTTTTCCAGTTGAAAAAGGATTTTCATAATTTTAAAATTTTTTTTTTTTACAATTTTTTGGGACTACTTTTTGAATAAAACATTAATCATAAAAATAACATTAATGCCTCTTTTGGATACGGAAAATGTACTGCATTTTCGCTAGTTTTTTTACAACTTTTTCGAGCATCTCGGCCAGTCTAGAGTTGATTTCGCTCGTCGATGATTTAAGGATTATTGGCGTACATTTTGCTTTTAAAATAACTCCACAAAAATATGTCTGGATGGGTCAAATCTGCAAATGATGGTCAATTGTTGTCGCCCTTTTTTAACTTTGCACGTCCGGGAAATTTTACTTGTCCTTCTTGATTTCCAGATTTGACTTTTTGCCACTTTGAACTTATTTTTGATGGGCACTTCGAGATGCTCGAAAAAGTAATAAAAATGCTTAAAAAGGGAATATTTGCCGTGGTAAATAGAAACCGCCATTTAGTCCAAAATAAGAATATGTATCTCACATATGAAAATCGGGTGATTTTTTTTTTTCAGATTATTAAAAAAAATCTATGGGTCCAGTTACTTTTTAAAAATCCAGCTGAAAATGTTCCATTTTCCAGTTATTTGACTTCTAGTATCTGGCAACCCTATTTGGCATATATGTTGGGCATTTACCTAGTCAGGTTGGTATTGCAATCCAGCGAAATCGGTCCAGTGGTTCAAAAGTTATGATCAAAAGAGTGAATTTCGGCAAGGGTTTTTTTTCAGATTTGCTTCACCTTAAATTCACGTGCTGAAAAAACCGATCCTTAAAAAAACAAGCTTTAAAACCATTGGAAAGCCACAAAACTAATTTAAAAATTGTTTTTTTCACTCAAAAATATTTTTACACTAAAAACAAAAATTTAAACTCAAAAAAAATTTATTAATTTCTCTTTTTTTTTACAAAAATGACAAAAAAAAAGTTTTTTACTCAAAATAAAATCAAAATTGTCATTTTTTTCACGTTAGAAAATTAACCATTCTTTAAAAACGGCATTGTGGTGGGTATTCATAGATTCGGCCAAGTCGATTTAACTTTTCTACTTGTTTATAATTAACGTGATTGTAGTATAATTAGAAGAAAAAATACGCTTTCATTTACTCCAATCATAAATTGTAATAAATTAGTAAAACTACGAAATAAAATGAAACAGCTCTGATTTTAGTAAATACAAAATTTATAATTTACATTTAATTTTAAATTTCGTATAAAAAGTTTAAAAAAATAACAAAAACAAGTTAGAAAAATACACTTTCACATTTTTTTTTATTTTTCACACACGTTTCTCAAACAAACTCGTGATCTTACTAAGATGGTACCATTTTCTTCCCTTTGCTACTTGGAGTATAGGGTTTTTATATTTGATGAATAGTCTTGACAATGGAATCTGACGAATTCCGAAACACTAAGTCTTGCAAAAATTACCAACATCAATAAATTTAAAACAGAAAAATAATTTTCTTGAAAATAATTCTATGAGAATATCGTATGTACTTTTAATTAGTAAAATAATTATGTTATGTTAGTGAACATTATAGTAAAAATAATAATTTTTGTTGTACAATGAGAAAATCTGAAAATAATAATTGACAACACAGGCTAAGTTAAGATGTCGACAGCTTTCGGAAGAAGCCACCCTTCCTTCGCCAGCACTCTTCGAATGTCACTTCGATTGTCACTTTTTAATCTGACACAGTGACAATCGAAGAGTGCTGACGAAGGAAGGGTGGCTTCTTCCGAAAGCTGTCGAAATCTCCAATTAGCCTGTGTAGTCAATTAATTTTTTCAGATTTTCTTATTGTACAAAAAAAATATTATTTTTCAGAAATAATTAAAATGGACTCAAACCGAAATAAAATAAACTTTAATTTTAAAAAATTCTTAGAAACATTTTCAGATTTTGATTTATTTTTCAATGGTAAAAATATAAACATTCTTCTTACAATAAAAAACTGTCAGATTGCTTTTCCACAGAAAAAATCTTAGATTTTCAAAAATTTTTCGTGGAAAAATTCGCAGATTCTGAAATTTATTTCCATTTCTTTAGAACTATTCTTAGAATTTGAGAAGCGAAAGTAAAATGTTTACCACATCTCATTGATTCTGGAACATTTTTTCCTACACTCAAAAAATTATGTTAGTAAAATCAACTGAAAATGTCAGTTAAAATAACTACTTTGTAAGTTGTTTTGGGGTCAACTACTTTTTCAGTTAAATCAACCAACAATATTAGTTATTTTATCTGACTAAAATCAACTGACTTATGTAGTAAAAACTTCTTACATTTGTAGTCAAAATAACTAAAATGTAGTACAAATAAAATAATCAATATATATTTTTTTTTTTAATTTTTCAAAAAAGACCAAATTTTTTCAATTTTTTTTTTTTTTTAAAGTTATGAAAAATAGAAAAAAATAAAATTTATTTTTTGAAAAAAAAAACTTTAAAAAATTTTCAGATATAAAAAAAAATAAAATTAACAACTTTAAAAAACTGTTACTAGATCACAGTACATTTTTGTTAGTTGTTCAAAAAAAAACTTAAAATAACTAACAGAAATAGTTGTTTGATATTTTTCATACTTTGTAGTTGAAAACAACTAACTACTGTGAAATATACAAATAACTAACATGTAGTAACTTACATAATTTTCTGAGTGTAAGGACATTTTTTACATCCTTTTTTTATTCCCTTTCTTTTTTCATTTCCTTTCTCTTTAACACATTTTATATAGAAAAAAACGAAACCTACATGGAACGAAGTTAGATGGAATTGGAAACGAAATGGAATAGAACGGGAACCGAAATACAACAGGGAACAACATGAAAGGGATTTTTTTTTCAGTATTGTTTATTCTGATTTTTTCACTCAAATTTTTGGAATACATGGAACGAAGTTATATGGAAATGGGAACGAAATGGAATAGAATAGGAATCAAAGTAAAACAGGGAACAAAATTAAAGGATTTTTTTTTGCAATATTTTTTTATGCTGATTTTTTCCCTCAAATTTTTTCTTCGCTCAAACTTTTTTTCATTTCAATTTCTTTTTTCACTCATATTTGTTTTTACTCAAAAAACAATATTTAAGACTCAACATTTTTTACACTCAAAATTTTGTTTTACTCAAATTCGGTAGCTCCAAAGTTTGAATTGACATTTTTTGAATTTCAATTGCTTGAGTGCTTAAAAAAGAGCAATTGTACTCGATTCCTCATCCCCACAAAAAAACTATCAAAAAATTGTGGTTTTCCATAAAATACCGTTAAATTTTTAATATTCCCATACACACAGGACATTTTAAATCCCTTATCAACTGTCAAATTTGTATGGTTTGTGGTTTTATCATTTGACTTTGTTTTGTGTGTTTATCGATGCCATATGTTAACTGTGTTTTGGCGTTTTTATGAAATTTAAGATATTTATGTATGTGAAATTCCTTTTACCTACTTTTAAAAAATTCATGAAATTCAAGTATCTTTATTTTTTTTATTATTTAAACCTTTCTTCCTGTAGTTGTTTTACAACAAAAAAAAATAATAATCTATTTAATCTCATTAAACAGATCAAGTTTTTGTGCCGCTGATAAAATAAATCAATTTAAAAAAAGATCATGACATGAGGTGGCTGCCATGGAAAGCTTTCAATAATATTTTTATTGATATTATTTTTCATAATTTATTGCAACTTGTTTTTTTTTTTTTCATCTTTTTGTAGTTTTTATATTCTTATGCAGAATTTACGTTCAACGGATGTTGCCAATCAAGGCGGAAGTTAAGATTAAATACAACAAATTAATACGTCGGATTTTACATGGTTAAACACTAGTTAGAAATAGTTAAAATACGTGTTGAGATAAGATAAACAAGATTTACATTTTAGCACTGTTGATAATATGATAACATAGAGTGGCCATTAGAAGTTATTATTTAAGGTGGCCAACGTCAAAAATAAATCTACAAAAAATTGGAGGTCAAAAATGCGAATTTTTTCTACTGTATTTAAAAAATTTCAATTTTTGAAAAATTAGTTGATTACCGAATAAAAACTATTGTATCATTTTTAACATGATAATGTTTTAAGGCTGGAGTCTAATTTTAAAAAAGTTGCAGGACGCCACCTCAGTTTGACTATATAAGCTAACAATTAACGAAAAAGAAAACAAGAATTACTATTTTCATATTCTAAAAACCAAAAATTTTAGTAACTTGGGTT
Organism: Pegoplata infirma; assembly: GCA_963921195.1. Lineage (NCBI taxonomy): Eukaryota > Metazoa > Arthropoda > Insecta > Diptera > Anthomyiidae > Pegoplata > Pegoplata infirma. The sequence goes on from OY992537.1 coordinate 22,800,243, forward strand.
TGTAACTTCGATAATAATTCACCTCATGGTGAATAAAACCGTTTTTCACCAGCTGGTGAATAAAAAGTAACATAATTATTTTTCAACAAAAAAAATTTTTTTTTTCATCAATTTTTTTTTTCATCAAATTTTTTTTCATCAATTTTTTTTTCATCAAATTTTTTTTTCATCAATTTTTTTTTTTCATTAATTTTTTTTTTTTCATCAAATTTATTTTTTTCATCAAAAAATTTTTTTTTTATCAATTTTTTTGTTTTTTATCAATTTTTTTTTTTTTTTCATCAATTTTTATTTTCATTATTTTTTTTTTCATCAAATTTTTTTTTCATACATTTTTTTATCATATTTTTTTTCATCAATTTTTTTCATCAAATTTTTCATTATCAATTTTTTTCTCACCAAAAAATTTTTTTCTTCAATTTTTTTTTCATCAATTTTTTTTACATCAAAAAATTTTTCTTTTTATCAAAAACTTTTTTTCATCAAAATTTTTGTTCACCAAAAATTTTGTGTTTATTATTTTTTTTTTAACATAATTTTGTTTTTCGTGAAAAAAAATATTTTTTTTTTTAAAAACTACTTTTTCACCTCGTCTAAGCTTTTCGCATAAAAATTTTCCATTTGTTTATCAAATGTACATACATAAAACAAGTGAGAGTGTTATATTCTTTGGTGCCGAATCTTTTACACTCTCCAAAATGTAAAAACTCTTTTCAGCACTTATTTTTGCACTCACTTACGAAATGTACAGCTCTTTTGGTTTTTTTATGGCGTCCTCGACTGATATTTCAATTCGTTTTGCATGGAATAGCAAAGTACATTATTTTTTTCTAAAAAAAACTTTGCTTTGGCAAGTACACCCAATTCTTCCACAAAACATCATGATTTAATGTTTTGGGCAAGAGTAAAAAATTCGCAGACATTTTTAAATTTTTAATGTTTGAACTTAGAAAAAATCGACTTAGGCTGAGTTTTTGAGTTGTAAAATTTATTGGTTTTAGGTTTAAACTGAGTTAAAACCACAAATTCTGTTTTTGAGATGTGGTTTATTTTAAGTTTAAGGCCATGTTCACACTACAAGAACTTACCATGGTAAGTTGAGATGATTTTGCAATTTTTCTTTATGCTTGTACAATTTGAGATGATTTTGTAAATCACTATGTGATTTTGTTCAAAGGAAAATCACATGGTGATTTTAAAATCACGCTAGTCTGTATACAGTATAAAGCCATGTTTACACTACAAGAACTTACCATGGTAAGTTGAGATGATTTTGCAATTTTTCTTTATGCTAGTACAATTTGAGATGATTTTGTAAATCACTATGTGATTTTGTTCAAAGGAAAATCACATGGTGATTTTAAAATCACGCTAGTCTGTATACACTCTAACTCACCAATGATGGAGAGTTAAACTAATGGCGTTTTCTTTTCTGGCAAAAAATGTCACATTTTACCGTCCCTTCAAAAAATATTGCACTTTTTTTGTTCTTTTCTAAAAAACTGGCAACACTTTAAAAATTTATTATGTTTTTTTCTAAAAATGTTGCATTTTTAAAGTTTCAAAATGTCACACTTTTCCCACTTTCATAAAATGACGGGGTAACAAAATTGCCTTATAAAAACAGCTGATTGCCAATATTTTGGTTGAAAGAAAAATGTTCTCAATTTTTTGTTTTTTTGTAATCACAAAACTGGCAACACATTAAAAGGGTTGTGGCTACATTTTACAAATGACACTGTTTAAGGGTGCAACATTTAGTTTCAGAAAAGAAAACGCCATAAGGTACAAAAATGTAAAAAAACACCTCTGATTTTCAAATATACTGGTTAGTATTTCCATGTTGTGGTTTTTTTTAAAAAAAAAACGTGCGATGATGGCAACTATTCTAATTGGAAATGTAGCATTTGGAATGGCAATACCGCGTTAATCGACATTTGCTAAACTTGAACTGAAAAACAGAATGCTTGGTTAAACTTGGTTTTATTTTTATAAAGTTTAATAAAACTCCCGGTTAAACTAAGTTAAAGCGATATGTCAAAAACGCAGCCTTAGAAATGTTTTTAAAAAATTTTGTGAGAAATGTCTATTAATAATTTCATTTTCCAGATCGACCCTCGTAGCACATTTATTCGTAATTCGTAAAAGATCAATTGTAATTCGTAAAAGATCAATTGTAGCTCGTTAAAGATCAATTGTAATACCTTAAAGATCAATTCTAATTCGAAAAAGATCCATTGTAATACGAAAAAGCTCAATTGTAATTCGAAAAAGATCAATTGTAATTCGAAAAAGATCAATTGTAATTTGTAAAAGATCAATTGTAATTCGTAAAAGATCAATTGTAATTCGTAAAAGATCAATTGTAATTCGAAGATTTCAATTGTAATTAGAAAAAGATCAGTTGTAATTCGAAAAATATTAATTGTAATTCGTAAAAGATCAATTGTAAAAGATTGTTTGTAATTCGTAAAAGATCAATTGTAATTCGAAGATACCAAGTGTAATTCAAAAAAGATCAATGGAAATTCAGTTGATATTTTTCAAATTACAATTTTGGAATCCTCAAATTACAATTGATCTTCGAATTACAATTGATCTTTTACGAATTACAATTGATATTTTCGAATTACAATTGATCTTTTACGAATTACAATTGATCTTTTACGAATTACCTTTTAATTAATAAAGAAACCACAAATGTTGTACTTTTTAATTAAATAATAAACAAAAGTGTTTTGTGGAACATTTTTTAAATAACTAAACTACAAACATCAACACACAACATTGCTATTTTTCTTAAAACTACAACATGGTACAATGAAAATACAGAAAAACTTTTTATTCGAGTTTTTAAGAAATTTATTTAAAAATAATTCCAATTAGAAATTTCACAACATCTCTGTGCTAAAAAGTAAACGTGAACTAATCAGAATTGCTATGAAAACAGAGATGTTAAATACTCTCACAACGCAGTATTGCCAGATCAACATTTTTTGAATATTCAAATTTTAACGGTAAAATGGATACCGAATTTAAAAACAGGGTTGCTAAAAACTCTCACCTCATAGTACTGCCAACATTACATTTTTTTAATATTCCAATTCACAACGAAACTTTTTTAAATTTAACGGGATTTTCTCCGAATTTCGTAGAAAAGTCAAATATTTTTAAATTTAACAGAAAATTTAATGCCAGACTTTTAATAAATAAACAATGACAGAGCTACCAGATTATTGTTAATAGTTAACCCTTAACTGCATATTTCAAAAATGTTTAAGTAGTTAATAGAAATAAAAGTTTTTTTTAATGTTTAATAATAGGTAGCTTTAAAATATAGCAAACATTTAGTAGTTGCAATTTTGTATCACACTTTTTTACAAAATAGTTATTTTAAATATTTTAAGGTTCCTTTACACGAGTGAAAAATATAGGTATATCGCTTTAAAATTCAAAAAAAATCTTATTTAAAATTTAGAAAAGCCAATTTGAAATTCCGAAAACACAAACGACACTCAGCAAAAAAACCCCAATTGATATTAATATAATCCTAATTAGGTTGCAAAATTCCAATCTATTTTTAAAAATTCCTATTAAAATTCGGATTAAATAAAATGTGGCATCCCATTTTTTATGAGAATCATTTATACGAGAGATTAATTTGGTAGTTTTTTAGCTAAATGTGCTTCAGCTACAATATTTACAATTAAAATTCAGAAAAAACAAACAAACTGAGATAAGACCAATTGATGAAATTCAGAAAAGTCCAATTCAAATTCAGATAAACTAAAGTAAATTCAGGGGGGTAATTGTGTAATTCGATTCGAAAGAAACTGTTCGAATTCGGAAAATTTTGATCCTTTGTAAAATGTAACTCGCTATGAGAAAAATATTTTTTTGTTAATTTTTAGAACAAAAGGATAAAAATTAATATGCCAAAATATTTTCGCTCGAATAAAAATTATTTTAGGTACTTTAAATTGGAACCAAAAATGTCGTTCGAATAGCTTCTCTTTTTGAATCGAAATACACAATTACCTCCCAGAAATATCAAATTGGAATTCAGATAAGCATAACAGAAACCCAATTATATTGTCGAAAATCGTTAATTATAACATTTTTCTACCGAATTTTGTCGTTATTAGGTTCATTCGATTACCCAAATTACTTACTATTTTTTACTACAACTGGAAAGTTTTGTTTACTTTTTGTATTGAAAATTTCCAGCTGTAGTAAAATAAGTAAAAAATAGTAGATTGTAGTAAGGTAATCGAATAGACCTATTGAAAATCGAAACTTATCAACAAAAAATTTTTTGAAGTTAAAGTTAACGAAATTTTTGGGTTCTCAATAGGTCTATTCGATTACCTTACTACAATCTACTTTTTTTTACTCATTTTACTACAGCTGGAAATTTTTAATACAAAAAGTATACAATACTTTCCAGTTGTAGTAAAAAATAGTAAGAAATTTGGGTAATCGAATAGACCTATTACAATTTCAAAATAAACAAATTTTAAATTAACTATTTTTTGTCGTTAATCTTTGTCGTTAATTGAAAAAATTATAGAATCACATATTCGTTAAATCAGTAGCGCAATTCACTAACTTTTTAACGACAAAAATCGGTAGTTATATTGTCAAAAATCGTTAATTATCGACAATTGTCTTTAAAAGCGATTCTATAACATTTTTCTACCGAATTTTGTCGTTATTGAAAATCGTAACTTATCAACAAAAAATTTTTTGAAGTTAAAGTTAACGAAATTTTTCGGTTCTCAATACAATTTCAAAATAAACAAATTTCAAATGAACTATTTTTGTCGTTAATTCTTGTCGAAAATTGAAAAATTTATAGAATCACATATTCGTTAAAACAACCGACAATTCTCGTTAGTTAACGATATCGATAATTTCGTTAAAAAAGTTACTGAATCGCATTACAGCTGACAGTTCTCGTTAGTTAACGATATCGATAATTTTGTTAAAAAAAGTTACTGAATCACACTACTGATTATATAAAAATATATTTTTTCTTTGGTGTTTTAAAAACTTTATTTTGCTTAAGATTATTAGATATTTTTAAAAATCGTGATTATTTTTTGCCATCAAATGAAGCAAATGAAAGATTTGAACCACCTAAGGCCATTTGGTCATTAGTGTTTGAAGCAACGGGATCAAAGGCACGATTATCTTCCAAAATGATGCTGGTATGTGGATAATGATCTAATTGCACAAATAAATACCGATATTCCATTTTGCCTGAGGGTAACTGAAAATAAAAGACATTTTTTTAACATTTAAATAAAAAAGAACGACTACAAAGCAGCAGAAAATGTGTCGATCGATAAGAAATCACTTATCCAGTGACTTAAAACTGGACATATCACTAAAATGTCTTAAAAGGCTTATAACGTGACAGGTGAAAATTGGACACACAACTGTCTTAAAAAAATGATCTTGTGACCGGACACAAAGATCATTTTCTCATGAAAACAAACCTAGGCATGCATTTTTTTTTTTGCGTTTTGGAGTAAAGTATTTTATTTAAAATTATTTTAGTACAAAAAATTTACAAATTTTCTTAGTTCTGAAAATTTTGTCGCAGACACAAATTTTTTTTTTGGCAATCTGTTTTGCCTTTTGGAGTAAAAAAAAATTTTTTTGACAAAATTTGAAAAATTTTCTAGGTTGAGTCATTTTCCTATAAAAGTGACAGGTGTTTTTATATGTAAGTAACTAATAAATGCACGCCTGAGCTTAATATGGTTGGAAAACGATATCACCGCAAAGGAAATAAGCTATATGCAAAATTAAATACGCATTTTAAACGGAAAGAGGATACGTTTTTTTGGCGGTTACGAGTTTTGTTAAAAATCTCGACAAAGCGTAGTAGTTTATTCCATTAGAAAAGTAACGATTATTCTGAGAATCTGTTTTTTGGTTCAAAGTAGATTCAAAGTAGAATAATGCCCTGGTTTTTTCATAACAGGTTTGAAAACTTTATAATGAAATTGTAATTTTCTTAAAAAAAATTTATTTGGCTATAAAAAATCTTACCCTTCTTGATTCCAAATGAACAGTAGCTTTATTTCTAATGCCTTGAACATAGAACTTCATGCGAATATGGGGTACACCATTGCGTTCAAAACTGCTGTGGGCCACATGTTGTCGTCTGCCGCGTCTGGACTCTTCGCCAAAACCTTTAATGGGGGCTCCCAGAGCATCTTGGATACGATAATCCTAAAAATTTTTTTAATGAAAAAAATTAACCTTAAGAAAAATTGCAGTACATATATGAAGGAGATTATTTTAAAAAATTTCCGACTCTCCAATATTTAAAAATTTTGGAAAGGGGGGAACAATTTTTAATTTTTTTAGTTAACCACTTTTTTACTACACCATTAGAAGATGTTATTCGAAAAAAAAAATCAATTGTAATTCGAATACTTGTTATTTGAAGATTTTTTTTTGTAATTCGAAAATTCCATTTGTAGTTCGAAGATTCTACTTGCAATTCGAATATTTTATTTGTTATTCGAAAATTCCATTTATAATTTGAAGATTTCAATTGTAAATTGAAAAAGATCAATTGTAATTCATAAAATATCAGGGCATGTCACAGACTCAATTCCGTTCGAAAGTGGAAAAGAAGTTTACTCGTAACACGCAAAGCGAATATTTTTTTCGGAATAAAACAACTTTTATGCAATTCAATTCCACTTCGATTTTTCAAAGTGATTTTATTCCCAAAAAAATAATATTCGTTTTGCGTTTTACGAGTAAACCACTTTTTTCAAATCCGAACGGAATTGAGTCTGTGACATGCCCCATCAATTGTAATTCTTGTTTTCGAAGATTCCTATTGTTATTCGAAAAATATCAATTGTAATTCTTAAAAAATCAATTGTATTTCGAAAATGTCAATTGTAATTCAAAAAAATTCTACGGTAATTATAAAAAAATCAAGACTTTCGAATATATTTCGATATTTTTGATCAAGTGTATTTTTATTTTTTTATTCCAATTATTAAAAACATTATTCCACAAATAATGTTTTTAATAATTTCAACCCAACCGAGAACTGGCAATAACCGTCGTCTCGTTGTAGCGAAATCGACTAAGCCGTTTGGTGGGAATCAATCCCACGACCCCCTGTTCCATAGGCTAGCACGCTATAACAATTGGAATCTTCGAATTACGAATGGAAAACAAGCGGAATCTTCGAATTACAAATGAAATTTTAAAACTGAGAGGCTTAAAACACAAGGGACTCAAAGCGCAAGCGGTTCAAGTGCCTTTTTTCTAAAATTGATTTTAAATATGGAATTTGTGGGTGAATCTCAGAGAAGTTCAGAGCACAAATGGTACATACACTTTACATATTATGTAAACTTAATTTTAGAAAAAAAAAACGCATCCATTGTGCTTTAAGGCCTCACAGTACCGTTTTTAACCATTAGGGGGGACTGGGCACGTGCCCAGGGTCCCGAAAGGCCCATAAATTCGCTTACACGAGAAATTATTTTTGAAACATTTTTCGTGCAGGCATTTTTCGTATAGAAAAAGTATTAGATTCTTCGACATTTTTTGTATAAAAAAATTTCATATTCTGAGACTGTTCTGAAATTTTTTTGTATAGAAAAAGTCTAAGATCCTGAGACAGTTTTCGTATAGAAAAGTCTCAGATTTTGAGACATTTTTCGTAAAGAAAAAGTCTCAGATTTTGATACATTTTTCGTATAGAAAAAGTCTCAGATTCTGAGACATTTTTCATATGGAAAACGTCTCAGATTCTGAGATTTTTTTCGTATAGAAAAAGTCTCAGATTTTGAGACATTTTCGTATAGAAAAAGTCTCAGATTTTGAGACATTTTCGTATAGAAAAAGTCTCAGATTCTGGACATTTTTCTAATGGAAAAGTCTTAGACTCCGATACATTTTTCGTATAGAAAAAGTGTTAGATTCTAACAGCCGTATTCAAAATGAAGTTTTAGACACGGTTTGTTCACCCTGAACATCGAGTTCGTAACTAAAATGTTTTTAAGGCTTGTTCACTGTTTGTTCAAGAGTCTATTCAAAATGATTTTAGTTCAGTCTGCTTAACAAAAAGTTGACCATCCCTGTTTTAGTAAATCAAATAAGAAATAAACAAATGAAAATTATGAAAAACCACAAAAAATATCTTAATTTTTTACTAAAAATGGCTTTAATTATAAAAGCAAGTTGTGGAAATGTTTTTTAATAAAAGCGAGAGTTTTAAAATAACTTTAACTCTTTGGCATTTAATTTGTTGTTTACATTTTACAAAATCAATATGGCGTCAGTTAGGTAAGAGATGTTCAGCGTATGTTCAAAGTTTAAGAAAATGTGTTTTGAATAAGAAATCCTTAAACAGTATCTAGACAGTGTCTAGAATTTCATTTTGAATACGGCCATAAGACATTTTCCGTATGGAAAAAGTCTCAGATTTTGAGACATTTTTCGTATAGAAAGTCTCAGATTTTGAGACATTTTTCGTATAGAAATGTGTGAGATCCTGGGACATTTTTCGTTTAGAAAAAGTCTCAGATTCTGAGACATTTTTCGTATAGAAAGTGTTATTATCTGAGACATTCTTCGTATAGAAAGTCTCAGATTCTGAGACATTTTTCGTATAGAAAGTGACAGATTCTGAGACATTTTTCGTTAGAAAAAGTCTGATTCTGGGAGTTTTCTATGCGAAAAAGTCTTAGTCTTAGATTTCGGGACATTTTTTGTCAGAAAAACTTAACCAAAAACTCGAATAACAAAATCATTACAAAAAATCCTCCTCATTACAAAAAATCCGAATTTTTACATTCCACGGGCTTCAAATGCTTGTGTGCCCAAGGGCACCGCCATACCGTTAGACGGCCCTGACCTCAAATTTTTCGAATTACAATTCATCTTTTTCGAATTACATCTGTAAATGGTGTAGTTTTTTAATTATTCACGATATCAATTTGTTGCTATCGAAGAAGGGCCTCGAGTCCAATCTTATCCCAATTTTAATTTCCTCCATAATATGCTAATCAAATTAAATTTATCTTCTCCAAATTCTTACCTCTTTAACTTTTTCCAATGCATTTGAATATATATTATTTGGACTTTCACTACTAAATAGCTCCCGAAATATGGCCCAAAACATTACAGCTGTTACACTGACTCCCACCAATATAATAGCTGTATAGCTAGCAGTCTTTGTAGTTTCTTTAATTTTCTCACCCAACGGTCGTACATCGGTTGAGACATCTGTACGTCCAGAACCACTTTTACTCAATTGTAAACCGGGGCCGGCTTCATCATTTCGTTTTGCTCTTTGTTGCCACACTGTACATTGACTGAATTTTTGTATTTGCTGCTTTTGTAACCATTGTTTAAGTAATACACGATGATTATTTTGGAAGACTTGTCGTAAAAGAAGTATTTGTGACATTTTTTTTTTTAGTATATGCTCAATAATTGGTGAGAAATAACCAAAAAAAAAAATTTTTTTTCAATTGAAATAACAGCTGTTGCCATATGTTTAACAGCTGTAGAGAAAGTGCTTAATTTAGCAACGCTGTAAGTGAACTGATTTTATCACTAGATGGCAGGTTAAATAATGTTAATGGTGGTTGTCAACGCTAAGCTGCATCAGTTAAGACTTAAACCTATATGAACTAAAACATCGAAAACATAGACTCGTTAAATGTTGTCCACATTCAAAATAAAATTTCAAGGTTGGTAACCGCAGGGGTAACACATGGGCACAGACTAATACCTACTCGACATATATGACAGGTGTCAAAAAAGTATTTTTTAACCATATGGTTAATGTTTTCAAATTATTCTACGAATTAGGTTAGAAAGAGAAAGCTAATATAAAATGGATGCCAGATCGGTTTTTGTTGTTTCACTCACTCCTAAGTCGTAGAAAGTGTTGCCATGTTAGCGTAAAACGGACTAAAAACCGCTGTGTTTTCTCCTAAAATCGCTTAGTTTTTCCCCATTTTTTCTTATAAAACTCTACTGTTGAGTCTGTATTTAGTCTGTGACACGGGATTAGCTGACAGTAGAGCTTCCAACCGGGATTGGTTTTTTCTAAATACTGGGATTCAAGATTGAAGAAAATTTTTCGGGATCCCGGAATTTTCGGAATATGTTGAATTACAGGATTTTCGGAATTTTTTGAAAAATTTCAGTATTTGTCACTTTCAGTTGAAATTATGAACTTCGCCGAAGGAAAACCATCGAGAGCAGTCATCAGCACTGTTGCCAATTTGGTGTTTTTCCCGCTAAAACTAGCGTTTTTATTTTGCTTCTAGTGGGGAAAAGTGATTTAGCGGGCAGCGGGAAATCTAGTGATTTTTACCAGCCACAACTTAACAATTAAAAAACTTGAAATTTTCCACACTTTTAAAGTATTTGTTATTATTAAAGAGCCGTTAAGACGAGCAGACTTGTTAAGCGCCCAGTCAACAATTTTTGAATAAAAATCATGTTTTTACAGTCTTAACACAGCCGAATTAATAAATGTTGTTAAAGAAAAATGAAGAAAAAACATAAACTGATTTGATATATGGAAGGCTCTCTCTATTTTTAAAAATGTAACTAAAATTTTTTGAACAAATATTACATTCCCACTTTTTTTGTAATATTATTATCAGTACCAAACCTTTTTATTATCAATCGACTACAATTTTGAAAAAAAAAATCTATATAAAAAATTTCCAACACTTTAATTTAAGCTGATAAAGTCCAGATTGCGCAAATATTAAATGTGATATGAAGGTCGCGCTGGAAAATTAAATTATTTTTAAAATTTCATAGAAATTTTTTTTTAAAAATAGTTCTCGTCGATATTTTTCAAGTTCAAAAATAAAAAGCTTTAAAAATGCCCCATATTTCATATTCAGTTATCAACTAATTTTTTCAACGAGCCAAACAAAAATGATAATTTCTTGAATACAGTAAAAAAATCCGAGAATTCCGTAAGTGAGTATGGTTGGAGCATGAGCTTGTATGATATAAAATTATTTTCTCGTAACCGAGTCAAAAATCAACTCCACACTCATCTGTAATCAAAAGCGCAATTAATAGTGTCCGACTGAATATACAACTTCGGCTCCTATTTCGACCAAAAACACTATTTGGCCACTATTCAGCTTCGATCACATTTTTGGCCGAATAATTGTATTTAATTTGTAGTCACTTGTTGGAAGACATATTGAACTTTGGTAAGCCACAAAAACATTACTTACAATAACTTAAATAAAGCCATTAGTAAGCTACCAAAACATTACTAACAATAAGTGTTTTTTAATTAAATAAAAAACTTTTAACCTTTAAAAATTTCTGCTCGAAAAAGATATTCCTTAAACATTTTTTTTTTAAATGTCTAAACAAAGTTTTGATATCAATATAAAATCCTTCTAGACAAGAGTTTTATACATTTGTCTATTCCGCGAAGTCTAACTTAACTTGTTTGCTTGTTTTTCCTACATAAATATATTTTTTTAATTTTCGGCTTCGGTTTCTACCGAATAGTGACAATTTTGCCGAATATTCGGCAACGGCCAAAAAGGTGTATTCGATTCTGTAATAATTAAATTCTTTTTATAGAAAACTCTCGTTTTAAAACATATAAACTGTTTCAATAGCTAATACCTATTTAAAATACATTATTTAAAAAACCGTTATATTTTTTTCAAAAAACCGTTACATTTAAAATTTCATGATATTTAGCTATTAAATAGCTAAATTTTTTTCTGTTTTTGAATCTGGTGTTTTCTGGAGAATTTTTTTTTTTTTGATTTAGCGGGTTTTCGTCAAAAAAAGTTGGCATCAGTGAGTCCCTGCCGTAAAACTAATATTTGGGAATCCCCCATTGGGGATATTTTGTAATATTTTGGAGTACAACAAAAAAAGTTGCTGGCAACGCTGAATAAGTAACGAGTTGCTTTCTATGATGCCAGATTTCTCGATATTTTTAAAAGTGCTGCCCAATTTAATTGTTGAAGTTTATTAAAAAAATACCTTAGCAACCCTGTTCACTACATGGAAAAAAAAAAATCAGATGGTAAAAAAATGTCAGATGGAAAAGTCGCGTATTTTTGTGTGTGCTAAAAACAATTTTATTTTTGCAAAAAAATAAAACTTCTAACAATTTTTAAACAAACAACGCGATAAAAAAAATATAATAAAAATGCCACGACAACAATAGCAAAAATGTAATAATTAATATTTAAAAGAAAAGTGAAATAAAAAGGAAATACTTTGCAGGAGTTCGGTTGCATTGGAAAATTCAATAAAACGCATTAGAAAAAAAGAAAATTTCTTTTATATATGTTTGTGTGTGAAAAATTGAAAAGAGAAAAAATATAAAAATTTTGCGAACAAAAATTTTTTTTAATAACAAGAAAATTAAATAAAATAAACGAAAAAGAAGTATAAAAACAAGAGTACAATTTGTAGCAAATACAAACAAATACAACAAAAAGAAGCTTCCGGCATTTTTATTAAGATATTTCTGATATTTCTATCTTTTCTTGCTGGTTGTCGCTTTGCTGTTTACCCCCTCTTTATGTTTCCTGCAATTACGCTATCATTTGGGTATGATATACAAAAAAAAAATACATAATAAAAAGAAAACAACAGCCTCCTACTAAAACGGTGTTGTCCCAAGTAGCCGAAATAAATAAACGTATAGAAGTGTTCATATAAAGCATCGTTAAAAAAAAACATTCCATATTATTTATAGATAATTTGTATACCGTCTAACCACAGCATGAGGGGTTACACTGAATTTGTCATTCTATGTATAACACATCGAAATATCGGTCTAAGGCCTCATAAAGGATATAAATTATTGATCCATGATTGAATCTAAGACATTCTAGCGATGGCAGTCCTTGCATCTGTAAAATGTACACTGCAGCCAGACCCTCGAAGTTTGACACAAATATATCGTGTGCTCATAGGCTGGCTAAGTTCGTAATTAGGCTAACTAACAAAATATTGGTCCTAAAACCAATTTCAAGTGAACCGATCAACCCATAATCACTTATTAAGTCGATTTAGCGATGTCAGTCCATCCGTTTGTCCATAAGAACTTTGTAATCACGATACAAATCGCAATTATTAAAATATTAAGCTGAAATTTGAAGCTTAATCTTCGTTAGGCCCAAGTACGAACCTAAACTTGAAATTGGAAAAATCGGCCCATGTTTTAACTTAGCCCCCATACAAACGTCCCCTTTATATTTGGTTTAAATGACTATTAACCGTATTATAATAAGTATTCTTTCGACATTTGGAAGGCAAACGTTTTTGTATTCAAAAATCATTTTAAATTTTAAAGGAATCAAACCAGTTGTACTTGTAGTCCCGATACAATTTATTTACAAAAATCTCTCAAAATTTGTGAAAAAATTAAATATTTGATTAAAATTTTATTTGTAGGGATGTAACTTGTACTTTAGTAACTTTCTTCTTCTTCTTCTTCAGTGGTGTAGCAATGCTACACCTTGTCCACGAATGGACGAATAAAAAGGTGACCGAGACACGAAGTCTATATGCCACCTTTGTGGGGATAAAGTTTTTGTTGGGTTTTAACACGTGGGAAACTCCGGACAATACGACCATTGCCCTCACAATGGAAGAGTGAAACGACGCTTCCTTAACACGTGCGTGTGTTTGAGTATGGTTAGACACCGTTGTCTAACGGTACTCGCGGAGAAATAACCAATACTAGCGACCGACAAACACAAACACGTTTCCAATTTTATAAAATAATTTCAGCGACGAAAAGATGCTTCTCCGACGCGATCTCGATTAAGACTCCCTTTAGTAACCTTGTTATCTGATTATAATGGGACCTTTTTTTTGACTCAGTCCTCTTATGAAAATGGTGATCGATACTCAGTTAAATCGGTCTTTAACAAAAATAAGTCAATTTCGACTGTTAAAATTGATCTTTTTCAAATTACAAGTGCTCTTTTTTGAATTACAATTAGTCTTCTTCTAATTAAAATTGATCTTTCTCGAATTACAATTAATCTTTTTCGAATTACAATTTTGAATTCGAATCTATTTTTAGAATTTAAAATGCGAATTTCGAATTACCAGCAGTAGAATTTTTGAATTACAAATGGAATCTTCAAATTACAAATGTTATCTTCGAATTACAAGTAGAATCTTCGAATTGCTATTATTAGATGTACCGAATATTTAATACCCTCTGAAATGTAAAAAAGACAGACAAAAAGAAATGGTGTTTTAGTGGGGCATTGGGAAACATATTCCTCCGTTAAGAATCACCTTTCTTTCCCTCGCAATTAATGTTAGAAACCTCATTTATTGAGTTTTTTGCACTTAAGTAATACACTTCTATATTTTCGCCTGCAGTGTTTTCCAGAAAATGAGTCCCAAGTCCAAACATGTACCGATTGGATCTATCTTTTGTTAGATTTTTATTTAGTGTAGAAAACACACACAAATCAAATTTTAGTATAATTGGTTTATTTTTTTTTGCCAAAATCAAAATTTTTATATGGGGACTAAGTCAAAAAATGGTCCAATTGTATTCAAATTTGATTAGGTTATCGAAATTACACGTTTAACACCCACAAATAAAATTTTAATCAAATATTTACATTTTTAGGAATTTTGTGAATATCAAGAGGGTGGTTTGTGTGGGGACTACAAGAAGGACTGTCCTGATTCCTTTGAAATGTGGAATAATGATTCGTGCATACAAAATTTAATTAACTGTTAAATTTTATTTATGAAGTCATTTAAAGCAAATTCAAAGGGACGTTTGTATCGGGGCTAGGTCTTAACATGGACCGATTTTTTTCAATTTCAATAGGCTTCGTCCTTGGGCCAAAAGATGCTTAAGTTTCAAGTTTCATTCTAATTCAAATTGGGACCTGTATCGTGCTAAAACCGTTAGACGGACAGACGGACAGATGGTATACTTGAAAGTAGATCTAGGACCAATATTTCTGCATAAACTCATTATATCCTCTACCACAGAGTGGTACAAGAAGTCTTCCTTTTTATTTTGGGCATGGGAACTGACATAGCTATAATGTCTTCGATGCGTTACACGGAATGAAAAAGTGAGTTTACCCCCACATTTTGATGAGATGGTGAATTCGTTTTATATAGTACTTTAGAGCAGTAGTTTCTTGTGTAGCAAAAGAGTTTTATTCCGATTTTGAATGTACGGGCAAATTTCTATTCTACTAAAACTTTCGTGGTACAAATTGAGGCCAATATGTCTTCAGATACATCATGTTTATTAATTTTTATGCTCTGAACATGAATATGATTTTTTTTTTGAAATCTGTCGAACGGTATTCGAAATATTGCTATTTGAAACTTGAAAATAATCCTCAATCCTCGTGACTGTTTTTAGAGCTTGACACAATCTTTCGTTTTAACTTAATTTGAGCCGGATCCGATTATTTTAACCCGTGGCGCAATTGGATCAAAAAATTTTAAATTTAAAAAAAAAGAAAAAACTAAAAAAATGTCTGCCATTACATTATTTTTTATTAATTATAACATGGTGAATATCAAAATTTTTTTGGAATCGGTCGAGCGATTTCCCAGATATCGCTATTTGCAGTTTTTTAAAAATCGCAATTAAAAAAATATAAGGTTTTTTTATTGACTATTTCATAGAGCTTGAGACAAAATTTTTTTTTGGTGAAAATCTTCTGAAAAATCAAAACTTTGATCGAAGGGCGTCACGGGTTAAAATGATTTTGACCAAATTAAGTTGATATAAAATACTGTATCAAGCTCTATAAAGGCGTGATTAGACGAGAAAGAATTCCCCTAGATTTAATCAGATTTGACACAACAATTTTTAAAGTCAAACGTATATTACCACGGAGTTGTGTTAAATCTAGGGGTTTTCTTTCCCGTCTAAACGCGCGTTAAAAGAGTCAAGGAAAAGAAATTTTAGATTTTTTTTTTAATTTCTTGAACGTTGGACAAAACTGCCAAGTTTTAAATAGACATATCTCGAAAACCTATTTGAAAAAAACTTTTGATATTCGTGTTCAGCGCATAAAATTTAAAATATTTGTATGATGTATTGCAAAAAAAAATTGTATTTTTTTAAAATGTTCAAAAGTTTAAAACTTTGATCGCCGGACACCAGGGATTAATTTTATTAGACTGTACCAGATAGTTTTTAGGTCTAGTAGAATAAAAATTTACCCGGACATTAAAAGATCCGGACACTTAAAAGATAAAAAATTGGTGGTCAAAAGAATTGGAGGTCTAAAAATGCGGATTTTTTCTACAGTATTTAAAAAATTTCAAGTTATTTAGGGTCATAGTTGTTATATGAATAAAATTTAGTGGAAAATTTTTTAAATTTTTAATGTTTGGACTTGAAAAACAAAATTTTAAAATATTTTTTTAAAATTTTCTAAAAAATGTCTATAAAAATTAAAATTTTCCAGTTCGATTCCAGATAATCATATCTGAGTCGACTCGGGAAACGCCACGCATTTCAGCTAGTTTATAATTAATAAAGTTAATCTAATGTAGGTTTATTTGACAGACCAGAAAATCTGCCAAATACCTATACCATCTTTCGATATGCTTTAATATAAAATTAACCCCAAGACTTTAAATCCATATTTTAGCATAATTCCCGATACCCAAACAAAAAAAAACAAACACACAAAAAATTTTTTTCCATGAACGATTTTTATAGTATTTATGAACAAATTTATACAATTTATTAACTTTTTCATACTATTTATAAACTTTTTCATAGTATTTATGAATAAATCATAATATGTGAAATTTAAGAATTTTTAACATTTTTCATAAATACTATGAAAAAGTTTATAAGTATTATGAATTTGTTCATAAATACTTTGAAAATCGTTCATGGAAAAACAAATTTTTTTGTGTGAAGAAAACCCCTAATAAAAGGCAAGAAAACCGCTAAATTGGCAGCACTTCAAACGAATACGTATTTAAAATTAGTTTAATAAAAATAAAAACAAAAATAAAAATAATTATACATTAATAGAACACAAGATATAACAACGATAAATGAATAATTAAAATATAAAAATAAAACAATAATAATTATACATGTTAAAAATAAAAATATTTAACAAAAGTAACGCAAAAAATGCAGTTTCAAAATAATTATCATCATAAAGTAACGTACTATTGTAATACGCCTCAAAATTCTTCCAGACGATAAATACAAAAAAAAAGATAATAAAACGAAAGGTCTTAAAACAATATAAGCGATAATTTAACTTAACATATCCATAAATTAAAAAAAAACAATCATTAAGAAAAACAAGTTTGCCCTTTTGACTTAAATTGTATATTAATTAATCCATAATCTTCGAATAAATATCTTATTATCACCATGGATTGGATTATTAATGATGAAATGGGTTTGACCGTTGGTCATTTGGTGGGTTGGGCTGCTGCCTCGGCCATGGTTATTGGCGGTGTTATACCTTATGTACCACAATATCTGGAAATTAAGAAGACTCAAGATGCGGATGGCTTTTCATTGCATGTTTGTTTTGCTCTTCTGATTGCCAATTCACTGCGTATATTATTTTGGTAAGTATTTCAATTTTTTTGTTTTAGTAATTATCTTGTTTGTTTTTTTTTTATTAAACAATTATAGTAAAATTTATTTAAGACTAGTCACTTTATAATGTGATCATAAAAAATAATTTTGTAATCATTTTATTTTTTTAAATAATAGACGACTGTCGACGTCTTATCAATTTTCGTAGCAACATACCACTTTTTCAGCATTCAAACTGAGTAGACCTCAACTATTAAAGTAATTAAACTTTATTTGCTCTATTTGTAGAATCAAAATTAAAAAAATTATAACGACATAAAGGAAAAATGTTTTCTTATTTCAATATAAAATAATAATAATACTATTTCTTTTTGATTAAAATGTTTTAGATTGTCCGAAACTTTTCTCAGATTTTAACGGCCGTATTTAAAATATAAAAAACAATTGCCGAACATTGAGTGTCAAACTTTTTTATCCAAAATTTTCAATACGGGAAAGTAAGGCTCTCGATAAAAGTTAATCATTTTATCATTATAATAAAGAAAAAAAAAATATAACATCAGTTGAAAATAACTTGGTTAGGTTGACCATACGAACTGATTTGATCAGTACATGTACTGACTTTTGATCACGTGTACTGATCAAAGGACGTTGTACTGATTTGTACTGATTTTTTTTTAAATATGTACTGATTGTACTGATTTTTGAATATTTCATAATAAAAAATAATTTTATTTGAAAATTTTATACAAAAACTTGAATTTCCCTAAAATATGTCATAGGAGTAGTTTTTTATAACTTAAGTATGACAAAGAGATAATTTGAGTTAAATCTATTCTAGAAAGTTGAGAGTTCGTGAATCAAGAGGTTCATTAACGCAAAAATATATCTGAGCATGAGGTTATTTTGATCCTATAAATATGAAAAGGTTAATATGAAAAGGCGTCCGTAATCTTTGAGGTTTTCTAAACGAAAAGTTCACGGGATGATGGATTTTTAATATTTTTAGAAAGATAATGTGCTCGATTCTCGAATACGACTTCACCATTCACCCAATTTTTAAAAATTTGATATTCTTTCGAATTTTTAGATTTTAAAATTTTGTTCTTATAACAGTTAAAGATCTAGTTAATATCTTTAATTAAAAAAAATTAAAAATCTTAAAACTCGAAGAATATCAAATTTTTAAAAATTAGGTGAATGGTGACATCGTATTCCAGGATAGAGCACATTGTAATTGCATCAATTCAAATTATACTGATATGTTCGATGAGGTTATGCCTTCAGAATTTATTGGACAAATCACTCAGAACATCAGCCGCTTAAAAACCATGTGCTTTTTATGTTTATAAAAGTCAGAGTTATCAAAACTTATGGAAAAATGTCCTCAGAATTTGAGGGATTTTTTTAAACTCAAAACCTGTTGGTTTTTGTTTGTTATAATTTCTGCAATGAAACGATCAACATTCAAATTAAGTTATTTGAAGTCAGTTAAATTTTTTGCAAAATAACGACAACAGTTTAAGGCAGTTGTTTTTAAAACTTTGTTTTTAAACAGCTCTTTTCAACAGTTGTTTTTACTGAAATGCTAATTGCCTCAAGTTTGTTAGTTTAACAGAATTTTTTTTAGTGCTGAAAAAATTATCAGTGTTTTGTCATAGAAAAGAGTTTTTAGAGAAGTATTTCACGATACTATTAACGTAAAAGCTTGGGCGTACTGATTTTAGTCACCTAAACTTGGTATAAAAAAGAATGTTATTCACTCGTTTTACATTTTGAATACGGTCATAAGACTTTTAAATTAAAAAAATATCTGATTGAGCTAATCTTTTTTATAGAAAAATTCTCAGCAACATACAGGAGTTGTAGAGCTGCTTCTTTTAAGGAACATATATTACAATCCTGGACTGGCCAAGTTGCCTGGGAAAGTTGCCTTATTTCTAAAAGGTTTTTCTTTTTTTTTAATTTTAAAAGATTTTAAATCTCTGTATATTAATCCGTATTCTTTTTGTTTTAATTTCGAAAGATTTAAAGGGTCTGTGTGTCAACACGTTTTCTTCCTTCTCTATCTTTTCCCTGATAACCTTCTTTAAATATTTATATCATTTTGTAGTTAAAAAAAAACAATTTTTATAATCACTTCTGTTAGTTCATAGACATTTAAAAACTATTATTATCATTGGGTTGGGTTATCAAAGGTCATTCACAAAATAAAACTGTTGATAATTTCAAATTATAATCTTGTTAACATTTTAAAAATTAAAAAAATAAAATACAATAATTTGTTAACATTTTACAATTGTTTAACAATAACCATATACATATAACACTCCACACACGCTCACAGTTGGGTAAACAAAAATAATTGTTTTGTAAAGTTTTGTTGAAAATTATTCCTACCACCCCATTTCTAGATTTCTGTGTCCTTTTGATATAAATGTGAATTCTTATAGGTCAGTAAATGCTTTTATTAATTTTTTTTTGATTATTATTTCAATGCTTTTCAGCTTTGGTTTTTGCACATTTACATTTGCTATGCTTTATAATCATGTTGGGTTTTTATTTAAATTGACTTTCTTCTATGAATGTTTTAGTTTACTTTCTTTTTAAGTTTTTTTCCCTTTTTTTTTTGCTCCATGTTTGTATTTTGTTGTAGAGTATAAAACGACATCACATGCGCCTCCACATGAACATATGTAGTTTTTGTTTGGATTCGTAATGATTCTTTCCCTCTTATGGCTGGTGTTGGCATTTAAACTATGTATTATGTAGTACTGTGTTTTGTTCATGTTGAATGAATTCAGTATACAAATGGTTGTAAAAAAAAAAGTTTTAATATGTGTACAATTCGTAATATTTGTATAAAATATTTAATGTGACCAGCTACATTGAGGGGTAATTTATTTAGATAAAAAAATCCAAAAAAAAAAAAAAAAAATATGCCCCCAAAAAGCTGTAGAAAATTTTCTTTGTTTGCAAGAAATTGCTGGTCAAAAGTTTTGGAGGTCAAAAAATACGGGTTTCTCGAACTATATTGATTGATTCATAATATTTTTGGGTCGTTGGTAAAATTATTTTGGAACTGAATGTAAATCCTAGTCCATGACAAATGCTAAAAATTCAAAATTGGGAATTTAAAAACAATCTACTTAACTATTTAATCAATCTGGACGCTATCAAGCTTAAAATAGAGATTGATAAAATGTCTACACAGAACTTTTTAAAATAGTACTGGATTGATGTTTTTGTAGTAGAAGTTGTTCAGCGGTTTAAAATTTATAAACGAAAATGTCACATAACCTAAAAATACAAAATGATTTAATTCAGCTGCAGTAGATGATGGGGATGGTGAAACGGATTTAGTTTTGTTTTTGAGGATTTTTCACATTTCAGCATAGGCGTAGATAGCCCTGTCTGGGGGGGGCTTAGCCCCCCCCAGAATAATTTTAGCCCCCCCCCCAGAATTTTAATCATTCACAATTTGTTTTTTAATAATTTAATGATTTCATTAATTTTTGCAACAATAAATAATAATAATATGTAATGAGTCTTTAGGACTCGTTATGATTATTCAATGAGTCTTAAGGACTCGTAATGATTATTATATAAGATCTAATAGTTTTTCCCATTGAAAAATAGTCTGAATTTTTGAAAAAAAGTTTTTATATAAATCTGATGTTTTTGTCAGTAATAAAAACTTAACCGAATCTTAGGGGTTTGCCTTCACGAAAACATTTTAACTTCTTTGATTTAAAAAAGTTTCTAAATTCTAAGGGGGTTTTTATAGACAAAAGTTATTGAAAGAAAGAATCTGAGAATTTTGACTAATAATAATCAACTTTTGCAATCATCAGAACTTTTTCTTGAAAAAAATCATAGTAATCTATTGATTTTACTATAGGAAAAACATTAGAAATCTTTCATTCTCAAAGCATATCTAGGAGTTCTAAATTTCCGAAAAATCTACAGAATCAAAATTAAAAAAAAAAAAAAAAAAAAAATGAATTTTTAACCGCTTTCGGGGAGCATTCGTTTCTAGGACACCTAGACGCATGTTAAAGGGAACGCTTCAGGAATAGGTCTGGGTTTTTCTATTAAAAAAAATACCAAAAAATTAAAAAAAATCTAGGGGGGGGCTTTAGCCCCCCCCAGAAATGTTGGCTTCCTACGCCAATGCATTTCAGAAGAAACAGTATGAAGAGTTTTAACATGTTGAAAGGTTTTTTGAGACCTATTCAATGGCGTATTGGTCGGCTAAATTTTATATTATAGATTTTGAGGCTGTGCGACCGACAAATTCATTTATTATAATCTCTTTTAAATTTAAGCCCATTCGTGTTTTTGCTTTTGGTTCAATTCCTGCTAGATCGGCTTTAATTCAGATTTTGCTGGCCATACTTTTTCATAAGTGAGATTCGCAGCTTAAACAAGTAAAAAAGTTAAATTCGGCCTTGCCGAATGTAGTGATACCCTCCACAATTTCAAAAAGATTATTGCAAACAACTTTATTTAAAAGGAAATTACTTAAAAAAAAAAAAAAAATTAAAAAAAATTTCCGCGAAAAAAAAATTTTGGTAAAAAAAAAAAAAATCCGCGATTTTTTCTTTTTTTTGTCAAAAAATATGTTCGTACTTGTTTAAATACCATTTGGTGTTCAATTATGTTAACATATGTCACCCAGAAGCCGAATTAAAGCATTTTGTATTTTTAGGTTATGTTGAATGTACTGAAATTTTTGAGGTGTGCTTACATTTTCGTTCATAACTTTTGAACCGCTGAACCGATATCGCTCAAATGCAATACCAAACTTCTCGGGAGAACTTCCAATATATATGTTAAGTTTCAGTCATCTCTGTGCAATATTTTGTCCGCGAGAGCATTTTCCACAGACAGACAGACAGACAGACAGACAGACAGACAGACAGACAGACGGACAGACGGACAGACGGACATCGCTAGAATGTCTTAAAATCGATCGGGCATCATGAATATATATACTTTATGGGGTCCCAGACCGATATTTCGATGAGTTACAAACGGAATGACAAACTTATATATACCCTCTATCACTAAGTGGAGGGTATAAAAACAGGTAACTGTTATTTTCCCAAGGGTGTGAAGATAGATTTGCAAGTTAGATTCGGGTTGTGAAATTTGCTAAATCTGTTATACCCGCTAAAAGTTAGATTTGAAAGTTAGATTTGGATTGTTATATCTGCTATACATAGCTTAAATAAAAAATATTTAAAAAATTAAAATAATTATTAAATACTAATGAATTAAAAATATTACTAAAAAATTAAAAAAAAAAAATCAAACACATTCGTACGTTTTTTGTATCTTGGGTCAAATTGAACATTTTGGACAGACCTGAATGGGGTTTGTAAATTTTGGTTGATAGTCCTGGACTAGTTGAGCAACCTAGCATGCCGGTTATACCCAATTGTTTCTCAGGAAAAAAGATATGATTTTAAAAAAAAATATATTTTCCATATGGGTCATATTCTGGCATTTTTTGTATATTGGGCCAAAGTGGACATTTTGGACAGACCTGAATGGGGTTTGTTAATTTTGGGTGATATTTCTGGACTAGTAGAGCAACCTGGCATGCCGGTTATACCTAATTGTTTCTCAGGAAAAAAGATATGATTTTAAAAAAAAATATATTTTCCATATGGGTCATATTCTGGCATTTTTTGTATATTGGGCCAAAGTGGACATTTTGGACAGACCTGAATGGGGTTTGTTAATTTTGGGTGATATTTCTGGACTAGTAGAGCAACCTGGCATGCCGGTTATACTAAATTGTTTCTCAGGAAAAAAGATATGATTTTTTAAAAAAATATATTTTCATATGGGTCATATTCTGGCATTTTTTGTATCTTGGGCCAAAGTGGACATTTTGGACAGACCTGAATGGGGTTTGTCAATTTTTGGTGATAGTCCTGGACCAGTAGAGCAACCTGGCATGCCGGTTATACCTAATTGTTTCTCAGGAAAAAAGATATGATTTTAAAAAAAAATATATTTTCCATATGGGTCATATTCTGGCATTTTTTGTATATTGGGCCAAAGTGGACATTTTGGACAGACCTGAATGGGGTTTGTTAATTTTGGGTGATATTTCTGGACTAGTAGAGCAACCTGGCATGCCGGTTATACTAAATTGTTTCTCAGGAAAAAAGATATGATTTTTTAAAAAAATATATTTTCCATATGGGACATATTCTGGCATTTTTTGTATCTTGA
The DNA here is from genome assembly GCA_963921195.1 of Pegoplata infirma. Classification (NCBI taxonomy): domain Eukaryota; kingdom Metazoa; phylum Arthropoda; class Insecta; order Diptera; family Anthomyiidae; genus Pegoplata; species Pegoplata infirma. Next base: position 22,824,085 of record OY992537.1, read on the forward strand.
GCCAAAGTGGACATTTTGGACAGACCTGAATGGGGTTTGTTAATTTTGGGTGATAGTCCTGGACTGGTAGAGTAACCTGGCATACCGGTTACACCCAATTGTTTCTCAGGAAAAAAGATATGATTTTTTAAAAAAATATATTTTCCATATGGGACATATTCTGGCATTTTTTGTATCTTGAGCCAAAGTGGACATTTTGGACAGACCTGAATGGGGTTTGTTAATTTTTGGTGATAGTCCTGGGCTAGTAGAGTAGCCTGGCATGCCGGTTATACCCAATTGTTTCTCAGGAAAAAAGATATGATTTTTAAAAAAATATTTTCTATATGGGTCATATTCTGACATTTTTTGTATCTTGGGCCAAAGTGGACATTTTGGACAGACCTGAATAGGGTTTGTTAATTTTGGGTGATAGTCCTGGACTAGAAGAGTAACCTGGTATACCGGTTATACCCAATTGTTTCTCAGGAAAAAAGATATGATTTAAAAAAAATATATATTTTCCATATGGGTCATATTCTGGCATTTTTTGTATCTTGGGCCAAAGTGGACATTTTGGACAGACGTGAATGGGGTTTGTTAATTTTTGGTGATAGTCCTGGACTAGTAGAGTAGCCTGGCATGCCGGTTATACCCAATTGTTTCTCAGGAAAAATGATATGATTTTTTAAAAAAATATATTTTCCATATGGGTCATATTCTGGCATTTTTTGTATCTTGGGCCAAAGTGGACATTTTGGACAGACCTGAATAGGGTTTGTTAATTTTGGGTAATAGTTCTGGACTAGTAGAGCAACCAGGCATGCCGGTTATACCTAATTGTTTCTCAGGAAAAAAGATATGATTTTTTAAAAAAATGTATTTTCCATATGGGTCATATTCTGGCATTTTTTGTATATTGGGCCAAAGTGGACATTTTGGACAGACCTGAATGGGGTTTGTTAAGTTTGGGTGACAGTTCTGGACTAGTAGAGCAACCTGGCATGCCGGTTATACCTAATTGTTTCTCAGGAAAAAAGATATGATTTTTTAAAAAAATATATTTTCCATATGGGTCATATTCTGGCTTTTTTTGTATATTGGGCCAAAGTGGACATTTTGGACAGACCTGAATGGGGTTTGTTAATTTTGGGTGATAGTCCTGGACTGGTAGAGTAACCTGGCATACCGGTTATACCCAATTGTTTTTTAGGAAAAAAGATATGATTTTTTAAAAAAATATATTTTCCATATGGGACATATTCTGGTATTTTTTGTATCTTGAGCCAAAGTGGACATTTTGGACAGACCTGAATGGGGTTTGTTAATTTTTGGTGATAGTCCTGGACTAGTAGAGTAGCCTGGCATGCCGGTTATACCCAATTGTATCTCAGGAAAAAAGATATGATTTTTTAAAAAAATATATTTTCCATATGGGTCATATTCTAGCATTTTTTGTATCTTGGGCCAAAGTGGACATTTTGGACAGACCTGAATAGGGTTTGTTAATGTTGGGTTATAGCTCTGGACTAGTAGAGCAACCTGGCATGCCGGTTATACCTAATTGTTTCTCAGGAAAAAAGATATGATTTTTTAAAAAAATATATTTTCCATATGGGTCATATTCTGGCATTTTTTGTATCTTGAGCCAAAGTGGACATTTTGGACAGACCTGAATGGGGTTTGTTAATTTTTGGTGATAGTCCTGGACTAGTAGAGTAGCCTGGCATGCCGGTTATACCTAATTGTTTCTCAGGAAAAAAGATATGATTTTTTAAAAAAATATATTTTTTATATGGGTCATATTCTGGCATTTTTTGTATATTGGGCCAAAGTGGACATTTTGGACAGACCTGAATGGGGTTTGTTAATTTTGGGTGATAGTGCTGGACTAGTAGAGAATGGGGTTTGTTAATTTTGGGTGATATTTCTGGACTAGTAGAGCAACCTGGCATGCCGGTTATACCTAATTGTTTCTCAGGAAAAAAGATATGATTTTAAAAAAAAATATATTTTCCATATGGGTCATATTCTGGCATTTTTTGTATATTGGGCCAAAGTGGACATTTTGGACAGACCTGAATGGGGTTTGTTAATTTTGGGTGATATTTCTGGACTAGTAGAGCAACCTGGCATGCCGGTTATACTAAATTGTTTCTCAGGAAAAAAGATATGATTTTTTAAAAAAATATATTTTCATATGGGACATATTCTGGCATTTTTTGTATCTTGAGCCAAAGTGGACATTTTGGACAGACCTGAATGGGGTTTGTTAATTTTTGGTGATAGTCCTGGACTAGTAGAGTAGCCTGGCATGCCGGTTATACCCAATTGTATCTCAGGAAAAAAGATATGATTTTTTAAAAAAATATATTTTCCATATGGGTCATATTCTAGCATTTTTTGTATATTGGGCCAAAGTGGACATTTTGGACAGACCTGAATGGGGTTTGTTAATTTTGGGTGATATTTCTGGACTAGTAGAGCAACCTGGCATGCCGGTTATACTAAATTGTTTCTCAGGAAAAAAGATATGATTTTTTAAAAAAATATATTTTCCATATGGGTCATATTCTGGCATTTTTTGTATATTGGGCCAAAGTGGACATATTTTTTTAAAAAATCATATCTTTTTTCCTGAGAAACAATTGGGTATAACCGGCATACCAGGTTATTCTACTAGTCCAAGACTATAACCCAAAATTAACAAACCCCATTCAGGTCTGTCCAAAATGACCACTTTGGCCCAAGATACAAAAAATGCCAGAATATGACCCATATGGAAAATATATTTTTTTTTTAAAAATCATATCTTTTTTCCTGAGAAACAATTAGGTATAACCGGCATGCCAGGTTGCTCTACTAGTCCAGAACTATCACCAAAAATTAACAAACCCTATTCAGGTCTGTCCAAAATGTCCACTTTGGCCCAAGATACAAAAAATGCCAGAATATGACCCATATAGAAAATATATTTTTTTAAAAAATCATATCTTTTTTCCTGAGAAACAATTGGGTATAACCGACATGCCAGGTTGTTCTACTAGTCCAGCACTATCACCCAAAATTAACAAACCCCATTCAGGTCTGTCCAAAATGTCCACTTTGGCCCAAGATACAAAAAATGCCAGAATAAGACCCATATGAAAAATATATTTTTAAAAAAAATCATATCTTTTTTCCTGAGAAACAATTGGGTATACCCGGCATGCCAGGCTACTCTACTAGTCCAGGACTATCACCAAAAATTAACAAATCCCATTCAGGTCTGTCCAAAATGTCCACTTTGGCTCAAGCTACAAAAAATGCCAGAATATGTCCCATATGGAAAATATATTTTTTTAAAAAATCATATCTTTTTTCCTGAGAAACAATTTTGTATAACCGGTATGCCAGGTTACTCTACCAGTCCAGGACTATCACCCAAAATTAACAAACCCCATTCAGGTCTGTCCAAAATGTCCACTTTGGCCCAAGATACAAAAAATGCCAGAATATGACCCAAATGGAAAATATATTTTTTTAAAAAATCATATCTTTTTTCCTGAGAAACTATTGGGTATAACCGGCATGCCAGGCTACTCTACTAGTCCAGGACTATCACCCAAAATTAACAAACCCCATTCAGGCATGGACGTATACAGGGGGTGGGCACAGGGGGCACGTGCCCCCCCCCCTTTTCGATTTGAAAAATTTTAAAATTTAGCAAAAAATTAAAAACAATAAAAATAGTAATTTCTATCGAAATATCAGTAAAATATGTTTAAATACACTTACTATTGGTTTTATCTAATAAAAATTTTTTTATTAGAAATTTTGTATTTCTATTCAAAATTTTCAAACTATAATATTCTAAGACATTTTTTCTATATTAAAATCTTAGATATTATTTCTATAGGAAATTCTCAGATTCTGAAAAGTTTTTTTCTATAGAAACATTTTTAGATTATAATAAATTTTTTCATATGGCACTCACTTATACCCTATTCACACTTACAGTTTTAAAGCGTTTTTAGCAATTATTTTTAGCATTTTCTGTCAATATACTGTAATAGAATAAAGAAATTGCTAAAAATATTGCTGCTAAAAACGATTTAAAACTGTACATGTGAATAGGGTATTATAATTCTTACGTGAAGCAATAAAAAGATTATTTTAAAATCTTCAAACTTGACTGTTTCGAAAATGGAACGCGCTAACTTACGAATACGTTACAGTAGGTCCACAAAAAGGAGCATTCGAAATATCGAACGCGAATATCGAAAAAAAAAATTAATACGCTTAAAAAGTTTGGTAAGATGATTTGGAATAAGGAGGTTAAACTCTATTTAGTTTATATATTTTGATTTTGGAAAACAATTTAAATTTTTTCCAATTAAATGGATTTTTGCCAAAAGTGCTTAATTTTGATATTTATTGCAAATAACAATTCCAATATAAAATTTCTGATGGTGACACTTTTAGGCTACATATTGAAACTGAGAATTTGTCAGACAATATTTTCATCAAAAATTAAGTTTTTCAAACGAAAATTCGTAGATTCAAACATTTTTCCTGTAAAAAGATTTTGAGTTTTCTAGAATTTTTTAAAAAAAAAAATCTGTATTAAAAGGCATTTTTGTTTTATAATAATAAATACAAAATCATGAGGGGGGGGGGGGGGGGTGTTAGTTAAAAATAAATAGGTGATGACGAACAAATTTTGGGAGTTGTGCCCCCCCGTTTTCAAAATCCTGGATACGTCGCTGCATTCAGGTCTGTCCAAAATGTTCACTTTGGCTCAAGCAAGATTCACATTATGTCAGAATATGACCCATATGGAAAATATATATATTTTTTTAAATCATATCTTTTTTCCTGAGAAACAATTGGGTATAACCGGTATGCCAGGTTACTCTACTAGTCCAGGACTATCACCCAAAATTAACAAACCCCATTCAGGTCTGTCCAAAATGTCCACTTTGGCCCAATATACAAAAAAAGCCAGAATATGACCCATATGGAAAATATATTTTTTTAAAAAATCATATCTTTTTTCCTAAGAAACAATTAGGTATAACCGGCATGCCAGGTTGCTCTACTAGTCCAGAACTATCACCCAAACTTAACAAACCCCATTCAGGTCTGTCCAAAATGTCCACTTTGGCCCAATATACAAAAAATGCCAGAATATGACCCATATGGAAAATATATTTTTTTTAAAAATCATATCTTTTTTCCTGAGAAACAATTAGGTATAACCGGCATGCCAGGTTGCTCTACTAGTCCAGGACTATCCCCCAAAATTAACAAACCCCATTCAGGTCTGTCCAAAATGTCCACTTTGGCCCAATATACAAAAAATGCCAGAATATGACCCATATGGAAAATATATTTTTTTAAAAAATCATATCTTTTTTCCTGAGAAACAATTAGGTATAACCGGCATGCCAGGTTGCTCTACTAGTCCAGAACTATTACCCAAAATTAACAAACCCTATTCAGGTCTGTCCAAAATGTCCACTTTGGCCCAAGATACAAAAAATGCCAGAATATGACCCATATGGAAAATATATTTTTTTAAAAAATCATATCTTTTTTCCTGAGAAACAATTGGGTATAACCGGCATACCAGGTTATTCTACTAGTCCAAGACTATAACCCAAAATTAACAAACCCCATTCAGGTCTGTCCAAAATGACCACTTTGGCCCAAGATACAAAAAATGCCAGAATATGACCCATATGGAAAATATATTTTTTTTTAAAAAATCATATCTTTTTTCCTGAGAAACAATTAGGTATAACCGGCATGCCAGGCTACTCTACTAGCCCAGGACTATCACCAAAAATTAACAAACCCCATTCAGGTCTGTCCAAAATGTCCACTTTGGCTCAAGATACAAAAAATGCCAGAATATGTCCCATATGGAAAATATATTTTTTTAAAAAATCATATCTTTTTTCCTGAGAAACAATTGGGTGTAACCGGTATGCCAGGTTACTCTACCAGTCCAGGACTATCACCCAAAATTAACAAACCCCATTCAGGTCTGTCCAAAATGTCCACTTTGGCTCAAGATACAAAAAATGCCAGAATATGTCCCATATGGAAAATATATTTTTTTAAAAAATCATATCTTTTTTCCTGAGAAACAATTTAGTATAACCGGCATGCCAGGTTGCTCTACTAGTCCAGAAATATCACCCAAAATTAACAAACCCCATTCAGGTCTGTCCAAAATGTCCACTTTGGCCCAATATACAAAAAATGCCAGAATATGACCCATATGGAAAATATATTTTTTTTTAAAATCATATCTTTTTTCCTGAGAAACAATTAGGTATAACCGGCATGCCAGGTTGCTCTACTGGTCCAGGACTATCACCAAAAATTGACAAACCCCATTCAGGTCTGTCCAAAATGTCCACTTTGGCCCAAGATACAAAAAATGCCAGAATATGACCCATATGAAAATATATTTTTTTAAAAAATCATATCTTTTTTCCTGAGAAACAATTTAGTATAACCGGCATGCCAGGTTGCTCTACTAGTCCAGAAATATCACCCAAAATTAACAAACCCCATTCAGGTCTGTCCAAAATGTCCACTTTGGCCCAATATACAAAAAATGCCAGAATATGACCCATATGGAAAATATATTTTTTTTTAAATCATATCTTTTTTCCTGAGAAACAATTAGGTATAACCGGCATGCCAGGTTGCTCTACTAGTCCAGAAATATCACCCAAAATTAACAAACCCCATTCAGGTCTGTCCAAAATGTCCACTTTGGCCCAATATACAAAAAATGCCAGAATATGACCCATATGGAAAATATATTTTTTTTTAAAATCATATCTTTTTTCCTGAGAAACAATTGGGTATAACCGGCATGCTAGGTTGCTCAACTAGTCCAGGACTATCAACCAAAATTTACAAACCCCATTCAGGTCTGTCCAAAATGTTCAATTTGACCCAAGATACAAAAAACGTACGAATGTGTTTGATTTTTTTTTTTTAATTTTTTAGTAATATTTTTAATTCATTATTATTTACCCAGTCTGCACAGTTTCGAGTCGACAATTTTTTCGAAGTTTTTTCGAAGCTTTTCCGCAAAAATGATTCGAAATCGATATTATATACAGTCGATATTTTAACGTTTCTCGAACTCATATTTTTATTGAAAAATTAATCGATTTCGAAATGATTTCCAATCTACATTTTAGGAATTCTCGTATTTGTTGTTCCATAAAAAAATATTTATTTTCAATATAACATCGAGTTTTAGTTTTATTAAATTTTACAAAAATTACACAAATTTTAACTGTTATTAAAAAAAAAATAATATCTAATATTAGAACAATAAAAAAAAATAATAAAAAAAAATCCGCGACCGGGGTTTGAACCGAGGCCAAAAAACTACAAATCATAAGCTGCAGAACCTGCTAGCCAACTAGGCCATACATAACTTGAAATTTGTTTGTACTAATATATATTTTGAAATAAAAATATTTTCAAATTATGAGAAGTATGTCAAAACAAAATAAAATGAATATAAAAACAGGGTAATTCAAATAATAATAAAAAGTAAGGGCAATTCAAATAATAATAAAAAATTCAAATTTTAGTAAAAGTAATTTTAAAAAAGTACTTTTATGATCAAACTTTGGCTGAGGGAGTAAGGCGTTCAACCAGTAAACTGGGAGTTCTGAGTTCAAATCTCAAGTGAGGCAGATAAAAATAGTAATTAGTAAAAATTAAATTTAAAGAATAAATAAATTAAATTGGTAGAAATTAGTTAATTGTAAGTAAGTAGTAGTAAGAAATAAAATATTTTTTTTTGTAATTCTTACCGTTTTTAAAACCATTAACTAAATTATTAAAAAACAAATGTATCGAAATTCATGAAATTTTCGATTAAAAATCGAATCGAATCCTGTACCAAAACTCGATTCTATATCACCTTGCATGCCACATAGGAAAACACGCTTTATATCGACATTATATCGAACTCGATATCGATGAAATTCTTAGAGAAAACGATTCTTTTTCGAATCGATATCGACTCATTTTGCATACTGGGTAATAATTATTTTAATTTTTTAAATATTTTTTATTTAAGCTATGTATCTATATATATAAAAGAGTAATGTGACTGACTGACTGACTGACTGACTGACTGACTTATTGACTGATTCATCATCGCCCAGCCCAAACCGCTGAAGCTAGAGACTTGAAATTTGGACTGTAGGTTTACCTCCCGGAATATAGATCCACTAAGGCTGGATTTTTGCCAGTGTTGATTCTAAGGGGGTAAAAAGGGTAAAAAACTGTACTTTTGGTACTTTTTATATCTCCTGAAATAATGGTCATAGAGACTTGAAATTTGGTTTGTATGTTCACATCCTGGAATATAGATCCAGTAAAGCTGGATTTTTGCCAATGTTGATTCTAAGGGGGTAAAAAGGGTAAAAAACGGTACTTTTGGTACCTTTTATATTTTCTTAATAAATGGTCACAAAAACTTAAAATTTGGACTGTATGTTCGCCTCCCGGAATATAGATCCACTAGGGCTTGATTTTTGCCAATGATGATTCTAGGGGGTAAAAAGGGTAAAAAACTGTACTTTTGGTACCTTTTATATTTCCTTAAATAATAGTACTAGAAACTTGAAATTTGCAATGTAGGTTCACCTCCCGGAAAAAAGATTCATTAAGTCTGGGTTTTTGCCAATGTTGATTCAAGGGGGTAAAATGGGTAAAAAAAGTGTACTTTTGGTACTTTTTTTTATATACTGAAATAATGGTCATTCAAACTTCAAATTTGAAATGTAGGACCCTTTAGTGAAATGAAACATTCTGGAACAAGTACTTTCTGAAAATTCTGTACCGTTTATAAAAAGTACCTTTTAAAAAAAGTATCTTTTAAAAAAAGTATCTTTTATAAAAAGTACCTTTTAAAAAAAGTACCTTTTATAAAAAGTACCTTTTATAAAAAGTACCTTTTATAAAAAGTGCCTTTTATAAAAAGTACCTTTTATAAAAAGTACCTTTTATAAAAAGTACCTTTTATAAAAAGTACCTTTTATAAAAAGTACCTTTTATAAAAAGTACCTTTTATAAAAAGTACCTTTTATAAAAAGTACCTTTTATAAAAAGTACCTTTTATAAAAAGTACCTTTTATAAAAAGTACCTTTTATAAAAAGTACCTTTTATAAAAAGTACCTTTTATAAAATGTACCTTTTATAAAAAGTACCTTTTATAAAAAGTACCTTTTATAAAAAGTACCTTTTATAAAAAGTACCTTTTATAAAAAGTACCTTTTATAAAAAGTACCTTTTATAAAAAGTACCTTTTATAAAAAGTACCTTTTATAAAAAGTACCTTTTATAAAAAGTACCTTTTATAAAAAGTACCTTTTATAAAAAGTACCTTTTATAAAAAGTACCTTTTATAAAAAGTACCTTTTATAAAATGTACCTTTTATAAAAAGTACCTTTTATAAAAAGTACCTTTTATAAAAAGTACCTTTTATAAAAAGTACCTTTTTTAAAAAGTACCTTTTATAAAAAGTACCTTTTATAAAAAGTACCTTTTATAAAAAGTACCTTTTATAAAAAGTACCTTTTATAAAAAATACCTTTCATTAAAAGTACCCTTTATAAAAAGTACCTTTTATTAAAAGTACCGGAAGAACAATTTTCGATACTTTTTTATTTCCTAAAATTATATTTATAGAAACTTTTTATATTTCCTAGAATCTTAAAATTTGTAATGTAGGCAAACTCGGTAAAAAAAAGCATTCTGTGAAAAATACGTTTTTCCGGTTCTTAGTGGGGTAAAAAGGCTAAAAAGGTGTATTTTCGGTACCTTTGATATTTTTTGACGTAATGGATTTAGAAACTTAAAATTAGGAATGTAAAATCCTCTTTGTACTATAAATATTTGATAAATAATGATCCTAAAAAATTTAAATATGGAAAAGAGGATCTTTCGGTGAAGAAAAAAACATTCTGGAAGAGGCTCTTTTTGGAAATTCCGTTTATAACGGGGGTAAGAAAGTATACTTTTGGTACTTTTTTTGGTTCTTATTATAATGAAAAAGTGTTAATTTTGATTATTCTTATATTTCTTGAAATATTAGTTCGGAAACTTGATATTTTAAATAAAGGATCACCTAGCACAAAAAAACAGTTTTTGAAAAATTTAATTTTAAGGGGGAAAGGGGGCAAAAAAATAGTTATTTTTACCTATCTAACTATTAAACTCAAAGCCCCAAAATAACACCCAAGAGAAGCACATATTTTAAAATTTAAACTTTTAGAACGGGGAACGACCCGTTTTTCGTATTTTACTTTTTTAACTCCATAACTCATTTTTATTCCAATTTCTTTATTTACTGAAATATTTATTCACTCCAAATCCAAAATCCCGGTATTAGGGCTCGAAAATTATTCAAATTTTATTGTTAAAATTTTTCATTGAAATATTTTTTTATGAAAGACTTAAACGTGCACGAGTAAATAAAACAAAGACTACGTAGGGGAATTTTCTTGAAATCGGAAGAGCAATTCTGATCCTTCTATTATCCGGTATTCAATGCAACCGGTAACGAAGTACCGGGATGGTAAGCTAGTAGCAGATATAACAATCCAAATCTAACTTTCAAATCTAACTTTTAGCGGGTATAACAGATTTAGCAAATTTCACAACCCGAATCTAACTTGCAAATCTATCTTCACACCCTTTATTTTCCCATCTTTCTCATTTGCAAGTTTCAGGATAATCGATGGGTGCCCATTGAAAGTTTGTCATTAAGGTTGTAACTCATCGAAATGTCGGTCTGCGACCCCATAAAGTAAATACCCAGTCAGAAATTGCTAACCGTACCAAAAATTTTGTGTTGGTACAATATCGGGCTAGCCAAAAATACAACATTGTATAATGTAAAACAGTTTTACTAAAAATATTGTGTTGGCACAACTTTGTGTTTACATAAAACACTACACTATAGATTATAATTTAAAAGTTTAACATTTTTATTTTTTTAAAAAGTTTTCGATTTACATAGACCTCAACTCTTTAATCTAAGTGAACACTTAAGTAGTTGCTTTTTCAACCAATTTGTACAAAATGGTAACTAAAAAGTACTACATCGAGATTTTCAATACATCCCTAAGCAAAAGTTAAATCCAATGTCGTAAATTTGTAAAATCAATGTTAACCCAACGTTAAAACAAAAGTCGAGCGATCGTTGGCCACTGTTATCATTTCAACCTCGGAATGACGTCGTAGACTTAGAAACGGGTATGATTCGCCAACGTTGGTAGCGTCGCCGCCAACTTCATTCCAACGTTGGCCCGCTTGTATTTTTCTGCCTGGGTATGTACATTAGGGCGGGTCGATTTGTATGGATCGAAAAAAAACTGAAAAATCGTATAGCAAAAACAAAATCTACAAGAAATTCTAAGAAACTTTCCCAAAGAAACCATTGGTCTAAAATCAAACCCTATACCGCGCCTAACGACATGAAAATCCGTCCGTCCGTCTGTCTTTCTGTCTGTGTAACACGCTAACTTTCAAATGTTAGCGGAAGAATGAAAAATATATACGGCAAGCTGCTGAAGCGTGGCGTATATATTTGTTATACTTCAGGTCAGATTTATACTAAATTTCAGCGAAATCTGTCCAGTGGTTCATAAGTTATTAGCATAATGGGGAATTTCAGATGGGTTTTAACCCGAACTCCCGTGTTGAAAAAAAAGCTAAACACGCTTTGAAAAGGAATGGTAAGCAAAAAAAAAAAATATTTTAGAAACTATTTTTGTCACTCAAAAAAAACTAAAAAAAAAATATTACACTCAAAAAAAATTACACTCAAAAAAATTTACACTCAAAAATTTTTTTATTTACAAAAATTAAAAAAAAAAATTTACTCATAACATATTACATATTAACCCTCTACCTCCCTCTCATAACGGTATTTTTTGGCTCTATTCTAACAAATCGCAAAAAACACCCCGAAAGAGGGGGAGGGTGGGGATGAAATGTTCTACAAAAATGTTGCCAATAAAATTTTACTACATATCTCAGAGCACACCAAAGCCCAAAAATTAACACAAACACCAAAAAAGAGTCAAGTTCTATGTTTTGGTTATGAAAAAAAGGACGGACGGACAAATCTTCATGTCGTTAGGCGCGGTATAGGGTTTGATTTTAGAAACATGGTTTCTTTGGGAAATGTTCTTAGAATTTCTTGTAGATTATGTTTTTGCTATACGATTTTTGACAAAAAAAAATCCACCCGCCCTAATGTACATATATTATTGATCAGTGATCGATTCTAATACATCCTAGCGATATACGTCTGTCTGTAAAAATGGCGATCATGACCACTTGTTGTTGCCCTAAGAAGTTTAGTATTGGAATATCGACTTATCGATTTTAAACAAAAATATAAGACCACCTCTTAAATTTTGTTTCATTACAAAACCTTAAAATACAAAATGCTTTAATTTGGCTTGTGGTGGTCATATGTGAAATGGATACCGAATGGTAATCAAATAATTTAAAAACTTATTTTTTCGTGGATTTTTTTCCGCGAAAAATTTTTTTCTCAATTTTTTTTTTTGTATAAAGTTTTTGCACTTTTTTACATTGTTAAGCGTATCAATACATTCGCCACGTCCGAATTTATTTTTTTTACTTGTTCAAATTTCAATTCGGTCTCATTATTTATTAGTGTAACGTAATGTAAGTTTTAGTTTGTTTTGCAGGCATACTTCACCTCGTTTATGTCGTTTTGTGTATTTATTTTAATTCAGGAAATTTGCTTTACACATTTATAAAATTAACATAAAATGTAACTATTTAGTATATTGTCTAATTGTTCTACTTCAGTTTTGTTGTGTATATTATATATACAGTGGGCGACAATACAATAGAAACTTTTTTATAGTAGATGCAATTTGTTGAAGACAAAGTTAACAATACTAAACGTTATTATTATTACACCGTCCGGACATCCAATATTAAACATGAACCGTATGATATAAAAAGAGATCAAATGGAGTAAACTGCATTTACAGTTTTTCATTTTGTGATCCTGTTTCCTTTTAAAAGGTCTTCAAAGTTTTAAAGGATACATTTTGTAAAATATTTCTTAAATATTTGTACTTTTCGTAGAATGCTACTGGTGATGGCAAATGAAAGAGGAGAATCTCCCCTAATTTTCTATTTTTTATTTTGCCATATCAGGGTAAAACAATGTAAATAAAGTCCTTTGAAAGCTTTATCAAAATATTTTGTTGAAAATTTTGAAGGATAAAGTTTTGAAAGGTTGCCTCCTTTACCTCCTTTTTCCTGATACGTAAAAAAATAAAATAGGAAAGTTATGGGAGATCCTCCCCTTTCATTTGCTATCACTAGTGGCATCCTAGGACAAGTATAAATATTAAAAAAATATTTATTAAATTTAATCCTCTAAAACTTTGAAGTCCTTTTAAAAGAAAAAAGAATCACGAAATGAAAAACTGTAAATGCAGTTTTACTACATTTAGTCTCTAGTTTCAAACGTATATTATATAAAGCTTTTATTTAAGCTTAATAGCTTCCAGATTGAGTGAATAATAATTGTGCTACGAGGATCGATCGATCGAAATGAATTTATTTATAAAGATTTGTTAGAACATTTTTTAAAAATATTTTTAAGTCGATTTTTTCCAAGTTCAAACATTAGACATTTAAAAAATGGTCCAACATTTTTTATTCAGTGATCAAATAATTTTTTCAATAATCCAATCAAACCATGAAATTTTTAAGTACAGTAGAAGAAATCCATATTTTTTGACCTCCAATTCTTTTGACTACTATTTTTTTTAAAGAAAATTTGTTATTGTTTATTAATTTTAGTACACCTATGTGTATTGTTATGAGATATATATATGGGGGTTTTCGTGTCAACTGACACAACTTTTGAAACCGATGTCTTCCGATCGGAATGAAATTTGCACCAAGGTTAGTCCTATCGGATAGTAGTTCAGACACAATTTCAACGAGATCAACGAGATCGGTCAAGAACTCTCTGAGTTAGAGGGGGTCGAAAGTTGACATTTTGGCCAAAGAGGTGTATATTCTCATCCATGTAACTTCTTACCTATTGTTTTTAGCAAAATATGTCCCAAATAGTTTAGATATATATTTCTACAATCTTTCGAAAAAAAAATTGTAAAAAAAATAAAAAAATAATTTTTGATTTTTTTTTCTTAAAAATCCAAAATTTTTTTGATGCAAAAGAAAGCTTATGTGATTTCCTTTAAGTGCTATGGGGTCGCTTAGTGGGATGCGAGTGGGATATATATGAAAATTTGTTTTTTTTTAACTTTGGAACACAAAAAACGGTTCTTCAATTTGCACTATTAGGCGTGGGATAGCTAACCAGTTTTCGATTTCGATCCGCGATACCCTCTAATTTTTATAGGTTCGAAAAAGAAAGGACGAGCCAAAAATTGAGGGCGGTGGGGTGGGACCATATGGCCCCTCATCGGGGTCACAGTTGGGCGTAAAGAGGTAAAAATCCTAAAAAGCCGCAAAACTGCCCTAGAAACGCCCCTGGAGGGGTGCAATGTGAGACGAACCTCATATAATTTTCTGCTCCCAACATTTTTTTTTGAACATTCCCCTATTTCCACTTCCTAAGGGGGCTCCCATACAAAACATTTTTAAAAAATTTGATCCTACCATTCTAACTTACCCTAAAGTGCCCCTAGCGGAGCCAAATGTATGACCGACCTCCATTATTTTATTAATTCCAACATTTTTTGCAAACATACCTACAATGTATCTTTAACCCTTAAGGTGGTCCCCATACATTTCCTTTATTTTTTATAAATTTGTTTTATTAAACCAGCTTCTACCGCCCCTACCGTGCCTCCTAGAGAGGCAAAAATTACGGCCAACCCCCATTTTTAGTTACCAACATTTTGTCCGAACATAATAACACCATTTCTCCACTCCCTAAGGTGCTCCCATACATTATAAAAACATGTATTTTTAAAAACTAATTTTGACCCCGATGAGGAGCCATATGGCATGCTTTCTTTTTCGAACCTATCAAAATTAGATGGTGTCCCGGATCGAAATCGAAAACTGGTGAGCTATCCCACGCCTAATAGTGCAAATTGAAGAACCGTTTTTTGTGTTCCAAAGTTAAATTTTTTTTTTCATAGATATCCCACTCGCATCCCACTAAGCGACCCCATAGCTCTTAAAGGCAATCACATAAGCTTTCTTTTGCATCAAAAAAAAAAAAAAGGGCCCAATTTGAGGAAAAAGTCAAAAAAGTTTTGGATTTTTAAGAAAAAAAATCAAAAATTATTTTTTTATTTTTTTTATAATTTTTTTTCGAAAGACTGAACAAATAGCTATCTAAACTATTTGGGGCACATTTTGCTAAAAATAATAGGTAAGAAGTTACATGGATGAAAAATTGTGTCTGAACTACTATCCAATAGGACTAACCTTGGTGCAAATTTCATCCCGATCGGAAGACATCGGTTTCAAAAGTTGTGTCAGTTGACACGAAAACCCCCATATATGTAATTTAAATTTGTCTTTATTTACAAAGAATTGGAGTTCAAAAAAGTGTAGTTCTTCTACTGTAATTAAAAATTCTCTTCTTTTATTTAAAATTGAAAATTACGTGACCTTGAAAGCCTAATTAGAGTATTCTAAAACACAAAAACTTAAAAATTTTATGGTTTGTTGAAAAAATTATTTGATCACTGAATAAGAACTATTGAACCATTTTTTTAATTTCTTATGTTTTAACACCCTTGTAGCATTTTTATTGCTTACTCAATCTGGACGCTATTAAGCTTAAATTAAAGCTGTATAAATTACCTACATAACATTATTTAAAATAATACTAGTTTGATAATAACAAAGTTTAGTATTATTAACTTTGTCTTTAACAAATTTCATCTACAATAGAAAAGTTTCCATTTCATTGTCGCCCACTGTATATTTTTATACCCTACACCACACTGTGGTACAGGGTATAATGAGTTTGTGCTGATGTTTGTAACTACCCGAAATATTGGTCGTAGACCCACCTTTAAGTATACCGATCAACTCAGAATCACTTTTTGAGTCGATTTAGCGATGTCCGTCCGTCCGTCCGTCTGTCCGTCCGTCCGTCCGTCCGTCCGTCCGTCCGTCTGTCTGTCTGTCTGTCCATGTAAACGGTGTAAACACGATACAGGTCGCAATTTTTAATCAATTGACTTGAAATTTGAAACTTAAGTCTCTCTTGGCCCAAGGACGAAGCCTATTGAAATTGGAAAAAATCGGTCCATATTTAGACCTAGCCCCCATACAAAGGTCCTCTTTAGTTTTGGCTCAAATGACTCTAATAACCGTATTATAGAAGGTATCGTTTTGAAATTTGGAAGGGAAACATGTTTTGTCTTCACAAATCATCATTCCGAATTTCAAAGAAATCGAACCAGTTCTTCTTGTAGCCCCCATACAAACCACCTTCCCGATTTTCACATAAATGTCTCAAATTTCATGAAAATAGAAAATATTTAATTAAAATTTTATTTGTGTATGTTAAACGCGTACTTACATAACCTTATCAAACCTTATAATCATCGGACCAGTTTTGGACTCAGGCCCTTTGTGAAAATTTCGCCCGATATTCAGTTAAAGAGGTTTATTGTCAGCAAATTGGAGCCTATTTCACTCAAATTTGATTTGTGAGTGTTTTTTACACTTATTAAAGATTTTACAACATATAGATCTAATCGGTCCATGGGACCCATTTTCCGGGAAACTCTGGTGTAGGGTATTATATGGTCGGTCTTGACCGACTATAATTTTCTTACTTGTTTTATTATGATTACACTAGACAACAAAAGTGGCAATAAAGGAAAACATTAGAATAAAATGTCTATCATAAATTATTCTTTCTATATTAGGGATATTCACGAAGCAAAATTCGAATTTCTGTAAAACACGTTTGAATTTAAATGATTGCGATCTCAATGGTACTAAGGAGTTTTGTTACTAAAGAAATTTACGTCAGCAATTTTAGTCTTGCAAAAATGTGAAATGTCAAAATTGCATTTTTTTTGCTTGTTATTTTGTTAAGAGTAGCAATATTCTTAATATTTGGAATAAAGTGCGAATCATACCTTGCAATTATGCATAATACAAAAGATAATAGAAAAGTGTAAAAGTTATTTCAACTTAAAAAAAAGGTAAACATTTCTGAAGTAAATACCATTATAATAAGGTAGAAAAAAGAGAAACATAAGAAACGCACAGGAATGTGTTTTGTTCTTAAACAACTAGCAATTCACAATCTGATCTGATGCAAATTTGCCATTTAGTTTTGCAATAACTATAAACTTTTGTTAGAATTTGCGGTTCTATTAAGATTCAAATTAGCTAATAATTGAAAAGTTTAGCAAGATTGTAAAAATTTATTGAAGTAACTTACGTTAGAAATGTTTACCCTAACTTTGCAAGACTAACTTAGTCTTGCAAAGTGCGAAATGAAAAATTTGTTACATCAATGACACATGATTAAATTTTGCACTATTGTGTTTGTTGCAACAAAACCTAACATTTCATACTTTGGAAGTTAAAACATGCCTGACGTGAATACCACCTACATTAATTCTTGTTTAATTTAAGAAATTTAATTCTTTTGTACTATATATCTAGTAATTTTACTTCACGTGTAGTTTACTGACATACTCAAATATATTTACTCAAATACATTTGTTTAACTAAATTGATTAATATTTGTTTATACCTCATTCTCTTGAGTTTTTGTTTACTTTCTTCTTGTCATTTGCGTTTCAATATTGTAGAGTTTGATTTTGTTTGCCTTTATTTATTGTTTATACGAGCATATCAAGGACTAATATTCAAAACTTGCTATCTGCATAATAAAAATTTTTTAGGAGATAAAAAAAAACTTATTTTTAGGTAATTCTAAGAGTTATTATTAATCGTATTTCTGAAAAATATTATTTATACAATTGTTATTGAAATAATATTTCAGTTTAAAGTTAATTTGATAGATGTTAACTAAATCAGTGAACACTTTCTATTGAAAACTCTCTTTCGAAAATACTCCAGATGGCAAGTTTTGAATATAAACCCTCGATATGTATTAAATGTATATTCAACATCAATCAAAAAAATATACAAAAAAAGTATGTTGTTAAACTAGTTAATAATAATTTCTACAATAATTGCCACCTTAACCTAGAGTAAGAGAGAGAGGAAGTATTTTAATTTTCAGCTTGGTTCTCCTAAGCAAGTGTTTCTTTAAAACCATACAAATAGTCAATATTTTTTAAGCGTGCCTCTTTTGTTGACTTAACAATCGACTTATATATACACTTAAGCCTGGTTTAAGGTAAGCAACCGGTATATACATTTTTAAAAATATATTTTTTTTTTCATGAATCGTGTAAAATTTTGAAAAATACCAAGATACAGCCCATAGAACTGAAGTGGTCAAAGCAATTAAGTAGGAAACTCATAATTTTTTGAAACTGAATGCACGGAAGTAAATTTATATATAGGAAAAGTTTAGGATGTAAATTTGTATGTAGGTATAGGTTAAAAAATATTAAGTAATCTTGAAAAATAATTTTAAAAACCGTTAAAAAAAAAATCCTCTTAAACCTGGTGACCCCACATCTAAAACTTTTAAGTTTCTTCCCCTCTTTTATATTATATTAAATTATTTAAAATGTTTTCAATACTAAATAAAATTAATTGCATTAAAATAACAGCAAAATTGTAAAAAAAATGTATCAGCATGTCTTGCCAGTATGTGATCGCCATGGGGGGTTCTCAAAGCTGATGTGAATATATCACATGCAATTTATGAAATTAAAATATTTTTTCCATCATACACTTAAAAAAACCAATTTAGTCAAAAATGCTAATTTTTTGCAAAACTTTATCTTAAATAATCGTAATTCTAAACATTTTAGTCGACGTCATTAACCCTTGTCGGAATGTCTGTTAAAAACGTGATTATAATTTTTTTACACCCTCCATTCCATTTTTAACTCATTGAAAGATCGGTCTGAAACCCCATAAAGTTTCTTGAACCCAGATCGATTTTAAGACGATCTAGCGATGTTCTTCGTTCTTTTGAAATGACAAACTGTGACTGTAAAAATTCAAATTTGTCAAAAAGCTTCCAAAAATTTAGTTTTCACCTACGTTTAAGAAATTAAAAAAAAAATTGAAAATTTTTTTAAACAAACTTTCACTTAAACTTAATTTTATACTATGTTTAGACCAAACAAAAACTAACTTGTTTTTGGCCAAAATTGATTTTTGAAAACCAAACCGTTTATACCAAATAAATAGAGTTTTTGGTTGTCAAATCAAATTAATTATTTTATAAATTCACTAAAAAACACAAAATAACAATAGCCACACGTTAATAAAAAAATTAAATTATATATTTATTAACTTTTTTAACAGATTGGAATAATAATTTTACAAAAAACAAATATTTTATTTTTGACATTCGAGTTAAGCAAAACAAAATTGAAAAAAATATTCACACAGAATGATTAGCTAGTAGTGAACACAGCCAAAAATCTAGTTTTGATTAGTTTTGGTTGGCAACGCAGTTTTTAAATTGTATGGAAAAACTACATAGTTTTTGCCAAAAACCAAAAAAATATTCAAAAACAAGTTGTTTTCGTTGGTGTAAATACCATATTACATAAATTCAAAAATTTGAACTCGTAAAGCCATTCAATAATTTTTTTTTTTTTTTTAATTTTATCAAAAACTTTAAACTTTGATCGAAGGGCCTAATGGGCCAAAATTGTCTGATCAAAAATATGCCCATCAAACTTGCCACACACAAAAAATTATTGGCTAAAAATTTTCAATTAAATCTATTGATCAACAAAATTTAAATGAGTCAATCAATGTTTTGATTGAAATTTTTTTTCAATATACCAAATTTTTTTCGGTTTAATTTATTTGAATAGAATAATTCAAAAATATACAAAATAATCGGGTTTTACTTTTTTTATTGTTGGGAACATATAGGAAAGTAAAAAAGATGAATTTTGCAATGAAAAAGAGTTTATTCTGATTCGAGGCCTTTTCATGTTCCCCATTATGAATTAACATAACAAGTACTTATGATAACTCTACTTTCCTTATTAGGATATTCTCCCATTAAGTACTCATAGAGTTTCTTGCTTTCAAAAATTTTGGCAATTTTCAGGAATGAATTGACGATCGTTTCGGGGGTGTTCCAATTCCCCCATCATCAGAATTCTTTAGAAAATAAGGTAATACTGTTAGCATGCAAACATCAAATATTCATATTCTAAATAATCTCAACTTAGTGAGAAAGCAAATATGATTTTCGAAGTTCCACCAGCATTACACCAAATATAATTGGAACACCCCCGAAACGATCGTCAATTCATTCCTGAAAATTGCCAAAATTTTTGAAAGCAAGAAACTCTATGAGTATTTAATGGGAGAATATCCTAATAAAGAAAGTAGAGTTATCATAAGTACTTGTTATGTTAATTCATAATGGGGAACATGAAAAGGCCTCGAATCAGAATAAACTCTTTTTCATTGCACAATTAAAAGGTCGAATAAATAACTAATTTTTATTATTTAATAAAAATTAAAACACACTTAAAGATGAATTTTTTGATAATTTTGTTATAACCTTACAATTCATTTGTTAAATCAATCATTATTTTGATTGACTTTAAATAAAAAATTGATAAAATTTTTGATCAAAATCGAAAAAATGTTTGATTGAAAAAATTTTCAATCAATCACCTACAATTTGATGATTGGTACAACAATTTTCTTAATTGGAGGAATTTCAATCAAAAAATTTATTGAACCCGCGTTTTTGTTGATTGAAATTCGTTTCAAATTTTTTCTGTGCAGACACCTTCAAATTTTAGAGTTATTGTCAAAAAACGTTTTTTTCTCACTAAACCACGTGTATCTTAAACATTTTTCAACCGATTTTAAATTTTTCAACTGTTTTGGATAGAAGAGGGATAGGGCTTTTCATGTGTGTGAATTGGTATGTATATATAAGAAAGATATGTATTGATTTTTTCCAAAAATATCTAATTTTTTTATTTTTTGAAAATTTTTTGAGTTTATCGATTTTTTTCTGCTATAGTTTGTTCAACAACATTTATATTAATAAAAGTATTCCGAAAGAAAATTTAATTGTGAATACGATGAGCTTTATGCCAAAAAAATCGGATAACAATTGACAGAGTTATGATAATTTTTCTAAAAAAGAAAATTAAGATTTTGTGTAAAATTGCCGTGCGGATAACCCAGGCAAAAAAAAATAAAAAATAAACGAACATACTGAGAGGTTTTTGACCTCCTGAATTTGAATTTGACCTTGAAAACTTGATGAGATAGAGCAATTAAAAGGCCAGATTCGGATTCAGCGCGGCAAAAACCTTTAAAAATATTGTACATGACCATTTATGATAAATTTATTTTTTTTTGCTTGGGTTATCTAAATGGCGATTTCCTGCAAAATCTTAATTTTCTTTTTTAGAAAAATTATCACAACTCTGTCAATTATAATTATCACAACTCTGTCAATATAATTATAAAAAATCGGATAATAATTATTATCCGATTTTTTCAGGATAAAGCTTATCGTATTTAGCATTAAATTAACTTTTAAAAAAACGCTCATAAATATAAAGGTTGTTAAACGAACTATAGCAGAAAAAAATCGATAAACTCGAAAAATTTTCAAAAAATAACAAAAAAATTTGATTTTATAGAAAAAATCAATAGATATCTTTCTTTTACGTATTGACTAATTCACACACATGGAAAGCCCTATCCTTTTTCTATCCAAAACAGTTTAAAAATTTAAAATCGGTTGAAAAATTTCTGAATTACACAAGGTTTAGTGAGAAAAGTCCCAAAAAACGTTTTTTGACAATAACTCTAAAATTTGAGGGTGTCTTGCAAGTTTAATGGGCATTTTTGTGATCTTCTCGACAAGACCAACAACCTATACTATGTCACATCAGAAGTATTTTTTCAATGTAGGTTATTCAAGGGGTCATCTTACCCTAACGGCCGGCACTGCGACCCTTATGGGTCTTTAGTGCCAATGGGGATATCTCGAAAACCAGTTTTAGTTTTATATTTTAATTTTTCAAAAACTCAAAATTTTGTTGGACATTTTATAAAAATCTTAAACTTTGATAAAAGTGCGCGACGTGTTAAAATGATCGGATTTGGCTTCAATTAAGTTTGAAAGTAGGAAAACCAACAATTTTTACAAAATTCAAATAGCGATATCTCAAAAACTGTTCAACCGATTTTGATTTTTTTATCAATAGATACTGTTTATTTATCGTTTTTGATACTGATATTTTTTCTGTCCGTCTAAAAATACAAAATGATACAAAATGATTTAATAAAATTGAATCTTGGTTCAAAATGGGTTAATGTATTTTATTTCTGTGTGTAAAAAATACTTCAAAAAGATTTTGAGTATAATTTTTTTTCTAAAACTTATAAAAAAGATTATAATTTTTTCAAGAACTTTTTTTTACAAAGCATTAGTTTTTTTAGTTATGCACTTTTTCAGTAAAATTTTTAAATTTTATTTTTTCTTAAAATAAATATTTAAAAAAAAAACTTGGAAAATTTTCTTAAAAACAGGATAACAAAATAATCTGCTGATTTCTGTAATTTTTTATAACTGAATGACAGAGAATTTAGTAAAAAATGTATTTCAGCAAATCTCCTAAAAGTTTTTTTGACAGAGTTTCTTCTGAGTGAAGGTATAATCACTTTGTCATTCCGTGTGTAACGCATTGAAATATCGATCGGTGGCCCAATAAAGTATATATATTTTTATACCCTCCACTCTGGTGATGGAGGGTATATATAAGTTTGTCATTCCGTATGTAACACATTGAAATATTGGTTTAGGACCCCATAAAGTATATATATTCATGATCCTTGATCGATTTTAAGTCGATCTAGCGATGTCCGTCTGTCTGTCTGTCCGTCTGTCTGTCTGTTGAAATCATGTATTTTTTTTTTAAATCGGTTAAGTATTTTAAAAGTTATGAGTAAAAATGTAAAGGTACCTCTAAAATTATGGTGAATTTTATAAAATTTTATAAAAGTGGAAAAATATTTGGTTTGAAATAGGTTTTGTGTTAAAAATTGTTATATTTTTTTTGTTTCCATGTATAATATTATAAAAAATTTGTTGTATTTAAACTCAAAAAATAATTGAAAAAATTTAAAAAAATACGTTTTTTTAGCTAAATTTGTTTTTGAACGGTAAATAAGTGTATACAAAAACAAAATATGTTTTCTGTTGTTTGTAAGTGTTTACGATTTCTATAAAATAAATTTTGAGAAAATTGAATTTTGGCCAAGAAAGGCCAAAATGCGAAACCATAGTGCATTGATTAACATTGTGGAGGGTATTTAAAGATTCGGCACAGCCGAATATAGTTTTCTTACTTGTTGATCCTTAAAGGGGCCCATGTAGGTTACTTGGTAGCATGCTGTTCTATTAGTCAAGGGGTTTTGAGTTCGATTCCCACCATAATCCTTGATCGATTTCAAAACAACGAGACGACGGACATTGTTATTTTTTTTTTGCAGTCGGAAAGTTTAGCACAAATATGTCTTATGGTCAAAGGCTAGTCAAGTTCGTATATAAACAAAATCGAACCATGGGAAAAAAGTTCCCCTTGAAGAACTAAAACTACCCCAGAAAAATAAAATTTTTTACTTGTTTTTTTTTTTGTATATTTGTTCAATAAATGAAACGTTTCTATATTATATTAATCGGTCTGCGTTTGGACCAAGGAGATCAGGAAAGTAATTTTTTTCAACCCGCCCCTTTTTGGGGGCGTTAATATAAAGACTTAATCTATTTTTACATGGAATGTAAATGTGAATCTTAATG
This sequence comes from Pegoplata infirma, assembly GCA_963921195.1. Lineage (NCBI taxonomy): Eukaryota > Metazoa > Arthropoda > Insecta > Diptera > Anthomyiidae > Pegoplata > Pegoplata infirma. Next base: position 22,848,064 of record OY992537.1, read on the forward strand.
TAAAATTCAAACGATTTGTTTAATTTTTGTTCCCAGGCCTAAGTGTAATACATTGCACTAGACAACACATATTCATAAAAAAATGAAACATGTTTCGGTATATTATCTAGTTTATTTTTAGTTTTACTTAAAATGTCATAAATTCGTATTCAGGGCTAACCGGTAACAAATTCAAGATCATTGATGTTTTCATAAATATGTTTTGTTTATTATTTTTGTTGTCAATTGGACGCGCTATAGTAGTTGGTTCCAGTGCCAAAAATAACAAAAATATTGAAAACATCTATAAATTTAGAAAGTACATATGCAAAAAAAAAAAAAAATCTATTAATTTCGTTTTGTGTTCATCTTTTCACGTTCCTTGATTTTTAATGTTATTTTTATAAACTTGTTCACACCGAAAAATATTAGCGGTATTCGCTCTTGGTAGCAAACTACCCTTGCAGACCTTTCAAAGCTTGCAGATCTTGTATAAATACAAGAGTATGCAAGACCACAACAACAAAATACATGAAATAAAAATATACAAGACTTTCATTTATATGCAAGACAAAACCCCATAGCATATTCTGGCCTTTCAAACCTTTCAAGCTTACAATACTTAACATCTTTTAGTTTTTCCGGAAAACAATAAGAAAAATTAACAAACTTTCATATTTTGTGTAAAAAAAAATAACAATAGATTTTTAGAACGAATTATAACAAAAAATAACCAAAAATTAGAACAAACAAATGAAAAAATTAAACTATTTGATCTTCTTCTTGAACGCAGCACTAATGCCAATTATTCTTCAAACAGAAAGTCGCCAAATCCTATTAAAAAAATCGCTAGAAAAGCTATTTTTGATAGAAAATAGCTATTTTGGCAACAGCAGAATATAATAACAACAGCTGTTTGAAAACTCACAATAAAAACGAAAAAAATACGTTCACGCTTTATAGCATAAAATCATAGCATTTATACTACCCTTGCAAAAATGCTATCAAGAGCGAATACCGCTATTGTTTTGCAACTATTGCAAATTTTCTAAAAATTGAAAAAATAAATCTTATTAAGAAATACATTTTTTGTATTTTTTTTTTTTTTTGGAAACCATCCAGCTTACTATTAGAGATGAGTTATTTAAATGTGTTTAGTTTTGACGTTATTAATTACAAACCACAGTATGTGTATATGGTATGCAAACAGGGATGTATTCGACGTATTATTTTAATATGGCCGAAAAATGTGATTATTTTTTTTCGTTTTGTTTTAATGAAAAAAATATTACAACAAGACTGGAATTTCGTCTAGTCAACATGCTTACCTAAAGGGTAAATCTGTGGACTCGGCTCTACTTTCACTGGTTCATCAAATTGAAAAAACGCTTTGTGTTGGTGAATACACCCTGGGCGCCTTCTTGGACATTGAGGGTGCTTTTAACAATGTAGAATCGAGTGCAATTAGGACCGCTTTGCAGAAAACTGGCATTGATAATCCAATAGTCGATTGGTTAATGGAAATGCTGACAAATAGACACATTTCCTCGGAAATGGGCAGCACGAAGTTACATGCTGTGGCAACTAGGGGCACACCTCAGGGGGGTGTCATTTCTCCTTTGCTGTGGCTACTGGTTGTGAATGAGATTCTCGATTCGCTGAATGCAAGGGGTGTAACTGTGGTTGCTTACGCAGACGCTCTAGTCGTTTTATCATCAGGTAAATACCTGGACACAATATCGGATATCTTAGACGATTCTTTGAGAATTTTGTCATCCTGGGCTAGGAGTTGTGGTTTGAATGTGAATGCAACGAAAACGGAGTTAGTTCTTTTTACAAGAAAACGAAAAATAGGAAATTTTAATACTCCGAAAATCGATGGTACAGCGCTGGTTTTATCACTTTCAGCAAAATTCTTGGGGCTGGACTCTAAGCTAAATTGGAATGAAAATCTTAAGGAAAGAACAAATAAAGCGTACGCGGCTCTTTACTCATGCCGAAAATGGGAAATGGGGTGTGAAACCAAAACTTTTTCACTGGTTTTACACTGCGGTAGTTCGACCTGTAGCCACTTATGGTTGTCATTTTTGGTGGCCAGTGGTTCAAATAGGGGTACATGCGAACAGATGTACCAAAGTTAATAGAGCTGCTTTATTGAGTTTAACAGGTGTAATGGGTTCAACCTCTACAGCATCCTTAGAGATGCTTTTAGGTATTACGCCTTTGGACCTTCATGTTGTGGAGACGGCGGCCATAACACTCACTAGATTGCATCAACTTGGGTGTTTATGAAATCGAACGGTTAGGCATACTGAGATTCTGGGTGGTCTGGTTACAAATCTTAACACGGACTATAAGACTCCGGCGAACATAGTCAAAGGGAAAATAGACGTATTGTTTCCATCGCTTGATGACTGGATGATGGATAATGTTGATTTTTCTCAGATAAACGTTTTTACGGATGGTTCAAAAACAGGGACAGGCACAGGAAGTGGTGTGCACTGCTCTGAGTTAGGTATTGATGAATCTTACCGCTTGGAGAATGATTGTAGCATTTTTCAGGCCGAGGTCTATGCGATCGCCAAGGCAGCTGAGCTAATCTCGATGAGGCCAATATTCTACAGCGATATTGCTTTCTTCATCGACAGCCAAGCGGCTTTAAAGGCGTTAACTACAGATAATATCAACTCCAAGGTAGTCAGCCGCTGCCACAGAGAACTACAAGTTCTCAGGGAGCAGCATAATATACGACTGTGCTGGGTACCTGGTCACAGGCGCAAACCTTCCACATAAGATCGCCGTTGAGGGAATTTTTCCACCACTCTCCCTTACTTTTCACAATATTAAGCTGGGCACTAGAAACAAGTGGATTAATAGATGGACGACATTAAATGATAGCATACAGACGAAAATGCTATGGGATGAAAAATCGCAAGGTAACAGCAAAATTCTTCTGGATATGGACAGAAGACAGATAAGATCAGTGATAAACCTTATCACGGGGCACAGTAAACTCGCGAAATACATGGTAAGAATCAGGGTTATGGCAAACGACACTTGCAGATGGTGCAATGAGTCTGTCGAAGACAGCTTCCAGTTCTTATGTGAATGCCCTGCATTATCATTTAGAAGATTTAAATGTTTATGTTCTTACGTCTTTCAGGATCTTCAGGACCTACGAGCTATAAACCCTTGGCTACTAATGTCATTCATCGAAGCGTCGAAGTGGGAAACGTAAAAATGCGTGTTTGAATGGAGAGAAGGAGGGAAACAATAGCAGGAATCATAATGGGCCAAATATTGGCCTCTATGGATGTCATTCCCAAAAACTTTTATATTTTGGGGATTGGCGTCATCCTCACTAACTAACCTAACCACTAACCTAACTTACAACAGGACGTCTAAACAAAAAAATAGCATCTTTTAAAATAAAATATTTAAATTAAATCTGAAAAAAAAATTTAAATGGAAAAATATAAGAAAGCGGAAAAGTTTACAATTTGTAACAATTCTTATTCACAACATAAATTGTTTGTCTTTTATTTAATTAAGTTTAAAGATTTTTTTCTATAGATAATAACTGTTTTTTTTTGTTTCTCTTATGATTTATTGCTGTTCTTCTTTTTGTCGTGTTATTTATATAAAACGTCAAAAGTTACACCGTGTGCTTTCACAAATACTTGTACACATTCAATGCAACTCTGAGTGCATACTACTTATGTACTGTGTTACAAACACAAATCATAAAGAAATTATAATGAAATCAAATTAAAGAAAATATGTTGTGTTCTGTCTGTCTGTCTCTTTTTAAAATATTGTACAATAAATATTTGTTATTTAACAAATTAACAATTTTTTGATGGCGGGCTTTTTTAACAACCTTTTAAACTCACTCATCATTAATGCATAAAAAAAATTGTCGTCGGAATTTGTAGACATTTAGCAGACAGATAAAGTTTTGTCATGTCGTCATGTCAATTTAATTTTCTATTTATATCAATAATTGAAATATCGTTTTATTTCTATTTTATTATTATGTTCGTTGAGACATTTTCATTAATTTATTTTTTTTTATTATTCAAATCTAAAGTAAGTCAGGTGGTAGGTAGATAGCCTGGTATTTGTAGACGTATTTGTTTTTATAATATGATTTAATTTAACCTAATTAACAAAATTGTTGTACTTGTATTTGTTTGATTATAAAATTGTCTTAGGTCAAGTTTTCAGTTTTTATTTATTTTTTCTAATTTCCCCTATTCAATCACGACATAATAACGTCGTTGACTTATTTACTTAAAATTCAAATATTCATATTATTCATTTTATTTCTTAATAATATTTTTTTTCGATTAATCTTTTACAGGTATTTCTACAATTTAATGTGACTCGCTATTGCTTGTGATAAGATAAATTATGATTATCACTAAAATAACATTGAGTTATTTAACCCTTTTTTTGGGTGTAGAAAGGAAAAAAGATTTTCTGAACTTCTATTGATCCGGGTTCGATGAGAAACCTCCTTAAGCATTTTTCGATGACCTGTCTCATTGACGTCTCTAGCAGAATATTTTAGGGAATCGGGGCGGCTTAAGAAGTAGATCTTTGTATCGGAGTGGGAGTAGGGAAACAATTACAAAGGGAATCACAATAGGCCCTGTGGCCTCCGAATGAATTCGCCAACTGGCGGACGCCAATCCAACCTAACCTATATGAAAGAAGTTGTTGATAAGTTTCGTTAATTTCTTTCCTTTTTAACATCTCGAACACTTTAAATAATTTGATATCGCTTCAATCAGTGCTAAAAAGATACATGATTTTACGTCTGTCCGTCTATACGTCCATATAAACGGTGTAAACACGATACAGGTCACAATTTTCAATATATTTGGCTGAAATTTGAAACTCCCTGTCAAAATTTCCCCATTTTTCGCATGGGGAAAGGTTTGCCCACCGCCTCCCTTAAAATCTTTTCAAAAAAGTTCTTATCAGTTACTAACTGATATTATTAAAATCGTTACTTAGAGGGTTAAATGTAAACAATTTGTTTTTTTATCTTTTATTTACATAACATTTTATTTTATTATTCATTTAAAAAAATTATTTCATTTATAAAAATAAAAAAAACTTGTTTTAATAGTCTTCTCTTTTTATTTTATGTTTATTATTATCATTTAAAACGCGAAAAATAATTAATTTCCGGTTATTAATTGTCTATTATTCAATTTACACCTCTAGCGGGAAGGGACTTACTTCATCATTATCACGTTACTGAGAGCATGAGAAATTAATTTGTGATTTTATTTTGAATATAAATTTTTACTAATTATTCATTTCTTTAATTGTGTTGTGTTGAGGTTGATGATCTCATACAAAATACAATTTAAAATACGGCAAAATAACAAACTCCATAATTCTCTCTGACAATAATACTTAAAACAGTATGAGACATTTCGTAAATTTAAAACAAAAGATAACTCATTGTGATATTATCAGTTTTTTTTTGCCGGTGTAAAATTTTTTTTTTTTTTGCAATTTAATTGAGAATTAAAGATTCACCGACGGGAAATTTGGATAAGAATTTCCAAACATCTAAATTTTGGTTTTAATACTAAAAATGTTGTTTTTTATTTTTTGTAGCACAAGATGTAATAAAAATATATTTTTTCGGACTTAATACATATATTCGATTAGATTAATATTCTAGTTCGAGGCTCGAAAATTGTATTTATGATATTCTTATAACAGAATACTTAGTGCTTTAAAAAGTTATTCATCTTATAGTACATCGGTACACACAAAAAATTATTGGCTAACAATTTTCAATTAAATCTATTGATCAACAAAATTTAAATGAGTCAATCAATGTTATGATTAAAAATTTGTTTTTTAACTGTCGAATAACAAATTTTCAACATACCAGATTTTTTTTCGCTTTAATGTATTTGAATAGATTAATTCTAAAATTTACAAAATAATCGGGTTTTATATTTTTATATTGTTGGCAACATATTAGGAAGCAAAAATGATGCATTTTTTTGATAATTTTGTCATAAGCTTACAATTCATTTGTTAAATAAATCATTATTTTGATTGACTATAAATAAAAAATTGATCGAATTTTTGATCAAAATCGAAAAATTATATGATTTAAAAAAATGTTCAATCAATCACCTACAACTTGATGATTGGTATAAGAATTGTTTTAATTGGAGGGATTTCGATCAAAAAATTGATTGAATTGTTTTTATTAATTGAAATTCGTTTCAATTTTTTTCTGTGTACACATCTGTTTCACCCTTACTAAGGGATCATCAGCAGATTTAAGAGAATCATTGTTGGCCAATAAAACATCAAACTAGACATAATGTTTCATATATTTCACAAGTTAAATAAGAAATACTATTTTGAAGGTCCAAAATCTGTTTTGCAACAAAACTAACACTTTTATAGTAATATTGGGCATTTATAATACACGAACTAATTCCAAAGTCCCGACATTTTGGCAACAATTTCACACAAAATACTACTTTTATAACAAACTCTGTTATAGCGAATCCTCGGTTAAAACGAACTACTTATTATCGTCCCACGAACACAATTTCATGTATATTTACCTTTTTACAACGAACTCCTATTTTGAAATGTGCGGCAATTATAGCCCTGTTTTCGCATAACCGTATATATGTTAACATTAACCGTTTAACTGAAAACGCATCCACGTTTAACAAAATGTACTTGGCATCACTGTGGTTTGTGTCAAAATTTATTAAGGCAAACAAGAAAAAATAGGTGTATGTCTTTGCTATAACAAGAAAAAAAGGGTTGTGTCTATGATATTTCATTAAAAATGTGAACTTGGCTTCACTTTTTATCGACGCTTTAAATTAACGCCGATAATTATGCACGCTAAAAATAAGCGTGGACAATTTAAAATTTGTATGGGTAAGCGTATATACGGTTATGTGAAAACAGCGCTTATGTTTATCAAACTCCCAAAAAGTTAGAAATGTTTGGTTAATATTATAATTTTGATAAAATTTATTTATATTTTTAATGTTTTCTTCTCAATAAGTAGTTTATTTACAAAAATGCATCAAATAAAATAAAATTGGATCTCTTTTTTGGAAATCAAACTATAGGTTGATATAAAATATACCCCGCTTATAGCGAAATTCGCTTACACCGAACTATTTTTACTGATACCTCGGAGTTCGTTATAACCGGGTTTGACTGTAGTATTTCTCATTTAACTTGTGAAATACAGTAAAACTCGGTTATAACGAATTCTCAGTTATAACGAACTAATTCTTAAGTCCCGATGTTTTAGCATCAATTTTCACACAAAATACTTTTTTTTATAACGAATCCTCGATTAAAATGAACTGTTTATTGTGGTCCCACGAACACAATTTCCTTTTTATAAGAAACTCCCATAAATATTTTTTAAATGTGTGGCAATTATGTTTATCAAACTCACAAAAGCTTGCAAATTTTTGGTTCATATTATAAATTTGATTACATTTATTTATTTTGAGAAAGATAACTCCAGCTCGAGGTCACGTTTCTTTACTAATTATTACGATGATATTGTCAAAGTAACAATTTTCAAGAAACTTTTCATAAGTTTGCACTTTGGCCGAATTTTAAATTTTGGCGGCAAAAAGTAAATTTTTCAAGTATAGATTTTTAAAAATTTTTTGATTGTGTTCAATTCCCAATATATTGGTAAGAAAAAATTTAAAAAAGTTATGATAGTTGGCAACACTGTCGATGTGTAAACAGCTGCTAATGTATACCGTTTTTATAACACGTGTTGCAAGTTGTAAAGCAACCAAATTTTAATAAATTTATATATATTTTTTTTTAAATATATTTTGGTTAAAAAAAATGTTGTGAATATGAATTTTAATACTCGAGGTGAGTATTTTTACGAATTCTTAACATATTTGGAAAAAAAAAATTATTTCGTAGTTATTTTGGAGTTTTTTTTGGGGTAATTTTTTATGAAATTGTGAATAGTTTTATCGTCTTTCGTGGAGTATAACTTAAAATGTTAACAATTGAATAGTTCATGCGAATAAGGACGAATAGACCACTTTTTCGCAAACACGTTTTTTTGCATAAATGCATTTTATTAGCAGAGCCCTACAATCCTATGCAGAAATTTTGGTAAAATTTTGACTTTTAAGGCTAAAAAAATTACTTTGAAAGTGCAATAATTCGTATATTTGTATATTTTTGTTTAAATTGGGAGTAAACTAACGCACAATTTTGATTAAATACAACACAAAAACATACAAAAATTTTACTTTCGGTAACAATGTGTTAAAAGAACATTACGAGGAACAAACCACACTTATTATATTGGCAAAAAATTTTACCGTTCTTGAGTTATAAGACTTTAAAGTGTGAAAAGCAAAAAGGGCGAATATCCATCCTTAACAAAATAATATATAAAAATTATTTAGCTGCGAGTTTAAAATTGATATTAGCTAAAATTTGAAATTGTACACAAAAAAAAAAAACAATCTTAGCACATACAAACTTTTAGTGTTAATACTGCATCCAATGTCAGGAATAAAAAACAAAAATTTGTTCATGTCCTTTTATGTTACGTCGTAATATGCAGTCAAGGGTTAATATTATAATTCCTAAAAATGTATTTAGTGTCATAAAGAATTACTACTGTATCAAATGGCAGGAATATTAAAAGTGTTACAAACAAATGTGTTACAAACAAATACCAACCATAGTTCGTCAAGTATTGCAAGTCTCGTGAAAATGTAGTCAAAATCTGCTGCAAAATAACAGATTTTTATTCAAATTTCAATACATTTTTTTGGATATTCGCCCTTTTTCCATTTAAGCAAAAAATTTAAGTCCAATTTTTGGCAAGTTCTCTTTCGAATACCTTACTAAAATTTTGTATATAGGTAGATGTGACCTAAATCTTTAAGCTAATACCAAAAAGTTGACAAAAATATTATTTTTTAACCTTTTCCTGCGTTTTTATTGTCCCCTGTAAAATTCTACAAATGGTCTATTCGTCTTTATTCGCATGAACTATTCAATTGTTAAAACATTTTTATACATGTAAATCTTCGTAGAAAGCTCAGGTTTTATTGTATATTAATATGGTATGCGAACGAGTGCAAAAGAATGAGTTATTAGCAAAAACGTGAATTTTGGATGTTTTTTTTCCGCAAATTCACGTGTTGAAAAACACACTAAAAACGCTTTAAAGCTTAGTGGAAAGCTACAAAAATATTTTATAGTATTTCTTTTATTCAAAAAACTTTTTATTCTCAAACAAAAAAAAAAATTACACTCAAAAAAAATTATACACCCGAGTAAAAAAGTTTTTATATAGTTGTATATAATTTTATAAACATCATATATGATTATATAGAATTATATAGAATTATATAGAATTATATAGAATTATATAGAATTATATAGAATTTGATGCGAAAAATGAGTCGATAAAACCATATAAAATTTTATCAATGCTACTTGTGTTTTGATAAATTTTTTATATAATTTTATGCGAAATTTGGACCCCTATTTTTATATAACAAAAGCAAATTTATATAATTAGATATAATTATATACAACTATATCAAATTATATAAAACAATATATAATTTCATAAAGTTATATAAAATTATATCAAGTTTTATATAAATCATAAAATTTTGTTTTAATTATATATAATTATATATAATTTTATGTAACTTTATATAGTTTTATACAGTTTTATACAATTTTATATATTTTTATATAATTATATCTAATTATATAATTTTGCTATTATTATATAAAAATAGGGGTCCAAATTTCGCATAAAATTACATAAAAAATTTATCAAAATATATGAAACATTGATCAAATTTTATATAGTTTTATCGACTCATTTTTCGCATCAAATTCTATATAATTCTATTTAATCATATATGATGTTTATAAAATTATATACAACTATATAGGAACTTTTTTACTCGGGCACTCAAAAATTTTTTTTTTTTTTTTATATTATTAAAAAACGTAATTTCCTGAAAATAATATTTTTAATAAATTACTAACACTAAAAAAGTGTTTTTCTACTTGAATATGTTTTTCAACAATTAACTACAATTTTTTTTACAATTATTCGGTATTCGGCCATATTCGTCCAAAAATGTGGCCGATGCCGAATAATGGCCGAATAGTACTTTTTTGCCTACAGAATATTCGGTCAGACACTTCAAATTATTAAGGAAGATTTTAATTAAATACAGTTTTGTGAGCATTATTTTTTTTTCGAAAATCCCCCTTATGGGCGGGCCACTAGAAAAAATGGGCGTGCACCGCCCATTTTTTCTCAAATCAAATATTTTGACAGTAGAACCCTGCATACCAAATTTGGTGAGGCTAGCTTGTCGGGAAATAGTTTTTGCCGCGATATGGGGTTTTTCGGCCATAGTGGTTTGTTTAAAATTGATTGGTATGATCGTTTTGCAAAACTTACTCGACACGTGTTTTGGAATTTGTTAAATTCCATTGTCAAGAGTATTTAACAAATCGAATAAGTCTTGCAAAATGACCATACCAATCAATTTAAAACAAACAAACTTTTTGAATAGTTTCTTAAAAATTTTTACTTTGACAATATCATCGTAATATTTAGTAAAGAAACGTGGCCTCGAGCTGGAGTAATCATTCTCGAATTATTTTACTTTATGTTAAATATAATTTATTTGTAAACATCGCTTAAAGGAAAGTGTGCTTAAAAAATTTCATTTGTGAGTGTGAGTCTAAAATCAGTCACACGCCCATCTCTAGTTCCCATTTACCATTACCAAATTTGACATGATTGATATCATCACTAAATTTGAACATTACAAATAAAATATAAACCCGTTTATCTATAAATTTTAAATATTATTAAGTGCCAATAAAGTTTGATTGACGAATTTTTGCTATATTTTTAGATGATTCATTTACCAGTTTTTTTTTTTTTTAAATAATAAATAAAAACAAAACTGTACAATATTTATCATGTTTTCTCTTCAATTTCGAAAGGCCTGTTTGTATTTTTTATTAACAATATCAACGAAAAATGTCAACAATAAATTTAACCGGTAAATTCTACATTGTACAAGTAAAGCAGAGTTTAAATACATATTTTTTTTTAATCAAAAAATATTAAATATTTTATAAGCTTAAACAAGTCCAAAAAGTTATAAAATTTTAAACAAAAAAATCACTACTATAAAAATAGTATGACGACGACAGAGCGCGGCATAAATAAACAAAATATTTATTCATATTCATGATAATGAATAATGTTGAATGCGGTTTTAAATTTTGAAGCGATAAGTGACAATTAATTACCACTTTAGGTTTAATTATATCATATAGCAATTTGTTGATTTAGAATTGATAAAGAAGTCTAACATAGAAATTATTGTTTTTATTTTTTTGGTTTTTCAAAAGCATGTATAATTTAAAGATAATAAATTATTTAGCTGAAATTTTCCAAAATAAAAATTAGTATGTACTGGGAAGTCTGTTTAATTATGACATATACACCTGTGTTCAGAAAAATAGGAGTATCCTCGTAAAAATTCAGAAAGGTATATCTTCGAAAATAAAACGAGTATTTTAAGCAAATAAAAAGTGCGTTGTAGATAATTGCTTAAACTTTAATTTAAATTAATTCCAGCCATATTGGGAAATTAATATTTACTTTTTTTTACAAAAAACTGGATGTCCTAAAATACGTGTTTTTTTTACAATGCGGGAAGGTCTTGGATTTTTTTCCTGGTAGGTAGAAAAATTATTTAATTACTGAAAATTAACTATAAGGCTAATGCTAAAAATCCAAAATTGTGTATTTGAAATAAATCGACTCGTAAGTATTTAAAAAAAAAAATCCAAAAAAAAGTATTTCAAAAATTTCATTTTGCAGTTCGACCCATGTATCTCATTTATTTTTTACCCAATCTGGATGGGATTAATTTTAAATTAAAGCTTGCGACATTTTCTACGATGCACTTTTTATCTACTAAAAATATTCGTTTTCGTTTCAAAGATATACCTTTATGAATTTATGAATTTTAATGTTCGATACGCACTCCTATTTTTCTCCTATTATTTTGATCACAACTGTAGTAAAATTTCATATCTAAATAATTTACTTAGTCATGTTAAAAATGCTAATTTTAATTGATTATAATTATGATAACACCACCACTACTCGTATGTTGTCGATAGTAAAATACTATAAAATATTTAATTTTAATTTTAAATTCATTCAAAATTTTCTATACCATTAATACGATAAGGTGCTAAATATTTACGTGAAGGTTGGCTGTTTGTATAGAAAAAAGAAGTTACGAAATGGAATTTTCTTTGAATTTAAATGGTACTTTAATAAAGGATGTTAATATCTTTAGTGATCATTGCAGGATCGCCATCATCTATTGTTATTTATAACAGCGCTAGTTCTTTAAAAAAAGATGCAAAATAATTTAGTGATCATATTTGCAGGATCGCCCTCATCTATTGTTATTTACAACAACGGGATTGATTTGTTGACTTATTTTGATTACAAACTAAGCACCCGACGAATATCCTATATTCGAGCCGGAAAAAAATACAAAACGAAAATTTGGGAAAGAATTTGCTCCAAGATCAGGAATTTTCCTTAAACTTATGTCCAAATTCGGTATGTCATACAAATTTTGTAGTCACTCACTTTGACCGAGATAGTGAATCGCACAGTTAGAAAAATTTTACTTAAACATTAAAAACTTTCCTTACTATAAGGAAACAAATTTAGTTCATATACTTAAAAATAGTTCAGTTTTCATAAAATGGATTCTCTAAGACAATGGTCCTCAAACGGCGGGTCGCGGCCCCCTAGGGGGTCGCGGAAGAGTTTCGGGGGGTCGCAAACAATTTTGTTAAAACCTTAAATTTTGGTAAATTTAAATTTAACAACACATTTCTTTATTGTTGTGTTATAAAAATATACAAATACTTTTATTAAAGAAATAAATTTTTTCCATCACTTAAGGTCCCTCCCTAATCACTGTGCAGTTGTTAACTTTCCGGGATGCCCAACACTGACTTGTGAAGTTTTTTTGCTGAGTCTGGGATCTGAGAGTTCGTTTTCTTTTAACTTTTCGATGCTGATTCCGGGTTTCATATTTTTCTAGTACGTTAGGTTTATGAGAAAATTAAAGGCGAAGTTCAAAAAAGCGTATTCTTGTGCATTTTTAAGATTCCAAATCTGGATCCAAATAACGGATCTAGATTCGTAATCAAATAAAATTTCGATCAATACCAAACATTGGTACATAATTTTGAAAAAAATAACAATTATTAGTCTAAATTAGACTTCAAATGCTTTCTTGTTAAAAATTTCTTCATTGCTGATCAGGTTGAATTGGTATTTTTTATTTTCGGAAATAAAAAATGGATGACGATAGTAAGTTTTGATATAAAATGTCGTAGTTCCGGACCTGGTTTCCAAATTTTTGAGGAAATTGAGGTCAAAGTTCACAAAAATTGTGTTTTTTTTTTTAATTTTTAGAAGTTTTTTACGTGAAATTTTTGGTATGCGTCTGGGATCTGACCTCAGGGTTTCGATTAATCTTTCAATGCTGCTTCTGAATTTGGTTTTCAAATTTTTCTATTACTTTAGGTTTTTAAAAAAATGAGGACTAAGTTCACGTTAATAAATTTTGTTTTTTCTGTGGGGGGTCGCGAAAAATTTTAAATATTGAAAAGGGGTCGCAAAGCAAAAGTTAGTGAGAAGCATTGCTCTAAGACATGATAGAAATTTTTACCGCCAAATAATTTTATCCAAATTTATTTTTAGTATTTTTATAGCTCTTACGAGGGAAGTCTCCCTATTGTCACCGTTCGATCTTCATGTTCAGAACAAATTTAATTAGACACGTATTTTTTAGCCACCCAAACTCATTTTTAGGCGGTGTCGATTTCTACAAGGGGAAGTTGACCTTTCTTTCAATATTAACAAAAAGTCTTAAAAATTTTATATTTTACTCAATTCCATATTTTACCAATTCCATAAAGATTGGAGGGTGACACTAGAAAGACTTCCCATTTTAAAACACGAGCGCAAAATATCAGAAAATTTTTCGAGTAATAGTTTTTGAGTTATAAATTTTTTAACATTCTTAAGGTCCTATTGGGGCCCTAAATTCCTGTATCTTAAAAACTAAGCAATGTAGAGCGATACGGACAATAAATTTAGATTAAAATCTATGGCGACCCTTAAAGGACCCAACGAGGCCAGGACGCATAGTGTCCAAACCTACAGAGGTCTCTAGATCTAATCTGGTCCTCAAATGTGTATGAGCTAAATTGGAAAACTAAATGTTCCCATTTTCTCGTAAAAATTGGCAAAATATTAAATTATTTTTTTAAGTTCAAAAAAAAAAAAAAAAAAAAAATTTAATTTCCAAAAATTATGGACATTTTTGGTATTTTCCATACCGGTTTCAAACACTTCAGTTAGTGTTTTCATTAGTAGGATTTGGGGACACCTTCCCTCTTGCCATAAATGTTTACAAATTCATTTATTACACAGAGAAAAATAAATTTCCAACTGAATTTTTCAGTTGTATCAACACAAAATTCTGTTGCTCCTACTACATTTCGATGTGGCAAAAAAAAGACTGTTGTATTAACAATATTTAGTTGTAACTGTCGATATTCAGTTGTTACAACCTAAATACAAATGCATCAATCGAATTTTCGTTGCAACAACTGATTTTCAGTTGGAAATTAGCAAATTTGTTTTCTGTGTGTATGCTTTTTGAGCTAAAGTAATACAATTTAATCATAATAATTATGTAAAAAAATTTTTGTATGTCCTCTCCTTCAGAAGGGGTGCGGCCTGAAAGAATCGACATTTTCAAATCCCACGGTCCAAGTGCAGGATTTTGAACATCTTTTAGCATAAAAATGTTTCATAACCTCTGAAAAACGCCTATTTTTTAGATGTTTTTGTTAAATGAAAAATTTTTAAGTTCGCAAAAGTTTAAAGTCCCCCGCTTGAACCCAGGGGACTAGAAAATGTTGCTTTTTTCGGCCCGCCCCCTTTTAAGGGCGTGTATATAAAAAATAATTTAATTAATAATAAAATTATAATACTTTAGTGCACAAAGCAACATGAAATGATCTTGTTCCACAACTCAACGCCCCCCCCCCCCAAAACGCCCATGTCAACATTTTTACATACTGGATTGTATAAAAAATTCGGCACAGCCGAATTTAACACTCTCACTTGTTTTTGTTCGTTATTCCGTACACAACTCTTAAGGTACGAGGTATAATGAGTTTGTGCTGATGTTTGTAACTACCCAAAAAATTGGTCCTTTACTTTTTCAGTCTATTTGGCGATTTCTGTCCGTCCGTCTCCCCAAAAAAAACGTATACCCGATACACAGAAAAAATTTGAAACGAATTTCAATCAACAAAAACACGGATTCAATTAATTTTTTGATTGAAATTCCTCCAATTAAAAAAATTGTTATACCAATCATCAAATTTTAGGTGATTGATTGAAAATTATTTCAATCAAACATTTTTTCGATTTTGATCAAAAATTTGATCAATTTTTTGTTTAAAGTCAATCAAAATAATGATCGATTTAACAAATGAATTGTAAGCTTATGACAAAATTATCAAAAAATTCATCTTTTTTGCTTTCCAATATGTTGCCAACAATAAAAAAAGTAAATCCCGATTATTTTGTATATTTTTTAATTAATCTATTCAAATAAATTAAAGCGAAAAAAAAAATCTGGTATGTATAAAATTTGTAACAAAAAATAG
Source organism: Pegoplata infirma (assembly GCA_963921195.1). Classification (NCBI taxonomy): domain Eukaryota; kingdom Metazoa; phylum Arthropoda; class Insecta; order Diptera; family Anthomyiidae; genus Pegoplata; species Pegoplata infirma. The sequence continues at coordinate 22,863,895 of OY992537.1, forward strand.
CAAAAATTTTAATCAAAACATTGATTGACTCATTTAAATTTTGTTGATCAATACATTTAATTGAAAATTTTTTGCCAATAATTTTTTGTGTGTACAGGTCTCAATTATTATAAATATATTTGGCTGAATTTTGAAATTTAAGCTTATTTTGGCATAAAGACGAAGTCTGTTGAAATTGTAAAATCGGTCAATGTTTTGACTAGGGCTTCCAATCCCGAAAATCCCGGAATTTTCGTGATTAGGCGAATCCCAAATCTCGGGATTTCTGATTTTCAATCCCGGAAATTTCGGGATCCCGATTTTTTTAATGTGCTCTGTTCGGAAGTACTATTTTACCATTCACCTAATTTTTAAAAATTTTATATTCTTTCGAAACTTAGGATTTTATTTTTTTTCTTGTAATTATTGAAGATTTTAACTAGATCTTTAAAAAGAATTTTAAAATCTTAAAATTCGAAAGAATATCAAATTTTTAAAAATTAGGTGAATGGTGAAAAAGTACTCCCGATTCGAGCATGTTATTTTTTTATATTTTTTAATAATTTGTATAAAATATGAATTTTGTAAAATCTGAAAATTTTTCGAATTGGCCACAAATGTAAATGCGATTTATTTGAATTTTGTTTGTGTACATTTTCTACACGAAATAAAGATTTTAAAGAAATTCCAATTGGTCCATGTTTGGACTTGGGGTCCATTTTCCGGAAAACACTGCGGTAGGGTATGGTAAGTCTTGACTTTTTAAATCCTCGATCGAAGATTTAAAAAAATCGTTAACTATCACATCAGATACCTTTCGTATTAGATTTTAAAGAATTTGGTAACGGTTAAAGATGGCGATCCGGCGACAGAGAATGAATATAAGGTAGTCTCTCCTTGCAATTAAAGATAACATTTTCTGATTTAAGCGGTTTCTTATTCCTTGATTCCATTTTGGCACGCCTGGTCTTTATTTTCTTATTTAATTAAATCCATATATTAAATTCACTTTTAAGTGATAAGAAATCAAATTAAAAAACTAACAAATATGCGCCACCCTTCTATGACTGTTTTCTTAAGATTTGCTAAACTTTATTTTTAATTTATTCTTGTTTTTGTCTCTTTTTTTTTTAGAAAAAGTTTTAATTATTCTTAAAATTTTTGTGTTTTGCCAAATTAATTTGTAAAAGTTGTTTGTTTTCTTTTTCAACCCCTCCCCATCTTACTCCACAATTTCCTTTCCAAACTCTTGTTTTCATTTTGACCCACATTCCATTTCAATTATCAAGTTATTTTTTTTTGTTGGCATGCAAAAATTCTAATTATGCATTTAAGTGTTAATAAAATGTGACATTGCACTTGACCAAAAAAAATAACAACCAAGCTTTTGCTTTTTTATCCAAACAACCGGCAACCTCCAACCCTAGCTGCCACCACCACCATCATCATTATTATCATTGTCACCTATTTGTGCCTTTAGGGTACACTTTTTTATTATTCTATGTTGTTATATACTGGCGTTTGTTTCTAATGACGACGGCACACCACTGGTAGTTTAGTTTGTTGCAATAAATCCATTAAAGTGCTTTGACGCCACTATGATTTAAAAAAACTGTCATGAAATTGTAGTTGTTGTATGTACAATTTTTTTTTTTACAAACAAAACGGTGCAAAAGACAAGCTTTGACAGTTTAACTAAACAAAAGGCATAGAAAATAGAAAAAAAAGGTTAAGGAAATTGCTTTTTGTGTGTGTTTTTTTTGCCATTACCCGGTATGAGTAATGGGGATAATTATTTTATAATTTAGTGGTAAATATTACATGTCGGTGAAAAGGTATTTAAGGACCTTAAGTAGGTTATGTAGAAACAATAATGCTATTTGTGAGCCTAACAGTTTTAACATTAATTGTTAAATTAATGTCCATTTTTGTTAATATAAAGAATTTTTTTTTGTTTAAAAAGCAATTGATTAAATAATTTTTGAAATTAAATTCTAAGATTTTTTCTTGTTTTAATTCTTCAAGTTTTAATCCCAGAAAATGTTTTAAAAAAGACAAGATCATATGAGCTTTTGTTAAGCTTTGACTACACACTCAAAATACTTCACTCAAAAAAAGAGTGATCACGGAAAAAGTTATATGGAGTTCACACTAGAGAATTTGTACTCGTTTAAGCCACTTGTTTAAAAAGGTAAACAAAATCGTTCACACTACATTTTGCGCGTTTAACGCTGAGTGTTTAACGTTTGTAAACAAACCCACATAGGGTCATTATTAGTGAAATCAATCATGAATATTCTTGACCCCCTCCGATATTGATGAAATTTGGTTTCTTACACTACGCAAAAAACTAACAAATTCAAATTTTCAGCCCTCTAAGTCAACAGGGGCCGAAAATACGGAGGGTCAAAATTTCCCCCAAAATCTCCCCCAAAATCTCCCAGTCGCGACACTTTACACCGTAAAAACTTAATATCGTTGGTTCTATTATAGCTAGAAAGCCCATTTTTGGTTTGTTTTGAAGCTCATAATATGCTCTATAAGACCTACCATAACCAAAAAATTTTCGAAAAAAAATAAGGGTTACCTCCCTTATTTTAAGGTCGTGATAAAGGGAGGAGAAAATGGGGATGATGGTATCCCCCGATTTTTTTTTTACTTGATAATCTTATAGAGAAAGTCCTAAAGAATATATTCTCAAATTTTTAAGTTGGGACAACAATGGGATCACTCAAAATCAAAATTTTTCACAATTTCCACTAAAATCTCCAAATCGCAACACTCTTGAACCTCAAAAATTTAATATCATAAGTGCTATTGTAGCTACAGAGCCCATTTTTGTTTGTTTTAAAGCTTATATTACGCTCTACAATACCTACCTTAACCAAAAAATTTTAGAAAAAAAGGAAGGGTGCTCCCCTTATTTAAAGGTCGTGGCAAAGGGTGGAGGAAATGGGGGGAAAGTATCCCCCGATTTTTTTTTTATTTGGTTTTGTCAAAGAACCTAATGAACATATCCTAAAATTTTTATGTTGGGACAACAATCAGATCGACCAAAATCAAAATTTTTCACAATTTCCCCCAAAATCTCCAAATCGCGACACTCTTGCCCATTACAAATTTAATATCGTGGACTGTATTGTAGCTACAGAGTCCATTTTTGGTTTGTTTTAAAGCTCTTAATATGCCCAACAATATTACTATAACAAAAAAAAAATAAAAAAAATTAGGGGTGCCTCTTGTATTATAAGATCGTGGCAAGGGGTGGGGGAAATCGGGGGATAGTATCCCCCAATTTTTTTTACTTTTTTTTTTTTAAAGAGTAAGTTCTAGAGAGCATATCCTGAAATTTTTATCTTGGGACTACAATGGGAGGCGCAAGAATGTCGCAATTTGATGATTTTGGGGGAAAATTTTGAAAAATTTTGATTTTGGTCGATCCCATTGTTGTCCCAACATAAAAATTGTAAACTATGTTGATTAGGACTTGCACTTTGAGAATCCCAAGTAAAAAAAAATCGGGGGATACTTTCCCCCCATTTCCTCCACCCTTTGCCACGACCTTCAAATAAGGGGGGCACCAATTCCTGTTTTTGGAATATTTTTTGGTTTTGGTATGTCTTGTAGAGCGTATTATAAGCTTTAAAACAAAAAAAATTGGCTCTGTAGCTACATAAGCACTTATGATATTAAATTTTTAAGGTTAAAGAGTGTTGCGATTTGGAGATTTTGGGGAAAATTGTGAAAAATTTTGATTTTGAGCGATCCCATTGTTGTCCCAACTTAAAAATTCGAGAATATATTCTTTAGGACTTTCTCTATAAGATTATCAAGTAAAAAAAAAAAATCGGGGGATACCATCATCCCCATTTTCTCCTCCCTTTATCACGACCTTAAAATAAGGGTGGTAACCCTTATTTTTTTCGAAAATTTTTTGGTTATGGTAGGTCTTATAGAGCATATTATGAGCTTCAAAACAAACCAAAAATGGGCTTTCTAGCTATAATAGAACCAACGATATTAAGTTTTTACGGTGCAAAGTGTCGCGATTGGGAGATTTTGGGGGAAATTTTGACCCTCCGTGTTTTCGCCCACTGTTTACTTAGAGGGCTGAAAATAAGTGTGCATTAGTTTATCACTTAATGTTACAACAAAACCAAATTTCATCAAAATCGGAGGGGGTCACGAAAATTTTTAGCTATTTTTGATTGATTTCACTAAGACTGACCCCATAACCCAATTCTGCAAAAAATTGCAAAAATATTTCTAAAAACCTTTCAAACTTTGGCGGAAGACAAGATATTTAATTTTTTTATAACATTTACATAACACCACTACACGGAACACCTTTTTGTTGACTTATTCCAAGTAAACGATTTTTCTGTTTTTTGTTCCGGACCTGTCCGAAGCTGTTTGCATATTTATTTAGTGCAGCTTTTCCAATATAATTATAAATAAAACACACACTTTTTTCTGATTTTTCAGTAGTTTTTATTAGTTTTTCAAATATTTATAATTTCTCAATTTTCCAATGTTTTGCTACAAAAATGGCGGACCGATACAGAAGCTGGTTGCTACGAAATCTTATTTTTATTTTTGGCATAGAATAAAGAAAAATTAAAAGGAAATATACCGAACCCTGCCTTTGAAATGTTTAGCGAAATGTTCAACAAGGAAACAAGTCGAATCTGATTGTTTAGCTGAACAACCAAATGTATGGGGAAACATGTCAAATTTTGATCGTTTAGAGCTTAAACACTTATTTTTAATTTTTATACCCTCCACTTAGTGATAGAGGGTATATATAAGTTTGTCATTCCGTTTGTAACACATCGAAATATCGGTCTGGGACCCCATAAAGTATATATATTATTGATCAGTGATCGATTCTAAGACATTCTAGCGATGTCCGTCTGTCTGTCTGTCCGTCTGTCTGTCTGTCCGTCTGTCTGTCTGTCCGTCTGTCTGTGGAAATGGTGATCACGAACAAAATATTGGACAGAGATGACTAAAACTTAACATATTTATTAGAAGTTCTCCTGAGAAGTTTGGTATTGCATTTGAGCGATATCGGTCCAGCGGTTCAAAAGTTATGAACGAAAATGTAAGGACACCTCAAAAATTTCAGTACATTCAACATAACCTAAAAATACAAAATGCTTTAATTCGCCTGCTGGTTGACAAATGTGAACATAATTGAACACCAAATGGTATTTAAACAAGTACGAACATACTTTTTGACAAAAAAAGACAAAAATCGCGGATTTTTTTTTCGCAGAATTTTTTTTTTCAAAATTTTTTTTTCAAAAGTAAATTCCTTTTAAAAATTGTTTTTTGCAATAATCTTTTTGAAATTGTGGAGGGTATCACTACATTCGGCCAGGCCGAATTTAACTTTTTACTTGTTTTTTATTAATATTGTATGGGTACTACAAGGAGATTTAGTCCGATGATCAATGATCAATGATGATTTTTCAATACAAAATACGTTTACCTACCAAATTTAGATTATTGGAGTCATTTGAGCCAAATTTAATGGGCATATTTGTATTAAAACTAGATCTAAATATTAACTGATTTTTTCCAATTATGAGACCGTCCGTCACACTTTTGTACACATAGACCAGGCCAATGAATTCTGAAAGTAGGGCCGAAAATTAATGTACGTGTCTCCCAGTTTTTCTAGATCAATTCGCGTTTTCGCGAGAAATGACAAAAAAAAAATGTATTTCTCCAAAAAAGTGTGAAATAAGTCGAAAAATGTATTAAATCTACTTCTGAGCTAAATAGGGTTTTTTACATATCGTAATTGAAATTTAATTTCGGTTCTTTTCGCAGAACATATTAACCCTCTATCTCCCATTTTAAGAGGCCATTTTAGTCCTTTTTTCAAATATTCTCCCATTAAAAGCATAACGTTTACATGGGCTGAAGGACTGAGAGACTGTTATGTCAATTTTAACATGAAAAAAGGATTCAAAATGGGTCTAAAACCCGTTGAGTCCAAACCATAAAGGATAGCGATAGATTTTAATCCAAATGTTTGCTCTGCTTCGCGCTATCTTACTTAGCTTTAATAAACGACAATTTAGGAGCCGATCCTGAGAATTTTAAAAACTGGATAACTATAAAAATATTACTCGGACGGCTTTTGTGTATTTGGCAGTATTTATCAAGATAAGTGCATTTTTAAAATCTGTGGAATTCCAAATTTTAGATTCAAAATAAAGGCCCCAGATTTGAACAGTTAGTTCCATATTTTTTTATACCCTCTAACTTCAGTATCGGGGTATACTCACTTTGTCATTCCGTGTGTTAAGACATTCTAGCGATGTCCGTCCGTCCGTCCGTCCGTCCGTCCGTCTGTAGTTAACACGATGCAGTCCAAAATAAAAGACCCAGACTCCCCAAATTTGGCACAAATATGTCTTATGTTCCTAGACCGATTAAGTTCGTAAATGAGCAAAATCGGACCCTTGAAGAACTGAACCAACCTCTGAAAAATTCCATTTCTTTTACATGATTTTTTGTGGTTTTGTTTAACAAATGCAACATTTTCATGCTACAAGAAGTTCATAGTCCTGTGGCGAATCACGTAAAACGAAAACGATTGACGATGCATAAACGACATCAAAATACATATCGTTTTAGGGGAAAATTTAAAAGATTTTCTTTATTATATTATTAAAGAGTGTTGTTTAATCCCGAAACATTTAAAAATATGGAAACAATTTGTATAGGTTTGGAGCAACAAGACACTGAAAGTCGAAAATAGTCAGCTATAGTTCACAGTCCTGCATTTGGACCAGAGGATAAGAAAATGTGGTTAATATTTTTTATACCCTCCACTCTAGGGACAGAGGGTATATATAAGTTTGTCATTCCGTTTGTAACACATTGAAATATTGGTCTAGGACCCCATAAAGTATATCGTGGAACTATATTCAATTTGGGCTATCTGCTCGGTTGACGAAAATGAGTTTTTGATGGCAAAATGTTCGCTGGCATAAGTGTCATCTATGGTATTAATTTCAGAACAAAAAAATTATTTTAAGGCTATTTTATTGCAAAAATAGCATGAGCTATGTGAAACCATGTTTTTTTATAAATAAAAATTTGAGCTATCTACAGTATAGTTTACTACGGTAAACTTTTAAATTTATTTTTTTTTATTATCACTTTTTCCATCAATAAAAATAATGGCAGTTTTTTTTTTTTGGAAAGTTTCAACTCCTTTCCGCGGTTAAAAACGCGGTTTTTGACCCATATTTCGATGCGAAGCAAAACCGGTTAAACTTTTTGCATATTTTATTTGCCCATTCGATTGTACAGCTAACACAAGTGTTATGACATTTTTCGCAAGCTTCATAAAGGTTCCAAATAATGGCGAGAATGCGCGAAAAAATCGATGATTTAAAAAAAAAATTAAAAAGTATTTTTTTAACACCTGTAATGGAAGGTCTTTAAAAACTGAGAAATATGGTACCAAATTCACATTTTTATCATAATCCGTTAGAAAGTTATACAGCTTTAAAGTCTATATTTAATGAGCTATCTGCTTAGGTGGATTAATTTCAAATAAAAAAGGTTGAGCTATCTGCTGTAACTCAGCGAATAATACGAATTTTTACAAACAAAGCACGTGTAAAATTTACTAGTAATTATTAATTAATATTGTAAAAGATCGGCCGACAAAAAGTTAAAAAATACGCGAATGCGACGGTTTTTTTGCTCTCCTGAAAAGCTCAAATTGAATATAGTTTAACGATATGTATTCATGATCCTCGATCGATTTTAAGTCGATCTAGCGATGTCCGTCCGTCTGTCTGTCTGTCCGTAGAAAACACGCTAACTTTTGAAAGACTTCACAGAGGCTACTGAAGTTTGGCATATTGTTGGTCATTTACCTGGTCAGGTTGGTATTGCAATCCAGCCAAATCGGTTTAGTGGTTCAAAAGTTTTGATCAACAGAGTAATTTTCGGCAAGGGGTTTTCGCAAATTTACGAGATAAAAAACACGATAACTTTCGAAAAACAATAATGAGACTACTGAAACGTGGCATGTATCTTTGCCGTTCCTCAGGTCTGTTTGGTATTGAATTTTAGCTCAATCGGTCAAGGGGTTCAAAAGTTATAAGCAAAACCCCGAATTTCAGATTTTGTTCATCTTAAATGCCACGTGGTAAACAAGTTTTTAAAGCATTGGTGGTAACTTAGCAATGCTTTTCAAACTTTTTTAGTTTTTAAGCAATGCTTTTTAAACTTGTTTAGTTTGAAAAGCATTTGTAAATTAAAAATTACACTCGAAAAAAGTTTTACACTCGAAAAAAGTTTTACACTCGAAAAAAATTTTACACTCAAAAAAAAATTTTACTCTCAAAAAAAATTTATTTTTTTTTAAAAAAATTTCAATATTTTGTGTACATACGTATGTACGAACATTCACTCAGCAATATTTTTACAGTAAAGAAACATTACACTCGAAAAATGTTTTACACTAAAAAAAAAAATATATATTTTTTTTTTAAATGACAAAACAAGAGTTTTTTACTCAAAATAAAATATTTCTAATCAAAATTGTTAATTTTTTCACGTTAAAAATGTACTATATTTCCTTTCCTCATTTTTTCAAACAACATTTTTTACAAAATTTTTTTTGAAATAAAGATTTTTTTTTGTTGAGCCTATCAATACAATAAATTTAGCAATTCCATTGTGGTTTTGAAATCAACAAATTTTCTTGTAGATTTACAAATTTTTTTAGTATAGGTCAATAAATTTTTATTTAATTTATTATAGACTCAATTTAATTTGTTCCTAAGAATTTTTTTAAACAAATATTAAAAAACAATTCAAAATAGAAATTTTTTCAATATTTAACAACTTAACAAAGCTTTTGTTCTCTGTCTTTGCTTTTAATATCCTTATAAAGGCAAACATCCTGTATACATCCTTTGCTCTTGCAACGCAACAAACAATTCCAATACAAACTAATAATAAAAAAAAAGTACATAAAACAAAAGAATGTACTAAAAAAAACAACAATCCATCCATCCATCCATCTAGCCAGTCAGTCAGTTTTCTACTTCCGTAATACAATTATAGAGCAGAACAAGGAAAATAAGTAAAAAGTCAAATTCGGGCTTGCTGAATATATTGATACCCTCCATAATGTAAAAAAGGTTATAGAAAAAAATAATTTGAAAAAAAAAAATATTTAAAAATTGGTACAATTAATTCTAACAAAAAATTTTTTTTTGAAACAAAAATTTCAGTGAAATTTTTTTTTTTTTGTCAAAAAAAGGATATACTAATTTATTTTTTTTAATTTTAACTGATGTACAGATTTTGCTGGAATACAATACCAACCTTAACCCGACTAAAACAAATATAGTATATCCACACTGAAAGAATTTTGTTCATTACGGCTATGAAAACGTACATTGATTCTATGAAAAAAATCATTAGAAGTGAGCCAATGATGCCCTTCATAGAATCTATGAATCAAATTCATAGAAACCAGAAACCTATGAAAAAGTTCATAGGCTATGGAAAAAAAAATTATTATTCAATTCTATTTTTATTTATTTTTTATTTTAATTTTATTTTTTTATTTTAATTTTATTTTTTTATATTTTATTTTTATTATTTTATTTATTTACAATTTTTATTTTTAAAAATTTATATGTTTTTTTATTTTAACTTATCCCCACCGAGATTCAAACAGAGAACCCGTTGTTCGTAAAGCTTAGTCTCTAGCCACTGAGCTAAATTATATAAACAAGTTACAACACTTAAAATGAATTTTGATTAATATATTGAGTTTGTGTCTATGCTCTGTCACAATGCTCTGCCAAAAGCTGTGTGTGTGTTTGTAGAAAACAAATATTTTGTGTATTTACAAAAATGAAGCGTTATAAAACCATGCGTTAGTTGGCGATAATTTTCTTTTTTGGTGGCGCGGATAGCTAAGACGTCGACAATTACCACTTCAGCCGGTAGGTCTTGGGTTCGAACCCCGGTCAGGGCAGCAATGATATTTTTTTTTTAATGTTTTTTTTTTTTTTTTTATTTTTTCAATAAATTTATTCAACTATTTTAATTATTGTAACATTATTTTAATTATTAAAAGAATTAAAAGGCATATTGATGGCATTTTCTTCTATGAATGACATTCATAAATTCTATGAATTTTTTCTATGAATTTAATAAAATCTATGAATAAAATTCTATGAAATATTTCAAAATACTAATGAATATTCATTCAGCCAATGAATTATTTCATAGAATCTATGAATTCGGTTTTATGAAATTTGTTCATAGATATAATGAACAATAATTCTTTCAGTGCAGAGCATCAGTAATTTTCAACTCACCTTTCGAAAGTTATCGTGATTTTAACAGACATACCCAACGAATTTCGTTTAATATCTTTAAAATCGTTTATGAAACATGAATATACATATCTAATGAGAATGCTAGACCGATATTTCAATATGTTACAAACGTAATGACACATTTAAGTCTGCTAAGTGAAGGGTATACAAAAAAATAAACAAGAAAATATAAGTTATGGTAGGTGCAGCATCATTTCAGATTTTTTTTTTTTTACACAAAGAAAATGAATTTTTAGATCATTGACCGCTGGATGTTGGTTGTATGTATGTGTGAATGTGTTATGCATGGGTTTAATTTTATTTGTTTTATGTGGGATTTAAATGGGTAGGCATTTTATATTTAAAATGTGATTTACAAATAAAATTATACCCGCATGTACAAACACTATTATCAAAAGCTACACACAATCATTCTATAATTGCATAGTGTTTTTGTAGAATTTATGTATTTGTAGAGTATTGATATTTTTCTGAACTGTATTGATAACAGGGGGTGAACGATAATTGACCTACGGAACAAAGTCCGATTTCTGAAAAAAGCCATGAATGTTCATAGTCCATGTATTAAAAGACCGACCCCTATATACTCCTCTTTTAGATATCTTATTTAAGTAGTTTTCAAATTCCTTATCAACAATTTTCGGAAATCACTTTTTACATTATACAAATTTCTAAATGCATTACTTGGTCTTTAGATGTTGTGGCCCTATGTTGGGCGCCAATCAAAGTAATGTTTTTATTTTTCGGTTTTCTTGTTAAAAACAAAATTTTAGAAATCAATAATAACACTGTCAAACAGACTCAGAGAAATTCGCTTCCCCATGAATCCGAAAAAAAAAATAAACAGGCAGGCTTTGACCTTCTAATTCTTAGTCTATTATCCAAATTTTTCTACCACGTACCGTTTTTGAGATATTAGCGTTTGAATATTGAAAAAATACTGCTAATTTGGCACTTTTCGCGTCTCTCCTGTAACGAATTCTTAAGTTGCTCACACAAAATTTACTTTTTAAAATGGTTATATTTAAAGTATAAGAGATAGGTTAGGTTAGGTTGGATGGGCGTCCGGCAATTTGGCGAATTCACTCGGAGGCCATAAGGCCCATTGTGATTCCCCTAAAGTTGTCTCCCTACTCCCCTCTGATATACAAAATACTACCTCTCAAACCACCCCGATTCCCTAAGGTATTCCGCAAGAGATGTCAACGGGAGACTGTTTAGGCAATCTAGGTCATCAAAAAATCGTTGCCCCAAATACTTAAGACGACGTTTCATCAGACCCGGACATTCACACAACAAGTGCTTCACTGACTCCTCCTCTTCCACCTCTCCACAACTTCTGCAAAAATCCCTGTCAGAAATTCCCATACGAACGGCCATTTGGCCGATTATACAGTGTCCTGTCAGTACTCCTACTAATAGGCTAACCGTCCGTTTGCCAAAGGTAAGAAGACTTTCTGTCCTCTTAGGATTTGGCAGTGGCCACATGGTTCGCGATATCCTGCACGTGGTCAGCGATATCCACCTATCCCTCATCATATTCTCTGATATCCTATCAATTTCGTTCATCAACTCCACTATAGGAATCGAGATATCAGCTTCGACACGTTCCCCCACCGACTCGGAGCCATTTCTTGCACATTCATCAGCTAAATCGTTACCATCGACCCCACTATGTCCAGGGACCCAGATTAGCTTGACTGTGTTCTGACTGATTCGATGAAGGGATTGTATACAATTACTAACAATTCTCAATTTTACAGTGTTTGACCCTAAGGCCTTCAGAGCTGCAAGACTGTCCACAAAAATGTTGATGGCGCAAGGACTTAGGTCCTTTGTCATAATCATCTGCGCGGCTTTGTCAATTGCAAAAACCTCGGCCTGGAAAACACAACACTTGTCCGGAAGCCTTACTGAGGCCCTGATTTCGAGGCATTCAGAGTATACCCCCGAACCTGTACCCATCTCCATCTTCGATCCGTCCGTGAAAATTGAGATCGCATTTCCCGTTATAACAGAGTGTTACGCCCAGTCTTCCCTAGTTGGTATTTGGACTTCGAAGTTCCTATTAAAGTTCGTCTGCGGTGAGATATAGTCGGTTTTTCGTTCTAATTCCGACCCGCCCACCGTACTTAATATGGTCGAGTGTCCTCAAGAGCGTTGCTTAAGCATTAGTGACTCTCTTAACCTAAGAGCCGATTTTGCTGCTGTGCTCTTGATGTAGATACCTACGGGCTGAATGTTTAGTATCACTTCCAGACTGGCCTGGAGTGCTGATATAATAGCACCAGTGATACCCACGCACGCCAGTCGCTGTACCTTCTGTAGGTTGCAGAGATATGTTTTCTTATCTGCTGCTTTCCACCACACAAGGGCTCCATAGGTAAGTATTGGTCTAATTATCGCACCATACATCCAGTGGATAATGTACGGTTTTAGACCCCACCTTCTTCCGAAAGTTCTTCTGCAGGTGTAAAAAGCACATAACGACTTTTTCATCCTTTCCTCTGTATTCCTTTTCCAGGAAAGCTTTAAGTCCAGGATTACATCCAGGTATTTCGCCTCATTAGATAGTTCTAGGGTGATTACATCTAGTTTGGGAAGAACAAACCTGTCTATCTTAGTCCTTTTCGTGAACAAGACGAGTTCGGTTTTCGAGGGATTGACTCCCAGACCGTTGTCCCTTGCCCACATCAAGAGTATCTTAAGAGCTGATTCCATGAGTTCACTAATCGTTGGTAAAAACTTACCTCTGATTAGGATCACAACGTCATCAGCATAGGCAACCACCTTGATGCCCATTCCGTTGAGTGACTCGAGGATTTCATTTATTACAAGATTCCACAGAAGAGGAGAGATCACCCCCCCTTGTGGTGTGCCCCTTGTAACTACTTTCCTCGCTTCACCATCACCTATCTTCGAGCTAATTGCCCTGCTTTTCAGCATGTTGCCCGTCCATAGAGTAATCTGTGTGTCCGTGCCTGTATTCTGTAGGGCATTAAGAATTGACGATATTTTGACATTGTTGAACGCGCCTTCCACGTCCAGAAATGATGCCAAAACGTGCTCTTTTTTGTGAAGAGTATCCTCAATCAAACCGACAACATCACTTAAAGCCGTCTCAACAGACCTACCCTTAAGATAGGCGTGTTGGGCCTCGCTGAAGTTGTCTGATGTGAGGATACTTCTCACATAGACATCTACCAGTATTTCCAGTGACAGACTGATAGGTCTGTAATCCTTTTCGGTATTGTGGTTTATTTTTCCTGCTTTGGGAATAAAGACCACCCTAACCTCCCTCCATTCGGAGGGTATATATCCCGATGCCAGGCTCCCCGTAAAGATATGCAGTAGCCATGTCATGATTTTCCCGAGGGACTCCTGCAAGAGTGCCGGAAAAATACCATCAGGCCCTGCCGATTTGTAGGGCTTGAAGGAACGTACCGCCCACGTTATCTTGCGTTCGTCCACCATCGTTTTGATGAATTTATTTGTTGGAATTGCAGCTGGTGAAAGTATAAGAGATAACCACATCCACTTTTCACAACGGACTTCAGAGTCTAAGTGTGCCGACGTAAAGCGTCAGCAGGTTTTGTCCACATATAATTTTTTAAGAAATCTGATTTCAAATTTAATGGTCAGCGGTCCAGTACTTACTGAATAGCTGAATTATTTCCAAAAAATTAATTAGTTAGTATTAATTATTTCCCAAAATTTCAAAAAACCCACCTATTGTTCGAGTAATTAGTAAATCTAATATCTAAATTGGCTTGAAGCTTTTAAATTGTGTTGGTCAGTCTTGACCTACTACACACTTTTTTATATTTAATTAATTATAAATATGACAAATGGTTTGTGATTCCTAAATCTAATTTCCCAGCAAAAATAAATCAAGATTTGTTTACAAAGAGCACCACCGAGGTTGCGGTTAAAGTAAGGGAGACAAGTTTTAAACATGGTTGGTCACCGTTACCGTTATAATACCGTTACTGATTCACCGGTAATTGTACCGGTATTCTAAATTTTACCTTTTTTTTAATGAACAAAAGAATAAAATCACATTGCTAACAATATTTTAAATTTATAACTCGCAAATTATCATAAAATAAATGACAATAATAATTCCATCAAATCTGTACTATTGTTTGAGTCTACAAAATATTTTTAGCTTTCAGTTTTATGCTATTTTCAAAATTTTAACTAAATTTATAATACCGGTACGTACCGGGATGGTTGTTTCGGTACCGGTACATACCGTTACCGAAACGATTTGAAAACCCTTACCGTCACCTTTACAGGAATAAATAACAATTAGATACCGTTACCGTTACCCTTACCGTTATTCGTTTCGGTAACCAACCTTGGTTTTAAATGATTGTTGTGATTTATTTTTATACCCTCCACTCTACACCATTTACAGATGTAATTTGTAAAAGATCAATTGTAATTCAAAGATTCTACTTGTAATTCGAAGATTTCATTTGTAATTCGAAGATTCTATTTGTAATTCGAAGATTCTACTTGTAATTCGAAGATTCTACTTGTTATTCGAAGAATTCATTTGTAATTTGAAGGTTACAATTGTAATTCGAAAAATATCAACTGAATTTCCATTAATGTTTTTCGAATTACAATTGGAATTTTCGAATCAAAAATTAAATCTTCAAATTACAAATAGAATCTTCGAATTACAAGTAGAATCTTCGACTTACTAATGGAATCTTCGAATTAAAAATTAAATCTTTAAATAACAAATGGAATCTTCGAATTACAAATGGAATCTTCGAATTACAACTGATATTTTACGAATTTCATCTGTAAATGGTGAAGTGATTGAGGGTATATATACGTAAGTTTGTCATTCCGTATGTAAAGTATATATATTCATGATCCTTAATCGATTTTAAGTCATTTTACCGATGTCCGTCTGTCTGTCTAAAATAATCATGTTTTCACTACATCTTCATCGCCCTGTATCACAGCTACCAAGAAGTGCTCTAATCTGTGATATTGCCCACAAAAATCTTAACAGAAAGTTTAAGTTTTGGAAGCTCTATTTGACTCGTAACTACCTTCCAACAACTGCTTACAATTGAGCTAAAATTCTGCTGGGTTATTACATAGTGTCTCCACTCAAAGTACCTTATAAGGAAACAAAAAAATAGTTTTAAAAACATTTTCAAATGTACTATTTTCAATGAACTATAATTAAATAAAGTTAGTAAGTAGCCTAGTGACATTGTTTCTAAAGTTTATGGCCAACCTTATTATACGAGTAGTTTCTTCCTTACACATCGTAAACAAAAACACGTAACATTTTTTGTGAGAAGGTTACCTGGATACATATAAATTTCTTATTCTTGTGCTCACCTGCTTCCAGTTTTTTTTCCATATTATCTTATGACCCCACTTCAAGAAGTGGGAGTGCCTTTAACTTGTTATCCTTTTTTTTATTCAATCTAGTAAATGGATGTTGTGTCGTCCGTCGTACGTTGTTGCATTAAACACGTAACCTTTCATGCTAAAAATCCGTTAAGTAACAAAAAAAAGTTGTAGAAAAATGGTATAAAAAAAATGTTAAGGTTTCTTGCTGGCTTTCGTTGGGTAATTAACTGCACACTGTTTTTGAACAGGGTGATTAAAAAGGAGTTAGAGTTTTAGGATTTTAATGAACTGAAAGGATTCTGAATAACAACTGTTGATTTTTTTACTTCACACTAATACTAGCAAGCTCGCCCGGAGCTTCGTTACCGGTTAAATTTAATACCGAATAATAAAAGAATCAGGATCTGAGTCCCCATTTTGGAAATTGTCCCCTACGGAATCTTGTTTTTATTTAATTGTTGCCTTTAAGTTATGCCCGGAGTCATGTTCGTTCCGGTAAAACATTTTCTTGAAAACTTTTGAACCCTTATATCGTAATGGAACCTATGAAGACATGCACATTTATATTACTTCTACATGCAGAGAAGAGATATGATTGTGACAACAATAATTTAAGAGCGTTATATTATGATTGAACATTTTTGTTACCCCACAACCGTGATGAATTCGGTAATAATCCCGATTTCCGTTATTTGGGTAATGTCCATGGGGATTATTTATTTCCGCTGGACACAAATATCAAAAATTTGTAAAATCGGTCAAAATGTTTTCGATATATCGCTAATTCAAATTTGCAAAAACTGGCAGTTTTTCTTGCGGTTTAGAAATTAAAAAAAAAACTTAAATTATTTTTCCATGCCCCTTAAGAAGAACTTTCATTTAAAATTAATTTGGGTCAAATCCAATTAAGGTTTGGAAATTTTCACCAAAAACTTTGGAAAAAAGTGAATTTCGAGTGCTCATTAAACATTATTTTTTGCGAAAAAAAACCGTCAATCAAACCAAAGAAAAGCTTGATAAATTCTATGGGGACTCTGCCCCATCGATTTTTGGTAAAAAAGTGGTTTACTGACTTTCGTTGTGGTCGCACAAGTACAAATTACGCTGATCGTTCTGGACGGCCAATTGAGTTTGTTGAGTTGTTGAGTTGAGTTGAGTTGAGGGTGGGTTGTACAAGCCTAAAAATAAGTAAATTTTTCTAGGCAAGTCCATGGCGCTCAGACTTAAAATAGTCCATTGTACCGTACCCTGAAAAGAAAGATTAAGTAAAGGTGATAAAAGGTTGAGAAGAAAAAGAAAGAAAAGTGCTTGTTCAGAATTTCTCAGTTGCTTTCACAAACTTGAGAAAATCAGACAAGGGAAGTCCATGGACCGTGTCCATAGACAGAATATCAGAACCCAATATCCGCAGTCTAGCCCTTGAGAACGCTGGACAACAACAGACGTAATGTTCAGTTGTGTCATCATCCTCAAGACAAGCCACGCATAATGGGTCTGATAAGACACCTAATCTCGTCATATGACGAGCACAGGCATTGTGTCCCGTAATTAAGCCAGTAAGTCTGCGACAGTCTATTCTACTGAGGCTGAGTAGATAGTTAGCCACTTTCCTGTCTGGCTTAATCACAAAACGTTTGGTATTCTTGCATGCCAACTCATTTGACCATCTTTCCATGAAAGTTTCTTTCATATGAGAGTTGATCCAACGCATCAGCCATGTCAAGCCAATACCAATTTGAGGTTCCGGATTGTAAGGAATTGTATCAGAGCCAAGATTTGCCAAAGAGTCGGCAATCTCGTTTCCCCGTATTCCCCTATGACCCGGAACCCACAGAAGATTGACGCTATTCCCACATGAGACCTCATTGAGTCTGCGTCTACATTCCTGGACAATTTTGGATGAAGTGACTGGAGATTCAAGTGCAATGAGCGCAGCCTGGCTGTCACTGCAAATACTGATTCTCCTATTAATCCATCCGTTCCCAATTATCCAGGTCGCTACGTCCAAAATAGCAAATATTTCAGTCTGAAATACTGTAGCCATTTTTCCCATAGCAATATAGCATTTGGTCGCATCGTCCAAATACCAGCCAGACCCAGAGCCATTTAAGTTACTGGATCCATCCGTGTAGAAAGTATCCGTGTAATTTTCCAGTAGGTCTGCTGGGTTTCCCCAGTCTTCCCTACTCGGAAATATTACAGTAAACTTCCTACCAAACTCGATGCAAGAGGTTGTACTGTCCAAAGGCATAGAAAACATCGGACAAAGTTCCGATAGCCTATTGAACAGACGACCATGTCCCACATTGTACTCCCCATGCCATGTTCCGCTTTTGCGGAGCCTGCACAAAGATTTCATGGCTTCCCCTTGAATATGTAAGTCCAAGGGAAGCATATCCAACATAGCGTCCAGAGCTGCGCCTGGGGTGGTGCTCATGGCACCAGTAATTCCCAAGGCAGCCGCTCTTTGTAGTCCGTTTAGCTTGGATCGAATAGTCTTCACCATCGTTCTCGGCCACCAGACTACCGCCGCATACGTCACAATAGGTCTAATTACAGCTATGTACATCCAATGTACATTAGCAGGTCTTAGACCCCATGTCTTTCCAAAAGCTCGTCGACACTGCCAGAAAATCCGAAGTGCCCGTGAAACTTTTTGTTCAACATGTTTTGTCCACATTAGTTTACTATCTAGGGTAACCCCTAAATACTTAACTTCTGTGGACAGTTGAAGAGTTATGCCCTTCAACGTAGGAAGCTGAAGACCCTTATGTTTGGTTCTTCGCGTGAACAACACGAGTGTTGTCTTATTTGGATTGACAGACAATCCATGTCGATTGCACCAGTTGTCCATCAAGTCAATAACGGTCTGCATTTTCTTGCATACCAAGTTAAGTGACTTTCCGGATACTAATGCGCACACATCGTCAGCGTATGCCTGTATGTGTACACCTAGAGCTTGTATTTCAACCAAGAGTGAGTTTACCACAAAACACCACAGCAAAGGAGAGAGAACACCCCCTTGAGGGCAACCTCTACTAACCTCAACCGTTACTTTTGTGCCCCACTCATCTTCAGCCGTCAACAATCTCCGGGAGAGCATAAAATGAATCCACTTGACTAGAACTGGATCCACGCCATGCAATTCAGCCGAAGTTTTCATAGAATCGAAAGTAGCATTATCAAAAGCGCCCTCAATATCAACAAAAACACCCAGAGTATAGTCTTGTTTGTCAATGCCCTTCTCAATATTGACCACAAGATCGTGAAGTGCCGACTCACAAGATCTACCACTCTGATACGCGTGTTGCTGACTATTTAGGGGGCATTCGATTAATGCTACTGACCTAATGAATTTCTCAACCATTCGCTCAAGACTTTTCAGTAGAAAGGATGATAAACTGATTGGTCTAAAACTTTTTGGCAAGGTGTAGTCCTCCTTCCCAGGTTTGGGAATAAAAACAACCTTGACATCGCACCAGGATGATGGAACATACCCATAAGCCAGGCTGGCTCTGAAGATATTTTTAAGAACCTTCACTAGGGTATCTCCACCACTCTTCAACATCATAGGATATATACCATCTGGTCCAGGGGATTTATAGTTATCAAAGGAAGATAAGGCGTACCTGATCGATTCCTCAGAAACTACCCTAGATGCTATATACCAGTTCCTACAAGTAGTATTACCAACAGGACTCTCAATAATATCTGTATTTATCGTTGTCACTTTGCATCCTGGAAAGTGAGTAGATAACAGAATATCATTGACCTCCTGTTGGTTTTTTGTGTAGGTACCATCTGGCTTTCTGAGGGAATCAAGCTTCGCTGAACTATCTTTTTGAAAGATTTTACAGAGCCTTGCCGTATCCCTCGTACCATTTACCTCCTCACAGAAAGTCCTATAAGACTCAAGTTTGGCTTCCCGCACTTTTTTCTTATATTCCTTTTGCATGAGGTGGTAATTGTTCCAGTCAGCATCCTTTCGAGATTTTAAGGCTCTATTCAGAAGCTTTCTTGAACTTTTTCTCAGCTTACCAAGTTCCACGTTCCACCAAGGGACAGAGTTACCTGGTCTGCTTTTCCTTAACGGACAAACAGTCTCATAGCAGTCAGTTAAAGTTTTACCCAATTTCTCAGACTCCACTTCAACCGACCCTATACAACTAGGAATTGGGATGGGACGTAATCTTTGATGTAGTAGTTCCTCAAATCTTTTCCAATCCGCTTTTCGAGGGTTTCGGCCCTGTGGGATTGTTGGTTTATCAATCCCAAGCCTAAACTCGATGTAGCGGTGGTCCGACAAGGATACCACATCCAGAACACGCCAATCCCTTATCATTGTACTCGCCTTATTGTTAGATAAGGTAAGATCAATGACCTGTTGTCTTCGTTGAGTGACAAACGTTGGAGAATTTCCAACATTTTGAATCACCAGATTTGAAGACAAGATGAAGTCCAGCAATTTGTTACCTCTAGAATTGCACTTTGTGCTACCCCAGATGATATGCTGAGAATTGGCATCGCATCCAATAATCAACCCAAAGTTGTTGGCCTCCGCGTATCGTATGACTCTAATTAACTCCTCAGAAGGCGGGGGATAAATAGAATCATAGGGCAGATAGGCAGATACAACAATAGTCTCTACCACTTTACCCTCTATACGAAGTCGCACACTAATTGCAACGACGTCTTGGCAACAAAATTGCCTCAACACCGAGCTCTCGATTGTCCTAGGGACAACCATACAGGCCCGTGGCCGCAGTGATCCTGTGTCATACAGGATTGATCCCCATCTAATCATACTTAAACCACAAACTCGTCCTTTGACTGCCCATGGTTCTTGTATTAAGATTATTGAGTTTAATACAACAGAAAATGTCAAAATAAAAATACACGATATGGTGTTGGCCAATCGAAGAGTAAAAATTCGTGAGATGATTGATGCCATAGGCATTTCATATGGCAGTGTGGTTTCGATTTTAAATAATCAGTTGGGTTTAAGAAAGCTGTCTGCAATTCGAATGAGCTTTTGCGGCTTTTAGCAACTGTGTCCATATTTCATGGATCCATTACAACTCTCCGGAGACCAAGCAGCAGTCTAAACAATGGGTTTATCCGGGCGAACTGTCTCCGAAGAAGGCCATAATCCACATCGTTTACCTTCAAAAGTGAAAAATAATAAACGGCGATTATTATGCCAACTTATTTGATCGACTTAACGAGGATTAAAAAAATGGCCAAGAAAAAAGTTATTTTCTTATCAAGATAACGCATGGGTGTGCAGTCTCAATGGCAAAATTCCATGAATTGGGCTACGAATTGGTACATCATCCGTCATATTCTACGGATTTAGCCCCCAGTGAATATTTCCAAGCCAAAAGAAATGGCTCGGGGGAAAGAGATTTAGCTCAAGCGATAAAATTATTTATCAAACAAATGCGTATTTTATGGACTTCGAAAAATCCTATTTTTTGGAGGATACAAAAATTTTAGAAACGTTGGACTAACAAGGGAAGTCACCCTCCGATCTTCATGAAATTTGGATATGTTGTTAAGAACGAAAATTAATTCGACACGTATTTTTTTTTAGCTGCCCAAATTAATTTTTAGGGAGGGTTGATTTTTAATTTTTTTACGATTTACGATTTAAACAAAATTAATATAGGCAGGTGTGGTATCAGATTAAAGCAAGGTTGGTTACCGAAACGAATAACGGTAAGGGTAACGGTAACGGTATCTAATTTTTATTTATTTCGGTAAAGGTAACGGTTAGAGTTTTCAAATCGTTTCGGTAACGGTATAACCGAACCAACCAAACCGGTACGTACCGGTATTATTAATTTAGTTAAAAATTTGAAAAAAGATAGAACTGAAAGCTAAAAATATTTTATAGACCCAAAAACCAGTATAGATTTGATATGATTATTATTTTTGTCATTTATTTTATGATAATTTGCAAATTATAAATTTAAAAGGATGTTAGCAATTTGATTTTATTTTTTTGTTCGTTAAAATCCCTTAAAACAGGTAAAATTTTGAATACCGGTACAATACCGGTAACTTCTAATAATTAAAACGGTAACGGTAAGGGTAACGGTATTTTAAAAATATTTTTAGCGGTATCGGTAACGGTAACGGTATTCGATTTGAAAGGGTTTTGAATCGGTAACGGTATAATAAGGGTAACGGTAACCAACCATGGATTAAAGGTATTAAAAATACCTATCTCGTCGTGTTAACAACGGCCAAAGAAGTTAATATTTTTCGACTTATTAACAAAAATGTCCTAAAATTTTGGTATTTTATTCAATATGACGAAAAGTTGTGCATGTTTGGACACGTTCTTAGCACACGTAGATAGGTTTTCCAAAGACCTTTCATTTGGTATGCAACATGACAAGGTTTCTTTGCATAATATAGGAGATAAACGAAAAAAAAAACTGAAAAATGGCTTTGTCAATTCAAAACTTTGATCACCGTCTCCACGGGCTAGTTTAATCCGATTGGCCTCAAATTTGTACCATACAAGTTTTAGGGTAGTAGAATAAAAATTTTCCCGGATGTTCAAGTTTGCCTTACAAAAAATTTCGCTTCAGTGAACCATATTTGATTAAGAATCGGTCTAGGACCCCGTGAATGTCCTTCCATCTTTTCGTGGAAAGCCCAATGCTGTCAAAACTAAAAGAGCTACCCTATTGGAGTTTGGCACAAATATAAAAAATGCAATTTATTTTAAGGGTTTTCTCACTTTTGTTAAATAAGTTAAACATTTTTATGTCAGATGTTCAAAGTCATGAACTTGAACTAGAGGATTGAAAAATTTAATTTTCTTCGGCCCATCCTCTTTTGTGGGCGTAGAAATAAAAAATTATTAGATTCCGACCGAATATTCGGTTTCGGTCTCGGTTTCGGCCGAATAATGGGGTTTCGGCCGCTATTCTGTATTCGGCAACATTTTGACCGAATATTAGCCGAAACCGAAACTTTTTGGTATTTTAAAAAATATGTAAAAAAGTCGATGATTTTTTTTATTTCGTATTTCATTACACTTGTTTTAGTTCAATTGAAGAAAATGTTACAAGTTTATGCAATAAATGTAAAATTGTTTCAGTTCAAAAATTATTTTCTCCTAATCTACAAACGAAATATACAATTTTTTTGTAAGTTTTTTAAAAAAAATATTTTTTTTTTAAAATACAACAATTCCTATGGTTTAAAACACACAAAAAAAAATGTTTTTCCATGAACAATTTTCATAGTATTTATGAACAAATTCATACAATTTATTAACTTTTTCATAATATTTATAAACTTTTTCATAGTATTTATGAATAAATCATAATATGTGAAATTTAAGAATTTTTAACATTTTTCATAAATGCTATGAAAAAGTTTATAAATATTATGAAAAAGTTAATAAATTGTATGAATTTGTTCATAAATACTATGAAAATCGTTCATGGAAAATAATTTTTTTTTTGTGTGAAGCATTATATGCTGTATATTTATCTTTAACAACTTTTTAATAATTTTATTCATGCCAGGCGGTAATTTTTTTTAAGTTTCGGTTTCGGTTTGGTTTCGGCCGAATATTACTTTTTCGGCCGAATATTCGGTTTCGGTTCGGCCTCGAAAACTGGTTTCGGTCGGACTCTAAAAATTATTTAAATAATGATAAATGTTTTTTACTCAAGTGCAAAATGTTTATAAGTAAATAAATTTGTTACATTTTTCGCGATGGGAAAGCTGTCCTTTAAACGCCTCTGTAAATCTTTATACCCTCAAAACACAGTGTGGGGTTGTCTTGCAATTAGTCGTTCCTTGTGTAACGCATAGAAATATCGATCTAGGACCCTATAAAGTAAATATATTATTGATCCGGGGTCGTTTCTAAGACATTTACGATACAGTCAAAAATAAAAGAGTCACAATACAATGTCTTATGGTCGTAGTCCGTTTAAGTTCGAAAATGGGTAAAATCGGGTCAGGGGGGAAAATTTCTGCGGATTCGATCAAGATAAGCACGATAATAAATTTAGAAAACCGAGTGCTAAAATTAGCAGATTTTTCATGTGACTCAATAAGGGTGCATTTTCATAAGATTTTTCTTCTCATTAGACAAAGCTTTTATTTTGAATGATTAACATAAATTTATAAGAGATCAATTGAAGTTCGAAAAATATTAAATAAAATTTATAAGAAAGAGATCAACCAAAATTTAAAAAATATAAATTGCACTTTCAAATAAAAACTTATCCTTCCTTTGAATCACCCTGTGCCATCTGCATAAAATATGATGGTTACTTGCAGATTTCCAGTAGATTTTCTTATTAACAAAAAACAAGGTGTCTTCTCTTAAGAATAATTAATGTTTTGTTTAATATTGCTTCATTAATTTTTTAAATATTATAATTAGGTTTTTTACTACAACTTTTTACAAGATTGACACGTTTAAATTGTATAATTATTTTTTCCTGTTAAATCTTGGGGGGATTTATCGTAAAAGCCATTGATTTATTTTTAATTGTCAGGGTTTTTGTATTGTAATTTTAGTTCAGGGTTCCGTTTTTTTTTTGGTTTTTGTTTTTTTTTTTTTTTAGATTTATCATAATTTTATTTAAACCTTTTCTGCTGCTATATGTTTGCAATATGTATTTATTGATTTTCGATTTAATGTTTTTGTATTGTTTAGATTTCTGACTGTATTTAGTTCCATTTTGCTATTGTTTTTTCTATTATTTTTCTTAATATACGTTTTTTTTTTTGTTAAATTATTGTTTTGCCGCATTCGCCATATCCATTTCTATATTAATGGTTAAATAATTATAATAAACATGGCACGAGTATTACTTTGTAGTTGTTTTTTTTTTGGATACAAAATCTCAAATCTAATTCAATTATATATATTTTTTTATTGAATATTATAATGCGCTCCTAAAATAAAAGCATTTTTCTATAAAATTGTGATAAGAATATTAAAATTTGAAAAAAAAAATTAAACTACAAATAAATATTTTATAAAATAGTGCATTGGAAATTTCAAAATTTGTAATAAATGAAATCTAGAATGCGTCAGTAGGGCTTCACATTGGTAAAGCAGATTCCGACTCTAGCCAATCTGCAGAAAAATCTGTAAAAATACACCCTTTTTTGAATTGTAAAAGATATCTGCAAAAAATCAAAGAAGTAAGAAAATTATCGTCGAGCAAGATCGACCATATATCCCAGAAAATGGATCCCAAGTCCAAACTTAGACTGATTGGAAATATCTTTTTGGCTCGAGACCCCGTTGGGTCCTTCAAGGTTAGCCATAGATTTTCATCTAAAACTTTTGTCCGCTAGATTGATAGAGCGATCTCGCTTACAAGGGAAGTCTCCCTGGTATCACCCTCCGATCTTCATTAAATTTGGATATGTTGTTAAGAACGAAAACTAATTCGACACGTATTTTTTTTAGCGGCCCAAACTCATTTTTAGGGGGCTCGATTTGTATGGGGGGAAATTGACCTTTTTCAGTTTTTTTACGATTTACGCCTATTTAAACAAAATTAATATAGGCATGTGTGGTATCAGATTAAAGGTATTAAAAATACATATCTCGTGGTGCTAACAACGGGCCAAAGAAGTTAATCTTTATCGACTTATTAACAAAAATGTCATAAAATTTTGGTATTTTACTCAATATGACGAAAAGTTGTGCATGTTTGGACACGTTCTTAGCACACGTAGATAGGTTTTCGAAAGACCTTTCATTTGGTATGTTACATGTTTAGGTTTGTTTGCATAATATAGGAGCTAAACGAAAAAAACTGAAAAATGGCCTTGTCTTCCCCCCTCCTTTTTGCCCCCTAAATATGAATTTGGGCCGCTAAAATAAAATACGTGTCCCTTTATTTTTTTTGCTCTACAAAATAAAACCAATTCCATAAAGATCCGCGGGTGACACTAGGGAGACTTCCCTTGTTAGTTTGAGCCAAATCCGATCATTTTAACCTGTTTGTTCGAAGGGGCCTTCGATCAAAGTTTTGGATTTTTGAAAAAATTTCTACCAAAATTTTGGATTTTTCAAAACTGAATAAAAAAAAATATCTTGCGATACATTATTTTTATAAATTTTGGGATATTAAAACATTACTGAAATCGGTCGAGCGGTTTTCGCCATTTGAAATTTTTTAAAAAAATTTCCAAAAATGGGTTTTTCCCACGTTCAAGAAATTAAAAAAAAACATATTTTATTTATTTATTATTTTTTTTTTAATTTTAAAAAATCCAAAACTTTGATCGCCGGGTTAATTTAGTCCGATTGGATTCAAATTTGTAACACATAACTTTAAGGTCTTGTAGAATAAAAATTTGCCCGGACACTTTGGAAAATCAAAAGTTGAAGAAAAAATGTCACTCTAAAGAGAGAGCGTTTAATTCGGATGTGCACCCTCCTAGAGTTTCTGTTTCGGTTATAACCGTAACCGAAACCGCGGTTATTCAAGCCAAAAACCGAACCCGAAACCGACCCATATTTGTTCGGTTATCCGAATTTTATTAATTTTATATATTTTTTATTTTTTTTTTTGGCATTTAAAAAAAGTAATTTAAATTAACAACAATTTACACATTAGGGGCTTGTTGTAAAAACTCGACAAGCAACATTTCATTTTATGGAGGCTTTTGGCATAACGATTTTTAAATAATGTAGAAAATATATCTTTTGAAGAACTTTCATGCTAAAGATACTTGCACGAAGGGTTTAAAAAATACTTCTGCCAAAAATCGTTCTATGAAAAAGCGAAAAACACCAAAAATAAATTGTTGCTTATCAAGTTTTTGCAGTAAGGCCTTCATATATATTTAATGTTTTTAGTTAAAAAAATAAATTATTAACTTATTAACATTAACAATGGAATCTGACAAATTCCGAAACACGTGTCGATTAAGTCTTGCAAAAATGACCAACATAAATAAATTTAAAACAAAAATAATTTTCTTGAAAATTATGCTATGAGAATATCATGGTTTTAATTAGTAAAGAAAATAATGACCTCGAGCCCGAATAAACATCCTCAAAATATAATATTTTAAAAGTCGAATAAAACAATTTTTATTGTTTAATAAAAATTAATCAGAAATTATTAACTTTTTCGATGACTTTAACATTTTAAGGTTACAGTGACTGCATGATTTATATTATATTGACATTTAAACTGCCAACATTTTTACTTGCAATTATTAGTAAGGGGATTCGTTTTATTTTTATAATTAAGAAAAAAGTTCTAAAATAGCGTGCCTAGTTTTCCCTTTTAATTAAAACGAGTGTGAAAAAGTTAATTGCACGTTTTTTGTTATGAGTATAGCCGTTACAGCTTGATTTCTTAATTTTTTCAGATTTAAAATTGAAAAAATGTGAAACCACTCAATCTTTGGAAGATGAATTTAATTTAGCTTTTTAACAGGGTTGGCAACCGATACCCACCTAAAATAACGGTATTTGGATATTGTACCGCAACCAATAAAGATATGGACATTTTCAAAAGCGATTATGAAAGCTGTAGAAATTTCTAGTATTTTAAATGTGTCACTTCGTGTTTCTACTGGTTCGTTTTCGAAATATAGGTCAATACCTTTATAATACCGTTTGAAACGGTATTATAACGGTATTGGCCTGTATAACTAAAACGATCCGACAGAAACACGAAGTGACGCATTTAAAATACTAGAAATTTCAACAGCTTTCATAATCGCTTTTGAAAATGTCCATATCTTTATTGGTTGCGGTACAATAGCCAAATACCGTTATTCTAGGTGGGTATCGGTTGCCAACCCTGCTTTTTAAGAACATAAGCGGAAGCTAAACCAAACTGGGAATGTAAACCGAATTCGATTTTAATAAAAAACTATTCAAAAATAAAGTTTTTCCGCCGGAATAAAATTTTTACTAATAACCGAAAATAACCGAAACCGATCGGTTATTCAATTTTTGATAACCGAAACCGCGGTTTCTAAATTTATCGGTTATTCAGAAACTCTACCCCCTCCCCCACAAAAAAAATTTGAGTGAATGCAAGTAAGAGTGTTAAATTCGGCTGTGTCGAATCTTTTATACCCTCCAACACGTTTGAAATTAAAAAAAAAAAAAATCGCAGGGGCGTCTTTTTTTTTTTTGGTGGGGTGGGGATCGCTGGAGGATACCTGTACCCCCAAATGATTACAAATGATTTGTTTATGATATTTACGCTTAAATAATAAATTTTTATCGTTATTTTTAATTAATTTCTAATAACCACGCCCCCAAAGGGGGGCAGTCTGAAAAAATCGAATTTTCTAACCCATTTGGTCCAAGCGCAGGTCTATGAACATAATATGGCATACAAATGTTACAATTGTTGAGCAAAAATTAAAAAAACTCGTAAAAATATCGTATTTTTTAGGGGTCGTTTTAGTTCTTCAAGGGGGCACTTTTTTCCCCCTGGTCCGATTTTGCCCATCTTCGAACTTAACCTTACCAGTAACATAAGAGATATTCTTGCCCAATTTCAGGGGTCTAGTTTTTTTTGGTTCGGACTACATCGTAATTTCTACAGACGGACATCGCTAGAATGTCTTAGATTCTATCATGGATCAATATTATATATACTTTGTGGGGACCCCGACCGATATTTCGATATGTAACACACAGAATGACAAAGTGAGTATACCCCCATACTGTGGTTGGAGGGTATAAAAATATTGAGAACAAAATTAAATGAAAAAATGTTGAGGAAAAAAATTGGAGCAAAAAAATCGTTCCATTTCGTTCTTTATTCCATTACATTTCGTTCCCCCTTCTGATCCATTTTGTTTCCGATTCCAACCTTTAATTTCCAACCCCTTTTACCCCTTGTTTTCCTCTTAGAACTAGAAATTCTTAAGCCTTTTTTTTAGAATGTTTTGTTTCCACGAACTCCTAGATTTAAAAAGTACCAAAGTATACTTTTTAACTTTCTTCGCATCGAAACTTTCTATAAAGTACTTTTGTCAGAATGGTTTTTTCGCTTATTATCCTAAATTTCACATTTAAAAAGTCGGTGTTTCCAAAAGATACTTTTCTCAGAATGTTTTTTTCGGCTGGAGGATCCCCCATTTCCAATTTCAAGCACGAGGACTTAGTTTTTAACAAATTTTATTTTATTAATTAAAATTTCGTATAAAATAAATAAATAAAATAAAACAAGTAAGAGTGTTAAATTTGGCTGTGCCGAATCTTTTATACCCTCCAACATGCAAATAAATAAAAAAAAAATTTTCAGGGGCGTCTTCTTTTTTTTGGGAGGGGGGGGGGGTCGGTAGTGGTAATTGGGGGGCATTCCTCTCGAATAAGTGTTAAAAAAAATAATTCTTATGCTTTTTGCACTAAAGAAATACAAATTTATCATTATATATAAAAAAAAAAAATTATTCCACGCCCATAAAAGGGGGGGGGGCGGACCGTAAAACGATATTTTCTAATTCTGTGGGTCCAAATGCAGGACCTTGAACTTCTTGTAGCATAAAAATGTTGGATTTGTTAAACAAAAACACAAAAAATCATGTAAAAATATGATATTTTTCAGAGGTTGGTTTAGTTCTTCAAGGGGAAACTTTTTCCCCCCTGGTCCGATTTTGCCCATCTCTGAACTTAACCAGCCTATGAACATAAGACATATATTTGCCAAATTTCAGGAGTCTATCACTTTTATTTTGGACTGTATCGTGTCTTCCACAGACGGACGGACGGACAGACGGACGGACGGACGGACGGACAGACGGACATCGCTAGAATGTCTTAGAATCGATCACTGATCAATAATATATATACTTTGTGGGGTCCTAGACCGATATTTCGATGCGTTACACACGGAATGACAAAGTGAGTATACCCCCATACTGTAGTTGGAGGGTATAAAAAAAACTAAGGCTTCGAGCTTGATTATCCGTTTACTTATTGAAGTTAAACCAATGTAAGGTGTTTGAGACCAGCATTCCTTACTACTTATAGCCACTGAAATAATGTTCACAATTAACGGCTGCTATTTTTTTAACCACAGCTGTATACATTTACCACTTCAGTGGGCGTTTTTAAAGTACAAAAGCTTAAAAAGTTAAAGTTTTCTTAAAAAAAAAAAAACAAATAAATTGCCATTCCATATTTTTTGTAAATTGTTTTTCTTTATTTGTTTTGTGGTACTTTTTTATCAAAAATCCTTTTAGCATGAAAATTGCAATTATAAAGAAAAATATTACCTAATTTTCAACCAAAAAGGTTAAAACGTGAATTGAGGGGAAATTTCCATTTAAATCGTGACTATTAAAAATATAAAAATATTTTTGTGTAATTATTGAAGTGTGAATGTATTATTTTCTGTTTATTGTAACAGTAAAAATAAAAATTTAAAACATTACGTAATTATAATTTTTAATTTTAATTAATTTTTAAGTGATTTTTTTGGAATTATATTGAGAGCAATTCAAATCATGGTTAGATCACTGCATTACCGACATAAATTAAAAAACCTAAGATTTTTTCTATTCGAAATCTTCACACACAGTATTTCCCCATAATTGAATTGATGTTACCGACCTCAATTTGACAGTTTAAGATTTATTCTTTATAGTTAAACTCTGTCCATTATGAACTTCTTTAACATGTCGTTATGCCAATATGACACTTGCTATTTTTAGCAGTGTGTGAAGATCTTAATGTGTGTGAAGATCTTAATCTGTCAAATTGGGGTCGGTAATATTGTTCTTTAACATGATTTACATTGCAGGTAAATATCAATTCAATATAAACATATGGCAAGTGTCATATTAGCTTTGCTACACTGAAATTTTGAGGAGTTCCTAAACCAAGCTGCGTTTGAAATTAAAACTTTATTAAAAACTCTTGTAATAGTTTTCATAATATTTAACAAACAAAATATTTAAACTGCATTACCCGTAAACCGTACACTCAAAAAAAAAGTGAACTAAAATCTGGGAAAATTAACTCAATTTTGAGAAAAAGAGGGAATGATTTGGCTCCAAAGATTTTTTTTCTTGGTTTTAGTTCATAATTTTCCCAAAAATTAGGAAAACAAAGTTATTTAATTTTAAGCCAATTTTAACTAGAAAGTGGGAAAAATTATACTTCACATTTTAGAAATAGATTGGGTCTAGACCCTGGACCCATGGGTTCGGACCCCATTTAACTCGAGAACCCGTTGGGTTCTTTAAGGGTCCCCATAGATTTTGAACCAAAACTTGTGTCCGTTTCGCTCTAACTTGCTTAGTTTTTGAGATACGGTAATAAGGGGCCTGATAGGGTCTTGAGAATCTTAAAAACCGGATAACTCAAAAACTATTAATCGGAGGGCTTTCGGGTATTTTGAGGAAATGTTCTACAAGTCGAAAGCTACAAAAACGCCGTTGGACGTTTTCTCGTGTTGCCATTATTTACCGAGATATGTGTATATATAAAATCTCGGGAATTTCAAATTTTAGATCTAAAATTAGGGTCTTGAGACCCCGACAGATATGCAGAGCTAGGCTATTCCATATTTTTCTTTGTAGTCTTTCTTTTGAAAATTTCGTCCGTTTCGCTCTATCTCGCTTAGTTTTCGAGATATCGCCATTTTGAATTTTTAACTAAATTCTAAGAAGTTATTTACTTAATTCTCAGAAGTCATTAACTAAATTCTAAGAAGCACACTTCCTCAATTCAAAGAAGAGAAATACGATGATGATTTTTTTAGTAAATTTTAACTAAACTTGAACTAAATTGTTTTTTATGAAATATGTCTTAAAAATAAAGATACGATTCTTAGATTTGTGGAAAATTTCTTTGGCAGTAAGAATTTTTTTCCTAATATTTAAAAAATCCATTTAAAGAAAACTATGAACTAATTATAAGTAAATGAACTAAAATTTTTTCCTCATAGTTAAGAAAATTTCTCATTTTTAAGTTAAATTTAACTAAATTTTAGGAAAATTCATGATAAATTTTCAAAGACATTTTTTCCTTAAATTTAGTTATGTCTTTTTTTTCAGTGTAGTACAACCACTGTAATGAGGTTTTGAACCATTTTGATTAATTATTTTTTTTTTTTTATTATTAACAAATTAGGCCAGTGGTTTTATTTGAAATATGAACTTTTCCACTAAACATGTCCTAGTTCATTTTGCCTGCATTACACATAAACACACAACCTCTCTTGGTTTTTTTTTTAACTACTTTGACCCTAACGCTATATAACATGTATGTTTTTGGAACTCATTTACACTCAAAAATTATGTTAGCAAAAAAAAGGTAAAGACGGTCAAAAAGTTGAAAAAGGGGGGGGGGGGGGGGGGGGAACGTCAACACATTGAAAATCAGGAAAACTAACATAAATTTAGGAAAATTGGAAAGAAACTAGAAAATTAAAAAAAAAACGCAAACAAAAAAGTCAGAAAAATCTGAAATGTATAGAAAAAATTCAGGAGATTTAAAAAAATTAATAAAAACACAAAAATTAAATTCAAAAAAAAAAAAACAAGCGAGAGTCTTAAATTCGGCTGTGCCAAATCTTGGATACCCTCCAACATGGTAAAATATATAAAAATAATTCGGGGGCGTGTTTTTGTTTGAGGGGGAATCTGTGGGGGAGGTGGGGTATACTTTTCATCTCGCCATAAATGTTTACTAATTTATTTATTACGCTTTTTGCACTTTCGTATTACTATTTTATTATTTTAATATTTTTTTTATATCCACGCCCACAAAAGGGGCGGGGCTAAACAAACGACATTTTGTAGCCCCTGGGTCCAAGTGCAGGGTTTTTTGCTTAAAAAAATCCAAAAAAAAAGACGTAAAAAATACCGTTTTTCAGAGCCCTAACAAAAGGGGCGGGCGAAAAAAACGACATTTTCTAGTCCTCTGGGTCTAAAATAAGTGAATAAGTAAAAAAATCCAAAAATCACGTATAAAAGTACTTCAAGGGGAAGTTCTTCAAGGGGAAACTTTTCTTCCCTTGTCCGATTTTGTCCGTTTACGAACTTATCCTGCCTATGACCATAAGGCATATTCGTGTCAAAATTTCAGGAGGATAGCTCTTATATTTCAATACTATATATACTTTATGGGGTTCCCAACTGATATTTTGATGCGTTACAAACGGAATGACAAAGTGAGTGTACCCCCATACTGGGACTGAGCGCATTTTTTAATCTACACAGCTAACCACAGTATGGAAATATACTCATTTTTTCATTTCGTGTGTAACGCATCGAAATATCGGTCGGGGAGTCCAACGGGGAACCCATATAATATCTATATTATTGATACATGCTCGACTTTAAGGCATTCTATGAATGTCTGCCCGTCTAAAATACGATGAAATCCAAATTAAATTGTTAAACTCCTGAAGTTTGACATGAATATGTCTCATTAGAGTGGCATTTTTTCTTAAACTTTTGATTTTTCCAAGGGCTGAGGCAAATTTTATTTCTCCTAGGCCTAAAATTTATTTGGTACCAAATTTAAAGTCAATCGGATTAAATTTAATCTTGGCGCCCGTCGTTCCGAGTTTTTGATTTTTCAATATTAAAAAAAAAAAAATTAAATTAGAAAAAAAATGTCTTCGAAAAAATAGAGGGTTTTTCCTAAGGTTAAAAATTAAAAAAAAAAATGTCAAAATTGTTTTCCTGAACCCTTCTATGGAGGTTGAGACAAACTTTTATTTAAAGTTAATTTAAGCCAAATCCAATAATTTTTACCGTGGCGACATTCAATCAAAATTTTGTTTTTTTAAGAAAATGTTCACCAAAAACTCTAAACTTTGATCGAAGGGCGCCATAGGTTAAAATGGTACACTCAAAAAAAGTGAACTAAAATCTGGGAAAATTAACTTAATTTTAAGAAAAAGAGGGAATGATTTGGCTCCAAAGATTTTTTTTCTTGGTTTTAGTTTATAATTTTTCCAAAAATAAGGAAAACAAAGTTAATTAATTTAAAGCCAATTTTAACTAGAAAATGGTAAAAATTATATTACACTTTAGTTCACTCACATTTTAAAACTGGATTGGGTCTAGACCCTGGACCCATGGGTTCGGATCCCATGTGTCCAGCCCCTTGCTAACTCAAGACCCGGTCCTTTAAGGGTTCCCATAGATTTTGACCAAAAATTTGTGTCCGTTTCGCTCTAACTTGCTTAGTTTTTGAGATACGGTAATAAGGGGTCTGATAGGGTCTTGAGAATCTTAAAAACTGGATATCTCAAAAAATATTAATCGGAGGGCTTTCAGGTACCTTTTCTCGTGTTGGCAGTATTTACCGAGATATGTGCATATATAAAATCTCGGGAATTTTAAATTTTAGATCTAAAATTAGGGTCTTGAGACCCCGACAGATATGCAGAGCTAGGCTATTCCATATTTTTCTTTGTAGTCTTTCTTTTGAAAATTTCGTCCGTTTCGCTCTATCTCGCTTAGTTTTCGAGATATCGCCATTTTGAATTTTTAACTAAATTCTAAGAAGTTATTTACTAAATTTTCAGAAGTTATTAACTAAATTCTAAGAAACACAATTCCTCAATTCAAAGAAGAGAAATACGATGATGCTTTTTTAGTAAATTTTAACTAAACTTGAACAAGATTGTTTTTTAAGAAATATGTCTTAAAAATAAAGATACGTTTCTTAGATTTGTGGAAAATTTCTTTGGCAGTAAGAATTTTTTTCCTAATATTTAAAAATTCCATTTAAAGAAAACTATGAACTAATTATAAGTAAATGAACTAAACTTTTTTCCTCATAGTTTAGATAATTTCTCATTTTTTAGTTAAATTTTATCTAAATTTTAGGAAAATTCATGATAAATTTTCAAAGACATTTTTTCCTTAATTTTAGTTATGTCTTTTTTTTCAGTGTACGAATTGGCTCAAATTAAGTTTAACTGAAGTTTGTCTCATGAAAAAGTTGTTTGAAAAAAAATTTTAGCTTTTTTTTTAAATTTCTTGAACGTTGAAAAAAACCAAAATTTTTAGATTTTTTTGGTATTCGTTTTTCAAAACTAAAAATAATGGTGAAAATTTTCCAAAAATCCAAAACTTTGATTGAAGGGCGCCCGGGTTAAAATGATAGGATTTGACTCAAATGAATTTTTAATGAGTAATTGTCTCAATGTGTATGGAATGGTCAAGGAAAGAAATTTTGAGATTTTTTTTTTATTAATTTCTTAAACGTTGGAAAAACTAAAAATTTTTAGCAAATGTCAAATAGCGATATCTTGAAAACCGTTCGACTGATTTTAATATTTTTTGATATTCGCTGAACGCATAAAAATTAATAAAATTGATTTGTATAAAAATTGTTGTTTTGGACACTTAACGAATGCCATTTAAATTCACTATGCTACTTGTAGTATAGGGCTCTTATATTTGCTAAATAGTCTTGACAACGGAATCTGATAAATTCCGAATTTCATGTCGGCTAAATCTTGCAAAAATTAAAAACATTAATAAATTTAAAACAGAAATATAATTTTGTTGAAAATTAATCTATCAGAATATCATGGTTATAATAAGTAAAGAAAAATGATCCTTAAATTAAAAAAAAATAAAAAAAATTTAATTTCAGAAAAAGTTCAAAGTCCTGCGCTTGAACTCGGAAGATTATAAAAAGCATTTTTTGGTTCGCCTACTTTTGTGGGCGTGAGTATAAAAAATATTGAAATATTTATTAACTTAAGTGCAATAAGCAAATTAAATAAACTGTTAAACATTTATCGCGAGAGGAAAGGCCTGGCTACCCCTCCACGACCCCCTTTCGCAAAACGGCTCTGACCAATTTTTTTTTTTTAATTTTTTATCATATTGGAGGGTATAAAAGATTCCGCAAATTGTTTTTGCTAATTTTAGCAAATTATCTTTTTTTGCTAATTTTAGTTTTAATTTTTTTTTTTGCTAATTTTATAATTTTTTTTTTGCTAGTTTTTTTTACAACTTTTTTTTATTGAGTGTTTTCAAACGTGCCGAAATGCAAATTGTTTTAAAATTTATTATGAAAAAAGTAAACTATTAAAATTGTTGGCCAATATAATATGTATGCAGGAACAGTTAAGCGAGAAAACGAGCATGTTAACAAGATACGTTAATATATGAATGGTATGTGTGCTCCTCTCAGAATAACCTAAAAAAAATCGATAAAGTTACTAAATATAAAAATATACAAAAAAAAATATAGAAAAATATGTATACAAACATTTTCTCTACTTAAACAATATTTTTGTAACAATTTTTTACTTTAATGTAAAGAAAGAAAATGTTTATGATAATATCCTTGAGAATTAAATGGAAAAAAGCACAAGAAAAGAAATAATAAAGCCATTTAAGGAAATGTGTGAGTTGAAACAAACTTTTTTTTTAGCAATAAAAGAAAATTATTATAGTTATAGCAGATGTCGACATTCTAGTAGATTATACTTTTAAGATTATTTGTCAAATTTTTTTTTGATGTTTGCTTTTAAGATATCTTCTTTTGAATGAAATATTTGAGGGAAATATCAGTTGCTAATAACACTGTGAAACAAATTTGGGGTCATTGATTTCTTAATGGAACAAACAAATGAGTGTATACCATAAGTAGACCAAAACCCCTAAAGGGTTTTGAAAACTTAGATCGAGTTCGTTTTATGGCCCACGAAAGTTTTTTTTTTCAAAAGCGTTCGAAATAAGTCAGAAAAAATTTATTAAATCTATTTCTGAGCTAAATAATTGTTTACTAAGCTGGAACTTATTGTTTTATTTTCGAGATTAAAAACAAAAATGGGGTAAATAACTATTCAACAAAAATATGAGCTCGATCGGTTAAAAATTGCACGCACATTGAAGTTTGTTTGTAAGAACGAAATTGGGGGAAAAAATATGTATGTCTTGCTTTACATCATATTTATTAATTTTGATGCGCTCATCACGAATATCAAAACATTTTTAAAATCGGTCGAACGGTTTTCGAGATGTCGCAAAAATTTGCAAAAAAAAATGGCGATCCTACGATTACGATTTTTTAAAAAAAAATTTCAAATTTCAAATATCTCGAAAATCGTTCGACCGATATTTTTATTTGATATTCGTGTAAATCCCATCAAAATTAATAAACATGATGTATCGCCAGACACATTTTTAATTTTGCACAAATTTTTTTCTCACAAACAAACTTTAATATGCGTTGCGGCACGGCAATTTTTAATCGATCGAGCTCATATTTTTGTCAACATTTTTTATCTTAATCTTACAAAAAATTGGCCTCCGATTTTGAAGCAGCAGAATTTAAAATTTTGCCATACATTAGGATCCATCTTAATGTTTATACATACATGTCTAAAGTGAAATTTGATGGCGGGGGTTTTTTTTTAGAACATCCTTTATCTCCTATTTTTAGGGGTCCTTTTTTAATTTAGTCCTTTTTTTCAATATTCCAAAATTTTTTATATATGCCAAACAAATTTTTCTTTGGAATTTGAAAGCCTGGGCCAATTGTTCTTTCCCTATGCCTAAAACTTATGAGGCCAATTGGATTAAAATAACCGCCCCGCGATCAAAGTTTGGGATTTTTGAAAATTAATAAAAAAAAATATATCTTGAAACTAGGGTTTCTAAATTCCCGGACTTTTTCAATTCCCGGGAAATCGTTTTGAAAAAATCGTATTCCCGAGAATTCCCGGGAATTTTTCAATTAAAACAAATTTTGAACTTTACAATATAAAAATTGTTATATTACAAATTATGGTCGTGTTTTCCAATTTAAAACCAAAATAGTTTTATTAACCTCTAAAATAGACGCAGAAAGTTCATAAAATCTATTTTTTGTAGAAATGTTGGACCTCATCATAGCTTTAGTATTTGCATTGACATATTTTCACTCCATGCAAAATTGTTCACAATTCGGAAATGCTCGACTTTGCATCAAATGCGGTTTTAATAACTTTTTGGAAAATTTTTCTAATTTTGACTACGCCAACCGTAAGAAAATTTTGTCTTGAAGATATATTTAATTAAACTTTCGAATTATTAAAATTAGTTGGTTTAAGGCATTCCGGCCAAAATGAGAACCAATGTAATATATAGCCATTGTAACGACGTATTTTCATTGGTTGCTGGGATAGAACTCGCAGCGGCCAAGGTTCGTTACAAAATATTTTTTTTTCACGGCCGATAGATATCAGGCTTTTACTTCATACATGAAATTTTAAGCTAAAACCAGGTTTGTTATATATATCGATTAAAAAAAATTATTAGGCCTAAATAATATGCAAGCTGAAGCATATCCTCACTAGTTTTTCTTTAAAAATTTTAATTCTTTCAAAGTTTTAATGTCATTTTTATTAAATCATTTAAGATTGTGTTAAAAATGTGTAAATTAAATATATTTTAATTAAAAAATTAGCGACGAATTCCCGAAATTTCCCGAAGAAAAAATCCCGGGATTTTAAGAAAAATATTTCCCGGGAATTCCCGGGAAATTTTTCCCGAATAGAAACCCTACTTGAAACTAATCATATGTATAAATTTTTCGCTGAACCCGAATATAAAAAAAAAATAATAATATCGATCGAATGGTTTTCAAGATATTGCTATTTAAATATTTGAGATATCGCAGGATCGTCATTTTAAAACCGTTCGACCAAAAAAATGTAATAGCGGATCAAACGGACATCGCTATTTGAAATTTGCAAAAGTGGCGTTTACGTTCAAGAAATTTTTTTAAAAAATATCAAAAATTCTTTTCCTTGAGCCTTTAATGAAGCTTGAGACTATTTTTGATTTAAACTTAATTTGAACCAAATCCGATCATTTCATTTGTGACGCAATTCGATCAATGTGTTAGATTTTTGGAAAATTTTTACCAAATTTTTGGATTTTTAAATAATTAAAAAT
Organism: Pegoplata infirma; assembly: GCA_963921195.1. NCBI lineage: Eukaryota > Metazoa > Arthropoda > Insecta > Diptera > Anthomyiidae > Pegoplata > Pegoplata infirma. The sequence goes on from OY992537.1 coordinate 22,902,561, forward strand.
AAAAAAATATCTCGTGTTACATTATTTATATTAATTTTGGAATGCTAAATGCGAATTAACAAAAAAAATCCTAAATCGGTCGAGCAGTTTTCAAGATATCGCCATTGGAAATTTGTTAAAAAGTTTTTTAAACTTAATTTGAGCCAAATCAGACCATTTTATCCCATAATGACCTTTGATCAAAGTTTTTAGATTTTTAGAAAATTTCCACTAAAATTTTGAATTTTTAGTGGATTTTAACCCTTTAAACGCACGTTTTAGGAGTTTTTTTTTTAAATAAAAGAAATTTTTTTTTTTAAATAAAGAAAAGAACTAAAATGACCCCTAAAAATAGGAAATAGATGGTTAATATGTTTCAAAAAAAGAACCACCACAAAATTTCACTGAAGACAGGTATTATAAGACATGTATTTTAAGTTAAAATGTTGCTAAATAACAAAACTGCATTACCGACATTATACACAAATTTAATTCTGAATTTCTTAAAAACTCTTATAAATAGTTTAAGAAAGATTCCGCTGTTTTCTAAAACTTTGCTGAATTGTATGCAGAATTCACTGCATAGATTTACAAAATCTGCATTACCGAGATTATACGGTAAACCCGTATAGTTTTCGCTTGAAATCTGAGCTGTTTTTTTAAATTTTTAAACAATGCACTAATTTAAATTTCTCGTCAATATCAATATGTTAATTGTGATTAAACAAAATGCGGTACGTGCAATAGAATATGTTTTAATATGTAAATTTCAAAACCATTGAAATATTATCTCTTATAAATATAACTGTAACTTAACACTTTACAATCAAAAACCCATAGAAATACAAACAATAATGAAATGCACTCATCATCACCATCATCACATGTTGTTGCTGTTGATGTTGTAAAAACAAATCCATTGAGATTAATTTTTTTTTTCGTTAAACCTTGTACGAACGAAAAAAAACATTCATATCTGCTGAAAAGTTTAAAAAAGCCCTAACATCACTTTTTAAATTTTTAAAAATATTTATTTTTTTTGGGAAAAAATTTTTGCTGATAAACTTTTTCAACAGACAATTTTAGGGCAAAACTAAGCCTTTAAAATGATAGAGGGTTAATTTGGTCCATATAATTCTTAAATTAACATCTGCATATGACTTTTACCTCAGAAGTTCAATTACACCATTTTTATACCCTCCACTTAGTGATAGAGGGTATATATAAGTTTGTCATTCCGTTTGTAACTCATCGAAATATCGATCTGGGACCCCATAAAGTATATATATTCATGATGCCCGATCGATTTTAAGACATTCTAGCGATGTCCGTCTGTCTGTCCGTCTGTCTGTCTGTCTGTCTGTCTGTCTGTGGAAAATGCTGTAGCGGACAAAATATTGCACAGAGATTACTGAAACTTAACATATTTATTGGAAGTTCTCCCGAGAAGTTTGGCATTGCATTTCAGCGATATCGGTTCAGCGGTTCAAAAGTTATGAACGAAAATGTAAGCACACCTCAAAAATTTCAGTACATTCAACATAACCTAAAAATACAAAATGCTTTAATTCGGCTTCTGGTTGACATATGTGAACATAATTGAACACCAAATGGTATTTAAAAAGGTACAAACATATTTTTTGACAAAAAAAGAAAAAATCGCGGATTTTTTTTTTCCAAATTTTTTTTTCGCGGAAATTTTTTTTTCAAAAATTTTTTTTTTTCAAAAGTAATTTCCTTTTAAATGCAGTTTTTTGCAATAATCTTTTTGAAATTGTGGAGGGTATCACTACATTCGGCAAGGCCGAATTTAACTTTTTTACTTGTTTCAACTTATTTAACACTACTTTCGTAGAAAAAAGTTAATTTCAGTAGACTTTTGTGTTTAATTAAAAAAAAAACGATTAAAATTACCCCTTAAATTGACAGTTAAAGGGTTAATATGTTCTAAAAAAGAACCGCCATAAAATTTTACTAAACACATCTAACCATTTCTAAGCTCAGAAGTGCATTTATTAGTTTTTTTGACGTATTCCTAACGTGGTTGAAAAAAAAAACAAATTAAAAATACAGTGGGTCATAAAAAAAAATTGAGCCAAGTTTTCAAAACTCTTTTTGGTCTCATTCAAAATACACTCGATTGTCTCAAATTTTTTGAAAAGTGTTATTGATCCATGATCGATTCAGATTCACTAAGAAAATAAAAACATTGATGACATGCTTCATCATATTGATGATGCGTGTCATCAATATTATGACACTATATCTTTTCATTAATTTTGATGATATATTGTCAATATTATAAAATTTTTATCATTATGATCAATGTGTCATCAAAATTGATAAAACAATGTCAGTTGATGACAATTATTCATCATATCACATTGATAATAATTATTCATAATATTAAGGATGCGTTACTTTAGCAAAAATAATTAATCATTTCATCAAATTGATGAAAAGTTACATCAATATGTTTAAATGTTTCAGTATGATGAAATGTTTTAATATGATGAAATGTTTTATCATTATGAATAAAAAACAAAGTGTCATCAAAATTGATGAAACATGTCATAATATTAATGACAATACTTCATCATATACAGAAAAATTATTTTCTTAAAAATTATTCAATGAGATCATAGTTTTTATTTAGTAAAGAAAATAATGACTTCGAGCTAAAATAAATCAACTTAAAATATTTTTTTTTTAAATATTTTTCTCTAAAGGCACTTTTAATGAATTTCTTACTTCAAAACACGAAAAAAGATTGCCCAAAAATTTTTGTGCTCGGGACTTAGATAATTAAAAAAAAAATTCGTTTCAGAACTTTGAAAATTTAAAATTTTTTTTTCTTTAAGCGCTTTATATGAGTTTTTATCCAAACACAAAATAAGAAATTGTGAAAAAATGTTTGTGTCCGGGACTTAAAAAATGTTAAAATTTGTAAGGAATAATTATTGGTTATGTTTTTTCGACCATTTTGTTTTAACTTCAATAAGTAAACTGATAATCAAGCTCGAGGCCTTAGTTTTCAATAAATTTTATTTATCCCGGGTGAAAATGACCATGTATGTTCATTAGAGTGTCCCTTATTTTGGAAATGTTGGAAATGTTGAGACGGTACCCCCTCATTTTTTTCCTTTTGACTAAAAAATAACTCATGAAAAATTTTACGCCCCTACGACTACGCCTTCCCTACGCGACGGGCCTTAAAGAACGGGGCCTTAAAAATAATTTTTCCATACAAACCAAAAATTTTTTTTTTGATTTTTAATTTTTTTGTTATTAATTATAATATTACTTGGTTAGCTTATTCATGTCAAAAAATTTGATTTTGGTGGGATGAGGCTTTCAGTTCTAAAAAATTTTTCGAAAAAAAAAATTTTGAGCTTTTGGGGTCCTACAGTAAAAATTTTTTAAAATTTTTTTTTTTTTAGTTTTGACAAGCAACGGTTTTAGTTGTAATGTTGCTTTTAATGGTATATATTCATAAAAAAATATTATTCATATCTGTGACATCATGATCGTGTATCGAAAAACATCAAAAATGCAGTTTTTACCCTTTTTTAGATCACGATAAAGATGTCACAGATAGGAATAATATTTTTTTATGAAAATATATCATTAAAAGCAACAATTCAACTAAAACGGTTGCTTGCCAAAACTAAAAAAAAATTTTTTTTAAAAAATTTTTACTGTAGGACCCCAAAAGCTCTAAATTTTTTTTTTCGAAAAATTTTTTAGAACTGAAAGCTTCATCCCACCAAAATCAAATTTTTTGTCGTGAATAAGCTAATCAAGTAATATTATAATTAATAACAAAAAAATTAAAAATCAAAAAAAAATTTTTTGCTTTGTATGAAAAAATGATTTTTAAGGCCCCGCTCTTTACGGCCCCGTCGCGTAGGGAAGGCGTGGTCGTAGGGGCGTAACATTTTTCCTGAGTTATTTTTTAGTCAAAAGGAAAAAAATGAAGGGGTACCGTCTCAACATTTCCAACATTTCCAAAATAAGGGACACTCTAATGTTCATACATGCTCATACATGATTCCATGTATGATAGTATATGAACCATATATGGAAATGTATGTCATATATGGGAGCATATATGAACATACACAATTAATGTAATATTCCATATATGTAAATGTATGTAACTATGTGTGGATAGGTATATGTCATACTCCTTCATATATGCTATACATGTGCATAGCATACATGTCTTAAAAACAATTTTTTTAAAGGTTGGGTTCGGCAGAACTTTTAAAAATTGGACGAAGTTCATGTATGGGTTCAGTCTGAAAAAGTCGTTCGGTTGGACAATAATGATCATACATCATCAAGATTGGTTATAATTTTTGTATTATATAGGCGAATATGAACGGCACTAACGTAAACAACCAAATTTAGAAGAAAATTCGAACACTCTGACGGTATTACTGTCAGAGCTGCGAAGGATTTCATCCCTTAATAAGATTTGGTGTTCTGAATTAAACTTTAATGATTGCATTCCCCAATCACAATTTATCGAATGAATTTACTTTTGATTTAAAAATATAGAATGAATTCGGTTTCTTTTTCATTTGACTTTGAAATTGAATGCGTAAGTTTTTATAAATTCGATTTTTAAAAGTCTCATTCAGTTTTTAAAATTTTCATAAACAAGAATTCGATTTAATGGTAAAAATCGAATCCATTCCAAGAAATATTGATATGTAAAGATAATTGTATTCAGTGACAATAAAAATCGAATGTATTTTATTTGTGAATCCATTTGAAAAGTGGTTAATTCTTCGAAGCTTTGATTATCATAAAGTATCATAAAGTCCAAAGTATATTTATAGGCCTTTATTCATAATACTTAAAGCGTACTTAAAGTAGGTTTATTTGACAAATATTCATGCAATATCAGTCAAATAAACCTACATTAGATTTAATTTACTCATTATGAATAGCCCAGATAAAATATTCGTTAGTTTTTATTAAAAAATCAGTGTCATAAATTAATACAAATTATTTATTTGTTGTGTTTTATAAGCTAGTCAGACCTATGATTTCTTTATTGTAAATAAAAATGCATTTATTTTACAAGTTTTTCTCGACGTTTCGTCAATTATTTGTTGACTTTTTCAAGAGACGTCTATTTCAAAATATAAAACAATATGTTAAAAACAATAATATTACACCAAAGACATATTTAATTTACTTACAGTAACATAAATACTTTTAAATCACATTTAAATTAATTTGATTTTACATTAAACATAAAACAAAAAACATTAAACATTTAACATAAAATTTTTTATAATAAACACGGCTTAAAATATAATATCACAGTAAATTTCTTTGTATGGCAACGCTGTAGCTAGAGTTGATCTTGTTAGTATCTTCTTTCAAATTCATAGTTGTATTTATGTTTTCCTGTATTCTTAGGCTTTCCACTGTGTACCTCTTTCTCTCATTGTTTATCTTATCTAAAATCGCAATATTGTCAAAATCAGCTGTGTGTTTAGTTGTTTTAATCAGGGATGCCAACTTAGTGCTTTTCGCGCTAGATCTGGTGCTTTTTGATGTGTCAAAACGCGAAAATTTTTGGCCTAGTGCGAAATTAGAAAAACGCACTAAATTGGTGCTTTTTAAATTTTCAGTTGGTGCTTTTAGTGCTTTTTAAAATAAATTTTTATAGCCTCCAAACAAAGTATATTTCGAGTGTAACGCGTCGAAACATTAGTCGGAGACTTCACAAAGTATATATTTTACTGATTTATGATCGATTCAAAGACATTTTTTGAATGTCCGTCTGTCTGTCTGTCTGCCTGTCTGTCTGTGAAAAGCAGTATGCAGTTCAAACTAAAAAATGGAACGAATATATTATTATGGTCAATGACCATATGGGCATATGGAAAAAATGGGCAAATCGGACTAAGGGGAAAATATTTTCCCTTGAAGAACTAAACCAACTTCTAAAAAAACGCCATTCCTTGTAGGTTTTTTTTTATTTTGGCTTAATATTTGAATTCTGTTCTGGGTGAAGTTCAAAGACTAAATTTGGCTTTTGAAGCGGAAAATGCAGACCATGTAAAATTGTAAAACGATTTTTATCGGTTGCTCAATATTTTAACTAACAAACTTATCAAAAATTTGGTTTGAATAAAAATATTATTTGTTTACTTTTTTATCTATTTACAAAAACAGTCCAGTGCTTTTTTACCCTTTTTTTCAAACAAATTTACGCGTTTTTACCCGTTTATAAAATTTTTGTGCGCGTTTTGCTCTCAAATAGTTGGCATCTCTGGTTTTAATGTGCATAGCTAATGCACTTGTCTCTCTTCCCTTAATTATGTCATTTTTGTGCTCATTCATTCTCGTCTCTACACTTCGTTTAGTTGTTCCTATATAAATTAAATTGCAGCACTCCTCTTCATTCCCCCCGCAACTTACTTTATACACAACATTGTTTTGTTGTTCTTTAGGAATTGGGGTTTTTATTTTAGAAAATATTTTGTTTATTGTTGTATTTGGTTTGTATGCAAAACTGATTTTTTCCGTATTCATTGTATTCTTCATGTTATTATGATCTGTTAATCCTAGTACATATTGTACACTGTAAAAAATCTTTTTATCAATATTATCTGTATTGGAATTTTTAGTGTTATTGGAAATTTTAGTGTTGATTTCGTTGATCAGTGAATTGATTAATTTAATTGGAAAACTGTTGTCTTTGAGAATTTTTGTGATTATTTTAGTGTTTTTGTTATGAAATTTAGAATCGCTGATCTTAAGAACTCTAAATATAAAATTTTTGGCCGTGTTTATAATTTGGCTTTTTGGTTGTGTTGAATGGTAGTTCATGATTCTACCAGAAGATGTCGCTTTTGCATACCAATCAAATGTTATGTTTTCGTCTTCCCGCTTTAGTTTTGTGTCCAGATATGCAATCTCTTCTTCTTTTTCAATTTCAATGGTGAATTTAATTTTCGGGTGCTGAGAATTCAGGGTTTTTAAGATTATATCTTTATCGTTTTTGTTTATAATGGCTAGAATGTCATCTACATACTTTGATATGTATTTGAATTTGATATTATTATTTTTCAGTTCGAGAATTGTGTCGTCAAGTAAATTATCTAAAACTATGTCAGCTATAGTGGGAGATAAAGGGTTGCCCATCGGCATTCCATAGACCTGATTATAAATTTTATTATTATAGTTAAAATAGTTGTTGTCGCTTAGACAAAAATGTAAAATTTTTAACAAATTTGATTTTGGGATCTTCGTGTGATCTTTGACCTTGTTCCATTTTCCCATTATTATTTTAATCGCATTTTGAATAGGAATATTTGTAAACAAGGATATGACATCAAAAGAGACTAATATTTCATTTTCCTTTAATTTTATGTTGACTAACTGTTCCTTAAGTTGCAATGAATTTTTTACATTGTATTCCTCTGAAATAGTACTTTTTAAAACTTGACCTAAATTATTTATATTTGAAAAAATTTCAATTAATAGACGTTTTATGGAAAAAAATACAAAAAAAAAAATTTACATACAAATTCATGTATGACAATGTATGATCATTAATGTACATGTACCCTCAAATTACGGATATGCACTTGTATGGACATCCATATATGCATCATATATGAACATGCATGGTCATTTTCACCCGGGATATTCAGTTATTTATTCTACTATTTGATATTTCGTCATCCGACAATTAAACGACTTCCCGCTAATCTGATCGTGCAATAAAGATCAGATTAGCGGGAAGTCGTTTAATTGTGCGTCTATTATAAATATATATCCTGAAGATGTCATCCGTCAGATGACGAAATATCGAATAGTAGAATAAATAATTGGATAAATAAAATTTATTGAAAACTAAGGCCTCGAGCTTGATTAGCAGTTTACTTATTTGTAAGGAATTTTCATAAAATTTTTCGAAATCTACAAAAATTTTCAGTAGAATTTTTCAAAATTTGTCAAAAAATTTTTTTTCTAAAATCATTTTTAATGCAATAAACACCAAAACTCTAAATTTTTAAAACAAATTTGTCAAAACAATTTTTAAAAAAAATTTTTTTCGGAACTTCAAATATTTTTCTAAAGCATTTTATAGGAGTTTTTCTACAAAACTCAAATAAGAATTTCTATAAAAAATTTTTGTGTCCGGGACTCACAAAGGAAATATTCCAACCTTTAAGAATCGATTTGCCTGAAACTTAAAATATATATATGGGGGTTTTCGTGTCAACTGACACAACTTTTGAAACCGATGTCTTCCGATCGGGATGAAATTTGCACCAAGGTTAGTCCTATTAGATAGTAGTTCAGACACAATTTTTCAACGAGATCGGTCAAGATCTCGTTGTCGAAATTTGACATTTTGGCCAAAGAGGTGTTGATTTTCATCCATGTAACTTCTTACCTATTGTTTTTAGCAAAATGTGTCCCAAAGAGTTTAGATAGCTATTTCTTCAGGCTTTCGAAAAAAAATTATAAAAAAAATAAAAAAAAAATTTTTGATTTTTTTTCTTAAAAATCTAAAACTTTTTTGACTTTTTCCTCAAATTGGGCCCTTTTTTTTTTTTTTTTTTTTGATTCAAAAGAAAGCTTAGGCGATTTCCTTTAAGAGCTGTGGGGTCGCTTAGTGGGATGCGAGTGGGATATCTATGAAAATTTTTTTTTTTTAACTTTGGAACACAAAAAACGGTTCTTCAATTTGCACTATTAGGCGTGGGATAGCTAACCAGTTCTCGATTTTGATCCGCGATACCCTCTAATTTTTTTATGTTCGAAAAAGAAAGCACGAGCCAAAAAATGGGGGCGGTGGGGAGGGGTCATATGGCCCCTCATTGGGGTCAAAGTTGGGCGTAAAGAGGTAAAAATCCTCAAAAAGCCCCAAAACTCCCCTAGAAACGCCCCTGGAGGGGTGCAATGTGAGACGGACCTCCAATAATTTTCTGCCCCCAACATTTTTCTTGAACATACCTTACCCCTATTTCCACTTCCTAAGGGGGCTCCCATACAAACCATTTTTAAAAAATTTGATCCTACCATTCTAACTTACCCTAAAGTGACCCTAGTGGGGCCAAATGTATGACCGACCTCCATTATTTTATTAATTCCAACATTTTTTGCAAACATACCTACAATGTATCTTTAACCCTTAAGGTGGTCCCCATACATTTCTTTTATTTTTTATAAATTTGTTTTATTAAACCAGCTCCTACCGCCCCTACCGTGCCTCCTAGAGAGGCAAAAATTACGACCAACCCCCATTATTTTTTAGTTACCAACATTTTGTCCGAACATCATAACACCCTATCTCCACTCCCTAAGGGGCTCCCATACATTATAATAACATGTATTTTTAAAAACTAATAAAAAAAATAAAAAAAAATGTATGGGGACCCCCTTAAGAGTTGAAAATAAAGGGTAGGTATATTCTGAGAAAATGTTGGAGTTGAAAAAATATTGGGGGTCGGTCATACATTTTACTTCTCTAGGGGCACCCTATGGACAGTTAGAGCGGTAGGAGCAAATTTTATAAAAATGTCATTTTGTATGGGAGCCCCCTTAGGAAGTGGAAATAGGGGTAAGGTATGTTAAAGAAAAATGTTTGGGGCAGAAAATTATTGGAGGTCGGTCTCACATTGCACCCCTCCAGGGGCGTTTCTAGGGGAGTTTTGAGGCTTTTTGAGGACTTTTACCTCTTTACGCCCAACTTTGACCCCAATGAGGGGCCATATGGCCCCTCCCCACCGCCCCCATTTTTTGGCTCGTGCTTTCTTTTTGGAACATAAAAAAATTAGAGGGTATCGTGGATCGAAATCGAAAACTGGTTAGCTATACCACGCCTAATAGTGCAAATTGAAGAACGGTTTTTTGCTTTTTTTTTGCTCCAAAGTTAAAAAAAAATTTTTTTCATAGATATCCCACTCGCATCCCACTAAGCGACCCCACAGCTCTTAAAGGAAATCACCTAAGCTTTCTTTTGAATCAAAAAAAAAAAAAAAAAAAAGGGCCCAATTTGAGGAAAAAGTCAAAAAAGTTTTGGATTTTTAAGAAAAAAAATCAAAAAAATTTGTTTTATTTTTTTTATATTTTTTTTTCGAAACACTGAAGAAATAGCTATCTAAACTCTTTGGGACACATTTTGCTAAAAACAATAGGTAAGAAGTTACATGGATGAGAATCAACACCTCTTTGGCCAAAATGTAAAATTTCGACCCCCTCTAACTCAGAGAGTTCTTGACCGATCTCGTTGAAAAATTGTGTCTGAACTACTATCCAATAGGACTAACCTTGGTGCAAATTTCATCCCGATCGGAAGACATCGGTTTCAAAAGTTGTGTCAGTTGACACGAAAACCCCCATATATATAAAAAAGACAATTCTAAGGTTGGGGTATCTCGGCTTATAGGCCATATCCGGGACTTAGGGTTCAAAAAATGTCGAGAAAATCGTTTATTGGATTTTTCAGTTATAAAACTTTGATATTATATTTCCATATGAGAAGAAAGGGTTTTTAATGCCGAGAAAATCGTTTATTGGATTTTTCAGTTATAAAACTTTGATATTATATTTCCATATGAGAAGAAAGGGGTTTTAATGCCTATCCAATGGTGGCACCATCTTGAAAAAATTCGGCTTCGTTAAATATTTGTTTTCACGAAAATGTGTAAGATTTGGGTGGATATATATAAGAAGACATAGACATACGATATCCATATGAATACGAAATAATCTTTATTAAATTTAAGTCGACACATATTTTTGCTTTAGACGATATTCCTGTTTGTTCGGGAGTTATCGAAATTTTCCCGAAAGTCCACATTGTTTCATAAAAGGGCAACGAAATTTTTGAACACTGATATGGCCGAGACATCCCAACCTTAAAATTCTCACTTTTACATATATATATTTGAAGTTTTAGGCAAACCGGCCCCTAACGGCAAATACTTCCCCTGTTAGAAAATTTTTCGGAACTTACAAAATTTTTCAAAAGATTTTTGTTTCTTAAATCATTTTTAATGCAATCAACACCAAAACTCAAAATTAAAAAAAAAAAAATCGGGACTTAGAAAATTTTGATATCCTTGACTGTGATCACGTAAAACGATAGTTAACTATCGTCGAGTTTTGGAGCCTTGTTGCTCCTAAACTAATGAAAATATTTTCAATTTTTGTAATGTTTCTGGATTAGACATCACTCTTTAATAATTTAATAAAAAAAAACTTTCAAATTTCCCTTCAAAACGATATGTATTTTGATGTCGTTTATGCATCGTCTTTCGTTTTACGTGATTAGCCCCTTTGTGTCTTCGATCACGACATTTTTTTGAATTGTTCGGGTTTCACCAGTATCGAAATTTGTGATTTCTGATCGACCGAAGAAAAGCATTTTCAATATGATGAAATGTGTCATCAAAATTGATGACACCAAGTAAGGAAACGGTTTCATCAATATGAAGAAGCATTTCACTTTGTAAAAGATATTTTGTCAATGCCCGTCCGTCTGTCTGTAGAAAACTCGATAAAGTCTAAACAAAAGGAGCTGGACTCCTGAAGTTATGCACAAATATGTCTAAAAGTTATAGGCTGGGTAGGTTCGTAAATAGGCAAAAGCGGGCATGGGGGAAAAAAGTTCCCCCATATAGAACTAAAATCTGAAAATCTAAGTTTTTATAAAGATTTTTTGTTAAACAAATGCAACATTTTTATGTCCTGCACTTGTGCTAAAGTGTTTACAAAATTTAATTGTTTTGACCCGCCCACTTTTGTGGGAGTGTATATAAAATATATATATAAATAATGACAAAATTGTAATAATAAACTGCAAAAATCATAATAAATCAATTTGTCAAACATTTATTGTTAGAAGAATGGTGACTCCCAACCCAATTATTTAAACTGTTTTTTAGGCCCTTTTACAATTAGTACATCGCAAACAGATTCCATATTTGAGATGCAATATATGTATTGTATGTTTGTCTATACACTCAAAATAATTACTCTGTTAAATACTCTGTAAAATGCCTGTAATCTCAATTCGACAGATATTTGACAAAGTTATCTGTCGAAATACAGATTTTAAGAAAATACTTTGTATTTTCTTGTGACCAAAAAACAAAATTTTATCTGCAACTTTACTTTGTAATCTCTATTTAACAGATAATAAACAGTTTTTTTTTGTTAAAATACGGATTTTAGAAACCGATGACCGATAAACCCCTCTTTAGAAAGTATCTTAAATTACAATAAAAACTCGTAAATTTTACGAGGATGACGTGCAAAATTGGAGTTACTTGTTAATAAGCTTATAATATTCACAAAAATAAAAAAGTAAAAAGCATTAAAGCGGGCAAATTTAACAAAATTTTAATTAATTAATTTTTTTTTTAATTTTAATTTGTTTTTGATGCAGAGAAGTTTTATTTTTAAAATGGATTTAACTAAAACTTTGTAAATTTACAGAGTTTTTTTTGTAAAATTTTTAACTCATAAAATGCATTTAACTAAAATTTTGTAAATTTACAGAGTTTTTTTGGTAAAATTCTTTTCGGTTTTATTAATATTTTACAGGTAATTCTATAAATTTACAGTTTTTTTTATCGAAATCATTTTACAGAGTTTTCTTCGTAAAATAACAAAAAATCTTGCTGGTTGGAAATTTATGGTATTTTCTGCTGGCTCAGCAGAGTATCTCTGTAATTTAACAGAGTGATTATTTTGAGTGTACATAAAATGTATGTAGTGTTGTTTTTTTATTCAAACTTTTTCACTTAATAACCTAGTTTATCGCTGGCTATATACTAAATAAACTACACACGTTCGACGCTGACAAGTATATAAACAAAAAAACTACAGACATATAAGAAAAATTATATGGCTTTGTCGAATCCTTTTCTCACCCTCACAAAAAATTGATTGAGATTAATTACAATTAAGGCAGAAAGCGAAAATAAGACAGGAAAAAAAATATTACCACTTTTAGTATTTCGAAAAATTACGCGAGTAGGTAATATTATATCTCGGAAACCCTGGACTAAAATTCTGTAAAATTTATTAGGCATGAAAATTATGTTCATAGAACCAGCTGGATTTCTTAAATGTCGATAATGCAGTTTAATAACAAAGTTTTTTTTTATTTATTGTAAACCACTCGTGTATTTTATCAGATCTGCTTTGATCTGATCATATATAATTTCATCTGATTGTATATAATAGTATCTGATCAGATATAATAAAATTTCAAATTTGGCCAAATTCGATCTCGATTTTAGTCATTTCAGATATAATTATATACAATCAGTAATGATCATATATGAATAGATATAAACAGATCACATAAGATCTAATCCATTTTTACCTAACCGAGGTCTGATAACAATGACCGTAGTCTCGTTGGGGCGAAATCGATCAATTGTTCTGGTGGGAATCGAACCCACGACCACCTACTTTAAAAGATTTTTCAAAAATCCGACCAGCTTTTTTTATTGAATTGATATTGACAGCAATGTAGGTTATATTAGTGAACAGGATTAACAACGGTCGGTAATTTTGTTCTCTATTGATTAAGCCTATATGCCACCAGCTTTTTTTTGTTTTGGATTGATATTAAACCATATAAGAGAACAGCATTACCGATCTCAATTTGAGATAAATTACTTTTACTTAAGGGACTTCACCATTTTATCGTAAATATCAACCCATTACAAAAAACTTAGTTATTGGTTTATGACAGTTTGTCGGTAATGCAGATTTTTAGTATTCTATAATTTTTTCATGTATGTAAGTCCTAAAATTTCGATCAATTTAGTATATATTTAATAAAACTATTTTGCCTTGTTTTGGTTTCCCAGATCTACATTTTTGATCTGTTACAAACTTCAAAACAAACTTAAATATCTTGTTATTACGAGTACTTCGTATAGGGTATATAAAATGTGTAGAAATTTATTATTATTTCACTGACATTGTGTGTAGAAATGAATGGCAAGACGACAGATTAAAATGAAAACTATTTTGTAAGAAAGAATAATAATAAAATATTAAATGAACTAACTACTCGTAAGTGTTAAATGCTTAAACAAAAAAAAAGTAGAAAAAATACAAAATAATTATGGAGGAAACCTATTCATAAAATTCTATTTATAACCAGGAATGACGATAAAAGAGCATGGAAAAATAAATCAAGGTACGATTTACATGACACGTTTTTATGTCATTGATGAATAAAAGCTTTAAATAAGCTATTCAAAATATTAAATCCTAGATAATTATTCTTCATAGTGAATACTCTTATAATACACTGCATTATCGGTATTGTTATTAGTGGTAATTTTGTGACATTTGTTTTAAAACTTAATCTTTTCTAAACAATAAGTTTTGATTGAACAGACTGGGATTTGGAAATTGTAACCTTAAAGCTAAATTTTAAGTTTTATTGTTCTGCATTATCGACATATTGAGACATAAAAGAAAAATATGAAACATAAAATTCTAGAAAGACACACCCCTCTTCAAGTACACTCAAAAAAATAAAACTGTAAAGTTAACAAATTTTTTTTGTTAACTCGAGTTTACTGGCTTTTTAGCAAATTTTTAGTTAAAATCAGCGTTTTAACTACTTTTTTTAGTTAAGTTCAATTTACGAAAATACTAGTTTTGAACAAATTTTGAATTAATTTTTTTTGTTGACTTTAAAACTGTGTTTACGAACTTTTATTAATTAATTTGCTGATTTCTCATAACATATTTGTCGAGAGAAAAAATGTTAGAAATTTCTTGTGTAGCCTCCTATGCAAATCTCATAATTTCTACTTAAGCTGAACTTAATGTTGTCAAAAAAAAAAAAAAAATTAAGTGAAGTGTTAGTGTTAGTGTATAAAATCAATATTTAACAAACTTACAATTTTTTTACAAAAAGTTTAGCTGAATTTAACTAATCTTTTTGTTAATACATACATAAAAATATTGCGACATTTTCAGCGGAATTTTTAGTTAAAGTTACGTTTTTTTTTGCTACATTCATTCTACAAAAAATTAACTAAATATTTTTAGTTAAATTAACTAGAAATTTAGTAGGTTCAAAATCAGGTGTTTTTTAGTTAAATTTTACTAAATTTTTTGCTAACTTTACAGTTTTATTTTTTTGAGTGTAATTAATTACACTGTTCGTCAACAAAAACCTCCCAGCTGATTCTTATATATTTTTTTCTCCTGAATCCAAATTTTTTCTAGCACGTACCGTTTTTGAGATATTCACTGGTAAAAAGTAAAAACAATAATTTTGCAATTTTGGTGGTCCACTGTTACAGATTCTTCCAAAAACATGACTTGATTTCATATAAAAATACCTCCTGACTGACCACGAAAATCCTAGCTGATCCTGTTTTCGAGTTATTGCTAATTAATTACACTGTTCGTCAACAAAAACCTCTCAACTGATTCTTATAGATTTTGATTTCATATAAAATGGACCTCCTGATTCCAAAACTGCATGCATTCTAGCATGTTTCGTTTTCGAGATATTCGCGTTTGAAAATTTTTCCTCAAGAAAATCTCGAACGCGAATATCTCTAAAACGGCTTAAAAAATTTGGATTGCAGTTTTGGAATCAGGAGGTCCAATTTATATGAAATCAAGTCCTACTTGTTGCAAGCAAGCAATATAACAGTGGACTCTTTAAAGTGCGAAATTATTGGTTTTTGGACTTTTTTACAGCGAATATCTCAAACACGGTACGCGGTAGAAAAAATTGGGAGACAGATTTGGATTCAGGAGAGCAAAATCTATAAGAATCAGTTCGATATTTCACTGTGAGGTTTTTGTTGTCGAACAGTGTAATTATTTAGCAATAACTCGAAAATAGGATCAGCTAGGATTTTCGTGTTAACGATTTTTAATGTTAACGAAAAAAAGTTCGCCCTTGAAGAACTAAACCAGATACCAATGTGCATTGCTGGCAATTACAATCTAATATAACTTCATTATCAATGCATAAGTACTGCTTTACCTACATATTGTTATACATCGTGGTCCAATGAAATCTTTAAATATTTCTTCTTTTAAGTATCTTTAATATTTTACAGAATTTTTATATTTAAACATTATTTTATAACTTCCTTCTCACTTCCTTATCTAATAACACCAATGTTTTATTTTTATATATTTTTAGGTTTTCCAAACGTTATGAGCTTCCGCTTCTCGTCCAGAGTGTTGTGATGAATGTTACAATGTTCCTAATGATTCACTTGTGCGTTAAGGTAAAACGTGGTAATGCCAATAATAGAGAACGCACATTTTTAGGTTGGTATTAAATTACAAGAAAATTAAGTTTTTAAAGGGTATTCACAGTTATTGAAAAAAAAAAAAATACAAAACACGAAAGAGTGCCATCAAAATTATAACAAAAGTGCTTAATTTTTTGCCGCTTTTGTAAGGAAATGCTAGTAGTAGTTATAGGCTGAAATTACGAAATCTGCTTTATCGACAAAAATTAAAATTTTTTACCAAAATATGTAATAACTGGAAATATAATTAAATTTTTTGACAGTTCAAAATACATATAGAAAATTTTAAAATCTGCTTTATCGACTCTACGAAATAAAACTAACAAATTTATTTATGTTGCAAAAATGAGGAATTGAATTTGATAACTAGAATTTTCGACAGTTTAAAATACACAAAATTATAAATCTGCATTATCGACACACCAGTTTAAAGTCAAATATAAAAATACGTGTGTCATATAAGCAATTTTTTAGAAAACTACAAATTGCTTTTATAAATATGGTTAACATATTTTTCAAACAATCTGCTTTACCGGCACACCTTACTACCCATAATTCGGCCGCCAATTTATAGAGCACCCCGAGAGAGATAAGGCGAAACGAAGTGTTGTCAGGAAAGTACACAACCTTCCAGTCATTGACGGACCACCAGTTTTTTTGTCGAGTGAAGTTGCAGAAGACATCAAAAACGCAAAACCATCCAATGCGTTAGTTCCCGACGGAATTTCGATGGTGATGCTTAAGCACTTGGACGTGCCGGGAGTCGAGTATATAACCAAAGTACTCAACTTGTCGTTATCCACTCTGATAGTACCCGAAATCTGGAAAATGGGTAGAGTGGTCCCGGTTTTAAAACCCGGTAAAATCGCGAGCCAAGGAGAATCGTACAGGCCGATCTCTTTGCTGTCACCAGTCGCGAAGACACTTGAGGTACTTCTCCTCCCCAGCCTCACAATGCACCTCCAAGCGGCAACACATCAGCACGGATTCCGAAAGCACCACAGTACAACAACAGCTTTAACTGGCATTACCACACATATAAGCCATGGCACAGACCATATAGACATGCAACACGAGTGCTTATTTTGGTACTTTCAATATGGACGCATACAAAATACTATTAAATTTACTTCTCTGTCTAGAATACGTGTGCCTGTACGTGTGAGCTTTTACATCTGTATTTTCGTTGTTTGTTTATGTTTTGTATGAAACGTCAAAAGTTACATGCGCGTGCTGCCACTAATACATACACATGTGAGAAACTCTTTCGTTTCACCCCTATGGCCATGGTCTGAATCAAAGTAAGTCATATGAGCGCACAGTGATGGTTGCGCGAGACCTGTCAAAAGCCTTTGACACGGTCAGTCATGCCACCCTCTTCGGAGACATCGCCAACTCCAGTCTCCCCAACACCATCAAGAGGTGGGTGGTAAATTATATGTGTGGCCGTCAGTCGTTTGTGGAGTTAATGTACAAGAAGTCAAAACCCCGTAGAGTTAAACAAGGAGTCCCACAGGGTGGAGTTCTCTCTCCGATCTTGTTTAACTTCTACCTTTCTAAACTCCCGGCACCACCCCAAATTGATCACCTATGCCGACGACTGTACATTAATGGCACGGGGTCATAACATTGATGAGCTATGCGGTAGGTTAAACGCATACATCCATGATCTTACGAATTTCTTTACTGCAATGAACATGCAGCTTTCCCCCGCCAAATCATCGGCGATTCATTCTCCACATGAACGAAAGAGGTACAACTGGAACTAAATGTTATAGTCAATGGCGTAAAAATTCCGACAGTGAACCACCCCAAAATATTGGGGGTAACATTCGACAGTTTGTATTCGTCCTCGGCGCATGCCACTGCAACATGCAATAAATTGCGCAGTAGAAACAAGGTCCTCAAGTCGCTAGCCGGCAGCACTTGGGGCAAGGACAAAGAAACCTTGTTGGCTACCTATAAAACGATTGGCCGGTCAGTGACAAACTACGCAGCGCCGGTGTGGTCACCCAGTGTGAGCGAAACGCAGTGGAAGAAGTTTCAGAGTTGTCAAAATGCAGCCCTAAGAACCGTAACGGGCTGCCTTCAGATGTCCTCAGAACACCATCTACATGAGGAGACGAAGATACTTCCGGTTAAGGAACACAGTCACATGTTGGCGAAACAGTTCCTTCTGGCGTGTCATCGGAGGGATCATCCAAACCATCACCTTACGGAAATTGATCCTCCCCCGAGACATGTTAGAAAAGATCTTCGGTGTTATGAGATGGATATCCAGCAATACGACATCCAACAGGGCAACTCTGAATGACATTCACATCGACAACAACCAACTACCGAGTGAATTTCTTACCCATCGCAGAAGAAGAGAGAAGTCTGCCAAGAAGAACAAGAGTGGTACTAGCGCAATTAAGATCCGGGTATTGTAGTCGGCTCAATTCTGATTGGTCGAGAATTAACCCGACTATACCCAATACGTGCCCTGCATGCGGAGATTCTCCACATGACGTACCACACCTCTTCAACTGCATGGCAAACCCTAATCGTTTGAATCCAACATCTTTATGGACCCAGCTTATAGAGGTGGTACGCTTTTTGGAGCTCGATTTGGACGAGTCAACAGAACAGGGAGAGGAAACATAACAAAATACTAACCATAAACTTACATGCATTTACAGGTCGAGCTGTTACAACAACAACCCATAATTCTGTTAAATTGTGTGATCCAGTTTTAGATGTTTAATTTTTATACCCTCCACTTAGTGATAGAGGGTATATATAAGTTTGTCATTCCGTTTGTAACTCATCGAAATATCGATCTGGGACCCCATAAAGTATGTATATTCATGATGCCCGATCGATTTTAAGACATTCTAGCGATGTCCGTCTGTCTGTCTGTGGAAAATGCTGTCGCGGACAAAATATTGCACAGAGATGACTGAAACTTAACATATTTATTGGAAGTTCTCCCGAGAAGTTTGGTATTGCATTTGAGCGATATCGGTTCAGCGGTTCAAAAGTTATGGGCGAAAATGTAAGCACACCTCAAAAATTTCAGTACATTCAACATAACCTAAAATTACAAAATGCTTTAATTCGGCTTCTGGTTGACATATGTGAACATAATTGAACACCAAATGGTATTTAAACAAGTACGAACATATTTTTTGACAAAAAAGGAAAAAAATCGCGGATTTTTTTTACCAAAATTTTTTTTCGCGGAAATTTTTTTTTTTCAAAAGTAATTTCCTTTTAAATAAAGTTTTTTGCAATAATCTTTATGAAATTGTGGAGGGTATCACTACATTCGGCAAGGCCGAATTTAACTTTTTTACTTGTTTTTTTTTAAATTTTGCCAATCTTTAGAAAATACTTTTAACAAATAAATTGCAATTAAGTTTACTTTTATAAAACTGCATTAACCAAAACTGTGAATACTCCTAATCTTTTATATTGCTTGACTAAACATAAAAATTCGTAATAACTTTTTGCTATTCTTCTTCTGTTTTTTTTTCTGTTTTATTACATTGCTACTAATAATTTATTGCTACAAATTTATTACTGCATGAACATTTTTTGCCAACAACATTAATCAAACGTAGCTGGTGATGATCTGCGTCTACCCAAAGCGGTAATGACAGACACCGATACAGCGGGCTCAGTTTCAATATCAACAGAAGCTGGTCCATTAAAACGTGCTCGGTCAAGACATTATTTGAGCGGTAAGCTATAGTAGAACGTTAATCTAGTGTAAAGTTTCATCATTATCATTACAACAAAATAGGGTGGCAAATAAATTGAATTTAAATAAAAAAAAAAAAAACTTAATTGAAATTCTGAAAATTTCATTTAAAATTAAGCAAAAACGATTGAAACTCTGTCAACAGAAGCGTCATCAAATTTCACTGAAGACATTTATTAACACTATTTAGATCAAAAGTAGATTTTATTTTTGACTTATTTCAAAAGTGGACCAAAAAGAACTCGAGCTAAGTTTTCAACACCCTTAGGTGGTTTTGGTCTAATAATAATAAATAACTAATGGTATACTTTCATTTTTTTCTGGTCCCATTTAAGATACAAAATCATGTTGCACAGTGTTATAAATCGATTTTAGCTTGAATTTCCTCCTTCAATTTAAATGCCACCTTTTACAACATTTCAAACTCATATTAATTTGGCTTTTTTTAATATTTCTCAAAATTATAGTTGTTCAAAATTTCATAACATTTAAACAAAAAATTAAAAAAAAAAAAAATTCTTCTTTGCCATTATATTTTTTTAATTTTTCTTATTATTTTGTTTAGATCTCGATTTAAAGTATTTTTGGTATTGGACTGATTTTCAATCATACTTGGATTTTATGCTTGTTGTTTGGGCTGTGGGAGCTGCCATTACATATTTAATGCTTTCCGTTGAGTGGTTTATGGAAACAGTTGGTTTTGTGGCTGTTTTTACAGAGGCCATGTTAGGTTTGTTTTTCAAAAATGTTTGTTTTTTAAAAGTAATATTATGTTAATTTTTTCCATTTTTTGTTTTCAGGAGCGCCTCAATTTATACGAAATTTCAAAAATAAATCAACATATGGCATGAGCATACATATGGTACTCATGTGGACAATAGGTGATATGTTTAAGACTGGTTATTTTATTGCTAGAAAAGCACCGTCCCAATTTTGGATATGTGGTACATTACAGGTTAGTAAAAAATTTTTACATTAAAAGAAGTCCTTTGAGTTAGATGAAATTTAAAACAAATTTAAGTTGTTTGTACTCTCCGTTTAAAAAATAATAGCATTTGACCTTATTTGAAATGTCAATTGTTCTCTTTTGAATTTCAAGTAACCTATTTATAGCTAATCTTTTTTGAAATTCTCTAAAAAATTTCGAATTTCAAAAGAATTTTTCGAATTTCAAATCGAATCTTTTAAACTTTATATTTTTTTTCATTTCAATTAATATTTTTTTTAATATTTTCCTGACTTCAGCTGATTTTTTTTTGAATTTCAATTCAATATTAATTCAGTTTTTGTATTTTAAATGAGTTTTTCCAATTTCAAAAATTTATTTCAATTGAATATTTTTGAATTTCAATTAATTACTTTCAAATTTTAATTTAATTCTTTCGAATTTGTCATCCTATTCGAGTTGTTTACTTTGTTTTTTCCCCTATTTCTGTGGAAAGCATTATTGATCGTACCCGAAACGAGAGCTTATGGTCTCTTTTTATACCCTCCACTTATTGATAGTGATGAAGGGTATATAAAAGTTTGTCATTCCGTTTGTAACACATCGAAATATCGGTCTGGGACCCCATAAAGTATATATATTATTTATCAGTGATCGATTCTAAGACATTCTAGCGATGTCCGTCTGCGGAAGTGGTGATCACGGCCAAAGTATTAAACATACTGACAATGAGACTTAGCAAATTTACTTGTTGTTGTCTTAAGTAGTTTAGTATTGCATTTGAGCGAAATCGGTTCAGCGGTTCAAAAGTTATGAACTAAAATGTAAGGACACCTCAAAAATACAGTACATTCAACATAACCTATAAATACAAAATACTTTAATTCGGCTGGTGGTTGACATATGTGAACATAATTGAACACCAAATGGTATTTAAACAAGTACGAACATATTTTTTGGAAAAAAAAGAAAAAAATCACGGATTTTTTTTCCAAATTTTTTTTTTTGCGAAAATTTGTTTTCAAAATTTTTTTTTTTTTTAAAGTGATTTCTTTTTTAATAAAGTTTTTGCAATAATCTTTTTAAAATTGTGGATGGTATCACTACATTCGGCAAAGCCGAATATAACTTTTTTAATTGTTTTTTGGTAATTTTATGCCAGTGTTTTTTAAATTTCTAATTTTGTAATAAAAAAGGAAATAGAAAAATGGTCTTTCGTATTTATATGGTGACCCATGTTGGTCTCCAATTTTTTGTTAGAGCCCTACGTTGGGCGCCAATAACGGTGACATGACATAGTCCCACGGACAGAATCCCCATTTCCGTTATGGGGACATGACTAGTCTGACCATTCGTACTGATATGATCAGTACATGTACTGATTTTTAGTCACGTGTACTGATGAAAAATCCATGTACTGATTTGTACTGATTTTTGAAAATATGTACTGATTGTACTGATTTTTGACCATTTTAACACAAAAAAACTATTTTATTCAAAAATTTTGTCTAAAAACTACAATTTTTATAAAAAAGAGTTTGTGAGTCGTAACAAAAAATTTAAGATACAAAATCATTAATGGTTTTTATAAGGAAAATTTCTCGGGATGATGGATTTTTAAATCAAAATGAAACTAAGGTGCTTCGATTATGTAAATTCTTCAGAATTTAAAGGGGTTTTATTCCTGAAATATCGACCAAAAATTTGGCATGACTGTTTTTAAGAAGTACAGTGCCGGTCAAAAAAATAGCACCAATGACAAAATCTCTATTCATCCAATTAAAACAAAATATTATGTGTACATTCGTTTAAAGTAAATATGTAATACTCTTATACTAAGTACATACCCCTTAAATGTTTTTACTTTTTCCAAAAATTGTGGACGGTTCTTTTTTAATGATCGATATTTTAAAAAAACTCTGAATAAGTGCAGTCAATAAAATAGCACCGAATGACAAAATTTCATTAAAAAATTAATATTGCTTAAATTGTTAAAATAAAAGTGTTAAATACTAAAGGAATATAGTTTTTATTTATAAAAAAAAAAATAATTCATTACAAAATTTGATGTTTATTTTCATAAAAATTGGACGTGGAAAGCATTACACTCCTCAAAAGCGTACTTTTGTAAAAAATATAATTTCTGAACATAAACCATATTCTGAAACTGGAAAATTGGTTGGATGCGCTTATAAAATTATTGAAAATTCAACAAAATTCACTTTAGAGCTTGAAAAACTTTGTCACAAGCGACGTTTGTCACCATAAGTGGTTAGGTACTTGTAAAGACAATGGAAGAAGGCCCCATTTACGGCAGTTCTAGAGCTAAAAAAGGACAGCAAATTCCGAAAATGTTCGTCGAAGATTACAAAACAACAACATTAACACTTTTAGATTCGGAAAAGTGCGCCTACTCTCACTTAAGCATGCTGCAAGTCGTTTGAAGTTTGCTAACAGTAACTCAGAATGACCAGCTT
Organism: Pegoplata infirma; assembly: GCA_963921195.1. Classification (NCBI taxonomy): domain Eukaryota; kingdom Metazoa; phylum Arthropoda; class Insecta; order Diptera; family Anthomyiidae; genus Pegoplata; species Pegoplata infirma. The sequence continues at coordinate 22,926,012 of OY992537.1, forward strand.
AAAAGTGGATCAATGTTCTATGGTCAAATGAATCCATTGTTGCTTTATTTGGAGACATGGGATCATATACCTATGTCAGAATACCCTTTAACGCGGATTTCAATCCAAAATTCGAAATAAAAATAACTTAAAATGGTGCTTATGATGTGGGGGATATTTTCCTACTGTGGAGTGGGGTTCATATATTGGACCATGGCTCACATATTGGACTAGGACAATCGTGGATATACACTTAACGTTTATATCCTCCAGAAAGTAATGTTACCATAAGTTTCTGAGCAAATGCCACTAATTTTGGTCTTTTAGCACGTCAATTACCCAAAGCATGACGGAAAATTAGCAAAAAATTGGTTCTGGACAATAAAGTAAACGTGATGGAATGGCCTCGTCAGTCCCCAGATCTAAATCAAATCGATAGTTAATGGACAGATATAGAGAAGGGAGTTTCTTGTATACAACCAACATGTAATGAAGCCCTTTGGGAGGCTGTTCAGCAAATCTGGAACTCAATTTCCAATTAAAGATCCCAAAATCTCGTGAATTCGGTACAATAACGTTGTACAGAGGTAATTGTCAACAATGAGCACTCGACAAATTTTTTTTTAATATTTAAAGATATAACAACAATACTGAATTCATAATCCATTCGTTTTTCAAATTTAAGAATTTAATTTTAATACAAAAAGTACTGTGGTGCTATTTTTTTGACTGAGTCTTTTTGAAGTTTTTATAAAAACTCTGAAAATTTTTAATGAAATAAAAAACCAAATTAGTCTTTTCTTATGTAATATTGTTTCACACTTTTGTAAGTAACTTATGACACGTTTTCAGTGACATAAGTTTATATTGTTAAAAAAAAACCAACGAAGAAAATTTTGTTTTATTATGGTGCTATTTTTTTGACCGCAGCTGTATGTGCTTATTATCTGAAAGTTTTTCAAAAGAGATTTCAGAACTAAAGGTAAAAGCCCTTAAAGTCAGAAAGATTTTCTAAGAAAATAAATTTTTAGAATCTAATTTTTTTAAATTGTGTTTTTTATTGTTTTTTACATTCCAAAGATTTGTTAGGTAAGACTATCTTAATGAAGTTGTTTGGGGTAACTAGAACAATTTGTGTCAATTGTTTTTAAACATTGGTTTTATTTGACTCCAAACACCCACATTTGTTCATATAATCGATTTTTTTTAAATGTTGAAAACATTCATCAAAAAAATTTTTTTTTTCTATAAAAAAAACATAAAAACTTGGGCGTACTGATTTCAGTTAAAAAAAAAATGGTCACCCTAGACATGACCAAATTAATTTCGGCCATAATTCCAATAAAAATGGACATAATTCCCAGATTGATGGGAATAATGACCTGGTAACAAATGGCCATAATCCCCATTACAGAGATTATGTCCACTATACTAATTGGTCATAACCCTAAAAATTGTATCCCAGCAAAACTTAGATTACCAAATAAGGTATAAAATAAGGTATAGGTTCTCTTATTTTATACATTGCAACATTGATGATTTTAACAGGCGATGAGACTTAAAGTAATGCATCCACATTATCACAAAGAATACCAGTAAGGTATAAAATAAGTCATAAATTTATAACGAAGAATACGAGTAAGGTGTAAAATATATGATATTTTATAGGTTACGAGAAATGAAATAATATAGCATACCAGAAGATAATATATAAGGTGTTACGAGTAGTGAAAAAGTAATTTTGTATTAAATTTACTTACGTGATTGTAAGTGAGTGTAAGTAGATAAAATATGCTCGTGAGTGTGTGTCGTTAAAAATTTCCTGTCGTGAGCCCATCTCTAGTTTAAACTTATGCATTTTTTTATAAAATAATTATTTTTTATGTTATTGTAATGCATTATGCATCCAATTATAAATAATACATTATTTCAAACTTTCAAATAATACATAAAGTAACCAAATATAAGTCATCCATGATTTAATGTTTAGAAATAATAAATATGAAATACATTTTTTCCAATAATCATGCATTACGTAACAAATTATTAGTAGAGCATTATTTTTGACTTTAAAATAATACGTTGTGGAACAAATGTTTGGTAAGACATCCTAAAATAATGCTACAAATAAGGTATATACATTACCTGGTAATGTGTTATATAATCACTACCCATTACCAAAGTTTTGCTGGGATATTTTTTTTGTCTGAAAAGTTTTATGCTTAGCCGCCTTTGTCTTGGTTTACGACCTACATGCATTAAGCCGGCCCTCTCCCTCCTCAAAAAAACAGGGATTATGACCGAAATTGCTTTAGACATAGTCCCCATAATATAAATGGGGGTTATGACCAAAAAAATGTCGGTCGTAATCCCAACATTGGGATTATGACCGTATTGGGCCATAGTCCCCATAACTAATATGGGAGTTATGACTACCTTGTAATTTTATTCCGGTGTTCATTGATTTTAAAATTTTGTCAATAGGAAGAAAATAGAAAAATGTTCTTTAGATGATGCCCCATGTTGGGCGCCAATATTTTTTTGGTACCCGACTTTGGTTGCAAATAACTTATTTTTAAATCTCAATTGATCTATTTCGAATTGATCATATCGTCTGTCTGTGAAAAATACGATTGAGTCTAAACGAAACAAGAGCTTATGCATTTTCCAACTTTTCAAAATATTTTGTAATTTTTATCAGGGTTTTATTGAATTTAAAATTTTGTCTTAAAAAAGAAAATAGAAAAATGGTCTTCCTATTTAAGTTGGCCCTCTGTCTGTCTGTAAAAAGCACGATTGAGTCTTAAAGGAAACAAGAGCCTGTTTGATTTCTTTATTAATGCAATAAATCTATTAACTTCTCACAACTTCTCAAAATTTCAATCCGGTCTTTTTTGTTTTTTTTTTTATTTGTTCATAAAAACGATGTAGAAAAGTTAACTTTCTATTTTACTTGTAGCCCCATGGTGGGCGCCAAGATTATGTTAGAACCCCACGTTGGGCGCCAATTACACGATATGATTCTTTTAATATTAAACATAATTCTGATTTATTTTTCATTTACAAAAACAAAATTATAGATTTAAAGTTTAATCAATTAAATTCAAAGGTATTAAAAAATATTTTACAAAATGCATTTTCCCGGAAAAGTGACCGGTCCTTGAAAGATCACGTTATTTTTTTCGAGGGGAAATTTCGCCCACATTTAAATCCCGAATTAGTTATAATAATTTTCCATTTTTTTCTTTACCCTTTTTTACCAAATAGGTGAGTTTAGATTTAGCGATATTAATGCAAGTATGGATATATCGTAACAATTCTAAACCACGTGATGTCCATCGTGGAGATTAGCAGTTTGCCCCCGAAGAACAACAGCAACAACAACAAATACAACAACAAAATTCTAACACTAACAATATTATAAACAACAATAACAACAATACTTCAGATAGCATAAGTCAATCAATACCGAATACAATTAGTAGTGGCAGTGGGGATGATCATCTTTTAACTGCCCACGCCGACAATGATGATGAATACAATAAAAAATATCATGATAATCGTGCATTTCAATATCATCATAATAATAATTCATTACAACGTAAGGGTGGCAAAATCATTTCCAAACATAATGCTAATGATAAACATCATATTGATGATGATGGTCTAGATGTACTAGATGTGGTTATTGTCCATAAGGGCTATAGAAAAACTCTTAAAGAAGATGCATTAACAAATAATGTCTGCTCGTGTAAACATCAAATATTGGCGGCCACAAAACACCAACAACAACAATTGCACAATGAACCAAGAAAACGACATAATGCCACACAAACACCAACATCCTTGATAAATTGGGAACAACGGCCGACAACAATGCAACATCGTCGTACCACAAGCAGACACCATGAGCATCATCATAAACAGCAATGTAATTGTTGTTATAAACATTGTACGTGCTTAGATGGGTCAAAGAGGTCACCCAGTAATTATTGTGGATGTTCAGAGATACACAGGTAGAGTTTTTTTTTTTTAAATAGTTTAATCGAGGAATATATAAATATAAGGAGTCGCAAAAATCAATAAGCCATATTATTGACCAAAAACACAGATTAAAAACAAATTGAGTAAAAAAAGAATATTGAAAAAAAAATAGTAAATAGTACTTAAATTAGTAAAACGAATTTAAGTAAAGAAATTTCATTACATGACCTCCTTGTTTCATTCCATTTCGTTCCCTATTGTATTCTATTTCGTTTCCTGTTCCATTTCATTTCATTCTTTCGTATAGCATGCGGTTAACTAATAAAAAAAATTTCAAAGTCTTTTTCTCAATAGATATAAAGAGTATAATTTTACCCTTCTTTTAACAATTTTTACCCTTAAACATTTTAATTTCTAAATACATCTTCCTCTTACATGGGATGCAGAATTTTTAAATTCTGGGGTCTTTAGTTATAAAAAAGTTAAAATTTTTCATTGGGACCTCATTTTGGCCCCTTAAAATCGTAATTTTCAAAATAATATTTTTTCTTTGCTGGAGGATCCTAATTTCAAAATTTCAAGTTATAAGACCATTGTTTATGGTAATAGAAAAGTACCAAAGTACAATTATTTACTTTATTACATTATTTCTGAAGATCGCAAATGTGCCAAAGTACACTTTTTTAGAAAAAGTACCAAAGTACAAATTATTTACCCCATTAAAAATAAAATTTCCAAAAGTGTTTTCTCAGAAAGTACAACCATTTTACCCCGTTTTGTCCCCTTGGAATTGGAACTTCCAAAATGTACTTTTTGAGAATTTTTATTCCGCCGTAGGATCTACATGTCAAATTTCAAGTTTCTAGTTCCATAATTTCAGGAAATATAAAAAGGAACAAAAGAACACTTTTTTATACTTTTTGCCCAGCCTATACTGTTGGTTGGAAGGTAAAAAATACGCTTTTTATACCCTCCACTAAGTGATAGAGGGTATATATAATTTTGTCATTATGTTTGTAACTCATTAAAATATCGGTCTAGGACCCCATAAAGTGTATATATAATTGATCAGTGATCGATTTTAAGACATTCTAGCGATGTCCGTCTGTCTGTGGAAATGGCGATCACGGCCAAAATACCCAGTTGGCAACGTCCTCGAGCCATCCTCAGTGACGGAGCGGTGACATGTCAGAGTCACTGCTGACATACACAAGACATCTCTATGTACTGGGTTGAGGACAGTTTCATACAAATTTTCAAAATGTCCTCACTCAAAGTCAGCAGTGGTTAGGGCTGACTTTCTGGGGACATGTCCCCTAAGACTTCTTTGGGGAAATGTCTGACGTAGGTCATTCGAAAATACCAAAAATTTTCGTATTTCCTTTAGTTTTTACTTTTATCCATTTTCCTTTATAATTTATCTTTCTAATATTTAGAAAAAACTTTTCACCTTTTTTAGTCCCAACTGGATTTGAACCTGGAACCTCCAGTTTATTAGTCCTACACCTTACTACTTGTTCCAAACTTTATTTTGAAAATTATTTGTCTATTTATTACTTTTATTCTACTTCTTAGATTTTGAATTTATTTTAAATAAATTGATAATATTGCCATCTTTTTCTTGGAAATTGAAGAGTTGCCCAGATTTTAAATTTTAATTTAATATACTGCTATTCTGAAGACATTTCCCTTTAGATGTCTTAGAGGAATTGTCCACACTATTAAAGCAAACATTCAGTGCTGACAATGTTAGGACATGTCATCAAGGATTACCTATGATTTGTCAGAACCTGAATATATTTCCTCAAGGAATCACTGTGGAAATTTTCTCAGTGACACATTTTCCAACTGGGTATTACTCGAAGATGACTGAAACTTAACATATTTAATGGAAGTTCTACCGAGCAGTTTGGTATTGCATTTGAGCGATATGGGCTCAGCGGTTCAAAAGTAATGAAGGAAAATTTAAGGACACCTCGAAAATTTTAATACATTTAACATAACCTAAAAATACAAAATGCTTTAATTCGTCTGCTGATTGACAGCGATATGGGTTCAGCGGTTCAAAAGTTATGAACGAAAATTTAAGGGCACAGCAAAAATTTTAATACATTCAACATAACCTAAAAATACAAAATGCTTTAATTCGGCTGCTGATTGACATATGTGAACATAATTGAACACCAAATGATATTTAAACGAGTACGAACATATTTCTTGACAAAAAAAGAATAAAATCGCGGATTTTTTTTTCGCGAACATTTTTTTTTCAAAAATTTTTTTTTTTTCAAAAGAAATTTCCTTTTTAATAAAGTTTTTTGCAATAATCTATTTTAAAGTGTGGAGGGTATTAAAACATTCGGCAAGGCCGACTTTAACTTTTTTACTTGCTTACCCTGTTATAATCAAAATTTTCTAACAAGTACTTGGGTCAGAATGTTTTTTTTTCACTGGATGATCCTACATTTCAAATTTCAAGTTTCTTGAACCATTGTTTCACGATATAAAAAAAGTACGGAAGTACAATTTTTACTCCACTAACACCGCAATTCCTAAATGGTACCTTATTTAGAATGGTTTGATTTTTTTTTGCTAAAGGGCTCTATATATTTATTTTCAAGTTTCTAAGACCATTATTTCAGAATAAAAACAAAAAGTACCAAAGTACACTATTTTACCCCTTTTATGTCCGCTTAGAATTGGAATTTTCAAAAAGTACTTTTTTCAGAATGATTTTTCCGCCGGAGGATTATATTCCGAATTTCAAGTTTCGAGGACCATTATTATTTGCGTTTTATCGATAACAAAGATATTTTCAATAGGAAAAATTTCTATAGAAAATGGTTTAGTTATCGATGTATTATCGATAACATAAAATTTTCCATAGAAATGGTTTAGTTATCGATGTATTGATAACACAAAAGTTTCTATACAACATGGTAAAGATATTTTCAATCGGAAAAATATCTATAGAAAATGGTTAAGTTATCGATGTATTATCGATAACACAAAATTTTCTATAGAAATGGTTTGGTTATCGATGTATCGATAACACACAATTTTCTTTTGAAAAAGGTTTATTTATCAATGTATCGATAACACAACATTTTCTATAGAACATAGTTATCGATCACACAAAATTTTCTTCATAAGTGATTTAGTTATCGATGTATCGATAACACAAAATTTTCTATAGAAAATAGTTTAGTTATCGATGTATCGATAACACAAACTTTTCTATAGAAAATAGTTTAGTTATCGATGTATCGATAACACAAAATTTTCTATAGAAAATTGTTTAGTTATCTATGTATCGATAACTCAAAATTTTATATAGAAAATTTTTGAACTATCGATGTATCGATAACACAAAGTTTTCAATAGAAAATTGTTTAGTTATAGATAACACAATATTTTCTATAGAAAATTATTTAGTTATCGATGTATCGATAACACAAAATTTTCTATAGAAAATTGTTTAGTTATCGATGTATCGATAACACAAAATTTTCTATAGAAAATTGTTTAGTTATCGATAACACAAAATGTTCTATAGAAAATTGTTTAGTTAGCGATGTATCGATAACACAAAATTTTCTATAGAAAATTGTTTAGTTGTCGATGTATTGATAACACAAAATTTTCTATAGAAAATTGTTTAGTTATCGATGTATCGATAACACAAACTTTTCTATAGAAAATTGTTTAGTTATCGATGTATCGATAACACAAAATTTTCTATAGAAAATTGTTTAGTTATCGATGTGTTGACAGAAAATATTCTATAGAAAATTGTTTAGTTATCGATGTATCGATAACACAAAACTTTCTATAGAAAATTGTTAAGTTATCTATGTATCGATAACTCAAAATTTTCTATAGAAATTTTATTAATTATCTATGTATCGATATCACAAAGTTTTCTATAGAAAATTGTTTAGTTATCGATGTATCGATAACACAAAGTTTTCTATTAAAAATTATTACGTTAGCGATGTGTCGATAACACAAAATTTTCTATAGAAAATTGTTTAGTTGTCGATGTATTGATAACACAAAATTTTCTATATAAAATTGTTTAGTTATCTATGTATTGATAACAGAAAATATTCTATAGAAAATTGTTTAGGTATCGATGTATCGATAACACAAAATTTTCAATAGAAAATTGTTAAGTTATTGATGTATCGATAACACAAAATTTTCTATACAAAATTGTTTAGTTATCGATGAATCGATAACATAAAATTTTCTATACAAGATTGTTTAGTTAACGATAACACAAAATTTTCTATACAAAATTGTTTAGTTATCGATGTATCGATAGCACAAAATTTTCTTTGGAATATGTTTTTGTTATCGATGTATCGATAACGCAAAATTTTCTATAGAAAATGGTTAATTGAGAACACAAAATTTTCTGTAGAAAAAGTTATCGAAAACACAACAAATTTTCTGTAGACTATTGATTAGAAAACTTAAGTTATCGATATCACTCCAAATTTTTATTGATATCGATAACATAGCAAATTTTCTATAAAAATTGTTAAGTAATCGATCAAACATTTACTTGATAATTGCTTAGTTTTCAATTAATCGATAACACAAATTTGAACTTGGTCTGGTGTCGCAGTCAAAATCATTGTCTGTTAATTTTTGCGACTCCCGTAATCTTTATGCTCCCTACTTATCCATTGTGATTTCCAACAAATTTATAACAATAAATTTTCAATAATTGTTTTAAATTATTTATTTTCTAGGTGCCACCACTGCCAACATAATGTTACACCTAAATCTCTTCGGTGCTGCTCTTCACATCATCAACAACAACACTATCATCACCAGCATCAGGAACGTTCTCTGATGACTAGAGATGATAAAGCAATACAAGATTTTACCCACTGGCCAATATGTGCTAAGGACCAAAATATTAAACGTCAAAAACGTTGCTCTTCGGGACGCCATTATCGTCCACACATGTATCATTTACACAATAAACATGGCTCCTCGGTGGGTCATCTTCCAAATACCTGTACCAAGTCTTCCCTGGATTCAAGCGATGATCCCAATCAAAGATTATCATCTTCGGCCGTCATGCAAGAAATAGCTATAGAAATAGATGCAGCCACTATGACCGATAATACAACAACAGCCACCTCTAATTTTGCCTTTAAATTGGCAGCAGATAGTGCTATAGCTCCCATTATACGAGCTCCTCTACATATCGATACAAGTGAATTAAGTGGAGCATTAGATTTGAAAAGATTAAAGCGTAGGTCATCGTTTAATTCCAATACTACTATAGAAACGGATGAATTGTCTAATGAAGAAGTGGATAATGATTTAAGACGACCAGCAGCACAGTGCTGTGGTCAATGTTATTGTCATTGTTGTGACAATGGCGGAGGAACAGGAGGAGGTGGCGCTGTAAGGCCAGCACAAAATGAATGCGTTAAAATTAAACGTAAACGATTTATAGCAGCTGATGATTATTATTGTTCCAGCTGTTCTCGTTGCTCAAGTTGTTCCTGTACCCAGGTGCACTCCAGCAGTTGTAGCAGTTTTGAAGAATGGCCTTTAGAAGGTCGACATTCCGTACATTCAGCTCCACAGACACACACAGTATCAGCCGATTGTCATCGATGTAATGTTAAAAGACAATCATCGACTGTATCCAGTTCAGATGATATGGAACAAAATGGTGTTATGGTAGAGAGGGGAGTTGGTGACGACGAGGAACTACAACCACAACCCTTAATCCAAGAAACCACCGATAGTTCGGGTCGAACTAGTCGACGTAGTAGTGTTAGTATTAGTTTTTGTTCCTGCAACTCTAATACATGCTGTTATTGTACTGGTAGCTGTGAAGATACCACTGGACATATGTGTACTGCCAGAGACTCAACCATAGCCTCACTTACATTGGGTAAGTTGGCCGCATATGGTGAGGCAGATGAGGGACATTCGAGTACTTTAACACCCCTAACAAATCCATCTTCAGTGGTGTCCACACCAGGCGATGAAGGAGATGTTACCATACGTAGTCTAAGTAATGCTTTATCTGAGGATACTTCTTCGCAAAGTCATTCGGCAGAATATTTTTCACTTTCCTCAACCTATCAACAATCACAGGGAACACCACGTAAATTACCAATTAATACCAAGAATTTAACAAATACTCCTCCACATAAACAGGCGGGTACAAACACAGAAGGAGTAAAACAATTAGCGGTAGTTGATACTAGTAGTACTCCTCATACGACGACAATAAGTCAAGGAGATGATACAAATGGTCATAAGAGTCGTAAACCTTGCAAACATTATAGTAAACACCATCGTCATAAACGCAGTGATTCTCCTATAGATTCTTACTTATGACGAAGTGTTTCGCTGGTCACGTGGCCAGCCATTGATGTAAATTCTTTGCTACAACAAACCATACGCCAAACAGCCATACTGCAAGAACCTGTTATAATAACAAAAACAGAAGATTCCAGAGATTATCCATTAACGGGAAAATTAAAAAGAAAGTCACCACAATATCTTACAGCCACAACGTCCATGTCGCCGCCGTCGCACCATCATCACCATCATCGAGATTTATCTATAGGTAGTAATGATTCTTCTTCGGCGACTTTAACATCTATAGTTACCATTGCTAAATTTCCACCACAAACTTCATCATCAACATCGTTGGGTGGTGGTTCAAGAACTTTATCATTGTGTTCTTCCAAAACACAGCCAACCTCATCGGTACAATCGTTATCGTCTGTTACCGCCATATGCGGTAGTAATGGTTCGGCGGTGGTAACTACAACAGCATCAGCACCAAATACGGGCCGGGTCAAACGTACTTCAAAGTTTTCACCATTAGCGGCGGAAGCCTTTAATTGTGATCCTTTATTAAATGCGGCTCAAGAAAGAAGATCTACAGAAATTATTTTATAGCAACTTTGCCATAAAATTCTTTTACACACACAAATTTACTTCCTTTCTTAAGAGTTCTATAGTTAAAAAAACCATCGTATAAGAGTTGAGTATGGTTAGAGGCGTTATAAATGTCCTTAAATGTTTGTTTTAGTAAGTATAATTTGCGTATAATTAATAACCAAGTCAAAGGCTGTGCATTATAAAAAAAAAATTCTAATTCAGAAAAAAAACTTTTTAAATAATATTAAAGAAAAAAACGTATAAGACTTTGTTAAAATTGTAAAAGACCTTTAAGGATGGTATAAGACTTGTAAAATATAAGATATAAGATTTATATATAAGAGTTATATATATCGTTAAGTCTCTTATACTACTTTAAAAATCCTGTATAAGACTAAAAAATTGTATAAGTATGAAAAAATCGTATAAGACTTTTTGTTCCATACGTTTATTTGTTTTTAAATTTGAAAATAACACACCAAACGCGGAGTCACATTAACTTAATTTTGGGTCGTAGAATCCAGAGGCATTCACCGTTTTGGCAGATCAGGTCAATGTCAAGAGTTATTTGCGAAATTTAAGAGATTTTTTATTGTTGTTTAAGAAAACTGAAAAATTTAAGAAAAATAAATTAATAAATTAAAAAAAAAATAATTAAAAAAAAGAAAACTTAACAAAATATTTATAGATTTTGACTTGACCTGTCAAAAACTGCCACTGGATTCTATGACCCAAAATTAAGTTTACGTATCTCAGTGTTTTGGTGTGTCATTTCAAGTTAATGTTGAATATTTTTAAAAAATTTCTCTTTTGGGTAGAAACTCAAAAATTTGGAATGAAGGATACTCCGGCGGAAAAACAGTACAAGAAGTTCCTCTTGGAAATTCCAATTCTGCTGATGCTTAACGTCAGCACACAAATACTCTGAGGTTCATTAATTTTAATTATTATCGACCTTTTCCTTATTGTATTGTTACGATATTTAGAAATTTCTAAAACGGGCTTATGAAGGTCACGTAAGGTTCGTTGTGATACCACGGGACGGTAAATGGAGTTCTCCTTCTAGTCCCTGTTGTTAAACTAATTTGAGCTTCTTATGAAACTCCTAAAATATTGAATTTTGACATTCAACAAATCAGAAAGATCGTGCAGCTCCCTAAATCCCAGTGAAGCAAGTCTGTAACCAGGGAGTGCCGGGCAATGGCAGATAAAGTGAAACTCCGGAAAAAGTTATTTCACGGCACATTTAAGTGCTCAGCGTGCTTTCCTATAAAGCAGTCTCCGGTAATTACTGCAACCACCGTCGAAATCTCTCCTCTTGTAAGCGATATCAGCTCACTTGTGTGCTTCGGATTAAGAGAAGGCCAAATCTGTTGTCACCACACGTTCACCCATGTGCCCATCTCTGATTAGTCTCCGTCGCGGAACAAAGCCTTATATTTTACTTGCAAGTTTCTAGAGGCATACCAATACATTCCAATTCCATTGGAACCTGTTAGTTTCCAGTCTTGCAAGCTCACTGGCTTTGCGATTCCCTGGAATGTCTCTGTTTACTGGGACCCACATAAGTCGTAAGTAAAACTGCTTGGTCATCTCATTTAAAGACGTGAGGCAGTTAAGGGCAGATGTTGTTTTCAGAAACATTGTCTCCAGGGACTTGGCCGCGGCTTGACTCAGAAACCCACTTGTTTGTATAGCTTCAATCCATCTGTGTAAAAATTTATAGAGGCCTAACCTAATAATGGTGGTAGAATCTTGAAATTTGACCCTTCAGAAAAAGAAACAAGAAAATGTGAAAAGGAACCTTTCTTAATGGAGCAAAAAATTTCCAAAAATTAAACTTTGTTACTTTTTCTATCTCCAGAAATAATGGTTTCAGAAACTTGAAATTTGGAGTGTACACAGAAAAAAAAACTGCCAATGAACGAAATTCATAGTATTTATGAACACAAATAAAAATTTATGAACTTTTTCATAGTATTTATGAAAAAAAGGTTAAATATTTCTTAAATTCCACATATTATATAAAAGTTTAAAAGTATTATGAAAAATTTAATAAATTTTTATGAATTTGTTCATAATTACTATGAATTTTGTTCATTGGCAATTGTTTTTTGTGTGGGATCAACCGGCAAAAAAAATATTCCGACAGAAGAACTGTAGAAAGTTTCCATTATAATAGGGTTAAAAAATTGTTCTTTATTACTTTTTTGATCTCCTTAATTTCACAGCCCCACAAAAAAAATGTTCTGACCCAGAAACCAGAACAATATATCTGAATGTATTTTGACCCCTGAACTTGAACTGCCATCCAAAAAAAATTCTATCGTTGGGTTTTCCTGTAATCTTACAAGGAAGTTCCCCAAATTGACCATTCCAGGTGTCTGTAAAACTTATACACAAGATAGAGAAAAAAAATCTTCATCGAATCTTTATGTATTTTGACCTCTTGAACACAATTCCGCTCAGACAGGTCGATCTTAAATTTTTTTCTCTATCTTGTGTATAAATTAAAAAAATCAAGTAGTTGTAGTTCTTTTTGTGAACTTTCCTTGTAAGATTACAAGCAAAACCAACGATAGAATTCGCCTCTGATGGCGGAATCAAGTTCAGGAAGTAAAAATACATACAGCTTCGATTTCGATTTTTTTATAAATTTCAAGGAAATCTGGAATGGTCCCTTTGGAGACTTTTCTTGTAAAATTCAAGAAAACCTAACGATAGATTTTATTGATGGCTGATTCGGATTTAGGGGTCAAAATACAGTAAGATATGTTGGTCTGGTTTCTATATCAGAACCTTTTTATTGTGGAGCTGTGTTATTGGTCATAAAATCTTGATTTTTGTAATGTAGTATCCTCCATTGGAACAAAGCATTCCAAAAAAGGACTTTTTTGATATTAGGAGGGTTAAAAGGGGTAAAACTTGTACTTTGGTGCTTCTTCGATTTCCTCAAATAAAGGTCTTTTATATTTTGAATCTAGGAACTTCCAGCAAAAAAAAAACAATATTAAAAAAAGGTTTTTAAAAATTTTGATTCTAAGAGATCAAAAAGGAAAGTCTGCATTTTTCCCATGAAACAACTTGAGTCTAATGAGTCTTATACCTAATTCACACCTGAGGTGAAATCTCGTTTGAACAAGATTTCGATCATATGGTTCTGTATCATTTTCTACACAACCGTATAATCGAAATCTCTTTCGAACGAGATTTCAGCTCAGGTGCGAATTGGTTATTATACTATTCTCTTTAACTCTTATAATATATTTGAAAGTCTTATACTATTCTGTAAAGGTCTTATTTTACAAAAAGTCTTATATTATTCTGCCATATTTCCTATTTCTTCTATTTTCTTTCTAAGAAAAAATTGTCTTTACTATATTGTTGTGTTAGTAAATTTAAGGAAAATGATTCGAAAAAAACGAAAAATAAACAAAAAATATTGTTGTGAGATTTGATATTAATTCGAAAATTGTAAATTGTTATCATGTTGTTTCTCGGGGGTTTTTTGAAAACAAAAACCTAAATTCAAATTACAAAATTAAAAAAAAATTAAATTTTTATAGGTTTTTCAATTCTTTTTTTTTTTTTTGTAAAAACCTTTATGTGTAATAAATTTGTACATTTATTTGTAAAAAAAAAATATACAAATCTTTATTTTAAGAATTTAAAAATTGAAAAAAAAAAAATTAAACATGTTAAAAGTAAAACATAAATTTGTTAAAATTTATAAGATATCTGACACACTGTTTTTTAAGGGAAATAATAAAGTGGTAAATAAGAAATTCGATTTTAAATTTCTGAGGAGAATATCCAAAATTACGGTAAATTTTCTCAACGATTACGTTAGTTTTTGGTAAAGTTTTTTTTTTTTTTTTATTATCTACTATTAATAGAAAGTAAAATTATAATTTCTAAACCCGAAAGACAAGTTTGTCGATAAGGGCCCCATGTTGGGCGCCAAAAAAGCAATGAATGTATCTATTAGTTTTAAATGTATTTTGATTTTATTTCTTGTCAAATTTTTAACACACAATCAATAACTTTCAATATATTGGGTTAAAAATAAAAAAAATCTCTTCCTTCACTTCATTACAAACTTTTTTGTAAAATATTGTAGTTTTTAAAAAATTTTTTTGAGAAAGATTGCTTTTTTTTATTAATTTAAATTAATAAAACTGGTTTTTATTCAACCTTTTATTTATAAATAATAAATGCTTTATCTGAGCTCGAGGCCATGAAATAAATTTTATTTATTGTTTGCCAATATTTCGAAACTTTTTGAGTTTCATCATTTGGGCTTATAAAAAATATAATTTGTATTAAACACTGATTTTAAAACATTGCTGTTGTTTCTTCATCATCGTCGAGTGCATAAATAGACTATGATGAACAAACAAAAGCAATATTTTAAAATCAGTGTTTTATATAAATTATATTTTTTATTAGCCCAGATAATGAAACTCAAAGAGTTTCGAAATATCGGCAAACAATAAATAAAATTTATTTCATGGCCTCGAGCTCAAACAACGCAAAAATTATTTATTAATTTAAATATTAAAACAGAAGTTTTTAAACCACTTTTTATTGAAATTAATTAATTGTTGTAAAAACAAAAAAAAACATAATTACTTTAAAAACTCACTTCATCATATTGGCTCCCAAAGTGGGGCTCTAAGCGAAAAGCTTGTGTTGTTTAAAATTGGCGCCCAACGTGGGGCACCTACGAAAGACTTGAGTTTTTCAGCTTAAAGAAATAATAATATTGTTCTATCTCCAATATAGAAATTCCTCAGAGTCCTTTTTTTGTTCCTTACCAAATTCACAATAAAAGCGTTAAAAAAACTTACCGTAACTTAAAAAAAGTACCACTTTTTTCACACCCAAAAAAACTTGTGTTTCCTTTAAAATTGTATTTTTTTTTTCACTGCTGAAAAAAAAAATTTACCCATACACTCGCAGCCAAAATAGCTTAAAAATAGTTCAAATATCCAGATCCTTTTTGTTGAAAAATTTTGTATTTAATCATGTTAAAAACTATTTGCTATTTTTAATTTAATAATATTTAGTTTAAATCTTTATTAAAATAATATAAAAAAAAAGAAAACATATCCATACTAGAACAATTAATTGATATTTTTCACGATCTCTGATAAAGAAATATTTATATATAAAATCAAAATTAATTTAAAATCAGAGACTTATTATGAATTTATTAGTTTTTATTGTTTTAATTTTTAAAACACACACACACATGTTCATATCATTTTTATTTAAGTTTAGTTAAATTTTTTAATTTAAATTATATATTTTTTTTTAAATACATTTAAGTATAAACAAAAATAAAAAATATATAACAAAGAAATTTATAAATTAAGTTTATAAAGTTAAAAAAATAATAACAAATATAAACCAAACAATGATAATCTCGTAAAAAAATTTTAAAATTTTGTTTTTATTTTCGTTTTTGTTATGTTGATTTTACACATTATTTTTTTTAAGTGTAACTAGGAAAAATTGTTTATGTACTTTTCTCAAAGCGGAAATTCTAGGAGGCCATCGATAGACGACATTAGAAAGCAAGTAAGAAAATTATAGTCGGTCAACCCTACACCAGTATTTTCTGAAAAATGGGTCCCTAATAGGGTTGCCAGACGGGCTTGATTTGGCTTGATTGTCAAGCTTTTTTAGTACGTGTCAAGAATCAAGCCAAAATGTCATTTGTCAAGCTAAAATGAAATTTTAGACCATTTCCCACTAAATTGTCAAGAAAAATCAATAATGATTTTTTTTTTAAATCTTTTAATGTAAATAAATACAAATTTAAGGCCGCTGTTCCAAAAAAAGTAATTCACATAAAAAATGTGAAAATGAAAATTTCCGAATTTTTTTGGTGTTCTAGATTTCACATCCGAATTTCTTTTTCGTTTTGTTTCACATAAATAAAATTTGGTGAAAGTAAAACGAATGCACTTTTTTCCTTATAATTTTTTAAATTTTATTTATTCGATTTCAACTTCGAATGAAAACGTGATCAAAAAAATACTAATCTTGATTTCATGTGATTCGGAAATTTTCATGTGAATTGAAAAGTTGTGAAAGACAGAACAGAGGCCTAAGATTATTTTTAAAAATAATTATAATTTTAACACTTGGTCTACCAAAATCTCCTTTCTTAATAAATAATAAGCGAGAAGAGTGATGTATGGAACTGGTTTTCCAGTTGCAGTTGCGCGAAAAATTTGGGCAGTGCCACTTCCTTTTTAGCAACTGACTGATTCCTTTTTAGCATTCTGTAAAAAATACATTTCTGAAACAGCAATAAATCTAAAATTAGCCGATTCCAATTTTTTTGAAATTTAAAAAACGCATTCAAAAATTTGCTAAATTCAATAAACTTTTCTTGCTAATTTTTCGTAGAACAGCGATTAATTTTATTCTCAAGCCCGTTTTTTTATTATCTAATTGTAAGTCCCACAAAATTTGTTTTGTAACTATTTTAATTGCGTTTTGGATTATTATACAAATTCTTTAAACACGGTCACCACATTTTCCCACTAAATTTTAAATTACCGATTTTTGATAACACGAATTTTTTATTGCACTGATCAGAAATGCTTTAAAAAAATATAAGTTTTTTCCGAAATTTTTTTCCTTTTCGTTAAAAATGGTTCAGGGAAAAAATCAAAATTTTTCCAATTCCCCAGACTTTTTTTGTTAAGCCTTCGAAGCCTGGTAGTAATTTTTTTTTGCATTTGGGGTGTAAAAAGAAATGAAAAATTATTATTACTTTCAGTCTCAAATTCACTAAAATTCTCAAATACTTTTTTTTTACTAAATTTCAAATGTCAAGCAAACTCAAGCTTTTATTTCTAGATGTCAAGAAAAATCAAGCTTTTTTTCTAAATGTCAAGCTTTTTACCATTTTCAATCTGGCAAGCCTAGTCCCTAATCCAAACATGAACCGACTATATCCATATTTGGTATGGTCTTTTATTAGTGTAGAAAATAAACGTAAACCAAATTTGATTCAAATTGGCAGGTATTTTCGGTCAATAGACCGATTTAACGGAATATCGGTTGAAATTTTTATCGGGTACTAAGAACAAGAATAGTCTGATTATAATCAGATTAAATTAAGGCACGAAAGTACTCGCTAAACATCTGCAAACACAATTTTAGTCAAATATCTCCCATTTCGAATTGAAAAAGTTATATGAATATCATGAGATGGTTTGTATGGGGACTATCAGTAAAAATTGTTCGATCCCGTTGAAATTCTAAGTGATGATTGATGAACATAAAATAAATTTACCTGTAAAATTTCGAAAGGATACCTATTTTTTATGAATTTGAAGAGGACGTTGGGGGCAAGGTCTAAACATAGACAGATTTTTTCCAATTTCAATAGGCTTCGTTCTTGGGCCAAAAGAAGCTTTATTTTTTCCGCCAAATATATTGATAAGTGCGACCTTTTTCGTGTATATAAATTTAAGATGGAGAGACGGACATCTCCAAATCAACTCAAAAAGTGTTTCTTAGTCAATCGGTATATTTTAATGTGAGTCTAGGAACAATATTTCGAGTAGTTACAAATATCAGCACAGAATCATTATACCCTGTACCACAGAGTGGTGTAAAAAGACGATAGGTTATAAAACTTTACTACTTGTTAAATAGAAATTTAAGTCAAAATGTTCGCCATTCTAAGACTCTTCACATTTTTCTTACAGAAATAGAGTCAAGTTCTTACACATTTTTCCTATAGAAAAAACATTAAAATAACTTGTGTCGCAAAAAATACCGCTCTTCTATTACCCTTGAGCAATACTTATTGATGAAGAAATTTTCACCATATGAAATCCAAAAGGACGAACCTAAAAAAAACTGAAAATCTTGGATTTTGATTTTTTACTTATATTAAATAAATGAAACATTTTTATGTATTTAACGTCTACAAACATTTGTCAACCGCTGCCTAAGAAGGATATTACGTATCTTTTGGCCTCGGACAATATCGAATGCCGAGTTGTTACTAAAAGCAAAGCAAATGGAAGTAGCAACTGAAATACGTAAACGGAAATGGCAGTGGATTGGACACACTCTCCGTCGAAATGATGATAATGTATCCAAGCAAGCTCTTAGATGGAACCCATTTCATCAAGATGGCAGAGAAAGCGGTAGGCCGCGTATAAGTAACATAGAGACGTTCAACAGAATCCGAAATGAATCAACTGGGTGTATCTTGGAACGAATTAAGGTCTATTTCTTAAAACCGAGTCAGATGGAGATCTGCAATTATTGGCGCCCTATGCTCCAGTGGGAGTTAGAGGAACATATATATGTATATATATAATCACCCTACAAAAAAATCATCTTTGAGTTACGCCTAATTTGTTTTTTATTTTTCCTGAATTTTTTAAAAATTTTTTCGAATTTTTTAGATTTTTATAATTTTAGTGATGATAAAATTGTATTCATTAAGTGCAAAAATCATAAGTCAATTTGTCAACATTTATTGCGAGGGGGAAGGTTGGTCCCCTTCTCCCCCATAAAAACCCCGTCTCTGAATAACACCTCGCTTGCTTTTCTTTTTTCTGAACTTTTTAGACGGCAATTTTTGGATTTTTTCAAAAACACTCCCTAAAATTTTCCCGTTGTTTCGTTTTTTCTTTTGTTTTCTCATACATAATTTGTTTTTTAATTTTTCTGGTTTTTCTAGAAATTTTTATGAACTTTTTTTAAATTCCAATTCTTTTTGATGTTTTAAATTTTTCTGAATTATCCAGTACTTATTTTTAATATATTTTTAAATTTTATTGATTTTTTTTTAGTTTTGCAGAACATGTTTAAAGCAATACATTTTCAAGCTCGAGGTCTTAAAAGGGAAGTCTCCCTGGTGTCACCCTCCGATCTTCATGAAATTTGGATATGTTGTTAAGAACGAAAATTAATTCGACACGTACTTTTTTTAGCGGCCCAAACTCATTTTTAGGGGGGGGAGTCGATTTGTATGGGGGGAAATTGACCTTTTTCAGTTTTTTACGATTTACGCCTATTTAAACAAAATTAATATAGGCATGTGTGGTATCAGATTAAAGGTATTAAAAATACCTATCTCGTGGTGCTAACAATGGGCCAAAGAAGTTAATATTTTTTGACTTATTAACAAAAATGTCGTAAAATTTTGGTATTTTACTCAATATGACGAAAAGTTGTGCATGTTTGGACACGATCTTAGCACACGTAGATAGGTTTTCCAAAGACCTTTCATTTGGTATGTTACATGACTAGGTTTCTTTGCATAATATACATATATAGGAGATAAACGAAAAAAACTGAAAAATGGCCTTGTCTTTCCCCCTCCTTTTTACCCCCTAAATATGAATTTGGGCCGCTAAAAAAAAATACGAGTCCCTTTATTTTTTCTGATTTACAAAATAAAACCAATTCCATAAAGATCCGCGGGTGACACTGGGGAGACTTCCCTTGTTAGTTGATTAATAGCCCAGGAAAATAAGAGGTCACCGGGGAAAATCGGATAGGTTCTCTGAAAACTTGCACAGACCTTTGTTTTGACAATCTAAATAAGAAAAAAAAAGTCCCAAGAAATCACCCGTGTCCTTGCTGAGATATTGAGGTCAAAGGTCACAAAAACCGGGTTTTTTAAAGTTTTTTGCTAATATCTCGCTTGTTATGCGTCCAACGCTTTAGGAGTCTATTATAAAATTTGTAGAATATAAAATTGTCTACAATATGTTTCTTAATACTTTTTTCGTATCTCTCACCGTTTTTGAGATATTAAGGCCAAAACTCACAATAACCAGATTTTTTACAGCTTTTTGCTAATATCTCGCTTGATATGAGGTTTACGCTTTAAAAGTTTATTAAAGAACTTATCGAATATAAAATTATGTACAAATTTCTCTTTATAATTTTTTTCGTATCCCTCACCGTTTTTGAGATATGGGCGAATTTATCTTAAATTTATGAATATAATAGGGACACGAAATAATGACACCAAACATGAAAACTGAAAAGGGCATATCTTTAAAACGAAATCGTGTATTACTAAAAAATAAAAAGTGCTACGTAGGTAATTAATCTACCTTTTTTTTTGTTTTTCTGTAAAGACAGTTGAGCTCAGGCTCTAATTATAATTATGTATTATAATTTTTTAATCATGTTATATATGGTTTGAATTGAGAAAGGTGTGAAAGAAAAATTTATTTTTCTAAAAATTTAAGACATCCTGGTTCGTTTTTTACTAGTTTCATATAATCCAGTTATTATAATCATCAGAAAAACTTTTAATGTCAAATTTATTCAGTTAATAGTCAATTTTATTCTATATGTGAAAATTATTAACAGATCGCAGCCGCCAGGGATTGAACCCATGATCTGTAATGTTTTTGCTATTAACTGCCTCTTAGGTACGATCACTCTAGATTTGAGTTGTGTAATTAATGAATACACTCAGGAAAAAAATCTTGTCAAAAAATCTGTAAACAACTTTCAGCTTCAAACTTTAAGCAGATTTTTCTGCTGAAATGGATCTTTTTACTAAGTTTTCAGTCATTTAGTAAAGAAAATAATAGAAATCAGCAGATTATTTTTCTAATTTCACAGAAATATTTAGCAACTTTTTTTAAAAAAAGTTTTTTTTTAACCAATCATTAGATTGTTTAGCCGAAATCAACAGATTTTTTCTGCTAAAATGAGCTGATTTTTCTGCTAAAATCAGTAAATTTTCAGCTGAAATCAGCAGATTTGTCTGCTGTCTTGATAGATTTTCTCATTTAGCTCAAAATGGGCAGATTTTTCTGCAGCTTTGACATAGCTGTATCTAAAAAATATTTTAACATAACTTAATTTTACAATTCGACCTTCGCAGCATTTTCATTGATTACACAATCTGCTTTAGAACAGACTCAAATAAAAGCTAGATTAATTATCTACGTAGCACTTTTTATTTTTTAGTAATACACGATTTCGTTTTAAAGATATGCCCTTTTCAGTTTCCCCCTATTATATTCATAAATTAAAGATAAATTCGCCCATATCTCAAAAACGGTGAGGGATACGAAAAAAATTTTAAAGAGAAATTTGTACAAAATTTTATATTCTATAAGTTCTTTAACAGACTTTTAAAGCGTATCACTCATATCAAGCGAGCTATTAGCAAAAAACTGTAAAAAATCTGGTTTTTGTGAATTTTGGCCTTAATATCTCAGAAACGGTGAGAGATACGAAAAACGTATTAAGAAACATATTGTAGATAATTTTATGTTCTACAAGTTTTGTAATAGACTCTTAAAGCGTATGACGCATATCAAGCGAGATATTAGCAAAAAACTGTAAAAAACCCGGTTTTTGTGACCTTTGACCTCAATATCTCAGCAAGGACACGGGTGATTTCTTGGGACTTTTTTTTTCTTATTTAGATTGTCAAAACAAAGGTCTGTGCAAGTTTTCAGAGAACCTATCCGATTTTCCGCAGATTGCCCTTTTTTTCTCCTTATTTTCCTGGGCTATAAATGTTTTTTTTATTAGACTCGTCTGCTACTTTGTAGTAAATCGTTTCTATTTTTATACCCTCCACTTAGTGATAGAGGGTATATATAAGTTTGTCATTCCGTTTGTAACTCATCGAAATATCGATCTGGGACCCCATAAAGTATATATGGGGCATTCCATGCCAAATCACTCACTTTTAGGCCCGACCCCCTTCGATTAATTTTATTTTTGGATATGTTTTAGTACGTATTAAATGCAACTTCCAGCCAAATTTTCAGCCTTTTATACCAAGGTGGTGTTGAGTAATCAATTTTTCAAAATGGCGATTTTTTCCAAAAAATGAAAAAATTTTAATTTTCAATCAATTTTGACCAGTTAAAAATATAGATATATTAAAAAAAGATGGACAACATTTTGTTGGTAGTTAAATGTAGTTTTAGAAAAAAAAATATGAAAAATTATTCGAAGTAACTATCACTTGTTTTTTATCGTATAAAAATTAAAATCGACTTTTTGAAAAAGTCCGAAACCTTCGATTTTTTTTTAAAAATGTCAAAAAATTCTACTCTAAATTACGCAACTTTTAAGTCATAATTCGAGATGTGATCGTAATTCGTTCTATTTTTATTCAAATTTTGAGAATTGCACTTTTTTTTTTTTTACTCCGGTTTATTTTATATGGTGCTCCAAAAAAAATAATTTGGTAAATATTGACCGTAACTTCCCCTAGATATATTAACTTGGGTGTAAAAA
Source organism: Pegoplata infirma (assembly GCA_963921195.1). Classification (NCBI taxonomy): domain Eukaryota; kingdom Metazoa; phylum Arthropoda; class Insecta; order Diptera; family Anthomyiidae; genus Pegoplata; species Pegoplata infirma. The sequence goes on from OY992537.1 coordinate 22,949,175, forward strand.
TACGTCTCAGAAAATTTTAGGATGATCGGACATGGGTAAGGCGTGCCGCATCGGCTTTGAAGTTTGAAAATCGGATTACAAGGGAAAATATGCATTTTTTTCTGTTTTCTTAATTTTTTTGGTATCTTAAGTTAAGTTTTAATTCAAGTGGTTACAGAATTGAAATGTAGAGTAAAATGTCTCTCTATTAAGGTCATAAAAACCGAAATCGGTTTAAAATCAGCCAAGTTATTACAACTTCCCCAGGCATCTAACGTGTGGCAGACAACTTGATTAATCAATACAATCCGATTTTTGAAATTCATTGAAATTTTCTACTGTAATAACATTTTTTTATTCTTCAAGTTCAAATGTTATTAGATGACAAGTATTTTTCATATTGTGTTTTGCTAACATTTTTTAAATTAGTGCTAAAAATGCCTGCATTTTCCACACCCTTTTGAAATCTCTATTTTAAAAAAAAAAAAAATTTTTTTGTTTTAAAATTTGGAAAAGTCAAAAAAATATTACACTGAAACATGAATAATGAAAAAATGTTATTACAGTAGAAAATTTCAATAAATTTAAAAAAAGGGCCTCGTATTTTTTAATCAAGTTGTGTGGCACACGCTAGATGCCTGGGGAAGTTGTAATAACTTGGCTGATTTTCAACCGATTTTAGTTTTTAGTACCTTATTAGAAAGGCATTTTACTCCACATCATAATTCTGTAATCACTTGAATTAAAACTTAACTTAAAATACCAAAGAAATTGCGAAAACAGAAAAAAAATCATATTTTTCCTTGTAATCCGTTTTTTAAACTTCAAGGACCATGCTAAGCGCCTTACACATGTCCGATCGTCCCAAATTTTTGTGAGACGTATATTTACCTCCAAATGAATATATTTAGGGTAAGTTAGGGTCAGTATCTACCATTTTTTTTTTTTGGAGCTCCATATAAAATAAATCAGAGCCAAAACATAAAAGGTGCAATTTTAAAAATTAAAAAAAAAATAGAAAGAATTGTGATCACATCTCGAGTTATGGCTTAAAAGTTGCATAATTTAAAGTAGAATTCTTTTAGTTTTTTACAAAAAAATCGAAGGTTTCGGACTTTTTCAAAAAGTCGATTTTAATTTTTAAACGTCAAAAAATAAGTGATAATTACTTCGAATAATTTTTTCACATTTTTTTTCTAAAACTACATTTAAATACCAACAAAACGTTGTCCAACTTTTTTTAAAATATCTATATTTTTTACTGGTCAAAATTGATTGAAAATTTAAATTTTTTAATTTTTTGGAAAAAATCGCCATTTTGAAAAATTGATTACTCAACACCATCTTGGTATAAAAGGCTGAAAATTTGGCTGCAAGTTGCATTTAATACGTACTAAAACATATCCAAAAATAAAATTAATCGAAGGGGGTCGGGCCTAAAAGCGAGTGATTTGGCATGGAATGCCCCATATATTCATGATGCCCGATCGATTTTAATACATTCTAGCGATGTCCGTCTGTCCGTCTGTCCGTCTGTCCGTCTGTCTGTCTGTCTGTGGAAAATGCTGTCGCGGACAAAATATTGCACAGAGATGACTGAAACTTAACATATTTATTGGAAGTTCTCCCGAGAGGTTTGGTATTGCATTTGAGCGATATCGGTTCAGCGGTTCAAAAGTTATGAACGAAAATGTAAGCACACCTCAAAAATTTCAGTACATTCAACATAACCTAAAAATACAAAATGCTTCAATTCGTCTTCTGGTTGGAATATGTAAACATAATTGAACACCAAATGGTATTTAAACAAGTACGAACATATTTTTTGACAAAAAAGTAAAAAAATCGCGGATTTTTTTTACCAAAATTTTTTTTCGCGGAAATTTTTTTTCAAAAAAATTTTTTTTTTTCAAAAGTAATTTCCTTTTTAATAAAGTTTTTTGCAATAATCTTTTTGAAATTATGGAGGGTATCACTACATTCGGCAAGGCCGAATTTAACTTTTTTACTTGTTGCTAAATAATCTTGACAATGGAATCTGACAAATTCCGAAACACGTGTCGATTAAGTCTTGCAAAAATGACCAACATAAATAAATTTAAAACAAAAAAATAATTTGCTTGAAAATTATGCTATGAGAATATCATGGTTTTAGTAAAGAAAATAATGACCTCGAGCCAGAATAAACATCCTCAAAATATAGTTTTTTTTTTTATTTAAATTTTAAAATTTGAAGATTTTTAAATAAAAAAAAAAAAAACAACTATGACCTCGAGCTTAAAACTGTATTCCTTTAAACATTTATTAAAAGATGGTCAAATAAAAGCAACAATTATTGTTTTGTAATACGAGTATATTAATTCCCGGGGTTACTGTTGCCAAATATTGTTAGGAAAAAATCAACAGTCAGTGAAGTATTGCTGAAAAAAGTGAAAAAACGATATAAAAAATAATTATTTTAGCATAAAATGTTAACAGAATTTGTTCAACGGATTATTAGCCACATTTTTGCCAAATATACTTAAGCGATATCACAAACTCTGATTAAGCTGTTGGGCAAAAACTGATGACACCATATTTTGAGGGACCCACTGCTTTTCTGAATCTTTGGAGGCCTATAAAAAGGAATTGGTCACCAAACTGGCCAATCTGAGTATAGGGTTTTACTACCTTTTGGTAGTACAATCGAACCTATATAGTCAAGTTCTTGTGTTTTTCAAAAAGTCTTTATCTGTTGCATAGTGTTAAATTTTTATTTTTTTTATTATTTTACAAACTTTTTGTTTTGAGTGTATACACACAAATTATTGTTTGTTATTTAAGGACTTATAATTTGAATACAATTTAAAAAATACTTCCTTAAAATAAAACTGAGATTCCGTTTTAAACACACACAAATATTGAGTTAAAAATTTAACAATTCAATTATAAAAAATTTAAAGAACAATAAAAAATATAACAAAAAAGAATAAACTCGAAAGTATTAATTACAAAAGGACCAATAGTTTTTGGCCTAAAATTATAAAATTAAAAAAAAAAAATTATATATAAAACCTTACAAATGAATATAAGAATTTAAGTTAGAAATTAAATAAAAATCCTTTGATGAAACTTTTAATTGAATATAATCAATGACTTTTGTAATTAATTCAACAAAAAATTAAACAGCTTTCATACACACAAACAATTTTAGAGGAAAAAATTTAAATTTTAAATTTTAAAAAGTTTTATTCTATTTTTAATTATTTTTTTAATTGATACAATTAAATTTTTTAATTGATTGTGCAAATTAATTAAGAACAAATGCACCATTTTCTTATAAAACTTTGACAAATTTTTGCAAATAATACAATCACTTTCGTGTTAGGTGCAAAATCAATTAAAATAGTAATTGATATTTTCATTTTAGTGAATAAAACTCTTTTTATTTTTTAATAAAAATAAGTTTCAATCACTATTAAATGTATGATTGCTGATTAATTATTTTAATTGATTTAATAAAAAAGTAATTAAATATAATTTTTGTTAGTCAATTAATATTTTTCATTAAAGGAATTTTTGATAATTTTTTTTTTCTGTGTTACTAACAAAAAACTTTAAGAAAAACTTACAAAGTTTAAAAGCTTACAAAAACAAAAAAACTTACAAATGGTTTAAAAACTTACAAAAAAGTTTTATAACGTTAAAAAAACATTTAAACAAACTTACAAAAACAGTTAAAAAAAACTTACAAAAAAACTTTTAAAACTTTATGAACCCTAAGGGTTAATATTAAAAATTTTGTTGATTAGTATGTAGCTTTTGAGTATAACTTACATTTTACAGATAAATTAGTTAATATATAATTTTCAAAATTATTTCCGATAATCACAAATTTATGACAATTTTTTTAAGTTTAATTTCAATATTGTGTTATAAAAGCCTTACTCAAAAAATTTTGTGGGTAGAATCTAATAAAAAACAAGTAAGAAAGTTATATTCGGTCAAGACCGACCATATGATACCCTACACCAGTGTTTTCCGGAAAATGGGTCTCAAGTCCAAACATGGACCGATTGGTTCTATCTTTTGTTAGATCTTTATTCAGTGCAGAAAACACACGCAGATCAAATTTTAGTGGAATTGGTTTATTTTTTGCCAATATACCGATTTACCGATATCAGTAGAAATTTTGATATGGGGGACTAAGTCCAAAAATGGTCCAATTAAATTCCATACAGAAAACAATAATTCCAATTTCATTTGGTTAATAAAGTACACACCTAAGTAACACCTAAAAATAAAATTTTTATCAAATATTTCCATTTTTAGGATTTTTGAGGGAATTATGTGAATATCGGGAGGGTGGTTTGTATGGCCACTACCAGAAGGACTGACCCGATTCCTTTGAAATTTGGAATGATGATTCGTGCATACAAAATTTGATTACCTGTAAAAAGCGATATCTTTTAAAATCCAGTTATTAGAGTCATTTAAGCCTAATCCAAAGGGGGCGTTTGTATGGGGGCTAGGTTTGAACATGGACCGATTTTTTTTCAATTTCAATAGGCTTCGTCCATGAGCCAAAAGATGCTTAAGTTTCAAATTTCAAGTCAATTGGTTGAAAATTGCGACTTGTATCGTGCTGAAACCGATAGATGGACAGACGGACGGACAGACAGACGGACGGACATCGCTAAAATGACTCAAAAAGTGATTCTGAGTCGATCGGTATACTTGAAGGTAGGTCTAGGACCAATATTTCGGGTAGTTACAAACATCAGCACAAACTCATTATACCCTGTACCACAGAGTGGTGTAGGGTATAACAAGTAAAAAAGTTAAATTCGGCATTGCCGAATGTATTGATACCCTCCAAAATGGAAAAAGAAATATTGCAAATAACTTCATTTCAAAACACATTACTTTTGAGGTAAAAAAAATTGAAAAAAAAATTTGTAAAAAAAAATATGTTCGTATTTGCTTAATTCTGTTCAATTCTGTGCACATATGTCAATCAGCAGCCGAATCAAAGCATGTTGTATTTTAAGGTTATGTTGAATGTACCAAAATTTTCGAGGTGTCCATACATTTTCGTTCATAACTTTTGAACCACTGAACCGAAATTGCTAAAATGCACTACAAAACTTCTCGGGGCAACAACAAGTAAATATGTTAAGTTTCGGTCATATCCCTCTAATATTTTGGCCATGATTACCATTTCCACAGACAGACCGACAGACATCGCTAGAATGTCTTAAAATCGATCACTGATCAATAATATATGTGAGAAAAACCATGGGAAATTAAACTGACGGAACACTGATTTTGTTAGTTTTTGGTTATTTGATAAAGCTTCGTAAATGATTAAAAACTATTTTTTTTGGATCAATACTTTGGAAAATATGGACGTTTAAAAAAGCTCTTTTTTTGACAATACGTGTTGACTTTTAGACAGTGTTTTAACATTTTTGTGCTCGAAAACCGTAATTTCAACGAAAAAACTTATAAAAACACTATATTGTATATAAAATTATGAAGATTTAAAATTTAGCAAATATTTTTTTTTTTTTGAAAATTTCAACAAAAAATGTTTGAATGTCCTTTTTTCCTGGGAAGGACACCATGGATTTCCAAAATCAAAGTTTTGTACTAAAGTTTAGAATGTCCTTTTAACGCTGTTTAAATTTCAGAGAGATGTTTTTTCGTATTGTTGAGCAATTTATTTTTAAAATTTTTGTTAAATTTTTTTGAATTTATTTTTTTGGTTCTAAATTTAAAATCTTCATAATTTTATCAACAATATTGTCACAGAAAGTTTTTTCGTACAACATACGGTTTCCGAGTTAAAAAGCACAAAAAACTGTCTAAAGCCAACTATTTGATTTTTTGTCAAAATTTAAAAAAAAAACAAATATTTGGCTCTCTAAAGGTTCCTACAGACGACGCAATATTATGTACAATATTCAATTATATTGAAGGTGTGTGGGTAATATTGACGATTGTACAATGGTCAATCTTACCCACACACCATCAATATAATTGAATATTGTACATAATATTGCGTCGTATGTAGGTACCTTAACAAACTTTGGAAATTTATTGCTCAACAAGACGAAAAACACCTTTCTGAAATTTTAACAGCATTAAAAGGGCATTCTAAACTTTAAAACAAAATTTTGCTTTTGGAAATCCATTGTGTCCTTCCCAGGAAAAAGGACATTCAAGGCCGCTGTTCCAAAAAAAGTAGTTCACATAGAAAATGTGAAAATGAAAATTTCCGATTTTTTTTGGTGTTCTAGATTTCACATCCGAATTTCTTTTTCGTTTTGCTTCACATAAATAAAATTTGGTGAAAGTAAAACGAAGGTACTTTTTTTCTTATAATTTTTTAAGTTTGAATTATTCGATTTCCACTTCGAATGAAAACGTGATCAACAAAACACTAAACTTGATTTCATGTGATTCGGAAATTTTTATGTGAATTGAAAAGTTGTAAAAGACAGAACAGAGGCCCAACTATTGTTTTCAAAAAATTTTGTTGAAATTTTTGATTTTTTTTTTTTTTAAATTTAAAATCTTTATAATTTTAACTACAATACACTCAGAAAATTATGTAAGTTACTACATGTTAGTTATTTGCATATTTTACAGTAGTTAGTTGTTTTCAACTACAAAGTCAGTTGTTTTTGTATGAAAAATATCAAACAACTATTTCTGTTAGTTATTTTAAGTCCTTTTTTTGAACAACTTACAAAAAAGTACTGTAATGTAGTAACAGTTATTTAAAGTAGTTAATTTTATTTTTTATTATCTCTGAAAAATTTTCAAAGTTTTTTTCAAAAAAAAATAAATATTCGTTTTTTTTTTATTTTTCTTTCACAACTTAAAAAAAAATTGGTCTTCAATTTTTTTCTGAAACATTTTTTGAAAAAAAAAATATTTGATTATTTTATTTTTACTACATTTTAGTTGTTTTGACTACAAATGTAAGTAGTTTTTACTACATAAGTCAGTTGTTTTTTGTCACTTAAAATAACTAACATTGTTAGTTGATTTAACTGAAAAAGTAGTTGACCCCAAAACAACTTACAAAGTAGTTATTTCAACTGACATTTTCAGTTGATTTTACTAACATAATTTTTTGAGTGTACATTATTAAATAAAAAATTAATAATTTACGTTTCATTTTAAATTTCGTATAAAAAGTTTGAAGTAATCACAAGATAAACAAGTTAGAAAAATACACTTTCACATTTTTTTTATTTATAGATTTTACTCAGTTTTCTCACATAAAATTTTACAATATTCTTAAATTTTGATACATAAGTAAAACCACGAAATAATGGAGCATCCCATCACAAATTGGACACTTTGAAATATTCTTTTTTTAGATTTTCCCAATTTTTTAAGTTTTAAGTACCCTCTGAAAAGTTTTTTCTGGTAAATTTGATGATCCGTTCAAAAGATATAGAATTTTCAGAAATACGGATCTTGTTCGATAAAATTTTTTTTTACTTTTTCAAAATGGTCCAAATTCAAATTTTTGTTTTTTTTTTTAATTTTTTGTTTTTTTTATGTACTTTAATAGTGTTCTATAATGAGATTTTTAAGTTTTAAAATTAAAATCTCAGTTTTGAAAATTTGTATACTCTTTGATTTTTGTGAAATTTTCAAACAAAATCTAAGCAAACAGTCATAAAATATTTATGACAGTTTTCTACGAATAGGCTATATAACGCAATAGGCTATATAACACAATTTTAAAATAACCATTAACAAAAATTTTGTCATAAAAATATTATTAAAAGGAAATATAAATAAAATAATCAAGCTCGAGATCTGTTGTTGTAAATAATTTTTATTTTACTTTTCCAATATTTCGAAATTTATCGAATTTCATCATCAGGGACAGTATTAAGAAATACACAAACAAAAATAAACTTTAAGCTACTTCTAATCACATTGTAGCTTAAAGTTTATTTTTGTTTGTGTATTTCTTAACACTGTCCCTGATGATGATTCGATGAATTTCGATTAGGGCTGTCAATCCCGAAATCCCGAATCCCGAAATCCCGGGATTTTTGTCATAAAATGAATCCCGATCCCCGGGATTCTTAAGCTCAAATCCCGGGATTTTTGAAATATTAAAAATGTATGAGAATTTATTTTTAAAAATACAACTTTGTTCAATTATTGTTACATTTACATAAACAAATTAAAACTAAAACTTTTTTTAATTTGATCGTAGCTAATTTGGCTGAGCCGAGAATTCTACACAGGCTTGCTGAATAATAGTCCAACTCACTAACCATTAAGCCACGGAGCCCTTTGACCAAAGTTTGCAGGTTTTGGCGAAAATTTTCCAAAAATCCGAAACTTTGATCGAAGGACGACACGGGTAAATTTAATCCGACTGGCCTCTAATTTGTACCACATAAGTGTAGGCGTAGAAGAATAAAAATTTTCCCGGACGTTCAAAATTGGAAGAAAAACTTTTTTATGCAAAAAAATGCAAGTCTAATGTATTATATTATTACTTTTCTGCTTTAAATGATTTTATTATTTAAAATCTTCTTTAAATAAGTTTTAAAATTATAAAGTGCAACAACGAAAATCGAAATGGGATAAAACCAAAAGCAAATAAAAGTTGTCATTTTCCAAAACAACCCCCTACATTTTCTTTAGTTTATTGCTAAATATTTAATAATAATAATTACTTGAAAACTGCATAAGTGGCGTACACTTAATTTTTTAAATGCCTTTAAACAATAATTAGAAATCATTTTAATATATTCGTTGTAGCGAAATCAACCCAAGGGTTTTCGTGGGAATCAAAAATCCCGGGATCCCGGGATTTCGATTTTCAAATCCCGAATCCCGGGATTTTAAAAAACCGATCCCGTTTGACAGCCCTAATTTCGATATACTGGAGAAGTAAAATAAAAATTATTTACAACAACAACAAACCTCGAGCTCAATTATTTTATTTATATTACAAATAAAAGGTCGAATAAATACAACATTAAATTTAAAAGGAAATAAAATTGAAAATTATGTAAAAAAAAAATATAAAAAAATCCATATTAAGATCTACAGTAAAACTTGTTTAAAACATTTTACTAACATATTCGTGTAAACACTCTATCAATCTCTCTCTTTTTCTGTATCTCACTTAAAATAATTAAAATCTATAAATCCTATATAGTTCGTACATACACAAAGAAAAATTATACATTAATCTAAACTTTTTTGCATGTTATCAAATTTCAATTAATCTCTTCTAATTGTTCATCATTTACATAAATACATATAGAACTTAGGTACTAACTACAATAACAACAACAACAAAATTAAACAATCGTATTATACAAATATAAATTACAAAAGTCGAACATACCCAAGTATTTTGTATGTAATGATAACCAAGCAATATGTTAAATTAACTAACATTTAAAAAAAAAAACTTGTATTACAAAAAAACAGTTTAAACAAAAATAACTTCTTTTTGCAATTTATATTATGAAAATTAGCATGTTTTTTTAATTTTCATTAAAACTATTTATCTATACCGTAAATATTATAATAAAACCCCTATTTAGAAAAAAAATTATATATAAAACGACAATTTAGTGGAATAAAAATAAAAAAAAGTTGGGGAATTTACATAAATCCCAAATAAAAACAAGTAAACAAAATAATGGTATTTATCAATAAAGTCAATTTATTTCCAAGCAATTAAAATGATTTATTTTTTTAATGTTTTATTTGAATAGATTACACCAACAGCCAATATTATACTTTAACCGGATGATATACGTCTTAATGTCGAGATAAAATGGAGTAAAACTACATTTACATTTTATCATTTCGTGATCCTGTTTCCTTTTAGAAGGACTTCAAAAATATTTGTAGTTGTCCTAGGATGCCACTAGTGATGGAAAATGAAAAAGAAGGACCTCCCCAAATTTTTTCATTTTTATTTTGCCATATTTCGAAAAAGAATGTGAATAATTTCCTTCCAAATCTTTATCAAAACATTTTGTTGATAATTTTAAATGATATTGTGGGATATACTTTTGAAAGGACGTTATTTACCTCCTTTTTTCCTGATGTGCAAAAATAATAAAATGGGAAAGTTAGGGGGGATCCTCTTCTTTTATTTGCCATCACTTGCGGCAAATTAGCACAATTACAAATATTAAAAAAAAAAAAAAAAAAAAATACAAAATGCAATCCTTTAAAACTTTGAAGTCATTTTAAAAAGAAATAGGATCACAAAATGAAAAACTGCAAATGCATTTTTCCTTCATTTACACTCTAGTTTTAAGCGCATATTATCCAGTTCGTGATCAACAAATTTTTTGTCTTATTGTCGGACGGTGTAACTAATGGTGGTAAGGTTGTTATAAAGTTCTGTAGCAAGAATTCTTTGTTTTTTTTCTTTATTTTCTTGAATTTCTTTGTTTTAATCTATATATATAATTTCCCTATTTGTGTGTTCCTCTTTTTTTGTCTATCCAGAGCTTTTTGAAGCCCACTGATGAGCTACAAAGCTGAAAATTGGCATGCTTATAGTAAAACACCTGGGGCAGATCCTAACGTAGCCGGATTTTCGATTTTTTGCCTGTGGGCGGAGAAATAAGCGGGAAAATGGGCGTGGCAAAATGCAATTTTTTGACGTTTTTGCTTAATTTAAAGCCCCCAAATGACTTAGGAATCTGAAAATTTCCTAGAATATAGTCCTAACGATGCCGCATATCCCCAAGTAGTCGGATTTAAAATTTTCGCAATGTGGGCGGAGAATTGAGGGGAAAAGTGGAGTGGCAAAATTTTGATTTTTTTAACATTTTTACTTCTTTTGAAGCCCCCAAATGACTTATGAAGCTGAAAATTTTCTAACGTATAGTCCTATCGATGAAGCATATCCTGAAGTAGTCAAATTTTAAATTTTTGGACTGTGGGCAGAGAATTGAAAGGAAAATGGGGAGTGACAAAATTGAGATTTTTAACATTTTAAATTCTTTTAAAGCCCCCAAAGGAAGCGGAAAATGCACAGAATTGGCATATATAGAAGGTTTCATGTGGAAGATCAACACGAGCCTGGATTTTTGATATCCAGTGTATGGGTGGAGAATAAGAAAGGCAAAGGGCGTGGTAAATTTATTTCCATCTATTTTCTGAATATATATTTTATTTTTTTGTGTTTCTCTTATTTTTTGTGTATCCAGCGCCTTTTGAATCTCATTGATGGACTTAAAAGCTTAAAATTGGCATGTATATAATAAAACACCAGGGACAGATTCTAACGAAGTCGGATTTTTTTGCCTGTGGGCGGCGAATTACGAGAAAAAGGGGACTTGGCAAAATTATTTTTTTTAACATTTCAGAGTATTTTTAAGCTCCGCCCCAATGAATACGGAAATCCCTAACATGTAGTCCTTACTATGAAGTATAATCTAAAGTAGTCCGATTTAACATTTTTGGAATGTAGATGGAGAGTTGAGAGGAAAAAGGGGCAAGGCAATATTGTGTTTTATTTTTTTTATTTGACTAACTTTAAAGCCCTAATGACCTACGCAGCCGAAAATTGCAAGCATATTGTCCTGACACTGGAGCATATCCTTAAGTAGTCAGACTTAAAATTTTTGGACTGTGGACGGAGAATTGGGAGGGAAAAGGGGCGTGGATACGAGTGTAGTACTAACGATGGAGCTTATCATAAAGTAGTCAGATTTAAAAGTTTTGGAATACACAGAAAAAACAGTTTAATTGTGCCAGCCGAATTAAGAGGCAACTGCATGGTTTAATTGCAACAACTGAAATTTTCGGTTGCGATTACCGAAATTTATTTGGACCAACAGAAGTTAAATTTTCAAAACAAATTTTGTTTATGGCAACTGAAAATTTCGGTTTTTGTTATTAAACTATGCAGTTGGCTCTAAATTCGGCTGGCACAACTAAACTGTTCTCTCTGTGTAGGGACGGAAAATTAAGAGAATAAATGGGCGTGGAAAAATTATGTTTTTACATCTTATCTAATTTTGAAGACACCTTATGACCTTGAAAGATAAAAATTAGAATACTTATGGTACGGACTATGGCAAAGATCAACTCTGACCTGGATATCCAGTGAAAGGTCGGAAATACAAAAAATTCGTTGTGAATTTTGTTCAGTTTGTATATAATCTGTAACTTAGCCGGATTTTCGGCCTTTAAGTCAGGGGGAGTGGCGGAAGACGGCGAAATTTAGTTTTTAAATATTTAAACTATTTCTGAAACCTCTAATGACTAAGGAAGCTGAAAATTCTAAAGCATAAAGGCTTGACAATGGACCATATCCTTATGATGTCAGATTTAATATTTAAACTGTGTACGGAGAATTATAAGGAAAAATTTAAGTGGAAAAATGTTTGTGTTTTTTTAACATTTTAACTAATTTTAAAACCCTTCATGATAAAAAGAAAGATAAAAATTGCCATGTATATAGGAGTGACCATGGGACAGATCCACACGATGGATTTTTGATATCCGGTTTATGGACGGAGAGACGAAATGGGCGTGCTAAATATAGTTCTAAAATGTTATCAATAAAACCTTTTATACTCATTAAATTTTTTTCCAGTTTGGGAAATATATTGAATCAATATTATTGATGTAACTCAATCAAGCAATATTAAATTTTTGAAGCACAAACATAATTTTTTATAAAGTTTGGTAAAATATTACAACTATTGAGAAAAGTGATTTGGTGTTCCGCCTGGCAGGGACAGGCTATTCGACTAGTATTTAAAATATTTAATTATTTACTACGTTTTTTAAAAGTATAATTCCCGTGACCGGAGAGATAGGACAATACAAAACTTTCCCAAAAATTTTCTTAAAACTTTCAAAGTCCCCGAAAAAATTTTAATCTGGGTTTTGAAGTTAAGAATTTAATTAAAAAAGATGTTAGAAAAAAATGGAAATTTTCGAAGTCCTGCACATCCTTTTTTTTGGGTATTTTTTTTTGCGTTTTGAAGTAAAAAATTTCATTAAAAATACTTCTAGCGTAATTTTTTATTTTTTTTTTAATTTTGTGAGTTAGAAAACTTTTTTTTATTCCAGACACAACATTTTTTGGTCAATTTTTTTTGAAATAAAAAATCATTAAAAATACTTTTAGCTAAATTTTTTTGTCAGATTTTAAAAAAGTTGTCTAGGTCTCGAAAAAAAAAACTTTGACATGTTCTGATAAATTCTCTAATGAACCGCCACGGGTTGTGTTTCTAAGTGACATGTCACAAGTGATATATCACGGCTTGAGACATTTCCTCATGTAACCATGTGACATTAGACCGGCTTTTTTGTATCTTTTTCTTCCGATTTTGAACTTCCGGGAAATTTTTTATTCTCTTAGTACATATCGGCCATAACATGAGAACTCACCCAAAATTTGACAGACGGTCTTTAGATTTTCTAGAGAATTACCCTATGGGCCCACATAAAGATTTCACTTTTCAGTTCTCCAAAATTTAAAAAATTTGCTATTTTATTCGATTTCTTAATTTTTGAAAAACCAAAAAATCTGTCAAAAGAGTTTCACTTTAAAAATTCATATTTTTAGTAATGAATATGGCATTTTTTAGATTTTTTTTCGAAATTTTGTTTTTCCTGTACTATGAATCGATACTCCATACCTAAAATATACTGAACAAAAATTTAGCATCCTTGAGGTGAGGCAGAGGACTTAAATTTTAGACCCTTCAACCACGTTTTAAATTCTGGTCAGTGATTGGGATAGTGTTTGATGCACTGATTCCAAATCAGGTGCCCAAATTTGTCTATCACTTCAGGATTTGGAGTAATTCCCGGTTAAAGTGCCGAAAAGGAAATTTTTGACCCTTTTTAAATGCTTATAAAATAAGATCCTGACATGCGAATGACTTGGTATCAAACACATTCCTGCAAATTTCTCTTAAAGATAAGATAAAATGCTCTAAAAATTAAATTTTCTAAAATGGTAAAAAAAAATCATAAGCAAGAAACCTTCCATTTTTTAAATATTTAGTTTATTTACACAGTGTTTTTAAACCAATTTCCATACAAATTCATACTTAAATATTAGATTTAAAGCACTTGTCTCTAATGAAAAATTTTATCTGGTCTAAAAGAGAAAATTACACACTTTCGAATGAGCTTGATACCGAGTCATTTGCATGTCAGGGTCTTCTTTTATAGGCATTCAAAAATGGCCAAAATAGCCCATTTTTGACACTTTAACCGCGATTTTCTCAAAATTGTGACGTTATAAAAAAATTTGAGTTACTATTTTGGAATCGGGGCACCAAAACCTATCAACTTTTTTTTGGTTTCATCCAAAACGACAAACCTCAGATTTGTAGAGCGATGTAAAAATTAAAAAAATATAAGCACATTTTGCGGTTGAAGGGCCACCTCAAGACCTTGTCCAAGGATTTTCAGTATGTTTAAGGCTATGAAGCATCGATTCATAGTACAAGAGAAACAAAATTCGAAAGTAGCAAAATTCGATGCACCTAACTTTGACGCGCTGAACACTGGTTAAAAACAAGTAAAAAAGGTAAATTCGACCTTGCCGAATGTATTGATACCCTCCACAATGTAAAAAAAGTTTATAAAAAAAAAAATTGACGAACATTCGTCATAGATTTTGATCCAAAACTTTTGTCCGTTTCGCTCTACCTGCTTAGTTTTTGAGATACTAAAATTAGGGGCATTATAGGGTCTTGAGAATCTTATAAACTGGATAACTCAAAAACTTTTACTCGTAGGGCTTTCGAGTATTATGAGGAAGTGTTCTACGAGTCAAGAGCTACCGAGATATGTGCATATATGAAATATTGGGAAAGTCAAATTTTATATCCGAAATTAGGGTCATGACATCACGACAGATATGTAGAGCTAAGCTATACGATATTTTACTTTATAATACTTTATTTTGAAAATTTCATCTGTTTCGCTCTATCTCGCTTAGTTTTCGACATATTGCCATTTTGAATTTTAAAGTAAATTCTAAGACGCTATTAACTAATAATAAACTTTAACTAAACTTGAACTGCATTGTGTGTTCACATATTTTTAAGTAATATATCTTAAAAATAAAGATATGTTTCTTAGATTTGGGAAAAATTTCTTTGGCAGTACAATTTTTTTTCCTTATATTAAAGAAACTCCATTTAAAGGTAACTATGAACTACTTATAAGTAAATGAACTAAACTTTTTTCCTCAAAGTTAAGAAAATTTCTCACTTTTTAGTTAAATTTAACGAAATTTTTGGAAAATTCATGAACTAATTTCAAAGAAATTTTTTCCTAAATTTTAGTTATGATTTTTTTTTTTCAGTGTAATTAAGACTTTTTTTTTTTAAATTTGATGAACATTTTAAATTTTTTTTTATCAAAAAGTGTTTTTTCTTCTAATTTTAATATGTAATTATAAAGATAAAATTTCTTAGGGATTTAAAGGATTAAAAAATCATAAGTTGGGAATGGCAAAAAAACTGGCAGCTCTGTATTAAGTAAAAGACAACAAAGCGTATGATTAACAAATAAATTTAACTGTACAACAAGTATACGTATGTATAGGTAATTATTTTACATTAAAATTGAAAATCATTGATGAAGTTGAGTGCAATGCTATATTTTGGGATTATTTGCTAGAAAACAGAAATAAAAAATTTATTTTGAAAAATTTTAAAACGAAAGGAAATTTATGGAATTTAAAAAAAAACTAAATTGTAGAAAATAATTGAATTTACATTACAGAGAAATAAGTGTGAATGCTTTATATGTGCTATGAATTTCTATAAAATCTGGTTACTCTGTTTTTATTTTTTTAGCTTAGACAACAACCGGATAACAAAAAACAGTATTTTCTAAAAGTTTACTCTTTTTTATCATCAACTAACAAAAGCTTTTTCTTCGGTTTCTTTTTCTCATTCATTCTTTTCCACATTTCCTTGTTTTCAAAATGTAAACAAAGAAATAAATGCATGCATACATATATTGACATAAGTCAAAAATGGTTTGACACATTAAACAAGAGTGCCCAGTGTAAAGTGATTCAATAGAGTGTTTCATTTACATTTTACACTTGTGGGTTATTTTGTGTGTTAAATTTTCTCGGGATATAAAATATTAAAATTTTGTGTTTACATGAGTGTAAAGTAAAACGAGTGGAAAATTATAACAACAACATACAACCAAACAACTGCAAAAAAAAAAAAAAAAAAAATTAAAGCACGGCCGCCAGTATACAGAATAGATACATCAACAAAAAAATTGTGAAAAAATGCAGAAAATAATGAAAATTTTAAAATAATTGAAATAAAATAATACTTGAAAAGTATTTATTTACATAGATATAAAGTGAATAGTGAAAAATATTTAAATTGTAATTAAAAAAAATTACAAAGTGTAATTTACAGCTGATTAGTTTAAAAAAAAAAAGATAATAAGGAATAAAAAGGTGAATTACAATTGTGACGTCGTACTACAAGCGAAAAAAAGATACAAAGAAAAGTTTTGCAGTAAAAGTTACAACAAAAAAATTTTGTTATAGGGTTAACTAATATTTTGTCATAAATTAAATTCTAAATTTTGTTATTCTTAAAAACTAAATTTAGCCTCAAAATATTTACCTTAAATAAATTTAAAGCAAAAACTCTGTAAAATTATCTGTTAAATGACTAAATTTTCAATTTTATAGATTTTAAGCAAACTTTTCTGTTAAAATTCAGATTTTTTGTAATAAAATATGTTTGTTGATTTTTCCCAAACAATATTTGGCGGAATTGTAGCCACGGTAAAGCTGAACAACTCTTTTTTTATAGGGATTTTCCCTATAAATACCGTGCATTGTATTGGTAATTACTAATTAGGAAAATAGGTTATGGGAAGGAGGAAAGAGGGAGTAATGTTTGTGGATATTTGCCTCCATTACTTTCCCTCCCCCTCTCCCCTAATTTTTTTCTTAAAAAAAAATAATCTCCTCTCCCTAAGGGGGTTGCCATACAAAGATTACATTTTTATGAAACTGCTCTTACCACTCTAACTACACTAAACAAAAAGACATAACTAACATTAAGGAAAAAATGTCTTTGAAAATTTATCATGAATTTTCCTAAAATTTAGTAAAATTTAACTAAAAAATGAGAAATTTTCTTAACTATGAGGAAAAAAGTTTAGTTCATTTACTTATAAGTAGTTCATAGTTTTCTTTAAATAGAATTTTTAAATATTAGGAAAAAAATTCTTACTGCCAAAGAAATTTTCCACAAATCTAAGAAACGTATCTTTATTTTTACTATATATTTCTTAAAAAACAATTTAGTTCAAGTTTAGTTAAAATTTACAAAAAAAAAAAAAAAACATCATCGTATTTCTCTTCTTTGAATTGAGGAAGTGTACTTCTTAGAATTTAGTAAATAACTTTTTAGAATTTAGTTAAAAATTCAAAATGGCGATATCTCGAAAAGTAAGCGAGATAGAGCGAAACGGACGAAATTTTCAAAAGCAAGACTACAAAGAAGTCTAGCTCTGCATATCTGTCGGGGTCTCAAGACCCTAAATTTAGATCTAAAATTTGAAATTCTTGAGATTTTATATGTGCACATATCTCGGTAAATACTGCCAACACGAGAAAAAGTCCAACACTCAAAAAATTATGTCATTAACTGTTAGTAGTT
This sequence comes from Pegoplata infirma, assembly GCA_963921195.1. Taxonomy (NCBI): domain Eukaryota; kingdom Metazoa; phylum Arthropoda; class Insecta; order Diptera; family Anthomyiidae; genus Pegoplata; species Pegoplata infirma. The sequence goes on from OY992537.1 coordinate 22,966,841, forward strand.
TATTTAAAAAGTTTTCCGTTTAGTCGTTTTTAAAAGAAAAAACATTTGTTTGATGTTCAGTTTTTATTAATGACTACATCAGTCCTTTGTTTCAAAAATAACACACTAAAAAATAAAGAGTTTCACTAACATTTAATTTATAAAGTCATTTATTTTTGTTCTGTAAGTAAAAACTACTGATTATTCTTTAAATTTTTAATGATTTGTGTAAGTAATTTTTTTTTTAATTGTTGGTATTTTTTAATGATATATCATTAGTTTTTACCTACACAAGTCAGTTATTTGTTTGTAGAAAAAAAATTCAAAAAATTATTTATAGAAATATAAAAACATATTTGTATCAAGTGGCTTTGGCACGATGGGTAGAGTGTCTGGCCAGAATGTAGTTGATTGCGGGATCGATTCCCCAAAATTTTATTAAAAAATTTTAAAAAAATATTTCAATAGAAAATTGTATAAAAAAACCTACGAAATCATTAATTTTTAATGTTTTGGTAGGTTATTTTTTTGGAATTTGTTGGTAAAAATAACAGAACTATCATTAATTTTTAATGTTTTCGTAGGTTATTTTTTTCGAATTTGTTGGTAAAAAAGAATGAAAAAACCGTAATTTTTTAATGTTTTGTGTTATTTATTTTAGAAAATTTTGCCAACAGTAAAAATAAATGTTGATGTTTTTAAAACAAATGAATAATTGCTGGGATGGTTTTCAATTGTTTATTCACTGGTTTTAAGTGTGTTTTTCTTTTGTTTTTGCCTACAAAATATTTTGAGTGAACGGCATTTTCGTAGCTCTTGACTCGTTGAACACCTCCGCAAAATACCCGAAAGCCCTCCGATTAATAGTTTTTGAGATATCCAGTTTTTAAGATTCTCAAGACCCTATCGGAACCCTTATTACCGTATCTCAAAAACTAAGCAAGTTAGAGCGAAACGGACACAAATTTTGGGTCAAAATCTATGGGGACCCTTAAAGGACCGGGGTCTTGAGTTAACAAGGGGATGGACCCATGGGGTCCGAACCCATGGGTCCAGGGTCTAAACCCAATCCAGTTTTAAAATGTGAATGAACTTAAGTGTAATATAATTTTTCCCATTTTCTAGTTAAAATTGGCTTAAAATTAATTAACTTTTTTTCCTTATTTTTGGGAAAATTATGAACTAAAACCAAGAAAAAAATCTTTGGAGCCAAATCATTCCCTCTTTTTCTTAAAATTAAGTTAATTTTCCCAGATTTTAGTTCACTTTTTTTTGAGTGTATCTTCACTCACTAAGGGGGTGATACCAACGCTCTAACGGTCCTATGGGTGCCCCTATGACCGGCCCATAACATTTTTTTTATCCCTAACGTTTTTTCAGAACATATCTACCCTCTATCTTTAACCCTTAGAGGGGTCCCTATACAATTTAATAAAAATAATTATAAAAAATAAAAAATGCATGAAAAAAAACTTTAAGGGCTAAAGATAGAAGGAAGATATGTTTGGAAACATTGGCGGCTACAGATTTTGAGATGGGGGAATTTTTTTTACTTCGAATAAAAAAAAAATCATCAATTTACCGTTGTCAAACAAACAAAAACGGGGATACGTTTTTTTTTTTCCAAAAAAAAGTGATAAGAGAGCTGTAAAATCACCGAGCAACTGCAACCATTTTTCAATTAAAAAATCAAAATATTTCTTACCGAAAAATGTCGCAGAGTCTGAGACTTTTTTCCAATAGACAAATTTTCGGATTCAAAGAACTTTTTTCCACAGCATTTTTAAGATATTATTCCTATCGAAAGAGTCTCAGAATCCGCGATTTTTTTCCTGTAAATAAGTCTCAAACTCTGAGAGTTTCAGATTCTGAGAAATCTTTTCTATAGAAAAATCTTAGAAAAAGAAAAAATTTTAGATCTGAGACATTTTCTATAAAAAAAGTCTCTGGTTCTGAGACATTTTTTCTGTAGAAAAAGTCTCTGATGCTGAGACATTTTTCCTATAGAAAAAGTCTCAGGTTTTGATACATTTTTCCTATAGAAAAAGTCTCAGATTCTGAAAATTTTCCCATAGAAAAAGTCTAGATTCTAAGACAAAGTCTCAGATCTGAGACATTTTTCTTTGAAAAAGTCTTAGATTCTGAGACATTTTTTCTATAGAAAAAGTCTCAGATTCTGATACATTTTTCTATAAAACAACTCTAAGATTAATTTTTCCTATAGAAAAAGTCCCAGATTCTGAGACATTTTTCCTAAAGAAACTTTTTCTATAAGAAAAAGGTCTCAGAAATTATTCCTAAAGAAACTTTTTCTGTGTCTCAGATTCTGAAACATTTTTCTATAGGAAAAATTTCTCAGAATCAGAGACTTTCTATAGAAAAAGTCTCAGATTCTTCTCAGTCTTAGATTATAAGACATTTTTCATAAAGAAAAAGTCTCAATTCTGAGACATGTTTTCTATAGAAAAAGTGTCAGATTCTGAGACATTTTTCCTATACAACAATTCACAGATTCTGAGACATTTTTGCTCTAGAAAACGTCTGAGAGATTTTTCCTATAGAAAAAGTCTGAGACATTTTTCCTAAAGATATCTAATCATTACATTTGGGGGGCGGTCTTACATTTTTTTTTCATCTAGAGGCGACTGCGGGTCAGTTGTGGAACATTTTTTCTATAAAAAAAGTTTGAGGCAATTTTCCTATAGAAAAAGCCTTTGATTCTGAGACTTTTTTTCCCAAAGAAATGTCTCAGATTCTGAGACATTTTTCCTAAAGAAAAGTCTGTGATTCTGAGAAATTTTTCCTATAGAAACATTTTTCCTATAGAACAATTCTCAGATTCTGAGACATTTTTCCTGAAGAAAAAGTCTCAGATTCTGAGACATTTTTCCTGAAGAAAAAGTCTCAGATTCTGAGACATTTTTTCTTAAAGAAAAAGTCTCAGATTCTGAGACATTTTTCCTGAAGAAAAAGTCTCAGATTCTGAGACATTTTTCCTGAAGAAAAAGTCTCAGATTCTGAGACATTTTTTCTTAAAGAAAAAGTCTCAGATTCTGAGACATTTTTCATATAGAAAAAGTCTCAGATTCTGAGGCATTTTTTCTATAGAAAAATGGGCAGATTCTGTGACATTTTTCATACAGAAAAAGTCTCTGATTCTGAGACATTTGTCCTATAGAAAAAGTCTCAGATTCTAAGACATTTTTCCGAGAAATTTCTTCTGAGACATTTTTCCTATAGAAAAAGGCTCTGATTCTGATGCATTTTTTTTATTTTTTTAAACAAAATTGTCACGTCCACAACAATTTTCCTGTAGAAAATTTATTTTCTAAATAAAAACTTTCAGATTGACAGATATTTTTTCACAAAAATTTTTCAGATTTATTCACATTTTTCCTTTAAAAATTTTCAGATTTCCCATATAAAAATTTTTAGAATTTTCCTTTAAATATTTTATTCGATGAAAAATTTTTGACCTTTAACATTTTTTTCGCACACAAAAAATTATTGGCTTAAAATTTTTAATTTAATCTACTGATTAACAAAGTTAAAATGAGTCAATCAATGTTTTGATTAAAATTTTTGGTGTTTTCTTTAACTGTCGAATTACAAATTTTCAACAAACCAGATTTTTTTCCGCTTTAATTTATTTAAATAGATTAATTCAAAAATATACAAAATAATCGGGTTTTATTTTTTTTTATTGTTGGCAACATATTGGAAAGATAAATTTTTTGATAATTTTGTCATAAGCTTACAATTCATTCGTTAAATTAATCATTATTTTGATTGACTATTAATAAAAAATTGATCAAATATTTGATCAAAATCAAAAAAAAAAATTTGAATGAAAAAATTTTCAATCAATCACCTACAATTTGATGATAAATTGAACGTGTGATCACTCGTGAATCACTCACTAATCTGGTCATATGCCCATCTCTAGTCAAAAACGACAATTTTTAAGGTACAATGTGGTCTTCATGAACTAATTAGAGTGCTTTCAGATTGCGTTAGTTTGTTCCCAAGAGTGGTTCAACTTAATCGTTGCTACAATTTTGCCAAATATTATTAGGGAAAAATCAGCAGTTATACAAAAAAAGGAAAAAAACAATATATTTTTTCCATATATTTTCAAAAAAAGTCCAAGAAAAAAATATTTTTTTGTCATTAAATGTTAATAGAATTTGTTAAACGGATTATAAACCCACATTATTGCTCAATATAATTAAACGGTAGCACAAAGTCTGATTAAGAAGTTGGGCAAAAACTGAGAACACCGTATTTTGTGGGTTCCACAGGTCTCAGAATCTTTGGAGGCCCATAAAAGAAATTGGTCACCAAACTGGACAAATCCGAGAATAGGGTTTTACTACCTTTTGATAGTAGAATCGAACCTATACAGTCAAGCTCTTGTGTTTTTTCTCTGTTTTACAGTATAATCGGTTCTCCTGTTTTATTTACAAAGTGTATGCTAATTTTTCCTGTTGCTGTCGCCGCTATTGTAATTCATCTCCAAATTTCTGTCTATAATTTAATTTTTTTATTAAATAAAAAATAAAGCAAAAAAAGAATAATTTCCGCAAATACGCAATAAATTTTGAAAAGGGAGTGTTTAATTTTTATATATTTATATTCTTGTATTTGTTTGTGATGATGATAATATTGATGATGTGGATGATGATTATGTTTATTTGATGTTTTTCGACGACAACAACATCGATTTTTTGCACAAAATTATTTAATGGTTAACAAAGGAGGCAGTTGGAAAGGAGTAGAGGAATAAAAAAAACTTAATCAAAGTCTAATAAACAACTAAAAACGACCAGCCAAACAGCCAGTCAGTCAAGTCAGCCCAGACAAATAATCTTTTAAAAATTTGCAAACAGTGAAGAGACAATAACATTGTTTGATTTAAATTTTTTTTTTTCGGAAGATGATGTTGTCTATATGTAAAATATATAGGACGATTTAATTGTGGGTATAATAATGTCAGCAGTATCCAGAATATAATAAGGGTAAGTGAATGAACTCTTTCTTTCTTGATTTTATTAATATTGATATTAAACAATAGCGGTAATCACTTTTGATAGAAAACTGTTGAGGAAATTTCCTACAAAGAAATTTTTTCCGATTTTTTCCACTAAAGAGTAAACATTTTCTCTAGCCTCAAATTCTAATACATAATTAAAACCATGGAATAATATAAAACAACGCGATTTTAAGTGTAAATATAATTAATCATATACGTTTCATTTTAAATTTCATATAAAATCTTTGAAAAATTATCAAAATAATTATGTGCCGCTCTGATCTGCTGTTTTTTGGTCAAAGAACATTTTTTTAGTCTATTTCAACTTACTCAAGCATCAAGTCGAACATTTTTTTATGTAGAAATGAAGAAAACAAGAAAAACCGGCCCTCATGTACTATTTTGTTGTTATATCTGTCAAAAATTTTCTTGTTTTCTTCATTTCTCCGATTCTGTTTTTTGTTTCCTATCAAGAGTGAACACCGCTAATATTACATGGGAATAAATACAAACAATCTAGAGCAAATACTAAGAAAAAATTGATAAGATTGAAATAACACAGAATTTAATAAATTATAATTGAACTGTTTTTATTTAGTTAAAGTGATGTTAATAAATACGAATTTCTATCAATTGTTTATTGATAGGTCTTGTATAAAAGTTTATAAATTTTATTATTCGCCTTTTTTATTTTGTTGGTTTTGTATGCTATTCAAATGTATACATCTCTGTCTTATCTTGTCAAATAACTGTCAGTTATTTACTTTTGCTCTCTGCTATTTGTTGATATCCTTGTAAAAGTTATTTGTCATTTTTTTTTTTTGTGAAGAAATTCTACTGTGTGATAAAAAGGATGTTCAAGAAGAAAAATGTTCAGTCTTTGGGCCAACTTTTACTTCACACATTTTACAGTTCGGGTTCGTTTATAGGAGCCCGAATTTGAATACGGTTTTGATTCCGTATCCGATTCCAAAACATTAATCCTTAGGGACTGCCCGAGAAGCGAAATAGTCGTTGCCGGGGACTTTAATTCGAACAACTCATCTTAGCTTAACGTCTCCCGAGGGCTTATACGTAGAGCTCTTCGCTGGACAAATTCGCCTTGTGCAACTTATGGATGAATCAACTCACATTAAGTGTGTTCAAGGGCAGTTTTGTAATACCCTTGATCCTTTTTTCATCTCGCATCTTGACGAATACGAGGTTGAGCTACATTCGCCAATCGGAAACTTGGATCATAACCGTATTTCTGCACCCTTTTAATTTTTTAAACTTCAAAATGCTTCAAAACCAACGACAAAGCTCCCGATTATAGCTTACAAAAGGGCTTGTTGAGCCAAGCTAAACGATTTCTTAAACCATTTCAACTGGAAACACTATTTTCTTGATGACAAACTTAACTCTGCAGCAGAAATGATGGTAAATGTAATAATGCTGGGAATGAAATTATTTATTCCATCTAAGAAAATTTCAACTAAACCGAAATATAAGTGCTGGCTGGTTTAGTCCAACGTGCAAGAATTCAGTCAGATCCAGAGAGGATCTAGTAATTGGCGTAACGACAGAAACGAATGTGCCAGAGTACTCAGACGTGAATAACTTCTTTATGAACAACTTCTGCATGATAAGGTCCCTGCTGCTCCGCGGGGTAGTAAGCCCGTTTGGTCATTCGGTAAAGGGTAAAGAACAATACTAGTTCATCCATTCCAACCGTTATAGTGAATGGCTTAATATTCACGGACCAGGTTGATAAAGTCTGTGTTGAAGAGCAGTTTCGTAATACCTTTAAAGCTCGTTGGGCCAAGCTTAACGATTTCTTTCACCATTTCAACTGGAAACACGATTTTCTTGATGACATACTTAACGCTGCAGCAGAAATGATGTTAATGTAATAACGTTGGGAGTGAAATCGGTTATTCTATCCAACCAAATTTCGACTAAACCGAAACATAATTCGACGTGCTACAATTCAGTCATATCAAAAAAGAATAGTTCAGTAATTGGTGTAACGACAAAAACCCAGTTACTGGCGCGTTACGTAAACAGACGAGGAACGAATGTGCCAGAGTACTCAGAAGTGATGAACTTCTTTATAAACAACGTCTGTGTGATAAGGTCCTTGCTGCTCCGCGGGAAAATAAGACCCTTTGGTCATTTGGTAACTAACACACATTCCGTGTATTGAAGGACAGTTTCGTAACCCTCAATGAAATTATTTATTTAATCCAAGCAATTTTCGGATAAAATAAAGTGATGGTTTTATCAGACATTCAAGAATGGAGTCAGATTTAGAGAGGATACGTTCAGTAATTGGCGTAAGGACAAAAACTAAGTTACTGGCGCGTTATGCGAGGAACAAATGTGCCGAGCACGTGCATTTAAAAAGGTTCATGGAGATCGTTACATAAATAAGTTCCCGGAGCCAGAGCCAATCCTCAAAAATACTACGAACCCGGCGAAATACATCCCAATAGCAATTTGCTCCACTGTGCAATCGACAATTTGGCTTTTATAGAAGTCGTTCTACAGTAGACTTGTAACGGTCCCTTTCGAGACGTTGGCCCTTTTTTATACCCTCCAACCACAGTATGGGGGTATACTCACTTTGTCATTCCGTGTGTAACACATCGAAATATCGGTCTGGGACCCCACAAAGTAAGACATTCTAGCGATGTCCGTCCGTCCGTCCGTCTGTAGAAATAACGATGCAGTCCAAACCAAAAGAGCTAGACTCCTGAAATTGGAACAGAATATGTCGTATGTTACTGGTATGGCTAAGTTCGAAGATGGGCAAAATCGGACCAGGGGGAAAAAGTTCCCCCTTGAAGAACTAAAACGACCCCTGAAAAATACGATATTTTTACGAGTTTTTTTTAATTTTTGCTCAACAAATGTAACATTTGTATGCCATATTATGTTCATAGACCTGCACTTGGACCAAGGGGTTAGAAAATCCGATTTTTTCAGGCCGCCCCCCTTTGGGGTCGTTTTTAAAAACATTAATTAAAATAACGATAAAAATTTATTATTTAAGCGTAAATACCATCAACAAATAATTTGTTAACATATAAAGGGGGGTACAGGTCTCCCCCACCAACTCCGCCGACCGCCTCTCCCCCCCCCCCCCCCACCAAAAAAAAAAGACGCCCCTGCGATTTTTAATTTTTTTTTTTAATTTTAAACGTGTTGGAGGGTATAAAAGATTCGGCACAGCCGAATTTAACACTTTTACTTGTTATTTCCCAATTTGGTCATAGCAAATTGGTTGCACTAGATATTTGCAAGGCGTTTTATCGTGTGACACGTGCACTCGTATCGAAGCTTATTGCGCTTGGTGTCGGTAGTGAGTTTTCTCCATTTGTATCAAGCTTTCTCAAAGACCGAACTATACGTGTTATTATAGATAGGTTCTCATCAGAACCGGCTAAATTCAGGGGTGATGCAAGGTTCTGTTCTTTCTCCTACCCTTTTTCTTAACGACCTTCGCAGTCAAACTTCCAATCCTATCTATTCTTTCGCAAGTGACAGCAACATTTGTCATTAATTTTCCTTTAATCATAGACCAAGCCTTACTCAGGTTGAAGCTATATACATGAACGACACACGCGATCGTGACGATTCTGTGATCTCCGATCCGAGTTGGCCGGTTTTAATGCCAATGTTGTTTGTTGACCCACAAAATGATTTTGGAACCATCATAACCTCTATACATGGGTGAAATAACTATTGAATGTGTCTTCTTACACATTCAAGTTCTTTGGTTGTGTAAGAATAACGGTGTAAGAATTACTTCGCTCCACCTGATCTCCTCGCTATTTATACCACATATATCGGACCAAAGATGAAATACAATTCCCATATCTGGGCTAGTACTTCAAGGTCTATCTTAAAGCTTCTGGATTGTTTTCAAACAGTGATGCCAACTTAGCCCTTTTGGGGCTATATTCAGCCCGTTTTGGTTGCTCTCAACGCGTATTTTTTTCTTTTAGCCCTTTTATTTTTTTAGGGGCTAACATGGCTCTTTTTGCTATATTTTTTAGCCCTTTTAGCCCCTTTTTAACCATTTGTTAATTTTTGGAGTTATTTGTTAATATTTTGCCACAATGTTTTCTAAAATAAAGTTGCATATCTTTTATACATGAAATTATAAACCATGAAAAGGAATCAAAGACTCGGAACATCTTAGATAAAATAGATTAATTTTTGATCGAATACACTGTTTCAAAAATTTTATGGTTGAAAATCCGTTTTTGAAGTTGCCACCGTTTGTTCTGATTTAATTGGAAATCCTTATTCAAATGCAGAAGTGGAGAGGACATTTAGTGTCATGAATTTCTTTAAAAATAAAAATTGCATGTTAATAAATACATCAAATTGTTTAAGTATTTCTGCAAAAATTAAATGAAACCAATATTAGGAATATTCCAATTATTATACAAGCGCACTTTTATGGCCCGAAGAAAAATTTAATATTGTTGGAAAACGCAAATCTTAGCGATTTCTTTTAAATTCTACATTTTTAAGTCAAATATTTCAATACATTTTTTTAAGAAGCCCATTTTTACATTAGAACGTAAGATCGATCTCTTAAAAACACAAATTAAAAAATATTTGCTGAAAAACACAAAAACTGATAAATTTTTGAGTTTAGCCCTTTTCAGCCCTTTTTAACTGCTCAGCCGACGCTTTTTGGTTTGAAATAGTTGGCATCGCTGTTTTCAAAGAAGTGCGTTAAAGCTTATTAATGACATTAGGGTATCCAACTCTTTTGACTCATTGGAGCATCGTCGGGTGTGGGTTGTGCGTCATTGTTCTATCGATATTATAACGATAAGTGTTCAGCTGTGATAGGCTAAGTCATCTCTGAGACCATAGTAATCGCCTTCCAGCAGATCACATTCGTTCATTGTCGACTGCCCATTTCGTAAAAGAAAGCCGTATGTGGAATAAATAATACATCACTCTGTGGTACAGGGTATAATGACTTTGTGCTGATGTTTATACTATCTGACAAATTGGTCCTAGACCCAGAGTGGATTTAGCGCTCTCCGTCCGTCCGGCTATCCATGTAAACACGATGCATGCCGTAAGCCTTTTGGAATTGAAAAAATCGGTCCATGTTTAGACCTAGCCCCCATTAGTCAAATGCCTAATAACCTTATTATTGATATCCGTATTTTGTATTCACAAATTACCATTCAAAATTTTTAAGGAATCGGACTAGTTACACTATATAGTTCCTATACATACAAACCACCCTCCAGATATAAACATAAATCTCTCAAATGTTATGGAGAGGTATAGAAAATATTTTATTAAAACTTTGTTTGTTTATAGACTAAGGTCTCATATTAAATTAATGGCGTTTTCTTATCTGAAAAAAAAAATGTTGCACTTTCTGCACTTTTTTTTCTTTAATGACTCCTTGTGCACAGTTATGTACAGTAAATATAGACGTATTTGGTACCAAAAGAAAGGTATTTATAAGGACTATAAAATGCTATATCAAGCATTTGAAAACAATACTCAGTTTTTAAGCTGATCCGATAAATGTAAAAATTTATGGGTTTTTGAATTTTTTTTCAATAAAATACTTAAGCGTGTTTCGACATTTTATTATAAACAGTTAGATAGAACTCGAAAATACCTTTCCTTTGGTATCAAATATGTCTATACTTACTGTTTATTACTGTCCACAAGGAGTCATTAAAGAAAAAAAGTGCAGAAAGTGCAACATTTTTTTCCAGAAAAGAAAACGCCATAAGACTAAAAGACAAGACAGGCGAAAACAAATCTTTTTTTGTGAACAGTCTTTATTTTCGTGTAGGTTGCATTGAAAATTTGTATGTACACTATCATCTATATTTCGTTTGGCCATGTACTTGGACGTTTGTATATAAGTAAATATATCATGTGCTCTTGAAATATGTAAAGGACACTTTTTTTGTCATGATTAAATGGTCTTAAAAAGAAGTCTATGGTCTTTTAATATTTTTTTGTCATTTCATTTGTTAAAGATATGACAACATTAATTTTAAAACTAAGAAAACCGGTCCAAACATCAAAAAAAATTAGGTGGTCACGACGGATCCTGTATTTGGTTAGATCTTTGATTAGTGGAAAGAAAACAACACAGATTTTAGTTAGGTTTTAAGCAGCTGCTGACGCTATACGTTAGTACATACGGACTTTGAGGTTCGTTGGGACCGATTTAAGTTAAAACCGGGAGAAATTATTATATAGGGACTACTTAGTATAAAAATGGTCTAATTAACAAAAGTGTGAAATGCAGTCACACTCCTTAGAATTTGTTTTTGCAGCTGAATCTTTGTTATGTCTGTCCGTTTATCTGTCTAGTAAGATAGAAGACTGAACCATGTTAGGAATATGTAATTATTAGGAATATGAATCTGTCCTTGTAAAACCTTTTGGTCGTTCGTTTAAAGAGTAAAGGATAATACTAGTTCGTTTATTCTTACTCTTTTAGAGGATGATCCAGTGGCGTATACAGGGGGGGGGGCCCCCCCGAAATGATTTCACAAATTTTAAGATTTGGTATCAAATAACAAGTACAATATTAAAAAACTTCTTAAAAAAAAAATCGAAAAACATTAAGAATCTAAAATCTTTTTAAGAAAAATGTTTTGAAACTGAAAATTTTTCTGTTAAAAAATCTCAAAATCTAAAAGTTTTTTCTTAGAATTTGAAACTTTTCAACTTAAGATTCTAATGAAAAAATATCTTAGAACCTGAAGTGTTATGTAAACAAAAAATGGACCTAATTGTAAGTAAAATTTAGTCAAATCTTAAAATGCGACTTTGTCATTTAGAAAAATGTCTCAAAACGAGACTATTTCTTAAAAAAAATTTTTCTCAGAATCTAAAACTTTTTATAATAAAATGTCTGAGAATCTAACTAAGACTTTTTCTATAGGAATAATGCCCTAAAATATTAGCCTTTTTCGCAGAATATAAGACCTTTTCTATAGAAAAATGTCTCAGAATCTGGTACTTTTTTTATTAGAAATTTTCAGAATCTGAGGCTTTTCTAAATGAAAAAAGTTTCAGAATCTGAGGCTTTTCTATATGAGAAATGTTTTAGAATCTGGGAACTTTCTATAGGAAAAATGTCTCTGAATCTGAAAAATGTCTCAAAATCTGAGATTTTTTCTATAAAAAAAATCTTAAAATCTGAGGTTTTTCTATATGAAAAATATTTTAAAAGCTGAGAACTTTCTATAGGAATAATGTCTCTGAATCTGAGAATTTTTCTTACAATCAGGAAAATGTCTCAGAATTTTAGACTTTTTTTACGAAAAATCTTTCAGAATCAACGAATTTTTCTTAAGGAAATTATCTCAAAATCAAATAAAGGAAAAATGTCTCAGAGACACAAGGTGAGACATTTTGTATAGAAAAATGCTCAAAATCTGAAACTTTCTATTTTAAAAATATATTTTTCTATAAGAATAATGTCTCAAAATTTGAGTATTTTGCTATTTGAAATATATTTCAAATCTGAGACTTTTTCTTTAGGAAAATTTTCTCAGAATCTGAGGCTTTTTCTATATGAAAAATGTTTCAGAATCTGGCAATTTTCTATAGTCAAAATGTCTCAGAATCTGAGACTTGTTCTACAGGAAAAGTGATTAAGCATCTTAGACTTTTTCAATAGGAAAAATGTGTCAGAATCTAAGAAATTTTCTGTAGAAAAAAAGTCTGAGAACCTGAGACATTTTCTATAGGAAAAATGTCGAATAATCTGAGAGTTTTTCTGTAAGAAACATGTCGAAGAATCTGAGATTTTTTCTATAAGAATCTGAGACTTTTTATAGGAAAAATGTCTCAGAATTAGAAACTTTTTCTATAGAAAAAATGTCTGAGAACCGGAGACATTTTCTATAGGAAAAATGTCGAATAATCTGAGACTTTTTCTGTAAGAAACATGTCGAAGAATCGGAGACTTTTTCTATAAGAATCTGAGACTTTTTCTATAGGAAGAATGTTTTAGAATCTAAGACTTTTTATACTGTTTTCTTTTTAAAAAGTTCTCAGAATCTGAATCATTTTATTTATAGAAACAGTGAAGATTTTCTCAGAATCTAAAATTTTTTGTGTGAAATGTTGTAGAATCTGAGAAAATGTGCTAAGCTAGAAATATCTCAGATTATGGGAAAATGTCTTACAATCGGAGTCTTTTCTTTTGGAAAAGTATTTTATGAATATATTTATAGAATCAATTTCTAAACTGAATTTTTCGAGAAACGTTTTCCATTGGAAATATGATTTAGAGTCTTTGACTTTTTCTATTACAAAATCTGTCTTAACTGCAAATTGTGATAGAATCTTAGACTTTTCTTTGAAAAAGTTTCAGATAATCTTCTTTGTAAAAATGTTTCAGCATCTTATAAAATTCGCACTTTAAAAAAATGCTTAAGTCTCTCAAAAAATTATAAAAAATAAAAAAAATCTTAATTTCCCCCCAAACGGTGGTAAACTTACACAAAAATGAAGATTCTCATTGTGTTACATTCAGTTCAAGAAAAAGATCGGGAAAAATTCTAAAACATGTGCTGTTATGTAAAATTTAAAATAATGTTGGTCCCCCACCGAAATAAAATCCTGGATACGCCCCTGGGATGATCAATCATTCATCAAAAAGGTTGATAAGGCCAACCTTTTTATTGAACTCTTTGCAAGAAATTCTTTTTTGCCGGAAGGCGATCAACCACTGTCCGTTCTCGAAAGAGTATCCTATACTATTCCTTCGATGTTCTTGTCGGCCCGAGCAGTTTAAAGGGTTCTGAAGGATCTCAACGCAAACAATCTGCGCTGTCCAAAGTGATGGAAAATGATCGACAATACGGCCAACGACCGTAGAGGCCGCAGCGCTTATACTCTTATCCTTAAAAGCGCGGAGGCCTCTACAGTCGTTGGTACGGCTTCCGAAGCGGTCGATCAACGGGAGACCTGTTGGCGTTTCTTTCAGAACGTTTGAGTCAATCCCTCCATAATTTTGGTGAGAGTAAAGTGGTTGGTCTAGATATTTCCAAGGAGTTCGATCTAGTATAGCATGGGGCACTCGTGGCTAAGCTGCTTGCTTTTGGTGTCGGTAATGACTTCTCTCGATATATAATGTGTGTGCACGGATACTTTTGATGTTCTGAACATGCGAATACAGTGTAATGTCCGTTGGACTAAACACGTATTTCAAGTGTCGAAAGAGGCATTCAAGTGTCTTGGTTTTCTTAATATTTATATTAGCTATATCCGGCCGAAAATGGAATACATCTATCATATATGGGCAGGCGCTTCAGAGTCTATACTAAAGCTTCCGTGGTCTGGAGAGGGCGGTGAAGCATATCAGTGACAGCAGTGTATACAACTCTTTTGATTCATGGAAGTATCGTCGGAATGTGAGTTGTGTTAAACTGTTCTATCGACGTTGTCATGGGAGGTGTTCAGTGAGATAAGTGAAATTATTTCCCAGGCCCGAGTGTTTGTTTGTAATACTCGGTTATCTCGTAGGGCACACCTGTTTGTTGTTGATTGTCCTGTGTCCACAAACACTACTCCCTCTTTCCTCCTTTCCATACCTTATTTCTTGATCAATACATTGCACAGCATCTGTAGGGGGGGGGGGGGTAATCCCCTAAGTATTGATTAAAAAATAATGATTTATTGCATAAACTTAATGGGATGCAGAATGAACTTTTTGTGTTTTATTATAAACACGCTTTCGAGCTTTCGAAAGACAACTCGAAAGTTACTGATACCTACAATTAGTATGTGTAATTTTCCTGGTCAGGTTATTCAGGAAGTTATGTTCTGGAAGTTATGAGCGAAACCGTGAAATTTTGATGAGGTTTATAACGAAATTCATTTTTGAAAAATACAAAACTCGTTTTGAATAGTGTTTTTGCCACACTAGAAAAATTTTACACTAAATAAAAGAAAAAAAATAATACACTTAAAAAAATTTTACACTAAAATTTGTTATTTATCAAAATTACTAAAAAAAATTTTACTCAAATAAACATTTTCTTGTCAAAAATTGTATGCAGTTATTTTACAACTTTTTTACTTGTTTTTTGCTGGGTTGTAACTGAGGTCATCCTCTAATTCTAATGTGGAAACTAGAGATGGGATCGTGAGTGACTTTTCAATCACGATCACGCACGCTCACGAAAAAAAAATTGTAATCACGCACGATCACGCACGAACATTTTTTTTCTGCTCACGCTCACGCACGCTCACGTGAGTAGAAAAAAATTTAATCACGCTCACGATGTAATCACGATCACGAAATAGTCACGAATTAAAATATGTAAAAAAAATGTATGTCATATTTTTTTATGCATTACCCAGTTGGGAAAGTCCTTGAGCCATCCGTGGTGACGGCTCGCTGACACCCCTGACATCCCCATGACATCTCTATATACCGAGTTGAGGACAGATTCATAAAAAAATTCAAAATTTCCTCAATCATATTCAGCAGTTGTCAGGGGGTGCTGACATTCCCATGATATTTCCCCTAAGTCGTCTTTGTGGAAATGTCTGATATAGGTCATATGAAAATGCCAAAAATCTTCGTATTTCCATTAGTTTTTACTTCGAAAAGTGTCTCATAATCTGAGACTTTCTATTTTGGAAAAACTTCTCTGAACTTTAGACTTTTAAAATCTCAGAATCTGAAACTTTTTGTGTACGAAAAATATTTCACATTCTGAAACTTTTTATGTAGCAAATATTTCAATGAATTTGAGACTTTTGATGTATTACAAATTTCTCCTATAGAAAAAGTCTCAATGTATACGAAAAAGCTGTTAGATTCTGAGACTTTTTCTGTAAGAAAATAAGAAATTTTTTTTAAAAGAAATTAATCGTATAACCGAATTTATTGTCATTTCAGGCCCCTTAGGTCGAGGGCCTTGTGAACGTGTCTAGTGTGCCCTAATGGTTAAAACGGTACTGCCCAGATGTAAAAGCTCAGTTTCATATACTGCTATTGTAAAGACATTTCCTTATAGTCTTAGAGATTTTTTCACACTCTTAAAACAAACATTCATTGATGACAATGTTAGGACATGTCCTCAAGAACTACCTTTTATATGTCCGAATCTGAAGGCATATCCTCATAGAAGCACTGTGCAAATTCCCCAATGACACATTTAAAAAACTTATTAAATTTATATTTTTTTAAAGACCATAAAAAAATCAAGAAAACGTTACCGAACAAAAAAAAATCTGGGAAACAATTAAAATCACGAAAAATTCACGCAAGAATTTTACTCACGCACGATCACGCACGAACTTTTTTGTGTTACTCACGCTCACGCACGCTCACGTGAGTAGAAAAAAAAATTACTCACGAATCACGTGATTCATGCGTGATTCACGTGATTCAGGTTAATCACGTGATTGGTGCCCATCTCTAGTGGAAACCCAAGAATATTTTTAATCGAACTTAATGTCGCTTATTTTCTTGCCTACACATCTATAATATTATACATGCGTGTATCCTTAAAATTTTATTTACTTATATGATGACTTTCTAATACATTTTTATTACTCAAACCACTACCCTTTTTGGAAAATACGAACGAATATTTTCTTTGAAAATATTTTCATTAACCCTTTAACGACCACACATTTTCGGCCGAAACGAATTTGATTTTAACGTTTTTGTGATCTTTGACCTATTAACAGTTATGAAACAAAACAGTTATGGAACAAAAAATTAAACCCCTTACTCCCCTCCTTCCCCCATATTTTTATTGTTGAATTGGCGATTACGCTGTTCTGACTAAAGATATTTGGTAGTCCATATGATTTCTCAGATCTTTCCCTAGCAATATGTGGCAAAATTGTAGCGGTAAAGTTGAACAACTCCTGGAAACATACCAACAAAATCTGAACGTGTTTAGGAACACTAAATAGGCCACAAAAACCACTCTGTACCTTAAAATGTATCGTTTTTCATTAAAAAAATAATCAAAAAGCCCCACAACTGCCCCGCAGTCGCCCCGAGTTTTGTAAAAGCTAAGACCGACCCCCACTAATTTTCGCTTCTTAATATTTTTTTCAAACACACCTAAGAACTGTGTCAACTTCCTTAAAAAGATCCCACACAAAGTTTACATTTTTATAAAACTGTTCCTACCGTTTTAACTGTCCCGATGGTGCCCCCAGAGGAGTCAAATGTATGACCGACCTTCATTATTCTTTCCAACCCAACATCTTCTCAAAACATATTTACCATTTATTTACCCTTAAGGCTGTCCCAATGCATTTTGCTCCCACCGCTTATAACTGCCCCTCTAAAGGAGTCAAATGTATGCCCGATCCCCAGTATTTTTTGATTCCCAACGAGGGGTCCCCATACAATTATTTTTTATTTTTATTTTTTTTTATTTTATTTTATTAAGAATTACCATATAATTACAAATTACATACTAATTTTACCTAACCGAGAACTGGTAACAATGACCTTCGTCTCGTTGTAGCGAATCAGACCAAGGCCTCTGGTGGGAATCGAACCCACGACCCCCAGACTCATAGGCTAGCACTCTACCAACTAGCCTACTGGGGCGCCTAATTATTTTTTAATTTTGGTAGGTATGTCTGTGAAAATGTTGGAGTGAAAATAATATTTAGGATCGGTGAAAATAATATTTAGGATCGGAACTGCCCCAATGGTGCCCTCTAGGGGCACCATTGGGGCAGTTAGAGCGGTAGGGGCAGTTTTTTTTAAATTAATCTTTAAATGGGAGCCCTCTTAGGAAGTGAACCCAGTGCTCAGGTGTGGGTCTTATAGTTACAACCCTTTTGGCGAATATTTTTATTTGTGGTCATTAAAGGGTTAGCTCAGTGTATTTATTCGCATAGAAAATGTTAATCATGCAGAAGTCTATTATAAGATATTTTTTCTATAAAAAAAAAGAAAACTCCAGTTCCTTTTTATTTGTTGTCATTGTACTCTATCTCTGCTACATGTTAATAGGAACTACTTGTATAATGTATTCCATTGACGTCATCTGATAATAGAATGGTGGGGTTAAATGTCTCCTAGCTTTATGTATTTTTTTTGTGAATTGTTCATCTGATGTTCTTGTAGTGCCAGCATCCTCTTTTTAAGGTTATTTGGCGGTAGAATACGTATAATATTTTTATTTTTCAAATTCAATGGTTGAATGAATAATATAAATTTGGTTAGTTCATTCGTTAGTGAGTTATGTGGTTAACCGTCACATTTCAGTATTTGCTTTTTTTTGAGGCAGTTGTTTATCGTTTTTGTGGAAAAGAAAAAAAAAAAATGTAAGCCTAATTATAGACACCTTTGGTAAATATTGGATTTTTTTTGTTCATAACTAATTCAAAGGATTATTTGAGATACATTTCATGCACACAAACAGAATAAGTGTCCTTTAAATGGCGCGTGCTTATAAACAATTAAGGTCTGTGTGGGTGATAAAGTATAAACAGCGTTAATTGATGAAATTTTACAGTTTATGGAAAGCGGCTATGTGATACTCTACAGATTTTCAAAAAAGACTGGAGATGAGGAGGTGCTTAAAAAGTGATTATTCATGATTTAAAAAAAATCTGTTTTATATGATAATGTTAAATTTTTTGTGAAACAAATTTAAAAAACACAAGTTAGAAAGTTATAGTCAAGACCGATTATATGATACCCCACACTAGTGTTTTCCGGAAAATGGGTCCCAAGTCCAAACATGGACCGATTAGATTTATCTTTCGTTAGATCTTTAATTAGTGTAGAAAACACACACAGACCAAATTTTAGTGGAATTGGCTTTGTTTGTTGCCAACAGACCGATTTAATTAAATATCGGTCGAAATTTTTATATGGTGGACTAACAAGGAACGTCATTCACAGGGCTCCCACTGATTGTCCTGAAACTTGCATATAGGAAAGAGGGGAGCAAAATAAGAGTAACCAATTTTTTTATAGCTGCCCAATCTTACATTTAGCGGGTCAAAGGGGAGGGGGAAATCGGGATTTTTTTCGTTTTTTAAGGTTTTTTTTATTTCTTCAAAATATACTTTATGAACATTTTATACAGGTCAAAAGGGTTTTTGAAGGCCTATCCAATGGCGTATCGGTCGTTTCCAAATTCGGCTTCGTTAAGGGTGTTATTGTCAAAAATGTGTAATCGTTGGGGTAGTTTATATGGAGATGTATATGCGTACGACCGCCAAAATCACATATAATAATCTCTATCAAACTTAAGCTGACACGTATTTTTTCGTTTGGCGAAATTCCTGCTAGGTCGACTTTTATACGGATTTTCCCGAAAGCCCTAATTTTTTCATAAGGTGGCAACCATTTTTTAAATTTGAAATTGGGCAGCTAAAAAAACAGGTAACTCTTATTTTTCCCCCTCATTGCCATATTAAAGTTTCAGGACAATCGGTGGGTGTCTTTTGAAAGACCTTCCTTGTAAGTCCAAAAATTATCTAAAATAAAATTAAGTTACCAAAGTACACCTGTAACGTCTACAAACAAAATTTCAATCAAATAGTTCCAACATTCATGAATTTTGAGAGATGTATGTGAACGTCGGATGGGTGAGAGAATTAATCCGATTCCTTTAAAATTTGGAATGATGATTTATGAATACAAAATACGATAATCGTCCAAATTATCCTAATATAAGACAGTAATAAGAGTAAAGTAAAATTCAAAGGGGACGTTTGTAGAGGACGTTTGCTAGGTCCAAACATGGACCGATTTTTTTCTAGTGGCAAAAGAAGCTCAATTTTTAGCCAAATCGGTTGATAATTGCGACAACATTTACGTGGACAGACGTACGGGCGGACCGACATCGCTAAATCGACTCAAAAAGTAATTCTGAGTCGATAGGTATGCTTAAAGGTGGGTCTAGGACCAATATTTCGGGTAGTTACAAACATCAGCACAAACTCATTATACCCTGTATCACAGAGTGGTGTAAGGCATAACAAATCTGGAGGAAAAAATGGTAGTGAAAAAAAGAAAATATGTTTGCACTTCTTAAAATACACCAGCAGTCGAATAAAAGCATTATATTTTTAAGTTATGTGGAATGTACCAAAATTTTCCAGGCGTTCTTACATTTTCGTTCATAACTTTTGAGTTTTTGATATCGCGATATCGCTCAAATTTAAAACCAAATTTCTCGAGGTAACAACAAGTAAATATGTTAGGTTTCCTTCGCATCTGTTTAATATTTTGGCAGTGATCGCCATTTTAACAGAAAGAGATCAGTTGCAGAGGATGCGTTTAGTAACTGGCGTGATGACAAAAACCCTGCTACTGACCGGCTTCGCTAACAGACGAGATCTAAATGTGCCAAAAGGACTTATTGTTCAACGTAAAAAGATTGTTCATGAACAACGTCTGCGTGCTTAGGTTCTTGCTGCTCCCCAGGGAAGCCAGACCTTCTTTCTGGTCATTCGTTAAAAGAGTTGCCGGAAAGTGATCAACCTCTGGCCGAACATGGAAAGGTATCCTTTACTATGCCCAAGATTTTCTCATAAGCGCGTGCAGCTAAAGGTTTCTTGCGGGTCTCAACGTTTATAAGTCAGCTGGCCCGTATGCCATTACAGCACTGGTGCTAAAACAATGTTGTTTGACGCTATATCTAGGGTGACCATTTTTTTCTGAGCTTAAATCAGTACGCCCAAGTTTTTATGTTTTTTTTTTTTTTCTAGAAATAACTCTCTAAAAATTTTTCCTATGAGAAAACACTGATGTTTTTCAACCCAAGTATTTTGAGTAAAAACAACTGCAAAAGACAACTGTTGTCGCTATTTTGCAGAAAATTTAGTTGACTTTAAACGACTTCATTTGAATGTTTTGATCGTTTCAGTGCAGAAAATATAACAAAATTCCACAGAGAGAAAAAGAAAATCTCTCAGATTTTGAAGACATTTTCCGTAAGTTTTGACAACTTTTCCTGTAAGAAAACTTCACAGCTAATAAGCACACACAGAAAACAAATTTGCTAATTTCCAACTGAAATTCAGTTGTTGCAACCGAAATTCGGTTGATGCATTTGTATTATGGTTGTAACAACTAAAAATCGGTAGTTACAACTAAATTTTGTTAATACAACTGTCTTTTAATTGAAACAACTTAAAAATTTGTCTGCCATAGCAAAATTTAGTAATAGCAACCGAATTTTGAGTTGATACTACTGAAAAATTCAGTTGGAAATTAATTTTTCTCCGTGCACGTGTTTTTTTTTAAGGCCCTGGTTTTCTGAGGTACTGATGACATTACCTCATCTAAGATCTCAGAATCATTTGGATTCATGCAATTTACATCATCTTTCTAATAATATAAAAAATCCATTGGCCCATTGAACTTTTCGTTATAGAAAACCTCAAAGATTCTGTGCGCATTTCCATATAAATTTAGGAAGATCAAAATAACCTCATTAGAGTATTCAAAACCGAAACCGAAAACCGGTTAACCGGTTTTTTCATTTTTAGAAACTCGACCGGTTTCGAATAGTTTTGAATTTCGAATATTCGAGGAACCGGTTTTTTTGTGTCGGTTAACCGGTTTTTATAAAAAGGTTTAATATAATAAGTTAAAACATGTTTTGACATTACACAGTTTTTTAGAAACACTCACATAACTTAGCGGTAGTACCATAATCAGTTTGTGGATATGTTGGTATGTCAATATCAATATATCAACGAGTTCCGGATGTCCGTCTCTTCCTTTAACATTGAAATCAATATATATTTTTTTTAATTTGGCACCTTGGAGTTCTATGGCAAACCATTTTTTTTTAATTATCCTTTTGAAATTGTGGAAATCGGAATGGGCTTTATCAGCCCAAATGAATATGTTAGGACAGATGTCTGAATTTATTATTAATTGTGCTCTTTAAACAATTAAATAAAAACAAATTTGTTAATAAAATCTTTACGGATTTCCGCTCGCAATCGCAAAGAATTCAAATTTAGTTGTTTCTTCATGTCCGAAGTTTCCAGCGAAATTGTGCGACGTTAACGGTGTCATACAGATGATACTATTTTCGCTATGACTTATCGATTTTGTGTTTATTGGATTATGACTGTTTTGTAAAAATATAATTAAATTTAATTAATTTTTAACCTGAAGAATAAAAACCGAAAAAACCGGTTTAACCGGTTTTTTTGCTAAAACCGAAACCGAAAACCGGTTTTTCAAAAATAAGCTTTTTCGAATAAACCGAAAACCGGTTTTTGAAAATGGCCGGTTTTTTGAATACACTAAACCTCATGCTCCGATTCATTTTGCGTTTTTATAAATTATCTCATTTTCAGACTTATAAGTTATAAAAAACAACTCTGACGACTTATATTATGAAAATTCAAGTTTTTGTACAGAATTTTCGAATAAAATTATTTTTTATGTTGAAATGTTCAAAAATCAGTACAATCAGTACATATTTTAAAAAATCAGTACAAATCAGTACAATGTTTTTTGATCAGTACACGTGATAAAAATCAGTACATGTACTGATCAAATCAGTACGAATGGGCAGCCTAGCTATATCGGCCATTGGAAAACCTTTTCAACACTTCCTATAGTTTGGTAACCTATTCCTCGAGTTGGAAGGTTTCCAATGTTTAGCCTATCCCAAAAAAGGTTGAAGTAACTCTGAAAATTACCGCCCAATCGCAATTTGCTCTGCGCTTTTGAAAAAGATTTATTACACTGTTTGACACCAAAAACCTCCCAGTGAAATGTCTAACTGGTCCTTATAGATTTTGGTCTCCTGATTCCAAATCTGTTGTCCAAATTTTTCTAGCACATACCGTTTTGAGATATTCGCTGTTAAAAAGTCAAAAAATCAATATTTTATCACTTTTGGGGGCCACTGTAACGTATTTTTACGTTTCTTCCACAAAATATGACTTGATTTTATATAAGCTGCAGTCCAAATTTTTCTAGCATGTTCCGTGTTCGAGGTAAAGAATATAAGTGCGTGACAGTGGAGTTTTTCAAACGCCAATATTTCAAAAACAGCACGAGCTAGAAAATTTTGGATGCCAGATTTGGAATCAAGACGTCCTAATTACACTAAATCTAGTCATTTTTTGTGTGAGCAACTTAAGAATGCGTAACAGGGGAGACCAAAAAGTGCAAGCGTATTTTTCAATATTCAAACGCGAATATCTTAAAAACCTTGCGTGATAGAAAAATTTAAAAGGCAGATTTGGAATCAAGAGGTCAAAAGCTATTTAATTCATGTATTTTGATTCCTGGGAGTGCGAATTTTTCTGAATTTGTTTAACAGTGTTATCATCTCGTAAATTATCTAGAGACCGCCTCATTACTCAATAATCGACGGAATGGTTTTCGTAAAAGTCGTTCTACTGGAGACCTGATAGCGTTCCTATCGTAACGTTGTAGTCAATCTATAGCAGTGGTTCTCACTAGCGTTTTTTGATTATCTCCCTTTGGCATTTGAATGGACTTTTTTATAAAACAGATGCATAAGGTAAAAGATGTTCTCAAAACTATTTTTTCAAAAATCTTATAAGTCTTTCTGGATTGCTGCTATAATATCCTGGGGGTCGCGACCCCCCTTTTGAGAAGCATTGATCTATAGTATACCATTTTTAGTAAGAGTAAGTTGGTGACTCTAATTATTTCCAAAGCATTCGATTGTGTATGGCATGCCGAAATGGTGTCAAAGTTTATTGATTTTCTCTCGTTTATGTATTTTCATAGAATTTCAACCAAATTTAGGGATACCACAATGATCTGTTCTTTCTCTTTTTCCTTATCTATTTCTTATTTTCCTAAATGTAAAAAATTTTTTACCACCTATATCCGACCAATAATGGAATACAACTCCTATACATGAGCAGGAGCATTAAAGTCTATTCTGAATCTTCTGGACCGTGTGCAAAGCTTTTAATGACAATAGTTTATCTAACTATATTGATTCATTAGAGCATCATCGGAATGTGGGTTGTGTACGATGTTCTATCGATACTACCATAGGAAGTGTTCTACTAATAAAATTAGTGAACTCATACCCCGATCCCATACCCTCGTTTATCAAGTAAATCGCATACGTTTGTAATCGACTGTCCAATTTATCGCACAACGGATTACAGGAAAAACTCGTTTCTCAGGATAGATCGTCTGTGGAATAATGTCCTCGTAGAAGTATACCCTAAAACTTTTAATCTGGAAAGATTCAAGTAAAATACATATAAAAACTACTCCCTTTTTCCTCCCTCACATACCTATTTTCCTGATATCAACACAATGCACTCCATTTGTAATGGGTATCCCCTGGTGCAATCGGTCCTAGATCGATATTTCGATGAGTTACAAACGGAATGGAAAACTAATAAATAATCTCTACTATTAAGTGGAGGGTATAACAATCGGTACGTTATAATTAAACTCAAGAACCGCTGAACCGATTAACGAAGAATGATATACATATAAGTTAAGTTTGGAGAAGGGTTCTTCAAAATATATGGATGTTTCGTCATGAGAAAATTGTGTATGTATAAATGGGCCCGATAGGTGGCGCTAGGGTGAAGCTATTTAGATATTCATATTTAAAATATTTCCGGACAAAACACTTCCCAAAAGTCATGCGAAAATTGTGTATGTATAAATGGGCTCGATAGGTGGCGCTTGGGTGAAGCTATTTAGATATTCATATTTAAAATATTTCCGGACAAAACACTTCCCAAAAAATCTTTAATTAATCCAACCATGTTTAAAAGAAAAAAAAGTAAAATTTTTAAATTCTTTAATGTTCATACAAAACACATGTCCGTAATTATAGATTGACATCAAAAGTAAACAAAAGCTGTTTTAGCTCTGGCAATGATAATGAAAATTTTTTATTTATTTTCAACAATTTCTAATCCCGTTTCTCGTTGTATTTATTTATTTTAACATATTCGTACATTGATTTTCAATTATGGTCTTGAAAGAGAATTTAACATTTTTTCGCACACGTACTAATTACATATTTACATATCTGCTGTTTTTATACATGGATGGCGACAACAATTAATTTCAACACTTGTATTTCTTTGTTTTGGGTTTTCTTGAGTTCCTTGTTTTTTATAATAATAATAAAAATGTTAATAATGAAACTGAAATTGTTATATATTTTTGTTATTGCATATTTAAAGAATATAATTAATGTACGAGAGATAATTCATGAGTAACCGAAGTTATAATTTTGTCCAAAACTACTTGTTACACATGAAGAAAATTTGAAAATTCCGAAAATTCTTTAAATAAATTACAATCACACCTACATCGGACGGGATGGGATGTCCGATGATTTAGATGTATATTTTGTGACTTCTATTGTATGGTATTTTTAAAATGAGAAAATTCGTCATTCTTTATGATTTCAGTTCGAGGATCCTCGAAAGTTGTCTGAGCAGTGAAATGACCGTGGCCGGCGATTTTAATCTTCACAACTCCTCCTGGATCCTCTAATCTAACCATTCGACACCCGTTAGCGATTACGTTGACTAGTGAACGAACCAACTAGTGAACGAACCAACGCGCTTTATGGGCATTGGAAATGAACACCAGAATACTACTCTTTTTCTGAATTCACATCTTGTGAAATATGAAAATATTTGCACCTCTTGGTAATTCGGATCACCACACCATTTCCGCATTCTTCTCGTACTCCGAAATTCGTAACGTTTGAACAACAGCAAAAAAGCGTTCAGTATTTATTTATGAGAAGGCTCGTTGGGCAGAGCTCAGTGACCTTTTCCGGCATTTCAAATTATTCCATCAAAGTTTATTTTGCCTAATCCAAGAGATAAATGATTTAGCCAAACTTGCAGTAATGAAGTCAAATCCAGGGAGGAAGCGTTCAGAAATTGGCGCGACGACAAAAACGTTAATACTGTTCTGCTACGCAAAAGGGCGATATCCGAGTGTGGAAAAGTATTTAGTCGTGAAAATCTTCTTTAAGAACAGCGACTTCGTGCTAAAGTTCTTTTGGCTCCTCGGATCAATAAGAGCTTTTGGTAGTTCGTTAAAAGTGTCAAGAGTCAACAAATGATAGTTCTTCTTTCCCGACTCTTTTGAAATACGACCAAGTGGTCCCTGAACCGGTTGACGAAGCGAATCTGTTTTGGATTGCCTTAATAAGAGCTTCTGGTAATTCGTTAAAAGTGTCAAGAGTCAACAAATGCTAGTTCTTCTCTCCCGACTCTTTAAAAAGACGACCAAATTTGACGAAGCGAATCTGTTTGGCTTGCCTCTTTGCAAGACATTCTTTATTGCCCGAAAGCAATCAACCACTGCCCGAAATCGAGAGGGTATCCCATACTATGCCCAAGACATTTTTTTGTGCTCATGCAGTTAAAAAGATTCTTGCGGATCTTAACGTAAATAAGTCACCGGGACCGGATGCTATACCAGCATTGGTGCTGAAACAGTGCTCTTCCATGTTAGCACGTCCACTGGCTAATCTTTTTATTCGTCGTACCATGCGGGAGTCTTTCCCTCATGTTGGAAAGTTGTCAATGTGCAGCCAATTCCTGAAAGGGTGCGGCTAATAACCCTTACAATTACCGCCAAATCGCAATATGCTAAGCGCTCTCGAAAGTGATGGAGATCATGGTAAATTACCATATTTTTAGGTATCTGGAGGCTAACTTACTTTTAAACCATCGACCGGAGTACTCATTTTGTTGGGATCTGTTGCAGTTCCTTTCGGAACATTAGAGTCGATCTATCCACCATTTTGTTGAGACTAAGGTGGTTTCTCTGGATATTTTCAAGGCGTTTGATTGTGTTTGCGCTCATATCTAAGCTTAATGCCATTGGTGTCGGTAATGACTTCTCTCGATATATTTCGGGGTTTCTCAGAGATCGTTCTACACGTGTTGTTATCGATTGGTTCTCATCGGATGAATTTCAGCTTCAATCAGGGGTACCGCACGGTTCTGTTCTTTCTTCTACCATTTTTCCTATTTTTCTTAACGACCTTCTTATTGCAAGTTAAACTTTAAAACCAATTTACTCTTTTGCAGATGACAGCAACATTTGTCATTAATTTTTCTTCGATCGTATGCCTAGCCTTGTTGAGGTTGAAGGCTAAAGGCAGAGTATGAATGACTCAGTTAGTAAGGACCTATTGACAAGATCGAGAAGTGATTGTCAGGGTATTTCCATGGCGAACAGGAAATGGAGAGAGTTAAGTACAAGCAGAATTACCAGAATAGTCTGGCCGCGTTACGACCTCAAAAGAACTCGCTACCTACTTTCTCTTAACAGAAGGGAATGTCGTTTACTCACGGGAGTGGTCACGGGACACTGCCTAATTGCTTTCCACGCAAGAACAATTGGACTCATCTCTGATTCCAATTGTAGAAGATGTGATGAACCGAATACGGATGAAACAGCTGAACATATCCTGTGCAAATGCGCCGCATTGGCCAGGCATCGCAAACAAATTTTAGGCAAAGCAGACCCGAGAATCTGGAAGAAATCGCAGTTATGGACCTTATGCCCGTTAAATTGTTTGCAACATGGACTAACGCGTTTTATCCTCGTCGCTGAAGGAACATGTTGTATGGACCAGCCGGTCTATGCGAGGAGTTCAAAATTTTGATCTCCTCCATCCCTAACCTAACCTGACCTATTGACAATCTCGGAGTGGGGTCTTGCGAATAGGGACAAGTTCAATGCACGTAAGACCCAATGTACTTTGACCCACAGGAATGTGGAACCAACAGCGTCATCCGTACAAATGGGTGGTATAAGTATCGAGGAATCTGACACTCTTGATATTCTTAGCATTAAAATTTAGTGTGATGTCCGTTGGAATAATCACGTTTTTCAAGTATCGAAAGAAGCATTCAAGTATCTCGGTTTTTTAAACCTGTAAGAAGTACTTCACAATATCCGATTTATCTATGCCATTTACATCCGACCGAAGATGGAATTCAGCTCCCACATATGGTCAGGGGCTTCAAAAGTCTATTTAAGAGGGCGTTGATGCTTATCAATAAAAATGATAAGCATCAAAAGTTACAGTTTTTTTCGGATGAACCTTAAGGCTATTATCAGCATATTCCACGTTGCCAAAGTGATTTTTCATCAGTTTTGATACTGTGCTCAAAAGTTTTCCACACAACTTTTGCCTATTTACAAACATAACAAGCCTTTGACCACAAGACAAATTCGGGCCAAACCTCGGCTTTCTACAGACGGACCTGACTTTTGTTTAGCATGACTCAGGGAGTCGAAACAGCCAAGTCCTGCCGCAAAATCATTGCTCACTTATCCGATGCATTATGATGAGGAAGCGTATGCAAGTGTTTTTTTTTTTATGATTTAAAGAATCTGAGCAACCAAATGACGCATTTAGAAACACTATCATCCTCCCACGTTGAACTACGTCATAAATATAATCATACGCATTATAGTTCAACGATTTCTATGACTTGCAAATATTGTTGCCGCCAATGTGTCATTCTAATTTATTATCAATTAACCCACCCATGTTGAAAAAAAGAGTCTATACACCACACCAACAGATTTTACCACCACACCGACAGTTGTAAAGTGTAGACAAAGCCAATTAAATTGTAGCTGATGTTATGGATACACTTTTAAAAATAAAACGAATACCAAATGTGGGGGGAAGAAATATGGTAAATGCAATTTCTTACGTTAATTTTATTCTAGTTTTTTGTTTAACGTGGGTTGTATAAAAGGATTTATGATATATTGATTTCTAATATTCATTTGGGATAATTGATTATTGTTGTGCCAAGTAAATGACATTAAATAGTAATTGATGGATGTAATGGTTATTGTTTGGCATACTGCGGATCTGATATGAGCCATATTTAAGGTGGAGCATTGGTATTATAGGCTAATAACACAGCCCTACAAAAAAAAGTTCTGACCCAGAAACGAGACCAACAAATCTGAACTCGAATCTGCCATCCAAAAAAAAATCTATCGTTGGGTTTTGCAGTAGTAATCTATAAGGAAGGCCCCTTAAAAGACCACTCGAGATTTCTTTAAAATTTATATACAAGATAAAGAAAAAAAAAAAACTAAATCCAATCTTTATGTATTTTGACCTCCTGAACTCGATTCCGGTCAGACAGGTTGATCTTAGCTTTTTTTTCTATTTTGTGCATAAATTAGAAAACAACAGGTAGTCTCACTTTGCGAACTTTCCTTCTAAGATTACAAGAAAGCTCAACGATAGAATGCCATACTGATGGCGGAATCGAGTTTAGGAGGTCAAAATACATAAAGATTCCATTTAGATTCTTTTTCTGTATCTTGTGTATAAATTTCAAACAAAACTGGAATGATCCGTTTGGGGACTTTCCTTGTAAGATGGCAGATTCGTCTTGAGGGGGTTGAAATTCATTATAATTTGTTGGTCTGGTTTCTGGGTCAGAACCTTTTTTTTGTAGGGCTGTGTAATTTTAATTCTGGTATTATATGGTCTGATTTGCTTTTGTTGTTTGTAAATAATTTATAATAACAATGACATGCCATGAATGTCATAACATGATGTGTCTCTTCTTAAATACCAACGATTTAAATATCTTTCCACCTGCCTTATTCATTGTTGCCATCGAAGGTGACCATTCGTTAAGCCATGATTACATTTGATATTGATACACTGTTGCAAGAGATTTTTAACGGTGTATCTATGAAAAGCGACACATGCGCGTAATACAGATTAAGTTTATTTGGTTCCTGAACAGCATCTAAATGCAACCGATAAATATTCATACACATATAGTTAATGCATTCACAGACAGGCAGACTGACAACCAAATGAACCTACCATCTGACATACAGATGGGTATAAATAAACAGCAACACACAACAATAATCCCCTGACTGACTGTATACAACATTTACAGATGTAATTTGAAAAAGTTCAATTGTAATTCAAAGTTTCTACTTGTTTTTTGAAGATGGCGGGACGGAACTGGAACAGAAAACCGGACAACTTTGACAGAACCTTTGAAGTCCGCATACCAACTAGGAAAGACTGGGCAGATAACTGTGTTATAACAAAGAATGCGATCTCAATCTTTATGAATAGATCGAAGATGGAGAATAGGTACGGGTTGGGGAGTATACTCTTAATGTCTCGGGCCTCATTGAGACTTCCGAAGAAGTGTAGTGTTTTCTAGGCTGAAGTACTTGCAATTGATAAAGCCTCGCAGAAGAAGTGTAGTGTTTTCCAGGCTGAAGTGCTTGCAATTGATAAAGCCTTGCAGTTGGTTATGACAACGGACATACGCCCTTGCGCCATTAACATTTTCGTGGATAATCTTGCAGCTCTGAAAGCCTTAGAATCAAACACTGTAAGATCGAAAATCGTTAGGAACTGTATAAAATTCCTTTGTCCAACCAGTCAGCACACAGTCAAGTTAATGTGAGTCCCCGGACCTAGTGGGGTCGCTCGGAACGAATTGGCTAACGAATGTTGGAAGAATGGCTCTGACACGGTGAATGAATGCGTTGAACCTGACATCTCGGTTCCCACAGTGGAATTGATGAACAAAATTGATAGGATATCGGAAAAAAGAATAAAATATAGGTGGATATTACTGACTACGTGCAGGATATCGCGAAAGCTGTGGCCACTACCAAATCCTAAGAGGATTTGGCAAACGGACAGTTAGCCTAGTAGAGGAAGTACTGACAGGACATTCTATAGTCGGCCAAATTTCCGAGCATATGCGAATTTTTGACAGGGACTTTTGTAGGAGTTGTGGAGAAGTTGAGGAGGTGTCAGTGAAGCACTTCCTGTATGAATGTCCGGGTCTAATAAAGAGTCGCCCTAAGCATTTGGGGCAAAGATTTTTCGATGACCTCGATTGCCTAAACGGTGTCTCATTGACGTCTCTAGCAGAATATCTTAGGGAATCGGGGTGGTTTAAGAAGAGACCTTTGTATCATAGGAGGAGTATGGTAATAACAATTAAGAGAATTACAATATGACTTGTAGCCTTCGAGTGAATTCGCCAAATGGCAAACGCCCATTCAAACTAGTCTAACAAGCAAGTCTTCGAGTTACAAATGGAATCTTCGAATTACAAATGAAATCTTCGATTTGCAAGTAGAATCTTCGAATTTCATCTATAAATGGTGTAGTGTTTTACAGTTTTGGTACTCGTATGCAAAAAAAAAAGTTTTTCAGGCGAAATTATGTTCTTTGTTGTTTAATTAATATTAATTTGTTCTTACATTTATAGCTGGCTTTTTCTGTGTTATTTTCTGTTTTTTGTTGTTATTGTTCCTGGTGCGCGTTATAAACAACCATATGAACCATGTCCATGTGATTGGTTGTTTGAATGTTGTAATGCTGTTCTACTAGTTGGATGACTAAGCCTTTTTTGAGGCATACAAAGCATTTTAAAAACATTCTGATCATCCTGATTTTAGCATGCGTCACACGTAGTGTTCTTATTTGAAATTTTTGTGCAGAATACATTAAATTTCGAAAATGTGTATTTAGTTCAATTAAGCTTAAACGAGTGGGAAAACAAGTATAAATCTGGAAATTTGTTTAAAATTATTTGGTATGATACATTAGTAAAAATCGATAGATTCCATTAGACTCTTCTTTAGTTTTTCAAGTCTATTACTAACCTTTCGGCGAAGCGAGACTTTTTTATGTCCACAACAAGTGTTGACATCAACCAAGGTGCTCTATGACGATGATGGTTGACGTACTTTTAAGATCATTCGACTGCCCCGGAATCTTCGCTGCTCACGCCAGAAGAGGCTTTTGCGAGGGTTGTCTGGAAGTGGAGGAGGAAGATATGGCCTCCCTCATCGGAGAGCCGAACATTTTAACTACCCGATTCTGGCGGATTTGACATGTTTAACTGGTTTAGATATCAGTATGATGAACTCGATCCCCCGGGACTCCAATCGGTTCTGTTAGGATCCCATTATGCATTCTTTCCTATTTTTCCAATCGTTTCCCCTTCCTATCATTTCCAATTAGCCTTCTTACCTAACCTTACCTTTTGGACCGGTTTAAGCATTAGTTTCATTGCATCGAAATTTACACTGTAAGTCGACCCTATTCGCTCGACCTCACTCGGTGATAGTATAAAAATCTCGGTTGTGGGTGTCAATCAAATTCTGCCACATAAAAATGTTCATGGTTAGAAGTAGAGATGGGCACATGAGCAGATAAGAGCGTGATTCACGTGATCACGCGTCAGTCTGACTGAATTCAGTTATACTCATGTGATTGTGAGTGTGAGTGGAGAACAAAATTGCGTGAGTGAGTGTGCGTGAGTAAGATTTTTGTGTGAGTTTTCGTGATTAATTTTCTCTTTATATTTTCTTTTGTACCAAAAAAGCAACAAAAAAATTGTAAAATTTGGATTTAAAGTCAAAAATAACTCACGCACCCATCTCTAGTTAGAAGCTTCATCCATTTGCTATAAATGTTTTTCAATGGACAACATAGCGTCGAAGAACACTGTTTCAGCTACCCGGCCTCGGTAACTTGATAACGTTGATCTCCGCAAAACCCATTTAACAACACGCGCTGGGAAGAAAATCTTGTGCATATTTTTAGAAATTTTAAGGGTTAGAAGCTTCACCCATTTGCTTAAAAGGTTTGTCAAGAAACAACATAGCGTCAAGAACACTGTTTCAGCAACCCGGCTTCGGTAACTTGTTAACGTTGATATCCGCAAGAACCCATTTAGCAACACGCGCTCGGAAGAAAATCTGTTGCATAGTATACTAGAGGTGGGCGCGTGTGTGATTTTTGACTCACACTCACTCACGCTCACGACAGGAATTTTTGAATCACGCACACTCACTCACGAGCATATATTTTTTCTACTCACACTTACTCACAATCACGTGAGTAAATTTAAAACAACTCACACTCACGTGCACTCACGCAAGTTTCACTCACACTCACGTTGACTCACACTCACAAAACTCTTATTCATACAAAAAAAATTTCAAAAACTACAATTTCAAAATTTTCAGCAAAATTTAAAATTCAGCGAAATTTGACATTTTTTTTTTTTGTTTTTTCGGGACGAAATCTTAAGTTAAGCCAAATTTTACAATTTTT
Source organism: Pegoplata infirma (assembly GCA_963921195.1). Lineage (NCBI taxonomy): Eukaryota > Metazoa > Arthropoda > Insecta > Diptera > Anthomyiidae > Pegoplata > Pegoplata infirma. Next base: position 22,999,970 of record OY992537.1, read on the forward strand.
TTGTTGGTTTTTTGGTACGAAAGGAAATATAAAGAAAAAATAAATCACGCAAACTCACGCAAAAAAATCGACTCACGCACACTCACTTACGTAAAAATCTTACTCACGCACACTAACTCACGCAATTTTTTTCTCCACTCACACTCACTCACAATCACGTGAGTAAAATTGAATTCAGTCACACTCGCGTGATCACGCGTGATTCACTTGAATCACGCTCTAATCTGCTCATGTGCCCATCTCTATAGTATACTTTTATAAGATCGGGCAAAGATTGATCGATTTCCGTGAAATATGAATTTCTTGCAAAAGTTCAGCAATATGGTCGACTTTATCAAACAGGTCACAGATTATTTATAAGATTTGGAATGAACGAAGTAGCATTATTCTTTGCTCTTTTAATGAATGACCAGAAGCCACATTTGGATCTCGTCTGTGACTGGTCAGAAGCAGGGTTTTTGATATCACGACAACTACTGAATGCATCATCTCTAAATCTGACTCTATTCTTGCATGTCTGATTAAACCAACACTTTTGTCACAGACTAATACAGACTCAACATAAGTGACATGTGTCAAAAAAGTAGTCCTTACCCAAATGGTTAATTTTTTCAAATTATTCTACGAATTATACTAGAAAGAGAAAGCTCATATAACGCGCCATAAGAAAAAATAGATGCCAGATCGGTTTTTATTGTTTCACTCACTCCTAAGTCGTAGAAAGTGTTGCCATGTTATCTTAAAACTAGCTAAAACCCGCTGATGTGGATATGGTATGTTGCGAAGTGAGGAACAAGTCGAGAGTATTACAAAAAATGCCCTTTTCCATACGGGATGTGCGTTGTATGCTTTACTAATTGCAAAATATGATGAAAATACTTGCCCTCGGAAATTGTATGAATCAAAGGTCGAAGCCAAGTAGAGTTTTATTACAGGCTTAACATGAATTTAAGCAAGATTCTGAGTTGGTCGGGTTAAGGTGCGGCAAGTCCAATATTTCGCGTAGTTACTAACATCAGCACAAACTCAATATCCAAATCAATCATATTTAACAATCATATTAAGTTGACCTCTATCATCTACGTCAGTAAACAGACTAAAGGCCTAGTTAGCCGAGAAAACGTAACCGTAACCCTAACGTAAAAAGTCAGCTGATTGTTTTTGATATGCGTAAACTAATGAAAACGATTACTGAATTCAATTGTCACGTAAACGGAACGTTCCGACCTGTTTAAAATAGAATTTTACAACGTTTCTACGTGACATTTGTAAACAGCTGATTTTCGGTTTGTTTATTTCCAAAAAAAAATGTGATACAAAACTAAAAGTGCAAAACAAATAGAAAAATCACCAATTCAATTTAAATAAACAAACTAATTTAAAGTCTACATATAAAAAAACATAAAAAAAATAACAAAAATGAACGACGAGTTTTTTTTACGTCAAAAACATATGACACGTTATTAAGTTTCTATAATTGCACTAAATAAATACGCTACGGTTAGGGTAAAGATACGGTTACGTTTTCTCGGCTAACTAGGCCTTAATACAGACTCGACATAAGTGACAGGTGTCAAAAAAGTATTCCTTAACCATATGCTTAATTTTTTCAAATTATTCTACGAATTAGGTTAGATAGAGAGAGCTAATATAACGCGCCATAAGAAAAATAGATGCCAGATCGGTTTTTATTGTTTCACTCACTCCTAAGTCGTAGAAAGTGTTGCCATGTTAGCTTAAAACTAGCTAGAAACCGCTCTATTTTCTTCTTAAATCGCTTAGTTTTCCCCATTTTTTGTTATAAAACTCACTTTTCGAGTCTGTATATAGTCTGTGGTCAGGATTTCCTTTTCGCCCTAACTTTCACTTAAAAAAGTAAAAAATTAACTTCATAAACTAAAGAATATAGAAATTTGTATCCAAAAGAATATTCTAAAGGTACCTACAGACGACGCAATATTATGTACAATATTCAATTATATTGACGGTGTGTGGGTAATATTGACGACTGTACAATGGTCAATCTTACCCACACACCATCAATATAATTAAATATTGTACATAATATTGCGTCGTCTGTAGGTACCTTAAAATTTTTATAATCCTGTAAATATCCATTAAACAGTTGCAATTACGAATTTAACGCCATAAATTTAAACAAGCTAACATAGTAGCCTATTGCATGTGTACTTAGATTTGTGACAAATGCAATTAAGTTTTCTAAAGGTAAAAATAAAAACATAATAAAACTTTATGATTAGGGTGGCAGTTTTAAATAGATTTTTCATTTGGTAGTCTTGTGGGTGTGCGTTTTACAATAGGATCCAGCAAAAATCCTAACTCCTAACCTCTTTTGGAAATTTAAGTTTCTTTAAAGGTGTTACTTGTAATTTTTTAAAATTTTTTAGTCCAAAAAAAAAAATTATGAAGCTTTTCATTAATCTGTTGAAATTAAAGTTTCATAACAATTTTTCGATTCTAACAAAGCAAAATTAGAAAAAAAAGTCCAAACATTTTGAGAACTTTTCAACAATTTTTGAAACTGTTTTTGTTTCTGAAAAAAAAATATATTCTTCCATTGCGGAGGATATTTTTTACTTGTTGAGTTTTCTTCCTTGTGACAGGTCATAAAATGGCACAATGTTCTTTTAATGTAATTATAGCTTTCATGATTTGTTTGTGCCCCATTCTCCTCATAATGACTTGTCTCAGAAAATCCAGTGCCAACCTAATTTACAATATTTCTATATGACGTATAATGTCCTTTATACTGCATATCGTCACCTAAAATGCAAAAGCCTCTAACTAACATTTTATTAATTTTACAGGAGAAGCAAAAAACATTATAGAGTAAAATTTTGAATTTGTTAATAACTTTGTTGGTTTTGATTGAATTTGGCTAAAATTTTGTGAGGACGTACGTTTTGTGAATATGTATCAAAATTAATCACAAAATGATTAACAGATGTATTTCTAGTTGCGTTCATTGGCGATTTCGCAATTCACATGTTTTTAATTTTTGGCTATAAAATCGCTAGTTTTTATTATGTGACCCTAATTTTTTGTAGGGACGTTTAGGTTTATAAAATATACCAGAATCTATAAAAATACCGATTTTGAGTTTTTTGTTAGTTAGGGCGTTTTGCATATTATGTGACGATATTTACTTAGCAATATGTCATGCGTATGCTAAAAATGCATTTTTGAATAACAATAATTTTACTAATTTGCATTTCATGGTTTATAAATGTTAAAGTTTGACATAAAAATTAAATTTAGAGCAAAACAAAAAAAAAAAACAAATTTAAAACGGCTGTGCCGAATCTTTCATGCCCTGCAACATGTAAAACATTAAAAAAAATTTACAGGGAGTTTTGGGGACTCCTTGTCCCTCGCAGTCAGTGTTGCCAATTTAGCCATTTTCCGGCTAGATTTAGCTCCTTTTGAACTCGTTTAGCCGGAGAAAAAGGCATTTAGCTCTTAGCCGTTTTTTAGCCATTTTCGAAAATATTTTAGCAGTTTTTTAGCCATTTTTGAGTTTTCAGTTAAAAAGTAATTTTTAGTGTGTTTTTTATACTAAAATAGAGAATTAATTCGGTTTTAAGTTTATACAGATCGAGCACAGACTCTAATACTATTTGTTATAAAGGTTTAAGTCAGGGTCGCCAGTTTTTTTTTGGATGCCATCCCCAACTTTAAAATTTTCATCCCCAAAAATCCCCAAAAAAAAATTTCTCAAAATTTACTACACGCAAAAAACACTTGCAACCCATCAAGTGCTTTTGAGTAACTTAGCCAATTTGTTAGAACAAAAACTTGGTTAACTTACACACAAACACTTTACACTAAAAAGTGTAAGTGTATTTTGCATGTTGAGTGATTAGAACATCATTTGAAACCGCCAATGGTATGATAAAATTAAAAAAACCAACGGAAATGTTTTATCAGGGATGGGTAACTCAGGAATTTTTAATTTACATAACACCGATAGAGTATTTTATTGGTCCAAATTGGATAATTTCCATAATAGATATAAAGGATATATGTACTATAGAAAATGTATGAAAATCTACAATTTGGTTTAAAGAAAAAGAAAATCATGATAACATGACACCACTACGATCCATGTTTTGACAGACACTATAAAAAATTTTAGATTTTTCTTTATAAACCTCACATAATTCCTACGTTTGCGTTTTTTTTTTTTTTTTGATGTTTTAATGATTGATCAAAAATAAAGTAGAGTTCATTTTACCGATTTTAGCAATATTTTAAGATTGATGTATTTAAAAAACACTTGTTTATCTAAAATATTTCATCCCCAAAAAATCCCCGAAAAAATCAGTGTCATCCCCATGAAATCCCCAGATCCCCAAATCAAATTTTTCATCCCCAATTCCCAAAAAAAATCCCCAATTTGGGGACAAAACCCCTAAACTGGCAACACTGGTTTAAGTTGAAAAATGTAAGAGAAAATTTAATTTTTAAAAATTATAGACATTTCTGGTATTCCCAAACCGGTTTCAAACATTTTTGTTTTGTGTTTTCATCAGAAGGATTTTAAATGTTGGATTGTTTTGTTAGTAGGTAATTGTTTTTCATATATTTGAGTTTTTATTAACACTAGTCTGGAATGAAATCACGTAAATTTTTGTCATATTCATACCATGAACATTATACTAAATTTTAGACGATCTAGCAATGCCCGTTTCTCTGTCTTTTAAAAATACGCTAACGTCCAAAACTTAACTTGAAGGCTGATTGCTGAATCGTGGCATATATATTTTAGCAATTCTTCTGGTCAGGTTACAGCGAAAACAGTCCCAAGAGTAAAAAGTTTCCCCTCGAATTCACGTGTTGAAAAGTTTTTTTAAGCCAAAATAACTAAAAAAGATTTTTTAATTAAATTAATTTTTTGTAGTCAAAATTTTTATATATATTTTTATAAAAAATTTTAATATAAAATATTTAAATCATTAAAAAAGTGTTTTGAACACTCTTCATTTTACCTAAAATATGCCAAAACAGTAACAAAAGATCTCCTTATTTTAATATATGTATCAAAAACGGTACAAATATGAATTTACATTAGTTTTTCTTAAAAAGTAAAATATATATTTTAGCCTTTTTTTAGCCATTTTTTAGCCGTTTTTTAGCCGTTTTTTCAAAAGGATTTAGCCGTTTTTGATAACCAAGTTCTGGCAACACTGCTCGCGGTATATACTTACAAGTTCATTTTATTGAGCTTTTATGTATAATTTTATCATTATTTAAATATTTTTTTTTTATTCACGCCCACAAAAGGGCGGGCCTAAAAAAGCGACATTTTCTAATCACCTAGGTCCAAGCTCAGGATTTTAAACTTCTGCGAAGGAAAAAATGTTTAATTTTTTTAACAAAAATACAAAAACCAACATCTAAAAAATTGGGGTTTTTTTTCAGTGGTTGGCTAGTTTTTAAATGGGGACCTTTTTGGTACAACTTTGACCATTTCCGAACTTAACCTGCCTAGACATATTCGTGCCAAACTTGCGGAGCCTAGCTCTTTTATTTTGGACTGCACCGTTTGGGGGCACCTTCTTCATGCGATTTTGAACTTCTTCTGAGATAAGAATGTTGCATTTGCTTAGCAAAAGAACAAAAAAACCGTGCAAAAAATGCGGTTTTTCTTAGGTTGGTTTAGTTCTCCAAGGGGGAACTTTTTTCCCCTTGGTCCGATTTTCCCCATTTCCGAACTTAACCTGCCTAGGAATATAAGACATATTCGTGCCAAACTTCGGAAGTCTAGCTCTTTTATTTTGGACTGTATCGTGTCCTCTACAGACGGACAGACGGACGGACAGACATCGCTAGAATGTCTTAGAATCGATCACTGATCAATAAGATATATACTTTATGGGGTCCTAGACTGATATTTCGATTCGTTACACACGGAATGACAAAGTGAGTATACCCCCATACTGTGGTTGGAGGGTATAAAAACAACGTCACTTTCATTTCTTTTTACCAACAAATTCAAAAAAAATAACCTACAAAAACATTAAAAATTTGTGATTGTTGTGTTATTTTTACCAACAAATTCAAACAAAATTACCTACAAAAGCAATAAAAATTAATGATTTCGTAGGTTATTTTTACAATTTTTCTATTGAATTTTATTTAAAAAATTTTTTTATAAAATTTTTGGGGAATCGATCCCGCAATCAACTACATTCTGGCCAGGCACTCTACCCATCGTGCCACAGTCACTTGATACAAACATGCTTTTACATTTCTATAGATCATTTTTTGAATTTTTTGTATACAAAAAAATAACCAACACAAGTAGGTAAAAACTAAATGACTTTTCTTTAAAAAATGCCAACAATTTCAAAAAAAAAAACCTACACAAAATTAAAGAAGAATCACTTATTTTTACTTACAGAACAAAAATAAATGACTTTAAAAAGTGAATGCTAATGAAAGTCTTTATTTTTTATGTTGTTATTTTTGAAACAAAGAACAGAAAAAGTCATTTAAAAAAATGAACATTGAACAAATGTTTTTTCTTTAAAAAACGACAAAACGTAATACTTTTTTAATAAACTATAAACAGCTAATGACATTATTTTTTGAGTAAAGTATTCGTGCCAAACTTCATTGGGCATGCTCTTTTATTTTGGACTGTATCGTGTCTTTTACAGACGGACATCGCTAGAATTTCCAATCTATCACTGATCAATAAAATATATTTTGTGGGATCCTAAACCGATATTTCGATGAGTTACACACGGAATGACAAAGTGAGTATACCCCACACTGTGGTTGGAGGTTATAAAAACACATTTTATTGTAAAGACTTTCAGCGCATATAAAAATACAACTTAATTTACTAGATTATGATTGATAACTATGAAATATTTGCCGTTTATATTTGCAATTTTGACAGTTTGAATGATTAATTTTGACATTTAATAAAGGAAGTTGGCACACAATTTTTAGTTGGTATTTTTCATAGAGTAAGTCGACCTTGCTTGGTTTGCTCAGCATTATTTCAAAAGTTTCGGTTTCAAAAACCAACTTTGGGTTTCAAAAATCATTTGTACTTGCACAGAATATGTTTTCCTTTTTGTTCTGATTGATATTATTCAAGCACCTGGTTGAAAAACATCCAAATAGAACCTATTTTTGAACAAGACCAAAACATTCTCCACACTCATTGTCAGAGAAAAATGATTCATATTATTTATGACATGTTTCATAAATATTATTGTCATAAAATTTCATTATATTTATGAAACCTTCATAAATATAATGAAGTTTTATGAAAAAAATCTATCAAATGCACTTCATAAAAGATGAAATAATCATATGAAATAATCATAAAAAAATACATAAACGTGTAAAAGTGTTGGGGCAACAACTACAATTTCAGCTACTAAAGTCGATGAGAATGTAAATATCATAAATTTTATTTTGTGAGGATGTTTATTCTGGCTCGAGGTCATTATTTTCTTTACTAATTAAAACCATGATATTCTCATAGTATAATTTTCAAGAAAATTATTTTTTGTTTTAAATTTATTTATGTTGGTCATTTTTGCAAGACTTAATCGACACGTGTTTCGGAATTTGTCAAGATTCCATTGTCAAGATTATTTAGCAAAAATAGAAACGATATACTACAAAGTAGCAAACGAGTCTAATGACAAATCGTTTTTGCACAAACTAAAACATTAATACATATTCGACTCTATCCACAATGTGAATTAGAAAGACGAAGAAATTGTACTATGCTAGTAAGTAACAATTGTCAATAACCAACAAAAATATTTAAAACATTTTACATACGATAGTCCATTGGACTACAACAATATGTTTTTTGTTGCTGTGAATGAAATTATACCATTATTAGGGCTATTCATCACTATGGCGTGCCAACCATTATGTTCAAATTCTGATTAATTTTTATTAATAAATAAAAATTGTTTTATTCGACCTTTAAAATATTATATTTTGTGAGGATGTTTATTCTGGCTCGAGGTCATTATTTTCTTTACTAATTAAAACCATGATATTCTCATAGTATAATTTTCAAGAAAATTAATTTTATTTATTAATAAAAATTAATCAGAATTTGAACATAATGGTTGGCACGCCATAGTGATGAATAGCCCTAATAATGGTATAATTTCATTCACAGCAACAAAAAACATATTGTTGTAGTCCAATGGACTATCGTATGTAAAATGTTTTAAATATTTTTGTTGGTTATTGACAATTGTTACTTACTAGCATAGTACAATTTCTTCGTCTTTCTAATTCACATTGTGGATAGAGTCGAATATGTATTAATGTTTTAGTTTGTGCAAAAACGATTTGTCATTAGACTCGTTTGCTACTTTGTAGTATATCGTTTCTATTTTTGCTAAATAATCTTGACAATGGAATCTTGACAAATTCCGAAACACGTGTCGATTAAGTCTTGCAAAAATGACCAACATAAATAAATTTAAAACAAAAAATAATTTTCTTGAAAATTATACTATGAGAATATCATGGTTTTAATTAGTAAAGAAAATAATGACCTCGAGCCAGAATAAACATCCTCACAAAATATAATATTTTAAAGGTCGAATAAAACAATTTTTATTTATTAATAAAAATTAATCAGAATCATAAATTTTATTTATAAAATAATTAATGCATTTGCTTATATTAATGAAACATTTCACACATTTTCAAACACATTTGCTTATATTAATGAAACATTTCATTGTCAGAGAAAAATAATTCATATTATTTATGACATGTTTTCATAAATATTATTGTCATAAAATTTCATTATATTTATGAAACCTTCATAAATATAATGAAGTTAAAAATGCACTTCATAAAATATCATTATTTCGTGTTGGGGCAACAACTACAATTTCAGCTACTTAAGGCGATGCAAATGTAAATATCATAAATTTTATTTATAAAATAATCAATGCATTTGCTTATATTAATGAAACATTTCATAAACAGTATGAAACCTTATCATAAATTTAATGAAACTTGTCATCAAAGTTCGTCTAATGTAACTGTTTCATATTTTAGGAAACATTTCATAGTATTTATCAAAGATTTCATAAATACTATGAAATAGTTTCATAAATATGATTAAATAAACTAAATCTATGAAATGTTTCATAATATTTATGAAGAGATTCATAAAAGTTTATAAAACTTTATTCATTATATTTAAGAAACCTTTAATAAATATAATGAAATATTTCATAAATATTGACTCTAAGAACAATTATGAAACTGCTTCATTGTATTTATGAATTTGTTACATTGGACGAACTTTAAGGAAGATTTTTCATTATATTTATGACAGTTTTATAAATATGATGCAGCTTTTTCTTTGATTGCAATTCATATTGGGAAAATTACAATTTTACTCAAAGTGCAGTCCGTGCATTGGCATACTGTCCTTAAAAATTGTTTTTAGTCCAATTATTAAAATTTACCACCCACTTTTTTCTACCACTTTCACTAACCAATGGCGGATATTTTGTTTACTAATTTAATATTCTTTATAATAAGGTCAAATTAAGTATGTTGCATTGTAGGTGCATTAGACATTTATAGTTTTTAGTTTTTGCTGTATTTTTTTTAATAAATGTGACAATTTAAAGCCAACTGAAGGAACACAACCAACTTAACTAAATAAAAAGAAAATGACATGCAGGCCAGCCCTTGCCAAAATGCAAATTGCTTTAATAAGTACTTGGGTGTTTTGTATATCATTAGTTATGATTTTAAAATTTAGATAAGAATTGATTTTACTAACCAGTCCAAATAGTTACTAATATAATTGATCGGAAACTCATAAAAACAGTTTGAATTTTCCATATTAATAAGGTTAACGTGACTGTCAACTAGTGTTTTTCATTTCTCAGATTTTTCCATTTCCCGGGAGAGCGGAATCATTTTATAAATTTTCCGGGATCCCAGGAGTTCCCACAAAAACAAAAAACGGTAATTTCTTCTCCATTTTTCAACATAAACTCTAATAAAAAATACATACTGACAATATGTCGCAAGTGTCTCTGATATTAAACTGCAAATCCCTTCCCTTATAAAACGAACCGACATTTAAAATCCTACTGATGATAACACTATAACTTGAGTGTTTGAAATCGGTATGGGAATACCAGAAATGTCTATTAATGCTAAAAATTATTTTTTTTTCTGCATTATTCAATTTATTTTAATTTTAATTATTTTTTAAAAATACCTTCCTGGGAATTCTCATGAAAAACTACTGTCAACACTAAATTTGTTAAGTGCAGTTAAATACATTGATTCGGTTTAAGGTGTATTCTCAATTGTTACAGTAACTATTCATTCACTCATACTTGCACATTTATTTAATTTATATTTTGAATGCTGTAATAAACGATTAGTTTTGTGTAAAAAAATATTTGTTTTAAACACGAAGGACAAATTGTAGGATTGAAAATTATAAATATGTTATTTACTTTTTTTTGTATTTTTTATGGATGGAGACAGAACATGTCCAAAACGGTATTTTTGCAAAACAAAATCTTGTCATTCAAGGGCTACATACTTAATAACTTCAATTATCCTCTCCGTCTCTTTATATTTTTTGAAAATTTTTATGGAAGAAGAATTTTAAAGTCCTGTACTTGGATCCACGGGACTAGAAAATGTCGTTTTTGTCAGGCCGCCCCTTTTTGTGGGCGTGGATGTAAAACAAATCCTTAAAATAATGATAAAATTGTATAACTGATGTGCAAAATGCATAATAAATTAATTAGTAAAAATGTATCTGGAGAGGAAAGATATTCCCACTGCCCCCCTCCAGAACACACCCCTTAAAAAAACGCCCCTGGATCTTTTTTTCATATTATTAATATGTTGGAGGGTATAAAAGATTCGGCACAGCACTCTCGCTTGTTATACCCTGCTCTGGGTACAGGGTATAATAAGTTTGTGTTATTGGTTGTAACTACCCGAAATATTGGTCCTAGACCAACTTTCCATTATACCGATAGATTTAGCCATATCCGTCTGTCCGTCTGTCCGTCAATGTAAACGTTGTGCGCACGATACAGGTCGCAATTTTTAATCGATTTGTCGAGATTTGAAGCTTAAGCTTTTTTAGACCCTAGGACGCACGCTATTGAAATTGGAAAAAAATCGGTCCATGATTTGATCCAGCCCCCATACAAATGTCCCCTTTAAACATGTGTCAAATGACCCAAACAACCGTGTTTTAATAGGTAACCTTTCGAAATTTGACAGGTAAACGTATTTCGTATTCAAAAATCATAATTTCAAATTTAAAAGAAATTGGACCAGTCCTTCTTGTAGTGCCCATACAAACCACCCTCCGGATTTTTATATAAATCTCCCAAAATTTATTGAAAATTTTTAAACGTGGACTTTGGTAATATAATCAAATCTGATTATAATTGAAACATTTTCGGACTTACAAGGAAGATCTTTTAGTGGGCACCCACCGATTGTCCTGAAACTTGCGAATGGGAATAAGGGAAGAAAAATAAGAGTTTCCTGTTTTTTCTTTAGCTGCCCAGTCTCAAATTTAAACACGTAAGAGGATTGTAGTCGGTCAAGACCGACCATATGATACCCTACACTAGTGTTTTCCGGAAAATGGGTCCCAAGTCCAAACATGGACCGATTAGATCTATATTTCGTTAGAAATTTAATTAGTATAGAAAACATACACAAACAAAATTTTTGTTAAAATTTGCTTAATTTTATTGCCAATAGACAGATTTAACTGAATATCGGGCTTAATTTTTATATGGGTCTAAGTCCAAAAATGGTCCAATTATATTCAGAATTGATAAGACCACCAAGGCACCCGTTTACACACACAAACAGAATTTTGATGAAATATTTCCAATTTTCATGAATTTTGAGAGATTTTTGTGAATATCGGAAGGGGGTTTGTATGGGGACTACAAGAGAACTGGTCCGATTCCTTTAAAATTTGTAATGATAATTTGTGAATACAAAAGATGTTTACCTGCCAAGTTTCGAAAGGATACCTATTATAATACAGTTATTAAAGTCATTTGTGCGAAAATAAAGCGGACCTTTGTATGGGGGCTAGGTCTAAAAACGGACCGATTATTTACAATTTCAATAGACTTCGTCCTTAGGCCAAATGAAGTTTAAGCTTCAAATTTCATCTAAATAGATTGATAATTGCGACCTGTATCCTGTTCACAACGTTTAGACAGATTGAAGGACGGACGGACATCGTTAAATCGTCTCAGAAAGTGATTCTGAGTTGATCGGTATACTTGAAGGTGGGTCTAGGACCAATATTTCGGATAGTTACAAACATAAGCACAAACTCATTATACCCTGTCCCACAGACTGGTGTAGGGTATAAAAAGGGCTGCCATCTTATGAAAAAATTAGGTATTTTGGGAAAATCCGAATAATTTCGACAAACGCAAAAATACGGATCAGATTAATTTTAATAGAGATTATTATATACGATTTTAGCGGTCGTACGTTATACCACTCCATATAAACTACCCCAACGTGTTTACATTTTTGAAGATATGGACTTAACGAAGCCGAATTCGAACACGACCTATAAACCATTGGATCTTTCGATCTGTATAAAATATTCATATATGTAGTTTCTTTTGAAGAAATGTAAAAATCTTCAAAAAGCTAAAAAAAATCACGTTTTCCCCCTCTCGTTTGTCCTGAAAAATGTGAGTTTGGGCAGTTAAAAAACACACGTAACTCTTGTTTTCCTCCCCTCTTTCCCATATACAAGTTTGAGGAGAATCGATGGGTGCTCTGTAAAAGACCTTCCTTGTTAGTCGACTTTTAAAATATTATATTTTGAGTAGGTTTATTCTAGCTCGAGGTCATTATTTCCCTTAGTAATTAAAACTATGATATTCTCATAGAGTAATTTTTAAGAAAATAATTTTCCTGTTTTAAATTTATTTATGTTGGTCATTTTTGCAAGACTTAATCGACACGTGTTTCGGAATTTGTCAGATTCCATTGTCAAGATTATTTAGCAAATATAAAAACCCTCTACTACAAGTAGCAAAGGGATTTTATTGACGAATCTTTGACGATCAAACTAAAATATCTATACACTCAAAATAATCCTACAGTAAAAAATACAGTAAAAGTGTTATAACTTTAACTATACTACTTTTTTAGTAATTTACAGTATAAATTTAGCTTTGCAGTATAAATTTAGTTATTTTTTTGAAATTTGAATACTTTGAACTTTACTGAATACTGATTTTTTACCGATTTTTTAATAATTTTTGTTAGTAATTTTAAAAAATTTGGAAAATTATTTTTGGCACCTAATATGGTAAAATTTACATTTTTCAATATTTTTTTTTTGTCAAACGCACATAGCAAATTTTCGTTGAAAAAAAAATAAATGTATATTTTTTTTTAAAATTTCCGAAATAGATCATTGCCAGCCATCAAGCTCAATAATTATATATTTTTGAAACAATTTTTTTTATTAAAAAAATTTTCAAAATCGATTTTGGATAGGTTTTCGCTTTTAAATTTGTTTACCATTTTTTTATAACTGCGTTAGTAAAAATTGACTAACGCGTTGTAGGGCCCTTTAATACTAACAATTAGTAATAACTACCAACTTTTTAGTAAGGAATATTGTAGGATTTCTATGAGTGTATATATAAAAGAGTAACGTGACTGACTGACTGCCTGACTCATCATCGCCCAGCCCAAACCGCTGAAGCTAGAGACTTGAAATTTGGACTGTAGATCCACCGGAATATAGATCCACTAAGGCTGGATTTTTGCCACTGTTGATTCTAAGGGGGTAAAAAGGGTAAAAAACTGTACTTTTGGTACTTTTAATATCTCATGAAATAATGGTCATAGAGACTTGAAATTTGGACTGTATGTTCACCTCCCGGAATGTAGATCCTGTAGGGCTGGACTTTTGCCAATGTTGATTCTAATGGGGTAAAAAGGGTATAAAACTGTACTTTAGGTACTTTTTTTATCTCCTAAAATAATGGTCACAACGACTTGAAATTTGGACTGTATATTTACCTCCCGGAATAAAGACACAGTAAGGCCGGATTTTTACCAATGTTGATTCTAAGGGGTAAAAAGGGTAAAAAACTGTATTTTTGGTACTTTTTTATATCTCCTGAAATAATGGTCACAAAGACTTGACATTTTTACTGTATGTTCAACTCCAAGAATATTGATCCAGAAGGGCTTAATTTTTACCATTGTTGATTCTAAGGGTGTAAAAAGGGTAAAAATCTGTACTTTTGGTACATTTTATATTTCCTTAAATAATGGTACTAGAAACTTGAAATTTGAAATGTCAGTTCACCTCCCGAAAAAAAGATTCACAAAGTCTGGGTTTTTGCCAATGTTTATTATACGGGGGTAAAATGGGTAAAAAAGTGTACTTTTGGTACTTTTTTTATTTACAAAAATAATGGCTATTCAAACTTGAAATTTGGAATGTTGGATCCTTTAGTGAAATACAACATTCTGCAACAAGTACTTTCCGAAAATTCTGTACCGTTTACAAAAAGTACCTTTTATAAAAGTGCCTTTAATAAAAAGTACCTTTTATAAAAAGTACTTTTAATAAAAAGTAACTTTTATAAAAAGCACCTTTAATAAAAAGTACCTTTTATAAAAAGTACCGTTTATAAAAAGTACCGTTTATAAAAAGTACCTTATTTAAAAAGTACCCTTTATAAAAAGTACCTTTTACAAAAAGTACCTTTCATAAAAAGTACCTTTTGTAAAAATTACCTTTTACAAAAAGTACCTTTTTCAAAAAGTACCTTTTACAAAAAGTACCTTTTACAAAAAGTACCTTTTACAAAAAGTACCTTTTACAAAAAGTACCTTTTACAAAAAGTACCTTTTATAAAAAGTACCTTTTATAAAAAGTACCTTTTATAAAAAGAACGTTTTATAAAGAGTACCTTTTATAAAAAGTACCTTTTATAAAAAGTATCTTTTATAAAAAGTACCTTTTATAAAAAGTACCTTTTATAAAAAGTACCTTTTATAAAAAGTAACTTTTATAAAAAGTAACTTTTATAAAAAGTACCTTTTATAAAAAGTGCCTTTTATAAATAGTACATTTTATAAAAATTACCTTTTATTAAAAGTACCTTTTATAAAAAAAACTTTTATAAAAAACACCTTTTATAAAAAGTACCTTTTACAAAAAGTACCTTTTATAAAAGTACATTTTATAAAAATTACCTTTTATAAAAAGTACCGGAAGTACACTTTTTGGTACTTTTTTATTTCCTGAAATTATATTTTTAGAAACTTTTTATATTTCCTAGAATCTTAAAATTTGCAATGTAGGAGATTTCGGTAAAAAAAACATTCTGGGAAAATACGTTTCTAAAATTCCGCTTCTTAGTGAGGTAAAATGGCTAAAAAAGTGTATTTTCGTCACCTTTGATATTTTTTGGCGCAATGGTTCTAGGAACTTAAAATTAGGAATGTAAAATCCTTTTTGTACTTTTAATATACTATGATACTAGAAAATTGACAAATGGAAAAGAGGATCCTTCGGTGAAGAAAAATATTCTGGGAGAGGTTCTTTTTGGAAATTTTCTAACGGGGGTAAGAAAGTGTACTTTGGATACTTTTTTTTGTTCCTATAATAATAAAAAAGTGGAAATTTTTGTTATTCTTATATTTCTTGAAATAATGGTTCAGAAACTTGATATTTTAAATAAAGGATCACCTAGCACAAATAAAACACAGTTTTTGGAAAATTTAATTTCAATGGGAAAAGGGGGAAATGGTTACTTTTACCTTTCTAACTATTAAATTAAAAGCCCCAAAAATAATACCCAAGAGATGTACATATTTTGAAATTTAAAATTTTAGAACGTTGAACGAAATAGAAAGGAGCAGGGAACAATATGGAATGATACTTTTTATTCAAATTTTTCGTATTAAACTTTTTTACTACATATTTTTTCTCTATATATGTTTTTTTCACTCAAACTTATTTTATTCCAATTTATTTATTCACAGAAATATTCATTTACTCAAAATACAAAATCCCGATATAAGAGATCGAAAATTATTCAAATTTTATTGTTTAATCTATTCATTGAAATATTATTTTATGAAAGACTTAAACGTGCACAAGTAACTAAAACAAAGACTAATTTTCTTGAAATCGGTAGAGTAATTCTGATCCTTCTATTGTCCGGAATTCAATACAACCGGTAACGAAGTACCGGGATGGTAAGCTAGTTAATACATATTCGACTCTACTCCCATTGGGAAAAATAATACGAAAATTTTACGAGCGTAGTAAGATCACGATCGTCAATTAACCCACCAACAAACAAATATTAAAAACAGACATATGTACATATCGCTCATTTACTTGTATAACGTCATAAATCAAAAAACGTGATTTTTGAGTTAATGTTTTTTATTGAGTTATTGTGTCAAAAATTCGAATTAATATCTTTTAAACTCACCGTTTGAGAAGAAAACACGCCATTATTACATTTTCAATGTACCGGTCTTTTTTAACGGAAAACCAGTTTCATTTGAAAATTTTTAACTCGATTTCTTCAAAATCTAATATTTTGGATAATGACACTATACAATTAAATGAGCGATATGATTACCCCTAGCAATACTGTATGCTTTTTTGTTGTTGCAAATATTTCTATATGCGAGTGTAATACCATATATGGGATATTCACCACGCAGTGCTAACCATTTTGTTCAAATTCTGATTAATTTATATTAAAAACAAAAAATTGTTTTATTCGACCTTTAAAATATTATATTTCTATAATTTTTCTAATAAATTTATTATTTTTTTTTTAATTTCAGATTTCAAATGAACACGAGAATCGCACAAACATTTATTTTAGACTGATTTATCCAATTTTTTGTAAAGGATATCAAATATAATTATAATCAAAAATACTTACTCATGAGCTAAAAGTTAAATAAAAAACGTTTAATATAAAAAATAACAATACCACCGTCAAAATTTAAACACTCTTAATAGGAGTCCTCTTAACCGAACAACAACCGAAAGGCCAATAAAACAGAAATACTATGTCTCGATCAAAAGATAAAGTTGTCTCATCCTTGCGAAAGATATTCAAAAGTAACACAACAAAAGATGAAACGCCCGAAGATAAAAATCCAGAAGCGGAGGCAACGGTTAAAAAACCAGCAGTGTTTCCGGAATCACCGGGAAAACGTATTAGGAGATTAGATAAAAAGTAAGTAAAATTTTTATATTTCAAAATAATCGGCTAGAAAATAAGCAGAAACAATGAAACTTTTCTTTAAAAAAAGCTTTTTTTTTAAGCTTTTTGTTTCAGTGAACACTCAAAGAAAATAATATTGGACAAAACAATTTGTGTAATCACTTGTTTAAATTAAAAAAATAAAAAATAGAGTAATTTTTTAGTAAGCGTTTAATAATTTTTTATTAAAAGTTTTCTCAATTTTATTAAATTGTTTACTGGTGCAAAATTGAGTAATTTTTTACTCAATAGTACACAGAAAGAATTGAAAACGAAAGTCAATCAACAAAAACGCGGATTCAATTAATTTTTTAGTTGAAACTCCTCCGATAAAGAAAATTGTTATATCAATCATCAAATTGTAGGTGATTAATTGATTTTTATTTCAATTAATCATTTTTTCGATTTTGATAAAAAATTTTATTGATTTTTTATTTAAAGTCAATTAAAATAATGATTGATTTAACAAATGAATTTCACACTTATGGAAAAATTATGAAGAAATTCATATTTTTTGCTTTCCAATATGTTGCCGACAATAAAAAAAGTAAAACCGTAGTATAAAGTATATTTTTGAATTAATGTATTCAAATAAATTGAAGCGAAAAAAAATCTGGTATGTTGAAAATTTGTAATTTGATAGTTAAAGAAAATAACAAAAATGTTGATCAACACAATAATTGACTTATTTAAATTTTTTTGGTCAATAGATTTAATTGAAATTTTTTAGGCAATTATTTTTTGTGTGTATTATAAATTTACTCAAAATTTTAATTTTTTTTTCTGTGCTCTAATTAAACGTTTATAGTTTCCTTCTATGAATTGGAGAAATTTCTACAAATTTCAATTGTATTCTAAATTTCAATTAAATAAGGGGAAACTTACCCAATTTATAGTAGAAATCTGTTCTTATTTCAATGTAGTACAGTAAAGTTATTTTTCTCTAATTTGTGCCTCTCTTAGACTCTCTTAGAGCAAATTAAAGATTTAAAGAATTTAAAGAAAGATTAGCTCGAGGGCACATTTCTTTACTAATTATTAAGATGACATTGTCAAAGTAACAATTTTCAAGAAACTTTTTTTTTTAATAGATATAGTATGGTCGGACATTTCTTTTAAAATTTAGAGCTGTATTTAGGACATAATTCTTATTCGACTTTATGTTTGGCAAATAACCATTTTCAGTTTGGTAAATACTTTTGACAATCAATCAACGACAATCAATTTAAAACATAATAGTGCGTTTACATTGGAATTCTAATCTAGTAAAGTGCGATTTTAATCTACTTTGTAATCTGTACCGTTTATATTGGCATTTTTTTCATTTGAGAAGATTAGAATTGGCATTTAAAATAACAAGTTGGCAATAAATGTGTGTGACTGCGTCAAAAAACAGCGACGGTAATTAGTCGCCGTATGATTAACAAGGATAGTGACGGCGTATACAATTAACAATGTCGGCGGCATAATCATGCTTTTCGGCGTCATTAAATTGGCAGGCTTTGTGGCGGTGTTTTTCAGTGTTGGAAAATGAAAATAACTCAAATACAGAGTTGTATCGAACTTTGCCGATTTGCGTTTTCCGATTAGAGCCTAAACTACTAGATTGAAAAAAAAAAATAGATTTGTATGGGCAATCTAATAGATTGAAACTAGATTGGAGCCATAATCTACTTTAAGCTAGCTTAGAGGACCAGTGTAAATGCACTATTAGAGTCTAAACTACTAGATTTAAAAAAATAAATTTGTATGGGCAATATAATAGATTGAAACTGGATTGGAGCCACAATCTACTTTAAGCTAGCTTAGAGAACCAGTGTAAACGCACTATAAATGCACTATTAGTTTCTTGAAAGTTTTTACTTTGACAATCAGTGCTGCCAGAATTGACGATTTTTCGTCATTTTGACGATTTTTTCATGAAATTTTGCAAAATGACGACTAACGATTTTTTGATTTCATTCCCATACATTTTAACGATCTTTTGTAACTACACTTTGATTCACAAAAATCTAAATTTGCAACCTTTTTTTAATTTTACAAGGTTTAAAAACAAAAATTAAATGAAATTCGGTTAAAATAAAATACAGAAGAAAGACACAAATTTACATTTCATTCTCTTTTAAAAAACATAACTGCACTTAAAAAATTTTGTCGTTTTAAAGTCAATCATTTTTGCTCTGTATGAAAAAATAAATGATTATTTTTTTAATTTAATTTTAATTGTTGCTATTTTTGCATGAGAAATCTTTTTATACCCTCCACTTACAAGGGAAGTCTCCCTAGTGTCACCCGCGGATCTTTATGGAATTGATTTTATTTTGTAGAGAAGAAAAAATAAAGGGACACGTATTTTTTTTTAGCGGCCCAAATTCATATTTAGTGGGTAAAAAGAAGGGGGGAAGACAAGGCCATTTTTGGTTTTTTTCGTTTATCTCCTATATTATGCAAAGAAACCTAGTCATGTTACATACCAAATGAAAGGTCTTTGGAAAACCTATCTACGTGTGCTAAGAACGTGTCCAAAAATGCACAACTTTTCGTCATATTGAGTAAAATACCAAAATTTTAGGACATTTTTGTTAATAAGTCGAAAAATTTTAACTTGTTTGGCCCGTTGTTAGCACCACGAGATAGGTATTTTTAATACCTTTAATCTGATCCCACACATGCCAATATTAATGTTGTTTAAATAGGCGTAAATCGTAAAAAACTGAAAAAGTTCAATTTTCCCCCATACAAATCGACCCCCCTAAAAATGAGTTTGGGCCGCTAAAAAAAAATACGTGTCGAATTAATTTTCATTCTTAACAACATATCCAAATTTCATGAAGATCGGAGGGTGCCACCAGGGAGACTTTCCTTGTTAGTGATAGACGGTATATATAAGTTTGTCATTCCGTTTGTAGCTCATCGAAATATCGGTCTGGGACCCCATAAAGTATATATCGAGGGCCTATATTCAAAACCCTCTATCTAAAAAAACACAACTTTTCAGGAGAGCCAAAAAACTGTTTATTTCGCGGATTGTTAGAGTAATTAAAATTCGATATTCTACAATATTTTCTTATAGTCCGGTCAAAATAGACACAAAAAAAGGCTAACCTTGCATTAACTCGCATAAAGCTGAAAATTTGCATAGACCTTCAGTTCACGAATACAAATAATATGTGAAAAGTCCCCGTTGATCCGATGCTTGCTAAAAAAGATATTCGAGGTCAAAGGTCAAAAATATACGTTTTTTGCATTTTTTTCGTAAACGGTAAATATACCGCGAAAATGGTTAAAGTAAAAGTTGTAGATTATTAAATTTCCTACACCGTTCTTATACTTTTTGGCTACGACCCACCATTCCAGAGATATTCCCGTTTGAAATACTGGATTGGATGCCTACGCCGCCTGCATACAGAATTATACGTTAAAAAATATTTTTTTTTGTTTGTTTCGTTCTTATACTTTTTTTTATTTATTTTTATTTTATTATTAAAAAATACAATATGAAATAAAATATGGTATTATTGGAAATTATTTCATAAAATTATGTGAATTGATTTAAAAAAAATTTTAATCTGACTGATAGTCTTCGAGCTCAACTTCAACTATAATGTCTTCGTTTTCTCCTTGGTTTTCTTCTACTTCTTCTTGTATATCTGTACATTGTTCAAATAAAAATTCATCAGATGATTCTTCGTCGATATCATTTAAATTTTCACCTGAGGCAATTGATATAGTATTAGAGCAAGACTGACCTTGACAATTAGTGCATGCTACTGAGCAAAACAATCCAACTTTTTTGCAGCCACAGTTTCCACTGCAACCTTTTTTGCAGTTGCAAAAAATGGTGTTCAGAAGTTTTTCTGGAGCAGGTGGGAGTAAAGTATGAATTGGCACCAAAGTATTATCTACTAATGTCCAACCCCAGTCTTCCGGATTCAATTCATTGCCTAGCCACACTTGGATTTGATAATACACTCGACATAAATGTTGGTAAGCAGCGGCAGATGTTGGTGGAAGGCAAGATAATTCTACCCTTTTATTATTTCGGGTATTTTTTTACAAAACTTAAATATCTGTATTTATCGAGACAATCAATTTTTTTTGGAGCTCCATACATTGCAAGAAGAAAGCGAATTCCATTTGAGAGGATGAGTTGTGAAGAAGAATTGATGTCTTTAAATACTTCCGCGTAATTAATTAAATCATTACGTTTTTCACATAATTTGAAGACTGATGTTTTACCCCTTTTAAAAAATGCTGAAGTAGTGTCGCAGCCAGTTATTGCATGTAAAAATAAGATATTTTTTTCACATTTGGGATAGGCAGATAAACTTTTCGATGAATAAATATTTGTTTGTTGTCCGGCCTTTCCAGGTTTTAAAAAATATATAATCTCATCAACTGGAACGCGCGCAGTGAGTAGTATTAATAAATCCACATCTTCACCAACAACAATAGTTAAATTTGTTGTATTAAATTGTTCTATTGCTGTTTCAATGATTAGAACATCAGCGTCGTTATCAGCTTGTTTCACTGAAATGTTTGCAGCTTTAAATTTATCACATAAAATTGAAATAAAGCGCGACTTGTTGTGAGTATTAGCCAGGAATTTTTGTTGATTGGTTGGAACAGCCATATATTCATCAAAAACAAAATTCGCAGATGAAGATGTTTTTGTAGATCGACGGTGTTGTTCTGCAGCTTTAATATTTTTTTTATTATCAGAATAACCATCAAATACAATTGTCACTTTTTGACCAAAATGTCTATGTATATACTGAACGTATTTATCAAAAATAGAGCTAAATAATTCTCCTTGATCCCACACAACGCGGTGTAAAAGATATCCACCATCAATGATGTAATTTGTATTGGTGCTGTCAATTTCAATGATCACGGGTTGAAAGCAATAATATATAGCTGACTTTTGTGTTTTACGCATTCCAATTGCATCGAAGAGTGATAATGGGTAAGGAGCTAATTCATATTCGAAGAATTTCCTTATCAAATTGAAATGTATGGTTGTTGAATCGGATGTAAATGGAAATGAAATTCCAAAATGATTTTGAGTTTTTAAATTAAGGGCAATTTACACGTTAACTACCCTTGACTACCCTTATCTACTATTTCCCAGTATTGGTGATACGGTTTGCCGGGTTTAAATAATTTTGTATGAAAAATTATTTGAATTTGACAATTGCTGTCCTCCAATACTGGGAAATAGTAGATAAGGGTAGTCAAGGGTAGTTAACGTGTAAATCAAGCTTTAATTTGAAACTTTTTAAATTTGTTCGATTTGCCAACAATATTTCAATAGTTTGGTTTTGAACCTGTATTTATTTTTGTGTCAATACCAAAAAAAAATAAATTATACAAAAATTAAAAAAAAAATATATTGTTTGAAAATAAAAATTATTAAACAACAATTTATTAGAGGATTTGGACACTGAAAACGTGACAAGGTAAGTCTTAACTATGTTAAAAGTACTTTTGCGTGTATTTTAATTGAACAAAATTGTTTTTTTAGCGGAAAAAATACCTATCGTGCCTCATTATTCATCTCAAATTCAAGACAATGAAATATTTGGTAAGTTTTTTGTAGATTTAAAGATATGTATAAGATTTAGCATAAAAGGCATAAAAGAACTAGTGAATTTTATTTTGTTATCTATACCCTACATTATGTTTACATGGTCGGGCAGAAGTATTGATAAAACAAATATACACCATTTACAGATTTCGAAAAAGATCAATTGAGGGGTTTAAGGTACAAGTGTGACTTGTGTTTAATAATAAGAAATATGAGATTAAAGTTGTTATACTTGGCTAATTTGTATTTAAAATATATATTCTTTTTGTATAGACAAATGTCACAGGATCTTAATTTGGTTTACACATAAAAAATATTTGTCTACTACATAGAAATAGGAAAACTATCTTAGAATCTTAAAAATGTTGATAGGCCAACGTATGTAAAACTATTTTGGAAATTTTTTTCAGAATGACCTAGGCCTTTATTCATAATACTTAAAGTGTACTTAAAGTAGGTTTATTTAACAAATATTCATTCAATATCAGGCAAATAAACCTACATTAGATTTAATTTACTCATTATGAATAGCCGAGTTAGAATCGGGGCCCCTGTAGATTACTTGGTAGCGTGTTAGCCTATAAAACTGGGGTCGTGGGTTCGATTTCCACCAAAATCCTTAATCGAATTCGCTACAACTAGACGACAGTCATCGTTACCAGTTCTCGGTCCTCAAACATTTTCTTTTTCGGATTTTTGTAGAAGAATTCCCAAATTCGAAAAGTCTCAGAATCTGAGACTTTTTCTAAAGGAAAAAATTCTCAGAATCTGAGAAAAATCTGGAATAAGGTATCAAAACTTATTTTTAGAAAAAAGCTCGCAGAATCTGAGACTTTTTCCAAAGGAAAAAGGTATCCGAGACTTTTACCATAGGAAAAAGGTCTCAGAATTCCGGAATTTAAGACTTATTTAAAGAAAAAATGTTTCAGAATCAGTTTTTTTTAAAGAAAAAGGTCACAAAGTCTGTGACTTTTTATTGTTGAAAAATAGTCTCAGAAGTTGCATTTTACTCAATTGGAAGAAGGTCGCAGAATCTGATACTTTTTCTATGGGAAAAAGGTTTTAGAATCTAAGACTTTTTATTATAGGAATAAGATCTCAGAATTTAAAACCTTTTTTATAAGAAAATTGTCCCAGAATCTGAGTTTTTTTCTATAGTAAGCAGGTTTTAGAATCAATGACTTTTGCTATAGGAAAGTGGTCTCAAAATCTGAGATGTCTTACTAAAAAAAAGTACCATAATCATGGACTTTTTTTATATAAAAAAGGACTCAGAATCTGATACTTTTTCTATAGGAAAAAAAACTTTTTCCTTTAGAAGAAGGTCTCAGAATCTGAGAATTTTTCTTTGCGAAAAAGGACTTTTTTTATAGAAAAAATGTCTCAGAATCTAAGATTTTTTAGTACGAAACAAATCTAATAATCTGAGACCTTTTCTGTAGAAAAAATATATCAAAAATGCTTTAAAATATGAGACTTTATCTATAGTAAAAGATCTCAGAACCTGCGACTTTTTCGTTGAAAAAAAAGTTCTTAGAATCTGCATGTTTTTCTATACGAAAAAAGTCTCAGAGTCTGAGACGTTTTCGTTATAAAAAATGATTTCTGCACGAAAAATGTCTCAACATTTGCTATTTTCTATGTAGAAAGAATTTCTTCCATTGGAAAATTCTCAGATTTGGACACTTCTTTACGTCAAATGTATTAAAATATGAGATATGTATACGAAAATATACAATTTTCTCTTAATACAAATTAAAAAATGTATCTAAACGAAATGTGATCATGAAAAACAAACCTCCCTAGACAAAAACTAATAAATTTGATAATTTTTTAGCCTTCCCATCACTTTTTTTTTTTTTGAAAAAAAAAACGTATTTGCTCGTCGACAAAAGTGAATTTATGATTTTATTTTTATCGAAGTAAAAAAAATAAATTTTGGTAATAGTTATTTTGGGTTCTTGGTTCTTATTCGTATGAACTGTTCAATTGATCTTTTTCAAATTACAAATGAAAAATTCGAATCATAAGTATAATCTCAAATAACAAATCTTTAAGTAAGAAATGGTATGTTCTGATTTTAAATTGACATTTTGAGAATTTTATTTGAAATTGTCAAACATATTTTATAGTCAAATGTGAAATCAAATAAAATTAGCACTAAATACCAGAGACCAAATATAACAGTTATATGTGTCTTTTTGTTTTAAAAAAATCATTAAACGAATGTCGTCCATACTAAGTATTTTATATATGAATGGGCTTCCAGAGATGTCTCGTGTTAAAATTTGCAATAACTTTTATTTTTTGATTTTTATAATAAAAGTATGAAATAACAGTTATTAAAAACTTTTTGTTCAAACAATTTAAAATAACTTTTTTTATATTTATTTTATACTGTTATAACAGTTATTTTTAAAAAAATCAATCAAAGTTTATATCTTTAAATCAATTATTGAAGTATTAGCTATCAACAGGATTCTTTTGCATGCGTTTATTTAAATTTTATTTTAAAAACTCAAGTTTTTTAAGGCTCAAGCAGTTTTTGATAACATTTATAAAAAATAAAAGTTTTATATTTCTGTTATTTTGGACAAATATTGGTATAAATCATTTAAAACTGTTATTTTTTATTTTTATTTGAAAAATTATTTTTGGACAGTTAAATTAGATTTTTTTCAATAAATCTCATATCAGTATTTAGTAAATACTATTAATTTTTTTTTCAGGATTCCATTCCTCAAGCCTAACTGGAAGCCAGCGCGATGTCTTAGTGAAATGGATATGACACAGTTAAATGCAAAAGTTTATTTAAATTTTATTTATTTCTCTAAGATTTTGGCAAAAAAATAAAGATATCATGAATCCATTTTCGGATTCCGCCTCAAGCCAAAATATTTAATACGATAGAGTTTCTTGCAAGTAGTGGTGTAGAAATTTCCATTTGTACATGGAAAAATCTTCAAGTTGAATATGTGAATTCAATTTGTATGTCCTTTTTTAAAGTGCTCTTTTCTCATTGAACCGATAAAATATATTTATTTTTTCCATTTTGCATGTTTGCGGCAATTTCCATTGATTATTTCAGTTGGGAAACAGTGAACACCTAGTGGGCTTGCCATTAGCGCTATATGCAACGTTAAAGGTGTTCCCTCCAATAATACTCTCCAGGAGTATTTAACTGCAAATATCTGACTTGGTCACAACTTATAATGCCCGAAGGTAGCCTAGCTTAGGAATGTATTTACTTTGTTGCAAAATAGTTTGCAATAAGTAAATAGATTTTTAATGCATGTGCTTTTGGAAAATAATGTTGTTTGCTGTCATATATTCAGAATGGTATCATTACAAAATTTTATTTTAAAAATTAATAGTAAGTGGTTTGAGAAATATGACATTAGAAAACTAGTGCCGAAATATAAAACGTCTTATTAAGGATTTTTATAATTTATTTTAAAATTAGGACAGATATAATTTTTCACCACAACATGTTTAAAACCTTGTCGTTAAAAATATTTTGGTTATCAACTGTGTTTTATTTTTAATCTCTTTTTATTATATCGATTGAAAATCTAATTTAAATCGGTATTGCATGAGGTAGGGTATTGGTCCTACTAACAAATATTTATTGTGTTGGGGTTTGTGAATTTGCTTAAGATTGCGTTGCCATTGTCTTTAAAAAATATTCTGTTTTTTATCGGAAATTATAAAGGTTTTTGTCTTAGAATTTTTATGGCAACGTAATTTAAAAATGTGGCGAAGATATTTTAATTAAATGGAAATTAAAAAAAATTTAATTTCCATTTGTATGAATAAATTGAAATTAAAAAGCAAATTCAATTTGCAACAAATTATAATTTCCCATGTATGGTCTACAGGTACTTTCTCGTCATGAACTTTTATAGAGCTACTCATGCTTAAAATAGGGAGTACTCTATCAGCCCTTTTTAATTTTATGTTGTTGAATGTTTGTCCTGTTATTTTAGACATAGCAGCAATTCCAACTTCTCGAGCTTGATGACAATTAATTTTATTATCACCGACTACTCCACTAGCAATTGATAAGATTTTGTTAATATGAGGAAAAGGATTGTGGAATAAAAACCATTCCAAAAGTTTTTTCACGTCACTAACATCTTTTTTAACTCTTGAGTCACTTGCATCTACATGTTGATCTGTTACGTCCATTCTAACATTAGCAAGATCTTCCACTCCTTCACACACAGCATTCATCGCATGCATGCCATAAACCCATTTACTTATGACACTCTCTTTCGTGCTTCTTCCTCGAGAAATCCCTCCACTTGTCTTCATTGATTTCATCAGTGATTGCTCAATAACCATATCCGTGGAAGTTCCACAAGCTAATTTGTCGGAACGTCTTACAGTAAAAAATCCCTCTGTAAATCTCCGGTAAACACTGCTATCCATTAACTTCTCCAACTGCAGCATATCTTGCAAATATAGATGCGCCGACTTGGCATAAGGAAAGTGTCCTGATGCGTGAAAATAAGGGAGCATTTCTTTGACGCTGTTGATGTGAGCTTGCCAATCTCCCATACGCTCAGCTCTTATGAACTCTTTAGCAAGTGATACCATGCGAAAATATTGTATCCACAATTTTGCTGTAGGTCCTCGTTGTTTATATTCTTTGAGCTTGTGGTCGAACTGTTTGAGTAATACTCCGCTTATTTCATCGTCATTTTCTATATCATAATAAGTAGTGGTGTTATTTAATAAATTTTCAATTGTTGTCTTGAGATTTTCAGTTATCTCATCATCAATTACAATTTCTTTTAATATTATTGTTGCTAAAGCCAGATGAAGCAATGTATGAGCTCTAACAGCTCTCGCGTAAGCATGGCCATTGAGCATTTTGTCTAGTGAATTGGGTGCATAAATTAGAGACAGCACCTCTTTTAGGCCACTTCCTTGCATGATGAAACCAATTGCTCCAAAAAATGACATGAGTAAATGAAACCCTCCAAGTCTTACTATGATTTTTGATAATTCAGATCCTTCAGGTGCTGTAGAGACGATTTGTCGAGCTTTGGCATACAGAGGTTGATCAAAAGTAATAATGCATACATCGTGACCATAATGTTTTGCATTTTCCAAAGTACAGAGTAAAGTTGTGTATATTGTATTGTAGTTACTGGCTGGTTGATGAATAAATGGTAAGAATGAAATTTGTGATGTAGAAAAATTCTTAATACTACTTGTTAAACGTTCAATATATCCATTCCAACCGGGTAGCGTTACATTCTTGGTTTTGGCATATAACCATAAGATATCAACTTTTTGGAGTGCATTTACGTCATTTTCATATTCAACATTTTGCACAGGTATTTTACTGTGAGCTACTACACCATTGTTTTGATAGAATCGTATTTTCACTTCAGCTTTTGCCGCGAAATCTTCTGCTGAATGGACTTTATTCACTCGCGATATAGGCTCTTCTAATATAAATGAATTTTTCGGAGTAACAATTTGAATGATACCCATTACGTGAAGCGTATTATGGCCATCTAAAGTATGTACATTTATATCAGCATTGTCTGCAACATACTGAATACATGTACACTCAAAAAAAAAGTGAACTAAAATCTGGGAAAATTAACTAAATTTTGAGAAAAAGAGGGAATGATTTGGCTCCAAAGATTTTTTTTCTTGGTTTTAGTTCATAATTTTCCTAAAAATAAGGAAAACAAAGTTATTTAATTTTAAGCCAATTTTAACTAGAAAATTGGAAAAATTATACTTAACATTTTAGAAATAGATTGGGTCTAGACCCTGGACCCATGGGTTCGGACCCCATTTAACTCGAGACCCCGTTGGGTCCTTTAAGGGACCCCATAGATTTTGAACCAAAACTTGTGTCCGTTTCGCTCTAACTTGCTTAGTTTTTGAGATACGGGAATAAGGGGCCTGATAGGGTCTTGAGAATCTTAAAAACCGGATAACTCAAAAACTATTATTCGGAGGGTTTTCGGGTATTTTGCGGAAGTGTTCTACGAGTCAAGAGCTACAAAAATGCCGTTGGACGTTTTCTCGTGTTGGCAGTATTTACCGAGATATGTGTATATATAAAATCTCGGGAATTTCAAATTTTAGATCTAAAATTAGGGTCTTGAGACCCCGACAGATATGCAGAGCTAGGCTATTCCATATTTTTCTTTGTAGTCTTTCTTTTGAAAATTTCGTCCGTTTCGCTCTATCTCGCTTAGTTTTCGAGATATCGCCATTTTGAATTTTTAACTAAATTCTAAGAAGTTATTTACTAAATTCTCAGAAGCCATTAACTAAATTCTAAGAAGTACACTTCCTCAATTCAAAGAAGAGAAATACGATGATGTTTTTTTTAGTAAATTTTAACTAAACTTGAACTAAATTGTTTTTTAAGAAATATGTCTTAAAAATAAAGATACGATTCTTAGATTTGTGGAAAATTTCTTTCGCAGTAAGATTTTTTTTCCTAATATTTAAAAAATCAATTTAAAGAAAACTTTGAACTAATTATAAGTAAATGAACTAAAATTTTTTCCTCATAGTTAAGAAAATTTCTCATTTTTAAGTTAAATTTAACTAAATTTTAGGAAAATTCATGATAAATTTTCAAAGACATTTTTTCCTTAAATTTAGTTATGTCTTTTTTTTCAGTGTACCAGTTTCTGGTGGTAAAATGTGAGGTGGTTTGTGAAAAACTGCGGCCGCTTCATACAACATAGTGTCAGTGTAAGATGCACACAAACCAAGAGACGAAAAAATTTCGATAAGTCGTTTTGATCCAAACCGTCGATGAAAAAATATCGAAAGACCTAATTGCAATTTTGATTTGAATGATCTAGGCCTAATAGCAGTCATAATAATATGACTAATATTTGTACACACTAATTTAAAGTGTTCTAATTTGAATCTTTTATTTTTAAGAATAAGTTTTTCTAAAAAGTATGTCAATGATTCCGGTATAACACTGTATATATCTTCAAACATTCGATTAGGCGAGGGATAATCACTATTATCAAATGTTAAAGATTGAATATCCTCTCGAATGATTGCTGCTGCAGCTTTCAGGAATCTAAACTTTTCTTCTTTTTCATTACTTTTTTTATTTTCATACCAAGCTTTGTTAAGAATATCATGCTGATTATCGATGAAACAAATAAATGTTACTTTTGCGGGTTTTTCAGTTAAAATAATTTTATTTCCATACTTCAACTTCAAACGCATCTTAATTGTTCTGCTATCTATAGTTGGAATTTCACAAATATTTTTTAATTCATCTAATGAAAACTGGCAATCATCACTATTTTCGATGTACAGTGTATCACAAAAGTATTTTGCCTATGCAAAATATAAAAAAAATTAATAAAAAAACGCTATAAAAAAATATTTATTTTAAAAAATAAATATATGTTTTATTGTATATTAAATAAGAGAATATTAAACTTTAATTCTGTATTTTTAAACACTTCATTTTAATTTTTCATCCATGAGATTTTTAAGAAAATATCAAATTGTCACTGATTTTTCAGCTCACAAAAGTATTTTGCTTTTTTAATTTTACTAAATAATTTTTTTTATTTAATAAAAAAAAATTACAATTTTAATATTTTGAATGGTATTTATTGTTAGCCAGAACTAATTCCAGACATCTGGGCATTGATTCCATTAAATTCAAAAAATTTTGAATATGTATTTTGTA
Source organism: Pegoplata infirma (assembly GCA_963921195.1). Lineage (NCBI taxonomy): Eukaryota > Metazoa > Arthropoda > Insecta > Diptera > Anthomyiidae > Pegoplata > Pegoplata infirma. The sequence goes on from OY992537.1 coordinate 23,030,595, forward strand.
CCATTATATTTCCGATGCTTGTTTAAAAGTAGTTTTTATTGAAATGATGTGTTACATGATTTTTTCGTCCAAATGAGCCCAAAGATTTTTGAAAGGATTCATGTCCGGACTTAGTGGTGGTGTTGCCAGATGTTTGGTGTTGTATAAACACCACTTTTTAACATCAAAAGCTGTGTGTTTTGGCTCATTATCACGTTGAAAGTAAAACCCACTTCGCAATAGCCCCATTTGTTCAGCACTGGCATGTTAATTTTTCCTAAAAAAGGATAAATCTCTACATGACTACTCATAGTTTCATCAATAAACACCAACTGGCCCATTCCAAGGTCGACATACAGCTCTACACCACCAGAGAACCACCTTGATGTTGTACAGTAATTCTAATATTTTTTATATTTAAGGATTTATTTGGCTTTCGCAAGACCATACGTCGTCCATCTGACCCAATAAAGTTTTGGAAAACTCAAATGTGCAGTGACGAAACCAAATTCAACATTTTTGGGTGTAAAGAAGGACGAATGGTCTTGCGAAAGTCAAATTAATCGTTAAATATAAAAAAATATAAAATCAACGGTAAAACATGGTGGTGGTTCTCTGATGGTTTAGGAATTTATGTCGGCCTTGAAATGGGCCAGTTGGTGTTTATTGATAAAACCGTGGATAGTCAAGTAGGGATTTACCCTTTTTGAGGAAAAATTAATATGCCAGTGCTGAATAAATGGGGCTATCGCGAAATGGGTTTTACTTCCAATGTGATAATGAGCCAAAACACACAGCTTTTGAGTTTAATAAAAGGTTTTTATTCAACACCAAACATCTGGCAACACCACCCAAAGTCCCGACATGAATCCTTTCGAAAATCTTTGGGCTCATTTGGACGAAAAAATTCTGTAGCACAACATTTAAAAAAAAAACTACTTTAAAACAAGCATCGGTACTAGAATGGTACAAAATACCTATTCAAACATTTTTGAATTTAGTGGAATCAATGCCCAGACGTCTGGAATTAGTTCTGGCTAACAATAAATACCATTCAAAATATTAAAATTGTAATTTTTTTTATTAAATTAAAAAAATTATATAGTAAAATTAAAAAAGCAAAATACTTTTGTGAGCTGAAAAATCAGTGACAATTTGATATTTTCTTAAAAATCTCATGGATGAGAAATTAAAATGAAGTGTTTAAAAATACAGAATTAAAGTTCAATATTCTCTTATTTAATATACAATAAAACATATATTTATTTTCAAAAATAAATATTTTTTATAGCGTTTTTTTATGAAATTTCATTATATTTTGCATAGGCAAAATACTTTTGTGATACACTGTATGTAAATATTTTATCCATCGCAGAATTTATAGCTTCATTTTGAGGACGACAGCTTTTCACCCCAGTAGTGGGTCTCAAGAAGGAGTTGTAGCAATTAATATGGTACTTACTTAGCCTCAGCAGCAACTAAATCATACACATACTCAATGCGAGCAATAACATTTTTTGCAGTATCATCAGAACGACTTCGAGCTATCTTCATAATAGATTCTTTAAATTCTAATGTAGACACTTTACAGATTTTACGCCTACACTTTTGCGGTTGTTTTTTTTCAGTCTCTTCACTTGCATTATTGCCGCAAAAAAAGCAATAGTTTTTAAAACTAAAATCAGGTTCACTTAGCTGCGCTCTAGTACGCGGTGGACTGATTTTAGACATTTTAGATGTACTTACTTGTTCTATGTCACGCTGCCTTTTAACTGCAGCAATAGAACTCTTACGAGTATACATTTTTCGGCATTGCGTATGAATGGTTACAGATTCACTATTACTTAGGTATTCAAAAAACCCATCATTTCTCTCAACACTTGAATCAATTAAAGTTTTCATTCCACGTTCAACAACAACAATGTCACCTTCAGTCAAAGATTTACTACAAATAAAACACAAATTCGACATTTTTGTCAAAAACTATTAAACAATACAAATCGTGATAAAAAGCAGCAGTAACGAGTACGTACATATTTTCAATGCAAGAAACATTCAACACTAAAAATATAGTTGACGCACTGTGAGTTTTGTTGACAATCGTGTTATATACGTGTTAATTGCCGATTGTGTTCGGCTCCAGCGTGCAATGGGTATAACAGAAACAAACAAAAAAAATTATTTTTTTAACGTATAATTCTGTATGCAGGCGGCGTAGGCATCCAATCCAGTATTTCAAACGGGAATATCTCTGAAATGGTGGGTCGTAGCAAAAAAGTATAAGAACGTTTTTTGTAGGAAATTTAATAATCTACAACTTTTACTTTAACCATTTTCGCGATATATTTACCGTTTACGAAAAAAATGCAAAAAACCTATATTTTTGACCTTTGACCTCGAATATCTTTTTTAGCAAGCATCGGATCAACGGGGACTTTTCACATATTATTTGTATTCGTGAACTGAAGGTCTATGCCAATTTTCAGCTTTATGCGAGTTAATGCAATTTGAAATGTTTATTTTGACCGGATTATTAAATCAACTACTGAATCTCACATATAATTCGTTTTTAAAATTTTGCACTATTGGGGATTTTAGAGGATAGATAGAGGGTTTTGTTTCTCAAAAATATTAAGTACAGGAATGAAAATGATCAGATAGAGGGTTTTGCATTTTAATAAAAATGAATTATTATGATTTCATTTATGACATCGGTTAATTTTTAACGTAATTTATTAATGATAACGGCTTATAAATAATTTCGAAATCGCGGTTTTGGTCCACAGGTGCGGATTTTTAAGACAAAAATTATTTTTTTTACCGAATTCGTCTCAAAAGTTGACAAACTGTTGAGTATGTTATGTAAGAAATAGTAAAAGAAATAAAAACGCGATTTTGGTCCACAGATGCTGATCAGCATAGGGATTTTTAAGATAAAAATTTTTGTTTCATAATGTACACAAGACATCCAAAGTTTGAGACATATTTCTCAAAAAAGTCAAACAAGAATTTTCAGAAAAAATTAGCATCAGTGGACCAAAATCGTGGTTCTGGAATTTTGTTGATAAATTCATGTGCAGCATGCAAAACTTAGTATGAAAACATGTAATGCATGATGAAATTATTCAAAACAAATATTTATAAATTAATTATTTGAAAAGATAGAGGGTTTTGCATTCAGAAAAATTAATTGTGTAAGAGATAGAGAAAACCAAAAATGCAAATAAAATAGCAAAAGAAAATATTTTTGTTCTGAATTTAACACCATAGATGAAGGCCGTTTTGCTGAATATTTTGCCATCGAAAAGTCATTTTCGTGAAAATGGAAGATAGAGGGTTTTGAATATAGGCCCTCGATATATTCATGATGCCCGATCGATTTTAAGACATTCTAGCGATGTCCGTCTTAACATATATATTGCAAGTTCTCCCGAGAAGTTTGGTATTGCATTTGAGCGATATCGCTTCAGCGGTTATGAACGAAAATGTAAGCACCTCAAAAATTTCAGTACATTCAACATTACCTAAAAATACAAAATGCTTTAATTCGGCTTCTGGTTGACATATGTGAACATAATTGAACACCAAATGGTATTTAAACAAGTACGAACATATTTTTTGACAAAAAAAGAAAAAAATCGCGGATTTTTTTTTACCAAAATTTTTTTTGCGGAAATTTTTTTTCAAAAAATTTTTTTTTTCAAAAGTAATTTCCTTTTAAATAAAGTTTTTTGCAATAATCTTTTTGAAATTGTGGAGGGTATCACTACATTCGGCAAGGCCGAATTTAACTTTTTTACTTGTTTTTTTAATATTTGAATTCCCAGTGAACAAACATACTCTTTAATGACTCCAAAAATGGAGCAAATAGTTAAAATTTTTGTATGAAAACGATTCGTCCAAAAGAACCATCTTTTTAGACTCAAAAACTAAAACTCAGATAATAATTTAAGTCTTTATCGATAAATTTTTAAACAAAATAATTCATACGTTCATTTTAAGCTCTTTTGATTCAGTTTTTTGATGTGTTTTAGAAGGCTAATTTTTAGCTCCAAAAATGTGAGTTTTTTGACAAAAAATGTTTGATGCTAAATTTTTTTTTTTTTAATTGTATATCCTTTTAGAATCTGAAAAATGTGCCCGAAAAAACATTATTTTTCCGTGGGTCTTAACGGTGTCTTATTTTGAAGCATTTTAAAGTTCTAAAACAAATAACACTTGTAGTTTGTTTTCTATACACTCAAAATAATTCTACAGTGAAAGGTTTAGTAACTGATATTGTACAAAAATCTACTAATAAAATACTAATTTTAGTATCTCCAAAGTACTAAAATTAGTAATTTTTACTGGTTTTGAATAATATTAGTATTGGTTACCAATTTCTACACTAGGTCCTTTTGGACTAAAATTTTGTTAAATTTTTAGTATTGATTAAGATTTAATGATATTTATTTTATCAGCATTTAATATTGAATGTTGCTGTCTGTTGAATCAAATGAAAAATCGAATGACTCAACTATTTTGTCAATTGTTTTAAAAGAAAATTCCTTTTTATTTAGCTAAAAAATATTTTGAGTACGTAAATTTAAAAATAATCATTATACAAAATTGGATAGAAAAAATTTTATTGTGCGTTTTAAAATTTTAATATATCAAAAAATTTGTTTTTTTTACATTTTTTAAGTGACGATTTTTTTACGATTTTTTTTTTTAACTTTTGACGACTTTTTTTTCCAAATTTTGACTATTTTTCACAAAAAAAGTCTGGCAGCACTGTTGATAATATCATTTTAATGATAAGAAATATGGACTTGAGCTTTAGTAAAAAAAAAAATTTACTTATTTAAAAATTAAAACAAGATTTTTATAATTCTCATTTTTTAACAATTCATTTCAGAATCAAACCCATGTCAATAAATCCAGCTCCCGATTTTAGTGTAAGAGCCCGTAGACTTATGAAAGAATATAAAGAAATACAAAAAATACAAAGTTGCAAAAATGATCCAGTATTTACGGTATAAAATCTATTTAAAAAATTTCTAAAACATTTCCTCTCTAATTCTTTGCCCATTTCCCTCCCTTAGGTGGAACTTATAAATGACAACCTTTACGAATGGTATGTCCGTTTACATACCGTTGATCCCGACTCAAAATTAGCCAAAGATATGATGGAATTAAATGTACCCTTTATTCTATTACATCTGGCATTTCCCGATAATTTTCCATTTGCACCACCGTTTATGCGTGTTGTTGAACCACATATAGAAAAAGGTTACGTCATGGATGGTGGTGCCATTTGTATGGAATTATTAACACCTCGTGGTTGGGCTAGTGCGTATACTGTTGAAGCTGTTTTAATGCAATTTGCCGCCAGTTTGGTTAAAGGTCAGGGACGTATACTGAGAAAAACTAAAACTACCAAGGAATTTAGCAGGTAAGTGTATACATTTTTTAATAATTATTAAAAATGTATGTTTTATGACTTAAGTCATAAAATTTTGCCAAATGATTAATGTGGTTCGTTTTTATTTGCAGACGTAGAGCTGAAGAAGCATTTCGGTCTTTGGTTAAAACTCATGAAAAATATGGTTGGGTAACACCGGCATTATCTGATGGTTAAATTGCTATATGCGTAATTGTATAAGGTGACCAGTCGAATGTTAAAAGTAAAAACATTTTTATTTTTTCATGAGGGGTATGCTAAGCTAGGGTTCTATAGTCGAAAAGTCGAAAAGTCGATTAATCGACTTTTTGTATGAAAAAGTCGAAAAGTCGAAATCGACTTTTTTGTTCTTAAAAAGTCGAAAAGTCGACTTTTGCTTTTGACTTTTTCGACTTTTTTCGACTTTTTTTCGACTTTTTTCGATTTTTTTTTTGATTTTTTTTTACTTTTGCCAGATGAAAATAATTTCTTTCTTCTGAAAAAAATTTCAAATGAGAGCCGAGCTTAATAACAACTGAAGCTATTGGTATTTCCATGTATTTTCTATGTGAAGCAAAAATGTCAATGCCAAATTCATGAGTTAGAAAGTGTTACGTGCAATATTTACCAATATTTTTGATTATTGTAAACACCACAGTGATAGGGTTCTATAAATAGAAAGTCGACTCTTTTGCTTTCGATTTTTTCAACCTTTTCCACATTTTCGATTTTTTTGACTTTGTTTAATAAATAAAATACAAAAAAAAAAATAGCACCTAAATGCTTACAACAAGTCAAAACTAAACTTTTATTTACAATAAAAATCGACTTTTTAAAAATTGGAAAAGGTCGAAAAAAGTTAAAAAGTCGAAGAAAGTCGAAAAAGTCGAAAAAAGTCGACTTTTTAAAAAGTCGAAAGGTCGAAAAGTCGACTTTTTAAAATTTGAAAAAAGTCGAAAAGTCGAAAAATCGACTTTTTAGAAATTGAAAAAAGTCGAAAAGTCGAAAAGTCGACTTTTTGTTGCGACTATATAACCCTATGCTAAGCCAGTACATCGACGGAGGTAGATACAAAATCGGCTGTGGGATAATTACTAGAATCAATCATGATCGGAATTCCACTAGATATTTGTAGAAATCATAAATATCTTAAGACCACGATGTAATAGATCAATTCTAAGAACAGATTTGAATTCAGCGCAGTTTAGCAAAGGTTAATTTTTTAACCGATAAGTTTTTTTAGGCCCTCGATGAAATATTGACGAAAGAAAAAGTTTCAGATTCTAAAACATTTGGCGATAGTAAAAGTCACAAATTCTGAAACATTATTTTTAAATTTCTGAGAGATGATTTTAAAATGTATGTATATATTTCGGTAAATACTGACTACACGACAAAAAGCCCGAAAGCAATTTTGTAACTCTTGGGTTGTACAACTCTACCGAGTAATAGTTTTGTTATTAATTCATTATTTATAATTCTCAAGGCCCTATTGGGCACCTAAATTCTCGTAAATCAGAACTAAGCTAGATAGCGCAAAATGGACCAAAAATTTGGATCAAGATCATTAGCGAGAGAAAAAATTAGAATCGCTAAAACAATATCAATGTACTCTCAACATACTCTCTTTGCCATTCGGTGTGTAATACATCGAAATATCGGTCGGGGACCTCGACCTATCTATATTATTAATTAGTGATCGAATCTAAGACATTCTAGCCATTCGTCCGACACTCTGTAGAAAACACTATGCAGTCCGCACCAAAAAAAGGTATAACTCTAAAGTTCGGAACGAATATGTCTTATTGTTTAAGCCTAGTCAAGTTCGTATTTAGGCAAAATCGGACCTGGGGGAAAAATTCCTCGACTGAAATATCAGTCGGGGACTCCACAAAAACATTCTATGAATGTCCGTCTGTCTGAAGAAACGATGATGCAGTCCAAACCAAAAGAGTTAGACCCCTAAAATTTGACACGAATTTGTCTTATCGCCAGGGCCGCTTTAAGGCATGGCAGTGCCCCTGGGCGCACAAGAATTTGGGGCCCCGCTGGAAAGTAAAAAGTCGCGTGACAAAAAAAACATTCTTTTGGTACTTATTAAATTCCTGTTTTAAGAAAAAGAAACTAAAAAAAAATATTTTGTGTAGGGATATTCTTGCTCGAGGTAATTTTTCTTTACTAATTAATCCATGATATTCGTGTAAAACACTTTGGTCTTAATGGGACCTTTTCTATCTCAGAATCTTAGACTTTTCCTATACGAACAATGTCTCAGAATCTGAAACTTTTTCTATACGAAAAATGTCTCAGAATCTGAAATTTTTTTCTATACGAAAAATTTTCCAGAATCTGAAACTTTTTCCATACGAAAAATTTCTTAGAATCTAAAACTTTTTCTATACGAAAAATGTCGCAGAATCTGAAATTTTTTCTATACGAAAATTGTCTTAGAATCTTAATTTTTTCTATACAAAAAATGTCTCAGACTCTGCCACAATTTCTTTACGAAAAATATCTCAGAATCTGAGAACATTTTTATACGAAAAATGTCTCAGAAATTGAGATTTCGTTTTTACGAAAAACGTCTGAGACTTCTTCAATACTAAAAATGTCTCAGAATCTGAGACTTTATCTATACGAAAAATATCTCAAAATCTATGACTTCTTTTATACGAAAAATGTCTTAGAATCTGATGCTTTTTCTAAACGAAAAATTTTTCAGAATCTGAGACTTTTTCTGTACTAAAAATGTCTCAGGATCTGAAACTTTTTCTATACGAAAAACGTCTCAGAATCTGAGGCTCTTTCTACACGAAAAATGTCTCAGATTCTGAAACTTATTCTATACGAAAAATGTCTCAGAATCTGAGATTTTTTCTATACAAAAAATGTTGCGGAACATCAGACTTTCTATTTGAAAAATTTCCCAGGTTCAGATACCTTTTCTATACAAAAATGTTTCAGAATCTGAGTTTTTTTCTATACCAGAAATGTCACAGGATCTGAGATTTTTATATACGAAAAATGTAACAGAATCTAAAATTTTTTCTACACGAAAAATGTCACAGAATCTGAGATTTTTCTATACGAGAAATGTCTCGGAATGTGAGATTTTTTCTATCCGAAAAATGTCTCAGATTTTAAAATTTTTTTATACATGAAATGTCTCAGAATGTGAGATTTTTTTCTATACGAAAAATGTCTCGGAATCTGAGACTTTGCATACGATAAGAGTCCCAGAATCTGAGACTATTTATTGAAAAAAACTGCTATCAACTTTAGACTTTTAAAATCTCAGAATCCGAAGCATTTTCTGTACGAAAAATATTTTACAATCTGAAACTTTTTATATAGGAAACATTTCTATGAATTTAAGACTTTTGATATAGAAAAAGTCTCAGATGTATACGAAAAATCTGTTACATTCTGAGAATTTTTCTGTAAGAAAATGTGAAATTTTCTTTAAAAACACATGAAAAAAAACTGTGCTTCATTTTCGTAAAAGAGAATTAATTAGCATTTCGGAACCCCCTTAGGTCGGGAGCTCTGGGCACGTACCCAGTGTTTAAATTTAGTTTTAATTTTTTAATTAATAAGAATTATTTATTATTCGACCCATAAATTCTATTGAAAAAGATTGCTCCAGCTCGAGGTCATGTTTCTTTACTAGTTATTACGATGATATTTGCTGTGTTTTTCAATAAGTGGAATATTTGCTGATTAATCTTATTTTGTTAAAAAAAATATTTTAACATACCAAAACAAATTTGGAATATACTTTTCCGTAATCTACGATAAATTAGCAATTATAATTCAAAAAACTAATAAAAAAATTTGGAAAATGAAAAAAATTATAAATCAGAATTAAACCAAAGAGGACTTATTAAATCCTAAAATTTATTTGGATTAATTTTGATTTATTTGTAACTTTTTTAATTTTCAATTTTTCGGATTATAATTGCTAATTTATCGTAGATTACGGAAAAAATATTCCAAATTTGTTTTGGCATGTTAACATATTTATTTTAAACTAAATAAGATTAATACGAAAATAAATCCACTTATTGAAAAACACAGCAATTGTTAAAGTAACAATTTTTAAGAAACTATTTACATTAAATAAAACCTTTTGAAACAAATAGGAGGTTGCAAACTTTTTTTTTGCAACCTCCTATTTGACAAAAATACCTTGTAATTTTACAAGCTTTTTACCAATAATTTTTTCATTTTACAAGCTTTTTACCAATAAAATTGTAAATTTAAAAATTTTTTGACGCGATAAAACTTTCAAGGAGGTTTCGTAATATTAATAGATTTTTTACTACCTCCTATTTTACGAGAATTCCTAGTAAAAATTACGAGGTTTTTCGTAGGTTTATAAGATTTTTAAATTTTTTAACTAATTTTTTTTTGCAAAAAAACCTTAGAAATTTGTAAAATTACAAAAAAATATTAAAAATTACAAAAAAAATTTAAATTTCGATCGAAATTTTTTTGTGAAAAAACAAGGAAATCTGTCAAATATTGGTAAAATGGGATTACAAGACATTTTCTAGTAATTTGAGTTATTGAAATAAACATAAATACTGTTAACATTATAGTAAGCTGGTCACCTTATAAATTGTATATAGCAATAATTTTTTTATTAACACTCTTAATCATACAAATGTAAACAAAAATAAAAGAAAAACAACAAGAATTAATATTAATTTATACAATTTTCCTAGATAAAATCATAACTTACTCTATAATTAAGTAATAATATTCATTTAAACAACTAAGAAAAAATTTACTTAAACAATATTTAGCCTCATCTAAAATGTGTTAGTGCTGCCATCTGTAAGTTTTCTTTACTATCATTTTAATTATAACGCCCCCAAAAGCTCTAAGCTCCAAAAGAATAACTTTGTAATAGAAAAACAGATTTACAAAAAATACATAAACAGTCACACACTTACACTCATTTACATTATTAAAAATAGATTAATAAAATAAATTATACCTATTTTTAGTATAAAGAAACAAATCAATTGTAAACATTACACCATTTCCGAAAGTATTTGAAAGTAAAATGATTTTTTAATAACATTTGTAAAGGGCCCATCAGACAACGGACAAATCGTACGATGTGTTTAACGACCAAAAAATGGTTTTAAATTATATTATCCAACATGTCATCCAATTTCTCATTGAAACACTAATTTTATTTGTGAAAATTTTTGTGGACATTTGAACACATACTATTTTTAAGGCGGTTGGTGAAACAACAAGTTTTACAACTTGTACAACGGTTGGATGAAATGAAACAACAAGTTGTGCAACTAGTTAGCAGACCTTACGAAAATATCAAAAAATTTAAAAATGTTCAAGGATTGGTTGACAAGCTGTACAATAGACTGGGTCGACCATAAAGGAGAAAAAAAAAGTTCCCACTGTGCGGGCTTTATTTTAAAGCTTACCTCGAAAAAGTTCCATAGCCAAAATATTAGATTTTTAGGTCGCGATTTGGTACCGCCGAAATCGTTTTTTGTTCATAGCTTTGTCATTTGATGTCCGATCGTTGTAAAAAAAAATTTGTTAGAAAGTCCTCAGCGAGTACTAAATTTGACCCATATCTGGTTTTGACCTCTGAAGTCATCTTCGTGTTATAAGTGTTAGTTTCTCAGCTTTCTACCCCCTTAAATGATTTTTATTTTTCCATTAAATTATAGCACTAAGAAAATCATAAAATCCTTCCCTTGGAAGTATCCTGTTAAATTAATTAACAAAAAAGTTACATTTGATTTAAGATTTTCATATACAATATAAAGAAAATTTGAAAAAACACTTGTTATTATGCCTTTAAACTATATTTAATTTTTTTAGTTTGTATTTAAATACATACGAACAAGTGTTTTAAATCTTTTTCTATGGAAATTTAAAATTGAATGTAACTTTTTTGTTAATTAATTTAAGAGGGCACTTCTAAGGGAAGAATTTCATGAATTATTTAATGCTATAATTTAATGGAAAAATAAAGATCATTTAGGTGGGTAGAAAGCTGAGAAACTAACACTTATAACACGAAGATGACCTCAGAGGTCAAAACCAGATATGGGTCAAATTTAGTACTCGCTGAGGACTTTCAAACAAATTTTTTTTTACAACGATCGGACATCAAATGACAAAGCTATGAAAAAAAAAACGATTTCGGCGGTACCAAATCGCGACCTAAAAATCTAATATTTTGGCTATGGAACTTTTTCGAGGTAAGCTTTAAAATAAAGCCCGCACAGTGGGAACTTTTTTTTTCGACCCGGTCTACTGTACAACTTGCCATTAGACGAGAAATTTGCATTCGAGAAAATTGCATAAACAAATTGTAACGACCGAATGGGCCCTTTAAGGGCCCATCAGATGACAGACAAATCTTACAATTTGTTTAACTACAAAAATTGTTTTGAATTACATTAACGAATATGTCATCTAACCGCTTAGTGGCAAAAATTTGAAATTTGGTTAAATTGCAATTTTGTCAATTGCTACACTGAACAGCCTGAGAACGTGAAAACCCCTATTATATTAAAAAGATATAAAACTACACTCAAAAAAAGAATTCTGTTAAAATATTATTTTTTTAAATTTTGGAACATAAAAGTGATTCAAATTTCAACTTTCTTCTAAAATTAGAAATTTTTACAGCTTTAAATACAAATTTGGAAATGGTGTAAATCTAAGTAAACTTAGCTTATTAATGAATTTAAAAGTAAATTTAAAAACAATTTTCCTTCTCGATGTGAAAAAAAACATACAGTAAATAAATTTTAGGTATTTTACTCTTTTCTCTCTATGTATTCGTTATTTAATTAATAATGTTATTATTGCATCTAGATAAGAATTAACTATATTTAATATAAAAGAAAATAATAACAACAACAAAAGATAAAAGATAAAGATAAAATTCAACAACCCTCCATGTCTAGGTATTTTACACATAAACGTTTTTTAGAAAAAGATAAAAACAAAAAACAATAATGATACAAAAGAAACGATATGATTGCTCATTAAATTTAAACAAAAAAAAAAAAAAAAAAACATTACGAAAAATATTTAATATTTTCGTTTATTATTTCGTAATAAAAAGTTAAAAAAAAGTTGTGTTTTTGTTATAATTTTAAATTGTTAAAAAAATTGTAAATAGTAAAAAATTGTAAGCAGCACTTCTATATTTAAAAAAAAAATGTTGGTAATGTTTGCTGAAAAAGTTTTTAAATAAATCCCATTAACTTTTGCAGTTAGTAACCGATCAAACTGAAATTTGTTAAATTTGGGTTTATTTAACGTAGATACATTACAAAATTAGTTAATACGAAGAAAAATTGGTAATTTTTGTAAATTTTTAAATATTTATAAGTTTTTGAAATAAAACTTTTAACAAAATTGTGTTTCTTGCAAAACAAAGCTTGGAAAAAGTCATGCATTTAACTGTATTTTCTTTTCAAATTAGGTATTTTTCAGTTATGTTCACTTTATTTTTTTTTTTTTAAATTACTGTTATACGGCGTTCACACTTGCTGTTTTGAAGTGTTCAAGAGTGAGATGTTTAAAAAAGTCTTTGTTCTGTATCCATTACTTTTTTATTCTGCTACTGGTGTTTTGTTGAACAACTTGTTTAAGGTCGCTAGTGTGAACTCCATATTAAAGTGTTAAAAACTTTTTCAGTAACTATTACTGATAAAATTTTTGGAGTGTAAGTGCAGTGCTTCAAAACTACAAAAAGTGAAGTGCTTCAAAACTATAAAAACACTCGTAGCAAAAAAAAATCTGTTATTAAAAAAAAGCTAAAAACGGTTTTCGACGTTTTGGTAAATAATTTTCTTATTTTTCAAAGCATAATTTTAGGCATAAAAAAAATTCTAAATTATGATTTTTTACACAGTAAGAAATGTTTCACCGTTTTGTTGAGAGTAAGGTGGCTTCTCTTGATATTTCCAGGGCGTTGGAGCGCACTCGTGCACTCGAAAAAAAACTCTGTCAAAAATCTGTAAAACGACTTTCAATTTGATCAGCAAACTTTCAGCAGATTTTTTAACTAAAATGGATATTTTTTTTCTTAAATTTCCATCATTCTGTTTTAGAAAATAACATTCTGCGATAATAAAATTCTGTTTCCTGAATTTCAAAATAATTTTGAACATTATTTTAGCAGATTATTTTTTAATTACACAAAAAAAACTCTGTCAAAAAATCTGTAAAACGACTTTCAATTTGATGAGCAAACTTTCAGCAGATTTTTTTACTAAATTGGATTTTTTTTTCTAAAATCTCCGTCATTCAGTTTTAGAAAATAACATTCTGTAATAATAAAATTCTGTTTCCTGAATTTCAAAATAATTTTGAACATTATTTTAGCAGATTATTTTTTAATTATACAGAAATGGTTTGCTGTAATTTTTTGCAAGCAAATTTTCTAAGCTTTTTTTTTTAAAGTGTTAATTTTTTTTGTTTTTTAAAATTTTTTTAGCAGATTATTTTGTTATTTTACAGAAAAAGTTTGCTGTCATCATCAGTAGATTTGATTGAAGACCTAAACCAACCTCTAAAAACTTTATTTATTAAAAAAATACGTACATTTTTGTCAGACGTTCGAAGTTTTGCACTTGGAACCAGGGGACTAAAATTTTTTATTTTTTTGTGTTTTGCTAACAAGGTCTGCATTTTTCAACTCTGTTTTCCAATCTCCAATTTTTTTTTTTTTTCAGAAATTAGATTAATTACACTGTGTTACAGTGAAAAAATACTTCTGATGTGACATAGTATAGGTTGTTGGTCGTGTCGAGTAGATCACAAAAATGCCCATTTAACTTGCCAGACACACTCAAATTTTAGATTTATTGTCAAAAAAAGTTTTTTGGGACTTTTCTCACTAAACCTTGTGTAATTCAGAAAATTTTCAACCAATTTTAAATTTTTAAACTGTTTTGGATAGAAAAAGGATAGGGCTTTCCATGTGTGTGAATTGGTCAGTACGTAAAAGAAAGATATCTATTGATTTTTTCTATAAAATCAATTTTTTTTGTTAATTTTTGAAAATTCTTCGAGTTCATCGATTTTTTTCTGCTATTGTTCGTTTAACAACACTTATATTTATGGACGTTTTTTTAAAGATAATTTAATTCTAAATACGATAAGCTTTATCGTGAAAAAATCGGAAAATAATTGACAGAGTTGTGATAATTTATCTAAAAAAGAAAATTAAGATTTTGCAGGAAATCGCAGTTCAGATAACCCAGGAAAAAAAATAAATTTATCATAAATGGTTATGTACAATATTTTTAAAGGTTCTTGGCGCGCTGAATCCGAATCTGGCCTTTAAATTGCTCTATCTCGTCAGGTTTTTAAGATATTTAACATAAATTGATATATCAAAAACTTAATAAGATAACGCAATTTCAAGGTCAAATTCGAATTCAGGAGGTCAAAAACCCTTAAAATAATGATACGCGACCTCTCAGTATGTTCGTTTATTTTTTTATTTTTTTTGCCTGCACACAAAAAATTCTTGGCTAAAAAATTTCAATTAAATCTATTGATCAACAAAATTTAAATGAGTCAATTATTGTTTTGATCAACATTTTTGTTATTTTCTTTAACTATCAAATTACAAATTTTCAACATACCAGATTTTTTTTCGCTTCAATTTATTTGAATACATTAATTAAAAAATATACTTTTTACTACGGTTTTATTTTTTTTTATTGTCGGCAACATATTGGAAAGCAAAAAATATGAATTTCTTCATAATTTTTCCATAAGCGTGAAATTCATTTGTAAAAAAATAAAAAAATCAATCAAATTTTTTATCAAAATCGAAAAAATGATTAATTGAAATAAAAATCAATTAATCACCTACAATTTGATGATTGATATAACAATTTTCTTTATCGCATGAGTTTCAATTAAAAAATTAATTGAATCCGCGTTTTTGTTGATTGACTTTCGTTTTCAATTCTTTCTGTGTGGGTTATCCGCATGGCAATTTCATACAAAATCTTAATTTTCTTTTTTAGAAAAGTTAACACAACTCTGTCAATTGTTATCCGATTTTTTTGGCATAAAGCACATCGTATTCACAATTAAATTTTCTTTAGGAATACGTTTATTAATATAAATGTTGTTAAACAAACTATAGCAGAAAAAAAATCGATAAACTCAAAAAATAACAAAAAATTAGATATTGTTGAAAAAATCAATACACATCTTTCTTATATGTATAGGCCAATTCGCACACATGAAAAGCCCTACACTCAAAAAATTATGTAGGTAAATTCCAGTGAATATTCACTTAAAACAAATGAAATTTTATTTAAAAACCATTCCACTGTTTTTTCATTTAAAATAAAAACACATTACAGTCAATTTTAAATGTTAATTTAATGACTAACCAAAACGTTAAAAAATTACTGAATATTCACTTATTTTGTATTGAAAAACAATAAAACTATAGAAGAAATTTTTTACTGCCGAAAATAAATGAAACAGAAAATTCATTTTTAAGACAGTAAATTATATTTTTTAAACTACAGAAATAGTAAAAAAATTAAATCCTTTATAAAATAAGTGATTTTTCTTTTAAAATAACTTTACTGATTACTTTTTTAAATAACCTACAAACAGTTAATGACATAATTTTCTAAGTGTATCTTTCTTCTATCCAAAACAGTTTAAAAATTTAAAATCGGTTGAAAAATGTTTAAGTTACACGTGGTTTAGTGAGAAAATTCCCAAAAAAGGTTGAGGGTGTCTGGCAAGTTTGATGGGCATTTTTGTGATCTTTTCGACGAGACCTACAACCTTAACTACCTCATTTTAAAAGTATATTCGATTTTGTGTTTTTTGTAGCACAGTGTTATTTTTCTTTAATTAATACTACTATTTTTCAGACAAGGGAAAAATTCGAATTTTATTTAAAATTCATAAGGAATTTGAAATAAAATTTTTGTTTAAATAAATTTCTCAAAAACATTTGAATTTTATTATTTCCAAAAATAAATTTTCAAACATATTTAAAATATTTACTTGTTATAAATATAGTTGTTTGTATGAAAATAAAATTATTTTTATACCCTCCACTCTAGTGATAGAGGGTATATATAAGTTTGTCATTCCGTTTGTAACACCTCGAAATATTGGTCTAGGACCCCATAAAGTATATATATTCATAATCCTCGATCGATTTTAAGACGATCTAGCGATGTCCGTCCGTCCGTCCGTCCGTCCGTCCGTCTGTCCGTCTGTCCGTCTGTCTGTCTGTCTGTCTGTCTGTTGAAAACACGCTAACTTTTGAAAGACTTTACGGAGGCTCCTGAAGTTTGGCATATATGTTGGGCATTTACCTGGTCAGGTTGGTATTGCAATCCAGCGAAATCGGTCCAGTGGTTCAAAAGTTATAAGCAAATGAGTGAATTTCGGCAAGGGTTTTTTTGGAATTTACGAGATAAAACACACGGTAACTTTCGAACGGCAATTCTGAGGGTGCTGAAGTGTGGCATATATATTTGTCGTTCTTCAGGTCCGGTTCGTTTTAAATTTCAGCCAAATCGGTCCAGTGGTTCAAAAGTTATTAGCAAAACCGTAAATTTCAGATTCGCCTCACCTTAAATTCACGTGTTGAAAACCCGTTAAACATGTATTAAAAACATTGGTAAGTCACAAAAATATTTTACATCGCATTTTTGTCATTCAAAAATATTTTTACACTAAAAGAAAAAAAAAATACACTCGAAAAAAATTTTACAGTCAAAAAAAATTTTACACTCAAAAAAAAAATTTAGTAAATTATTTTTTTCAAAAATTAGTTAAAAAATTAGTTAGTTTACACTAAAAGAAAAAAGAAATACACTCGAAAAAAATTTTACACTCAAAAAAAAAATACACTCAAAAAAAAAAATTTAGTAAATTTTTTTTTTTTTTTTTAGAAATTAGTGTTAATTTTTCACTCTAGAAAATTTACTATAACTTGAAAAGGGCATTGTGGAGGGTATTCATAGATTCGGCCAAGTCGAATTTAATTTTTCTACTTGTTTTTATTAACAAAATTCTTTTAAGAATCTTAAATAAAATTTTTTAGAATTTTCTTTAAAATTCTTTCTTGAATTTTTTGAATTGAATTTAATCAATAACAAATTTTAATTTTTATCCTTGTCTGCTATTTTTTAATTATTTTTTTTTTATCAAGTTTAAATTTTTAACCATTTTTTTGGCAACCAAGAGGTAATTGTTGTCTTATACCACTGAGGCTGGATTACTGAATACTCCGTTATAAAATAACTCTTCGTTAAATTTCACTTTTTCTTACAAATTTTGACATAAGGCTCCGTTACATCGGCAGTTAGCAGCTAACTGTACATTGAGTCAAACACCCAGAGTCAAATGATTTTTGATATTTTTTTAAAAACATTTAAAAAAATGTCAAATATCACGTAATATCACTTTTTCTTTGAGCCTAAAAGTATGCATTAATTTTTACACAAAGCATGGAAAACCGTTCGGCTCAGTGGTACAAAGGTACAATTGGCCTTTTGCAACTGAATTCCACATACTCTGGAATAAACAATTTTCCTTGTCAGAAATTTTACTCTTTTTTTTTTGATTTTTCTTATATTTGTTGATTTTTGTAGTTCTGAAGTCCTTCCTCCACTAAGAAGTTTGTCTAAATTTTTACTGTGTATTATATAGTTTCCTAAAACCTCAAAATGTTCATATTAACAATTTGACCATAAAGATATAATCTAAATAAGTCCAGTTTAAATAAGTTATACTTACATGATTTCACTATTTGTTTTAGATGATTATTTATATAAGATGATAACAAACCAATTGATTTTTATGTGATTTATAATTATGTTTATAATTAAAAGTATAATTATTTTTTATGAAAACGAATATTATTTATAATTTAAATATGTTATTTTGTACAACAAACAATAAAATTGAAATTTGTTTAAGTTTATTTTTAAATTTAATTTTGCTAATAATGTACTATAAAGAAAAAAAAACAAATGTATCGATGTTTAAAAATATATACACATAAAAATTGTAGAATTTTTTTAATGTTTCTGGAATAAATTATGAAAAAGGTGGGTATGTTTTAACACTTTCACGTTCACAAAAATTTTTCACAAAGAAATATTCTCTTCATAATAAGAACTTCTATATTGACAGGTATTTTTTCAAAAACAATTTTTAGATTTACTGGCCTATTCACAGTTATGACTGGTTATGACTAATTTTATTATTTTCAAACTTCATATTCCCTGTGTTTGTTGTAAACACAATCATAAAAAGTCTCAAAATTTAAAATTATTTGTCAATTTTGAGACGATGTGGATAGCAGGTCTATATTTTTTTGAAATTTTCAAACAAAATTTGAATTTTTTTATGATTTTTTACAACAACCACATGGAAAATATTGAGTTATGATTGAGTTATGACTTTTTTTTGTGAATAGGCCCCTTAGTCACATTTTTGCCTTTAAAATTTTTCAGATTACCCCTTGAAAAGTTTTCAGATTTTCTCTTTAAAAATTTTTAAATATTTTCGATGAAAAGTTTTGGGATTTCAGGATTTTTTTCTTTGGAAATTTTTTTTAGAAAATTTCCTTCTTCCATATTTTCTTTTTTCCTCTTTTTCTTTTCCTCTTTTTTTTTGAAATTTGGGCTGCAACAACTATTCTCAAAAATAACAACACGCGCAATTACAGTGTTCCCATACTGAAGCCCTTCATTCATCTCTCTTCTATCCGCTTGCCGAAAGAAGCATCATGGTTACATTAGTAATTGATAGGCAGTAGTTCCTGAGGGTTGCTTAAAAAAAAAAAAAAAAAAACAAGTGAAAAGGTTACATTCGGCTGTGCCGAATCTTTTATACCCTCCAAAATGTAAAAACCATATAAAAAAGATTCAGGGGCGTCTTTTTTTTAGGGGGGGACACTTCCCCTTGCGATTTTGAACTCTTTCTGAGATAAGAACGTTGCATTTGCTTAGCAAAAGTAAAAAAACCCTGCAAAAAATCCTCCAAGGGGGTATTTTTCCCCTTGGTCCGATTTTGCCCATTTCCGAACTTAACCTGCCTAGGAATAAAATACATATTCGTGCCAAACTTCGGAAGTCTAGCTCTTTTATTTTGAACTGTATCGTGTCTTCTACAGACGGACGGTCATCGCTAGAATGTCTTAGAATCGATCACTGATTAATGAAATATATACTTTATGGGGTCCTAGACCGATATTTCGATGCGTTACACACGAAATGACAAAGTGAGTATACCCCCATACTGTGGTTGGAGGGTATAAAAAGACTTAGGCACTGATGTGCCAATTCGAAATCTACATGAAATTTGCAGGATCCTTCAATAAAAAAATCATTCTGGAAAAAGTACTTTTTTGAAATTCCGATTCTATAGAAACAAAATTGTGAAAAGTACTTTTTGTGTGAAATAATGGACCTAGAGACTTGAAAATTGGAATGTAGGATCCTTCGGTGAAAAAAACATTCTGGAAAAAGACTTTTGGCAAATTCCGTTTCTAAGGGTTTTTTACGCGTAATTTTGGTAATTTTTATATTTCCTAAAATAATGGTCACAAAAAATTGAAATTTTGAATATAGGATCCTTCGGTGAAAACAACATTCTGGAAAGAACACTTTGGAAATTTTTTTTCTTAGGGGGTAGAAAACTGTACTTTTGGTACTTTTTATATGTTCTAAAATAATAATCCTAGAAACTTGAAATTTTAAATAAAGAATCCTCCAGCGGACAAAAACATTTTGGAAATTTCGATTCTAAGGAAAAAAATAATGTGCTTTGGGTCATTCAGCAAAAAAAATGTTATGAAGTACTTTTTGGAAATTTGGATGTCTACATAATTAGGGAAGATGTAGCCGGAGGGTAAGGGAAAAGAAAGGATAACAAGTAAAAAAGTTAAATTCGGCCTTGCCTTATTGCAAAAAAACTTTATTTAAAAGAAAATTACTTTTGAAAAGAAAAATTCCGCGAAAAAAATATTTGATACAAAATAATCCGCAATTTTTTTTTTTTTGTCAAAAAATATGTTTGCACTTGTTTAAAAATCATTCGGTGTTCAATTCTGTTCACATATGTCAAACCGCTGCCGAATTAAAGCATTTTGTATTTTTAGGTTATGTTGAATACACCAAAATTTTTGAGGTGTCCTTACATTTTTGTTCATAACTTTTGAATCGCTGAACTGATATCGCTCAAATGCAATACCAAATTTCTCGGGAGAACTTCCAATAAATATGTTACGTTTCAGTCATCTCCGTGTAATATTTTGGCCGTGATTCCACAGACAGACGGACATCGCTAGAATGTCTTAAGATTAATCACTGATAAATTAAACACTTTATGGGGTCAATGAGAAGAGGGTAAAAGGTGTAATTTGGTAGTTTTTTGATCTCATCCAGAAATGGTCATAAAAACTTGAGTTTTATAGTGGGGGATCATCCATTCTGAAAAACGAAAAACTTTAACCCTTTGACGACCATTCATTTTCTGCCGAAGCGATTTTGATTTTTTTTTCTTTGTCGTGATCTGTGACCTAATAATAGTTATGAAACAAAAAATTTGACCCCTTATTTTTCTTGGTGAAAAAATTTGCCCTTTGGCGATTACGCGGTACTGGCTAAAGCTATTTGCTAGCCGCTATGATTTTTAAGATCTGAAACTCAATAATAGTTATTCTACAACAATTTAGCCCTCTAAACAACCTACTTGTCCCGGATTTCTCTTGACAAGTAGAGATCCTTTTGTAACAAATATAGAGATTATGATTTTACAAACTTTGGGGGCTTGCAGTGAGTAATCGGATCAAGTTAGAGACTCACTGAAAACTAGACATTTGTTGCCCAAACAATACTCTACAATTCATCCTTAAGCACATTTATTCTATCTTTTACCTGTACAAAAATAATCGCCAAAGATGCTTTGGCAAGTATACTTGCCTGTGGTCGTTAGAGGGTTAAGGAATTTCTGATACTAAGAATGTTGAAGGGAGTAAAAAGTTTTACTTTGTAACTCTTTGAATTTCTTAAAAATGGTTTAATTAACTTGAAATTTCCAACAAATCTCCAACAAAAGCAAAAAAACAATTTGAGAAAAAATATTTTTTTTTTGGGTGTAAAGCGGTGTAAACAATGACTAAAATGGTAAAATGTAAATTCTTTTTATAACTACTGAGATAAGGGCTCTAGAATTTTGTCTTTCTTTAATGCACGTTATACGGAAAGGAATGAAACTTACATGATACGAAATAAAAAAGAACAGAGAACGAAATAGAAAAGAACGGGGAACGAAACGGAATAAAACAGAGAACAACATGGAATGCAATTTTTTTAAATTCGAAATTATTTTTGTGACAGAAATTTTTTGACTAAAAAAAATTTTTTTTCTTATAATTAATACCAACGATTTTTTGAATCTCCTAGGCTCGAAACATACCCAGCAAAAATAAGTCGAGATTTTGGCGACACAGCATCTTTTTATAGCATACCGAAGCGCATCTAAAGAGCGCTCTTGAGGATGCAGTAAAAGTAAGGGGAAAAAATTTTAATTTTTTGTTAAGATTTTTAATATAAAACTTAAAATATAAAATTATATTTTGATAAAATTTCACACATGCTTTCCTTTTAAATATATTTAACCCTTTTTGAATAAAAAAACATGAGTTTTGTACAAAGACACATGATTTCACTGCATCATTATTGCGCATTAATCAGCGCTGCAAAGAGTGCTTCAATCATAACTCATTTTGAATGAAAAAAAATTGAGTGGAAATGGTGCCACTTTAGTTTCAGAAAATACAAATTATATTACAAAAAATGTCTAATCATATTTTAGAGCCTCCAATTATATTTAAAAATATCCAATTATATTTCAAAAATTTCCATTATAATTGAAAATTTTTGAAATGTAATTAAACATTTTTTGGTTATAAATGGTAATATCTGAAATATAAATGGAAGTTTCTGAAGTATAATTTGAAATTTTCGAAATATAATTGGAAATTTTTTAAATGTAATTAGATCTCTTTGGCGATATTTCCTCCAAATGCTTGCAGGGAGTCAATGATTTTCAGAATTAGTCAATTGTATTTAAGATTTTCAAATTGTTTTCAGAAATAGTCAATTGTATTTCAGATTTTGTTCTTTATCTTTATTCTGCTTAAATAGATCTAAAAAGATACATGAATTCACTGCATCTTTATAGCGATTTTTCAGCGCTCGCTCTAAAGAGATGTGAATTCAGAGCATCTTAAGAGCGCTTTTTCGGTGTATCCAACTAGCTCTCTAAAGTGTGACATCGCCTTAGAGAATCATGCATGAATTCAGCAGGTTTGGATGCGCTCCTTCACTCGAGTTTCCTTTCCAAAAGCTGCTGCCAGTTCAGCAAAATTTCTGCTGGGATAAGTCTTGCAAAAACTACCAACATAAATAAATTTAAAACAGAAAAAATCTTTTTCTTGAAAATTATTCTATGAGCATATCATTGTTTTGATTAGTAAAGAAAATGACCTCGAGCTAGAATAAACCTTCACAAAATAAAATCTTTTAGAGGTCGAATCAAACAATTTTTATCTTAATATACAAAAACGTGTGTGCGGGGTACGTATTATTAAAACTCAAGAACCGCTGGACCGATTGACACCAAACTTGGACAATACAATTTTTTAGTCTGGGGCCAAGTTTCTTTTAAGTTTAATCCTGATAGGTGGCGCTGTTGTCGCAATATTTAATTTTTTTGTATTTATGGTACAATTTGGCTGAAATTCACAAAACATGTTTATTAGACAAAAACAAGTGTCCGGATAAAATTTGGACCCGATAGAAGTAATTAACAAAGCTCTCCATTTCAGTAAATTTTTACGGCACTTCAGAATGTAAGTATGCTTCGTCATAAGAAAATTATGTATGAATGGATCCGATAGATGGCGCTGGAGAGAATCTATTTAGATATTTGTATCTAAGTTGACCCGGGCAACGCCGGGCGCTTCAGCTAGTTTTTTTTAATAAAACTTAACCAGAATTTTATCTTAATCGTAATCTTAATATATAAAAACGTTTGTGCGGGGTACGTGTTACTAAAACTTAAGAACCGCTGGACAGATAGACACCAAATTTAGAAGTATATTAGTAAGGTCTGGAGCCAGGTTTCTCCTGAGTTTAATCCCGATAGGTGGCGCTGTTGTCACAATATTTAAATTTTCGATATTTGTGGTAAGATTTGGCTGAAATTCACAAAATATATTTTTTAAACAAAAAAAAGTTTCTGATAAAATTTGGACCCGATAGGTGGCGCTGTTGTCGTATTAATTCAATATTTTGTATTTATGATACAATTTGGCTGTAACTCACAAGCTAGTCTGATTCTGATTTAACATGGGTAACGCCGGGCGCTTCAGCTAGTATGTATATTAGACTGGCATTTTTCTGTATAGTAAATTTTTTCTTCTCCGATTTTCAAAGTGCGGGCATTTTTTATTCTACTAGGCCTAAACCTCATGTGGTACCAATTTGAGGCCAATCGGATTAAATTAACCCGTGGCGCCCGGCGGTCAAAGTTTTGGATTTTTGAAAAGTTAAAAAATAAATAATAAATATATCTTTCGACACATCATATTTTGATATGCTGAGTACGAATATCAAAAAAAAAAAATTTAAATCGGTCGAACAGTTTTCGAGATATCGCTATTTGAAATTTGCAAAAAATGGTCCAAAATTTTGATCGAAGGGCCCCACGGCTTAAAATGGTCGGATTTGGCTCAAATTAGTTTTAAATGAAAGATTGTCTCAAGCTCTACAAAAGGATCGGCGGAATGAAATTTTGAGACTTTTTTTTTTAAATTTCTTGAACGTTGGAAAAAACCGTCATTTTTTACAAATTTGAAATGGCGTTATCTCGAAAATCGATCGAGCGATTTTAATTTTTTTTGATATTCGTGCTCAGCGCATCGAAATTAATAAATATGATGGGTCGAAAGATACAATTTTTTTAGTTTTATTTTAAAAAATTTTTCAAAAACCCAAAACTTTGACCGCGGGCGCCACCGGTTTATTTAATCCGATTGACCTCAAATTTGGACCACATAAGTTTTAGACCTAGGACAATAAAAATTTGCCCGGACACTTGGGAAAATCGAAAGATGACAAAAAATGTCAGTCTAATGTATATGGGTCATTCCATGTGAAATCGGACACTTTGAAATTTTTTTTTTTTAGATTTTCCCAATTTATTTACAGTTTTTAGTACCCTTCGAAAACTAATTCGTGGTAATTTTTCAGATTTTTTTGATGACCCGTTCAAAAGATATCGAATTTTTAAAAATTGGTAGTTTGTTCCTTTACTCAAACTTCTTTTACTCATAACTTCTTCAATAATGGTCCAAATTTCAATTTTTTTTTTCAAAAATTTTGTTTTTTTGCGTACTTTAAAAAAAAAATCTCAAAAAATTCTTAAAAGCGCTCTAGTATGCGATTTTTAAGTTTTTAAATTTAAATCTCATTTTTGAAAATGTTTCGATTTTTTTGAAATTTTTTTGTGTAAAACTTCTATCGATTCTAAAAATTTTTTGCTCGGGAGGATCGAGGGATAACGATTATTACTATTTTTTTAAATTTTTTGAAAAAATTTTATTGTAATTTTTCAATCTTAAAATCATTTCTACTGTTCCAATGGTGCGTCATAGAGGGGTCATTTATAAGACCGACCCCCATTCATTTTTATGTCTTAACATTTCTTTGGAACAAACTAGTACCCTATTTCCAATTTCTAAGGGGGCTCCAACACAAAACGACATTTTCTAAAATTTGCTCCAACCGCTCTAATTGCCCTAATAGTGCCATTAGAGCAACAAAATGTATGACCGACCCACAAATATTTTAGTCCAAACATTTTCTCTGAACACACCTACCCTCTATCTTTAAGTGTTAAGGCGGTCCCCATACAATTTTTTTTATTTTTTGTAAATTTGTTTTATTAAATCAGCTTCTACCGGTCCAAGAGGGGTCATTAATGGGACCGAACCCCATTTATTTTTACCCTACAACATTTTTTTAAAACATACCTAGGCCCTATCTCCACTCCCTAAGTAGGCTCCCATACAAATACCAGATGGAGCAAATTTTATGAAAATGTAATTTTGAATGGAAGCCTACTTAGGGAGTGGAGATAGGGAGTAAGTATGTTTTAAGAAAATGTTGTAGTGTAAAAATAAATATGGGTCGGTCTCACTAATGACCCCTCTCGGACGCACCATTGGACCGGTAGAAGTTGATTAAATAAAACAAATTTACAAAAAATAAAAAAAATTGTATGGGGACCGCCTTAAAAATTAGAGATAGAGGGTAGGTGTGTTCAGAGAAAGTATTTGGACTAAAAAAATATTGTGGGTCGGTCATACAATTTGTTGCTCGAAGGGCACTATTAGGGCAGTTAGAGCGGTTGGAGCAAATTCTAAAAAATGTCGTTTTGTGTGGGAGCCCCATTAGAAATTGAAGATAGGGTATTAGTATGTTCCAAAAAAATTTTAAGACGTAAAAATTAATGGGGGTCGGTCTTTTAGTAGAAATGACTTAAAGATTGGAAAATTACAATAAAATTTTTTTTAAAAATTTTACAAAATAATAATAATCGTTATCCCACGATCCTCCTGAGCAAAAAATTTGTAGAATCGATAGAAGTTTTACACATAAAAATTTCAAAAAAATCGAAGAGTACAAACATTTTCAAAAATGAAATTTAAATTTTAAAACTTAAAAATCGCATACTAGAGCGCTTTTATGAATTTTTTGGGATTTTTTTTTTAAAGGTACGTAAATTATTGAAGGTACTGACCATTATTGAAGAAGTTATGAGTAAAAGAAGTTTGAGTAAAGGTACAAACTACCAATTTTTAAAAATTCGATATCTTTTGAACGGGTCATCAAAAAAAACTGAAAATTTACAACGAAGAAGTTTTCGAAGGGTACTAAAAACTGTAAACAAATTGGGAAAATCTAAAAAAAAAATTCAAAGTGTCCGATTTGACATGGAATGCCCCATATATAAACACGTTTGTGCAGGCTACGTGTTACTAAAACTCAAGAACCGGTGAACCGATTGACACCAAACTTGGACACTATGTTAGTTTAGTCTTTTTTGGATGAAATTCACAAAATATATTTATTAAACAAAACTAGTTTTTTTTGTCTTCATAATTCCATTTTTTGTATTTATGGTACGATTTGGCTCAAATTTACAAAATAATTTTGCTGAGAGAATTTGGAAACGGTAGATGACTCTGAGGAGAAGTTCTTAACCAAATTCTTAATTTTAGTGAATTTTAGTGAAATGTTTCGTCATGAGAAAATTGTGGATGTATGAACGGACCCGATAGGTGGCGCTGTGGTGAAGCTTCTAAGGAAACGCCAGCAGCTTCAGTTAGTTTCTTTTTTAATAAATAAATACACATTTTTTTCAGTTTTTCATTAAATTATTATTTTTATTTGTATTTGATTTCATTAATATTTATTTTTGTTGTTTTATTTTTTATTTTGAAAGTACTTCAAACATGCTATAAAATAAAAATTGTAATAATTTTGCTTATTTTGTTTGTTTGTATATAATTTTACCTCATTTTGCTTTGCATTTTGAAATTGGATTTTCGGTTTTTTTTTTTTTGTTTTAATTTAAATTTTAATTGCAACATCATATATATTTATATATTACTAAATATTCTTAACATATATTACTGTCTCTCACTAAACTTATAAACTATATAATAATAATTAATAATGTAATAATAATAATAATAAAAAAAATATGAATATAAAAAAAAGTTTTAACAAAAAAAAGAAAACAAAATTTCCTGTACTTTTTTTTTGAAATTTTCCCTAAAAAAATTTGTGTTGAACATTATTTTGTTATGTTTAAATAATTTAAATGCAAACAAATTAGCAGTAGAACGACGACGAATTTAAAAATAATGTGAATGATGATTAACAAACGATTTTTTTTTAAAGAAAAGATATTGTGACTTTTCTACTTGAATACGTAATTTATGAATGTTTTTTTTTTTTTTTTTGTTAAGGTGAGTATAATATTTGAGAAAGTTATATTATAAACAACACGATAAACTACTTAAATAATTTATTTTTTAAATTAAACAAATATTAAATAAATTTCAAATTGATTTCAAGTGTAAAATAATTACACAACAAATTTTATAACGGTTCGAAGGACCATTATATGAATTTTAAATTTCGGTTTTTTTATCTTAACAAAAGTTTTAAAGTTATTTAAATATATAGTCGGAGAATAAAACTAATTATAGATAATTTTTTAAGTTTGTTTTGCTAAAATTTAGTAACTTTTAAGTTTTACTATAATTTTCAGTCATTAATTTTTAAATTGAAATTTAGTTAATATTTGTTTAATTTTTTTTTTCAAAAATTTATTTTTTTGTTTAATAACATTTTGTTTTATTAATTACAGTTTTATTTACTTTTTGTTATTACTAATTTTTTAGTTTTTAGTATATAAAGATAATAGAAAAAACATTTCATTCAAAAAAAATAATAATATATAAATAATTATAAGATTAATAAAAAAAATAATATTTTTTATATAAAAAAGTATATACAAAGGAGTTAGTTTAACTCATATTTTAAAAAAAAAAGTTATAGATTTGTAATCGTTAGTTATTTGAAAGTTTAGTTTATAAAAAAAAATTATCAAAAGTTAGAAATTTTAAAGGTTCGAAGGACCATATATTGTTTTTCAAAACAATTTGTATTGGAAATTGTTATTATATTTTCATACATTACTATTATTTGGTATATAATTCTCTACTTTAATTTTATTATTTGTTTAGTATATTTTTAATTAAACTTTTTTTATTTTTATTTTGTTTAAATATTAAGTGCTACTCTGATTTATTTATGGTTTTAAATTGTTAAATACTGTAAATAGTTTTATTCGTTTTGTTATTAACTCTACCAACTTTCAAAAAAACAAGCTCATAATTTTATTTTTTCAAATTTAATTTTTCCATAATTAAATCTTTCTATAAAGATTTAGATTTTACTACGTTTTTTTTCCTAATGAAATTTTAATTATGGTTTTACCAAATTTGTTTTAAATAATTCCCTATATAATTTTCTTTTAAATTTTTGTGTATTCAAAATTTTTTATAATTTAATTGTGTTGGATGTTGAATATTTTTTTTGCAACAAGCTTGTGAGATTTCTTGGTTTTTGAAGTATAATTGACTTAAAAAAACTTAAATTTAGATGAAAAAAAACTTAATTTAGATAAAGTTATGAAATTATTTGAATTTTATTTAAAATTTAAACAAAAAATCGTATAATTAAATAGATAAAATTAAAAATTTTCTCAAAAAGAACTTAAAGTATTGAAAAAATAACGAACGATTTTACTAGATTGCAAGATCCAACCGTATATTCGGCTTCGATCAAAAAAAGGCATTCGGCCAAAATTTTTAAAACTCCAACGATGTAGAAATTTTGTCTTTTCTGCTTTTAAAAGAACTTTTATTGGTTTTATATTTGAATCTGCTTGTCTTTAAAGTCAGTTTTTGATTGGAACAAAAAAAAATATAAAATCGAAATAACTTTGGGGCCCCTGGTTAGGCGCCAATCAAAAGACTTGTTTTTTCGAGTTTGAAAAGAAAAATAATAATTACATTTTTGTCCTTTGTAAACTGAAGGTTTGAAAATATAATTTCAGGTTCTAATAGAAGCCCCCGTCGGGCGCCAATCAAAAGACTTGTATTATTGTAAACCCAAAACTTAAAAATCAATAGCATCAGAATTGTTTTGAGCGCCAATTGGTAGACTTGTTTCTATAAGTTTCAAAACAAAAGGGATTTTTGTTACTACTTATACAATGTCGTTTTAACATCGAAATCAGTTTTTGTAGATTAAGTGGCCTATTCACAAAAAAGTCATAACTCAATTTTTTCCATGTGGTTGTTGTAAACAATCATAAAAAAATTCAAATTTGCATACTGCGAATAGGCCTGTAAAACTAAATAACATTAGATTAATTTTTGGGTGACACGTTGTGCGCCAATGAAAACCAATGAAATGACTTAACTTTGAGTTTGAAAACATCTGGATTTTATCTTTGTAAACTAACGAATTGATAATAAATACTACTAGTTTATATTGAATCTTCTTGTCCTGGAAGTCAGTTTTTGCAGATTAAATCTAAATAATATTAGAATCATTTTTGTGTCCCAAGTTGGGCGCCAATTTAAAGCTTTGTTTATTAGAGTTTGAAAAGAATAATGATTTATTTTTTGTCAACTGAATATTTTAAAAAATCAGAATATCGTTGGAGCCCCTCGTTGAGCGCCAATCAAATGACTTGTTTCTACGAGTATAAAAAGAATATTAATTTTATTTTTGTAAACTAAATACATATTTGGGAAACTTTTGAAAATTTTTATACCCTCCACTCTAGTTTTTCTTTAAATTAAAAATTTAAACAAAAACTCGTTTAGTAGAAGGTAGAAGATAAAATAAACTTTTTAAAGTATTGACAAAAATAAAGAACGATTTAAATAGATTCTAAGATCTAACCGAATATTTATTTTCGAGCAAAAAAAAAAAAAAAATTTAGCAAAACTTTTTGAGATCTCAATACTTTTAAAGAGTTTCACCTTTCCTACTAATTAAAAACATTTTAATATTTAAAATTTAAATCCTCCTAATTGTAAAATCAGTTTTTGAATTTTGAAAATAAATAATATCAAAATAATTTTGGAGCCCCTCGTTGGGCGCCAATGGAATGACTTGTTTCTTAGCCATTGACAAGCACATTGATTTTATTTTTATAAACTAAATATTTGAAAGTGAATATCGGTTTTGGAGCCCTACGTTGGGCACAAATTAAAAGTCCGCTTTAAAAAAAAAAACAATCAATATATCGATCAATATATTACACTGCAGATAGCAAGTTTTGAATATTTGCCCTCGATATATATCTTTATTATCTGTTTCATCTACTAATAAAAGAACTTTTGTGTGTTTCATATTTAAAATTTAATATAAATATCAAAATAGTTTTGGAGCCTATCGCGAAACTTGTTTTTTCGCATTTGAAATAAATAATGATTTCAAAATAATAAATATCAGAATAATTTTGGCTCGCCCACGTTGGGCACTTATCGAAAGACTTGTTTTTTCAGGTTTAAAAAAACTAAGGATTTTTTTGTAAATTAAAGATTTGATTGATTACACATAAAAATTTTTTTTTCCATGAACGATTTTCATTGTATTTATGAACAAATTCATACAATTTATTAACTTTTTCATAATACTTATAAACTTTTTCATAGTATTTATGTAAAATGTTAAAAATGCTTAAATTTCACATATTATGATTTATTCATAAATACTATGAAAAAGTTTATAAATATTATGAAAAAGTTAATAAATTGTATGAATATGTTCATAAATACTATGAAAATCGTTCATGGAAAAAAAAATTTTTTGTGTGTATATTTTTGAAATCCCACGTTAGCACAGTGGGAAAAAACACCAATCTGGCAGGAAAAAAATCATATCTTCTGAACTATTGGTCTGATCCGATAACAATACTTGGAGATTTTATAGCTAAGGATATGAGCTTTTTGTATAATGAATAATAAGAAACTGTTTTTCAATACAGGGTGCCCTAAAAGGTGTTATATACGACTACCTCAGGAGTATTTTTTTTTTGTACCTGATAGCTGTGGAAAATTATGTTTAAAATAAGAATTTTATACTTTTTGAAAAGTAAATGGGGTTATCAAATATTGTAAGTGAAATCTGATAACATTTGGACATATACCCTACATCCAGCATATAACTAAAGTAGGAGTCTTAGCACCCGATTGCATAAGCATATACGAATTTTTAGTTAATCTTTTGTCAATGTATAGTGCCATTGCCTCTTCTGGGGTGTATTATGTCGGTGCTTCAGAGGGGTAAAATACGGTTTTTTTCATCTTTGTAGCCCTTTTTGGTGTTTTTTTTAATTTCATCTAATAATTGGGCTGCATCTCTCTTTCCAGATTTGTACAGACTTACTTTCGTAGCGACCAATAATTATTTCTTGATGTTATTTTGTACAAGATCCGAAACACGACTCCTCTTGGATTTTTTTGTCGTTTCCAAAAAAGTCTTCAAAGGACGCCCTCGAGGTTGTGAAGGTCCTGGTTCTTCGTCTTCTACTAGATAATCTATATTTTCATTCAACCATATATTGTAATGATTTTCAAAACTATATAAATTGCGAGAAATACTGGCCCATCTACATTTGAATTTACTACATAAATCTCGCACACTAACAGTTAGTTTTTTATAGCTATCATTCTCGTTGCAGATTTATTTCCGAGTTTGGATAAGATATAATTGATAACTGTTCAGTTCCGATCAGAAGCACTGTCGCATTTACGCTAAACTTCAAATATCTCTCTCCGTTGAAATGACATGTCAGACAAATTTAAAAAAACCAAAGAGTTTATTAACCAATTCAAATGATAGTATTAAATTTATTATTATTTATAAAAATATTTTTATTAAGAATTTTTTCACCAACTGAATGCGACTTAAATCGGTTATTTAAAAATCATAAAATCAAAAATAATTTTAATTCAGCACGAACTTTTTTCAAGATTTCGACGCTCTACTATGTTAAAAACAAATTACTAACAATCCTTCGCGATTCTCAACATATACGTGAGTCGCGTTCATCGCTGCCTAGGTTTAGAATTATAATCATTGAAAGACCAAAATTACAAAAATAATTTTAAAAAATTGCTACGCAGGCCTACGCAGCTAATTTTTTGAATAGTAATACTTCATTATATCTAGAATAATCTATAATTAAAGATTAAGCAGCATCTGACAGCGTTTTTTTTTGTAGCTCCATAAGAATTTAAACAAGTTAAAAAAAAACGTTGTTTATGTAATTCGTTACGGGGGAGCCTTCGCAAAGCAGATAACGTATGGAAATTTATACATAATATACCTAATAGCACCCTTTAAAAGAAATCAAACACTTGGTAGGTAACGGCTTACCCCTTCCGATACACGGCGATGGCAAGTTTACTATTATAAACAACTAACTGTGAGAGCCCAATAAATTGTCAACATTTGATAGTGTGTAATTCCCTAATGGGTTAACTAAACTTTAAGTTCTTAACGGATTAAAACGCAGTCACTATCCCACTTTAAAATTGCATTATAACTTTGTTAAAATCTGTTAGTTATATTTTGAATTATTTCCCGCCAGATTGGCAATTTTTCCCACTGTGGTTAGGCGCCAATCGAAAGACTTGTTTCTTGGAGTTTGAAAAAATTAAGATGTATCGTTGTAAACTAACGATTTAAAAATAAATACATAATTTCAAAATAGTTTTTGAAAAAAATAATCCATTTTTTTGAATTATCTTTTTTTATCTATTAAAAGAACTTTTGCGTGTTTTAAATTTGAATGTTTTTTGAAAATTGTAAAATAAACATTAGAAAATTTTGGCGCCCCACGTTGGCCACAAAAGAAACCCTTGTTTCTTTGATTTTGAAAGATCAATATTTTATCTTTGTCAACTAACGATTTAAAAATTAATAATTTCAGAATAGTTTTTGGAGCCCCATGTTGGGCGCCAATCGAAAAAATTGCTTATTCTTGTTTGACAAGAATAATTAAATTATTTTTGTATTTAATTTTTTATCAAAAAAATTTTAAATCAATAAACATTGTTTTATAATTAAAAAATAAATTGATTTAAGTTTAAATTCCCATTATTAATAAAATTTACTTCTCAAAATACATCTTAATGTTAAGAGTTGGGATTTCATTATTGATTCTAAACTTCCGTCTTATTAACTACTAGAATTTTGTCATAAAAAAAAAAAACAAAAATGAAATCTTTATTTTTAAAATTGGCGCCCAACATGGGCCACGAAGACAGTCTTTTTCGTTTTAGCATATTTTAATTTATTTTCCAATTTAGCTTTCAAATTAAAATCCTGATAGTTTTTAAACTCAAAAACACAAGTCTTTATATTAAATTTGCTTATTTTTTTTTTAATTTCTGTAGATTTTTAAAAGTTTAAATATTTTTATAATCCCAGCAAAAAATAATCGAAATTGTGAAAGCAGTTCATAATTTTTCTGGCATACACAAGCGCTTCGTCTTCAGCACGTAGATATTTCTGCCTTACAGTAGTGCATACTACTATACTACTACTGTAAGGCAGAGATAGAAATATAAATTTTGCGATAAATTACGAATATATACAGACATTTTTAAATACATTCGCTTACAGTAGTGCATCTAGTATGCACTACCGTAAGGCAGAGCGAAAAAACTATAAATTATACGACGACTTACGAGCATCAAACAGCAAAACGAAAATTTGGATGACGCAATAAAAAAATATATTTTCAATTCAGTTGATGTTCTGTTTTTTTGTGAACGGACGTGTACGCATGTGCAAAAGTGAAAACAAAAGTTTCGACTAAACACTATTCAGACATTAAAACTGTAGTATTATTTGTGTGCTTACGAGGAGCACTTTCTTCATACAAACTTTTCAGGCATGCAAACTTTAGTGAAAGTAATACATTATTTTTGTGCTTTATTGGAGCAATGATTTCTGAGCATCCAATATGCTTGCTAAAATGCACCTAGTAAGCTTCCAAGAAGGTATGATTTCATTACATTTTTATTGCGCTGAAATAAGCGCTCGGATGAAATGCTCTAAAGTGGGACATTGCGACCAAATATCATGCCATACGTAAGCAGGTTTGTAAGGGAATGTCAACTCAACATTCCCTTACAAACCTGCTTACGGCGAAGCAGTAGTTTTTGGTGGGATCTTATATAATATTTTATTATTTTTTGGCGCCGAAAGTGGGGTGTATATGAGACAATGCGAGTCTTTTTTATTTTAACATAATTTTGTTTTTTTAATTATTTTCAAATAAAAATTTATATTTTTTCAAACTCTAAAAGGCAAGTCTTTCGATTAAATCTTTCGATTAAATCAAATTTTCTAATATCCTCAAATATTTTCAAAATAATATTCTGAAGTTTTTTTTGCGTTGGCGCCTTATGTGGGGCGATAAAAAGACGTTGCGATTCATTTTAGTTTTAACATCATTTTGATTTTATTTTTTTCAAATTAAATTTTCTAACTAAAGTCTTTGTTTTTTCAAAGTCAAAGACACACATAAGTCTTACGATTAAATTAAATTTACGAATTTTCTTCAAGTTTTTCAAAATTTTAATTGTTTTTTTTTTTATAAATACTTTCGTAACTTAATTTTATCTTGTATAATTTTTGGCGCCCGACGTAGGGCCTAATGCGATTCATTTTATTTTCAATATTATTCTGATTTTATTTATAAGTTTAATTTTTAAATTAAAACCATAATTATTTTTAAACTTAAAGACACAAACAAGCCTTTCGGTTAAATGGAATTTTCGAATTTCTTCAAAATTTTTCAATATTTTTATTGATTTTCTTTTTAAACTCTAAAAGGAAAGTCTTTAACAAAAAAATCAAATTTTCTAAAATTTTTCAAAATTATAATTGAGTTTTTTTTTTTTTTAAATTTAGGAAATAATAATTTGAAGTTTTTTTATGGCGCCCAATGTGGGGCTATAAAAAGACTTTGCGAGTGATTTTAGTTTTAAAATCATTTTGATTTTTTTTATTTCAGGTTTTATTGTTTAATTAAAATCATTGTTTTTTTTTAAGTCAAACCAACAAGTCTTTTGATTGCCATAAGTTTTTCAAAATTTTTTTGTTTTTTTTTTAATTACAGTGGATTTTTTCAAAACACAAATACTTTTATAACTTAATTTAATATTGTATCCTTTTTGGCTACACACATGGGGCACAATTCGATTCACTTTATTTTTAACCATCATTCTGAATTTATTTATAAGTTTAATTTTTAAATTAAAATCATAATTACTTCAAAATTTAAAGACACAAGTCTTCTTGTTAAATGGAATGTTCGAATTTCTTTAAAAATTTTCCAAATATTTATGGATATTTTACTTTCAAATAAAATTCAAATTTCAGAGACTCCTGTCTTCTGATGAAAAATTTGAGAATTTTATCTGAACATTTTCAAAACATTTTCTTTATGAAATTAATCGATTTTAAGCTCTGTCAAAAACTTTCAATTTAAGCTTTAATTTTTATTGTTAAATATTGTGTGTGTCTCAACGGTTCGAAGGACCATCTTGAAAAGCTCTTTTAAAAGCAGATTACAAACGATAATTAAACTTTAATTAAAAATTGTATATTCAACACAAGATTTCAAATACATTTTTTAACAATACCTATTTAATTATATTATCTCAGAGATTCTTAGCTAATTTCCTTAAAATTTAAAGCCTTCTTAAGTCAATTATAGTTAAGCCTGTTTTTTTTTTCAAAAATTTAGGGAGTGTTTTTGCTTTGTTTCTATAATTTTTTCCACTTTTTAATGTGTGTTTAAACTTTATTTTCATATTTTTTTCTTTTTTAAATTAATAAAAACTTAAGATTATATATTTGGTGTAGATATTTGTGTTGGTGTGTGTATGTTTTTTTTTTTCATTTGTTGTTAATCTATTTTAAATAAAATTAATTAATAAAATTAATAAATTTATAGTTTAAATTTGTTGTTTTTGTTTGTAGTGTTTTTAATGCTCGTCAAACGTTTTACTTTTCTTAATGGTTGATTTTTTTTCAAAAAAATTTCAATATTTTTTTTTTCCCCAGGAGTCACAGATTTGTTAAGGTTTGGTTTTTTTGTGCTTTCGCAATTTTCGTTAGCAAAGTGTTTTACACGGCACAATTGGTAGAAATTTGCTTGGCAAATTGTTTTTAGCATAATACATTTTGTGTTTTTTTTTTTTGGAAATCTCTAGATCTCTCTTAACTCGTTGTTAAACCGATTTTATCCACCAACCGTTTAGATGGGCGATATGGATAAGGGTGAGGCGGCCAAATCGGGCATATACTCTTTGAGTAGATCTCTTAAGCGTAAGATTTCTTTACCGGCTGCTGATAAATCACCTTGTAGGGAAAGTTCACGTTCACGCAGACGTTTAATGTCACGTTGGCAAGTCTAAAAGGAAGAAGGAAAGACATTATTAGATTAAATTTTAAGGAAAGGTAAATGATAAAAAAAAAATCTTCAAAAATTAAGATTTTTCAACATTTTAGAACTTAGGAAATTTAAAAACATTGGTCCTTCGAACCCATATTATACACATAAGTAAGGAATTTTGGTAGTATTTTTTTAAATGGGTATTTTTCGGAAAAGATGAGTTTGCAAAATATGGTCCTTCGAACCGTTAAAAAATTGCTTGATTTTCAAGTTCGGGTGATTTAACAAGATCAATGATTTTTAATAGATTATTTTTACTTTATTCATATTTAAAGAATATTAAAAAAGTATAAAAATATGGTCCTTCGAACCGTTAACAGAATCATTTGATTTTAATTAATTTTTGAGAAAAAAATGCTATTTTATTTCACAAGATCAGAGATATTTAATAGATTAATGTTACTTTATTCATATTTAAAGCATAATGAAAGAGTATAAAAATATGGTCCTTCGAACCGTTAACAGAATCATTTTTTTTAAATAATTTTCAAGAAAAAAATTCTATTCAATTTAAAAATATCAGGGATTTTAAATAGATTATACCTTATCCATATTGAAAGCATATTAAAAGAGTATAACAATATGGTTCTTCGAACCGTTAAGAGAATCATTTTATTTTCATTAATTTTCGAGAAAAAATAAATCAATTACATCTCGAGTAAAAATATGTAGATATAGTCTTATATATCACATCTTTTCCAAAATTTGAAAGATCAGTACTGATCCTTCACATTTTTACTTGGGATCCAAGTTTTCAAAATTCCTTAAATTCTCTTTTCCATTATTTTTAAAAATCTCCTTTTCAACTTACCACATTTTGTCTCAACAAATCCAATTTGTCACATTTTAGTCTGGTCACTTCTTGGCGTAGATTTTCAATCATCACCATCGTTTCATTGCTGGGCGATGAACCCATCATACCCTGTGAACCGTCCAAACACAATGAACATGCCTTAGTGGTAGCCTCCGCTGAAGACATTGATTCCAAACCGGTATCACTATCAATGTACGCAGCACCACCATCCAAATGACCCATTATAGGATCTAAATCAACACTATTTAAGCTAGAATCATCACTGGTCTCTGACATGGTGGCGGCGGCACCATTTGTGGCACCTACCGCAGCATTAGAATTGTTGCCATTTTGTAAATCTTTGCTGTTGTTGGTTAAAGAACAATGTCCATTGTTGTTGTTCATCATGGAGCCATTATTTAGGGGGCCACGTGATGTAATGTCGGGAGAGGAGGATGTTGAATCGTTAGAAGATTTTGATTTCGAAGAAGATTTTGAAGCAGTGCGACTACAAGTCTGTTAAAGGAAAAAAAACACAAAATTATTAATTTTGAAAATAAAACAGTTTCTAAACAAG
Source organism: Pegoplata infirma (assembly GCA_963921195.1). NCBI lineage: Eukaryota > Metazoa > Arthropoda > Insecta > Diptera > Anthomyiidae > Pegoplata > Pegoplata infirma. The sequence continues at coordinate 23,068,581 of OY992537.1, forward strand.
TAAAAATAATAAATTAGACCTTCAAAATGCCAAAAAAATTCTTTTAATTTTTTTTGAATGTAAAAAATTTTTTTATGTGTTAAAATTTTTTTATTCTAAAAAATTTTTTATTGAAAAAAAATTTCTTATTGTAAAAAAATTTTTTATGGTAAAAAAAATTTTATTGTAATATCGGTCCCACTAATGACCCCTCTCGGGCGAACCATTGGACCGGTAGAAGCTGATTAAATAAAACCAATTTATAAAAAATAAAAAAAATTGTATGGGGACCGCCTTAACAATTAGAGATAGAGGGTAGGTGTGTATAGAGAAAATGTTTGGAATAAAAAAATATTGTGGGTCGGTCATACATTTTGTTACTTTAAGGGCACTATTAGGGCAGTTAGAGCGGTTGGAACACATTTAAAAAAATGTGGTTTTGTGTGGGAGCTCCCTTAGAAATTGGAGATAGGGTATTAGTTTGTTCCAAAAAAATGTTAAGACGTAAAAATGAATGGAGTCGGTCTTACAAATGACCCCTCTATGACGCACCATTGGAGCAGTAGAAATGATTTTAAGATTGGAAAATTACAATAACGTTTTTTCAAAAAATATTAAAAAATAGTAAAATTGTTATCCCACGATCCTCCTGGTCAAAAAATTTGTAGAATCGATAGAAGTTTTACACAAAAAAATTTCAAAAAAATCGAAGAGTACAAACATTTTCAAAAATGAGATTTAAATTTTAAAACTTAAAAATCGCATACTCTTTTAAGAATTTTTTGGGATTTTTTTTTTTTTAAGTACGTAAAAAAACAAAAATTTTAAAAAAAAATTTAAACTTGGACCATTATTGAAGAAGTTATAAGTAAAAGAAGTTAAAGTAAATGAACAAACTACCAATTTTTAAAAATTTTATATCTTTTGAACGGATCATCAAAAAAATCTGAAAATTTACCATGAAAGAGTTTTCGAAGGGTACTAAAAACTGTAAACAAATTGGGAAAATCTAAAAAAAAAAATTTCAAAGTGTCCAATTTGACATGGAATGACCAATATATAGTTTTTTGGGCCTCGAGCTAAAACTGTAATCGAATATAAAATTCTTAATTTAATGTTGTATTTATTCGACCTTTAAATTTGTAATCTAAATGAAATAAATGAGCTCGAGGTCTGTTGCTTTAAATAATTTCTATTTTATTTTTCCAATATTTCGAAATTCATCTTCAGGGGCACTTGTAAAAATTACACAAACAAAATAAACTTTAAGTTATAGATGTTTAACATCGTCGTCTGGTGTCGTCGATGTTAAAACAACTATAGCTTAAAGTTTATTTTGTTTGTGTAATTTTTACAAGTGTCCCTGAAGATGAAATTCGATGAGTTCTAAAATATCGAAGAAATAAAATAAAAATTATTTTAAAAAACAGTCCTCGAGCTCAATTATTTCATTTACATTAAATAACTTTCTTTTTTATACCCTCCACTCTAGTGATAGAGGGTATATATATGTAAGTTTATCATTGTAACACCTCAAAATATTGGTCTAGGACCCCATAAAGTACATATATTCATGATCCTCGATCGATTTTAAGACGATCTAGCGATGTCCGTCCGTCTGTCCGTCTGTCTGTCTGTCTGTCTGTTGAAAACACGCTAACTTTTGAAAAACTTTACGGAGGCTCCTGAAGTTTGGCATATATGTTGGGCATTTACCTGGTCAGGTTGGTATTGCAATCCAGCGAAATCGGTCCAGTGGTTCAAAAGTTATGAGCAAAAGACTGAATTTCGGCAAGGGTTTTTCGTGAATATATGACATAAAAAGCACTATAACTTTCGAAAAGCAATTCTGAGGATGCTGAATATATGCTGATATATATTTTTCGTTCCTCCAGCCTAGTTCGTATTGAATTTCACCCAAATCGGGCCAGTGGTTAAAAAGTTATTAGCAAAACCGTGAATTTCAGATTAGCTTCACCTTAAATTCACGTCTTGAAAACCCGTTAAACCTGTTTTAAAAACATTGATAACCCGAGTAAAAATTTTGATATGATGCAATATATAATGATATGTAACACAATATATATTTATACGTAATTTGATCCGAATAATGGTGGATGTGTTTGCATTAAAAATGATCAACTTGTATAAAATATGATTTGATTTCATCCAAGTTTTGACCAGACATTGCCATATATTGGTGGATCTAATTAGATCTAATTGCATAAAAACATATAAAATCCTGGTGTTTTTTGGTTTGGGTTGAGATACACCACAGGTCAACGATACATTCACCAAACATTTAATTTTCTAAAACAAAAAAATGTTTGGGTACGCTTCGAACCAGATAGGTGATATACATAACCCTAACAAGAAATGTTTAGGAGCATTTTAAAAAGTTTCTTATACTTTGCCTAAAAAACTTAGAACATTTTTGGTTAATTGAAAACATATATAGTTTTATATGGAACAGCATATGCTATATATAATTTTATGTTAAATTATACAGAAAAACAAATTTTGTATTGACCCTCATATAATTTTATATAATTATATCAACCGTACACCTTTTAATCCGAATCATGATTAAATTATATATAACTACATATGACTGCATTTAAAAAATTTAGAAAAGATCTCACGCGATGTATATCCATATATGATTTATTATGTTTGTATCAAGTTATATATTGTTATATATGTTTATTTTTACTCGGGAAGTCACAAAAATATTTTACAACGTATTTTTGTCACTCAAAAATATTTTTATACCAAAACAAAAAAAAAAAAATACACTCGAAAAAAATTTTACACTCAGAAAAAAATTTACACTCAAAAAAAAAAAAATTAGTAAATTATTTTTTTTTTTTCAAAAATTACTAAAAATTTTTTTTTTTAAACAAAATAAAATATTTCTAATCAAAACTTTAATTTTTTTCACGTTAGAAAATTTACTATCACTTAAAATGGGCATTGTGGAGGGTATTCATAGATTCGGCCAAGTCGAATTTAACTTTTCGACTTGTTTATTTTTAAAATACTCACATTTAAATTAGGCGTTTCCGTCAAACTATTATCTTTCTTCGAATTAGTACTGGTTGCTGAGGAATTCATTTTTGTGGAAACACAAAATTTTTCAACATTTGCCAAATTGCTGGTATCTACACTTTGTGAACGTACCCGCGAAATCAAAGCTTTCTTGACGGTATCAATAAAACGTGATCCCGCAGTGGTAGTATCGGCTTTAGGTGTCTCCGGTGTGGGACTGGCGGCCATTTGACCCACCAGATCGGCACCCAAAAATTCTCTAGTCTTCTCTTTTAATTCATCGACGAGATTTTGTAAAAGAGACGTACGAGTTCTTAGCTCCAATTTAGCAAATTTATCTGCCTTATAGCAAGCATTTTCAGCATTAATCAATTTTGTTAGAACAAACTCCTTAAACTCCTGACCCTTACGGAATACTGCTGGATTAGGTAAGGTGGGACCAAAGAAGGGTACATCATCACGAGCGGCCACACTAACTTTATAGCGGGTATTTGGTGTATTGGGTTCCAAAGGTTGTACTACTATAAAGGCATGCAAAAAGTGACTGGCAATCATGTCGGGTGAAAATGGTGTATTCGATTCTTGAAATACAATGGCGACTATATCATTGCCAATATGACGTTTACGTTGCAACTGTTGGGAATCTCCCTCGGTATAGGGTAACATGGTAGAAACATGAAATATTATTTCACGTTCTTTGAACACTTCATAAATAGCGGTATCTCCAGTATGACCATTTTGTATATCCAAACCTCCGCGATAGCCTTTATGATCCTTTAGCTTAATACGTTGACCAATAACATCGAGAAATTCCTCAAAGGCTGGTGAAGAATTATTATTACTAAAGAGTTCTTCTTCTGTAGTTTGGCCATATCTTTGGTATAAAATGCCAAATTTAAAATTTGACACTAGAACATGTTCATCATAAACACCAATCAGTTGAGAGGCTTTAGGACATAAAACCGGCATAAAACTGTCAACATTGATTTGATCATTTAATAAACGAACCATTTTATTGGGACTGGGGCTAGGACCCAAACAAGAAACCGGTATCAATTCATGCATAGTACCCGATCTTAGGCGCAACAAAATTCTTATATGCTCTTGGTTGGCCACATTTTCGGTTTTAATAGAGATCAATACGGGACCCAACTGTTCATCATAGCCCACTAAGTTGGAGTGTTCACGGGCAGCATAAAATCTTCGATAACACTTGGCGGTATCATCTGTTTCAAATTTTGCCATCCAGGTAGTTTGAGGTAACATAGGGTTACCGCGAGAATCATAGGTACACTCATGATCGGTACCATCTACCCAATAACCATTCGAGGGTAAACATATCATAGGATAGGGGGCTCCCTTAGAGAGAACCTCCTCCAGCACTCTTTGTGACGCTGGTATCGTTGAGATTATTGAAGATTGTGACGATGATTGTGATTGATAATGATGACCATTCGATAATAGTTGACCACCAGAGGCAGTGATTATACCACTTAATTGCGGTGAAGCGGGTGTACTACTGGAGGTGTTCGACATGGAATGTCGCATGGTAGTGCGTGAACCAGAATGTTGCAAACTGTGATGTGTGGGATGTGACGAATGCATGCTATTATTCGAGCTAATGTCATGAGGTGAATGTGGGTTGGGTACACGTTCATCATTTGAATTGCGGTGATGTGTCTATAAATTTTAAAAGAGAAGAAACAAAATAAAACGATTAGATTTTTGCAAAAAATTATTTTGAAATATTGTCTCTAAATGGTTTGAATATAGTTAATAGAAGTGTGAGCGATAAAGCTAAAAAGGAACTAGTAAAACGTTAAACATCTGTCAGTTTGCCAGGCGCCAAAATGAAACATTAACGATTTTCTTCTATAGTATAAAATTGATGGACAGACTTTAGTTTTTAGTATGCCTGAGTTTAAACTTCATGCTTGTTTGTAATTTTCGTGTTAAATTCCTAAAAAAAGCATACAAAACCAAAAAAAACTCCTATAAGCAATTTGGTATGTACGTGGGTTTAACCCTGTAATGCACACTTTTGTTTTTTTATTTTCATTACTTTGTTGGGTTTACGCTATTGTGAAAGAGAATAAGCGAAATTTTTTATACAGATGTGGCAGCACTGGAATGGTGTAAGAGAGAGGGAGATTAAGAGAAACTTTAGTTTTTCTACTTTCATAGCTTTGTTTGGTTTACCCTATTGGGAAAGAGAAGATTCGAAATTTGTTTGCAAAAATGTGGCAGCACTGCACTGTTGCCAACTTGAAGGTTTTCCAGCTAAATCTAGCGCTTTTTGTTTGGATTTAGCGAGGAAAAATTGGTTTTAGCGGGAAAATCTAGTGTTTTTTGTTTGCAACACGTATTCCTAAAACACTTAAAATCGCTAAGTGTGAATTCTACAAACAGTAAATTTGATTGGAAAATTAATTTGGAGGTTTTTTTCCGTTTTTGTTTTCAACCAAAAACGACGGTTTTTAGCGCTTTTTTTTTGAAAGTCAGTTTGCGTGGAAAAAAAATTTGGCGGTGGTTTTTTAATTTTTATTTTATTTTCAATCAAAAACGCCAAGTTTGTCAGTTTTTAGCGCTTTTTTTGTAATTTAGTGTGAAAATTTTAAATTTTCCCCGCTTAAGTTTTTTGGCGGTTTCTAGCGCTTTTTAGTGAAATTTAGAAATGTGGCAACAGTGCAGCAATGGAATGGTGCAAGAGAGATTGAGAGAAACTGTTGAGAAAATAAAATAACCTAATCTGCAAACAACAAATTAACGCAGACCCTTCCTTTATAAAATTGCTGACATCTTCACACAATTTTTCTAAATGTCCTGAAGGACAAGTCAGCAGTTGGTCAGCGGTTTTCTAAAAGCATTGTTGGTGGCCATCGATAATGGTGGGCATTCCTGACTTACTGGCTGCTGATTTGACATTGGGGACATTTGGACAAATTTTATGAAGTTGTCAACATTTAGATTTTGATTAGTGTCACCCGCGGATCTTTATGGAATTGGTTTTATTTTGTAGATCAAAAAAAAAATAAAGGGACACATATTTTTTTTAGCGGCCCAAATTCATATTTAGGGGTAAAAAGGAGGGGGAAAGACAAGGCCATTTTTCAGTTTTTTTCGTTTATCTCCTATATTATGCAAAGAAACCTAGTCATGTTACAAATGAAAGGTCTTTGTAAAACCTATCTACGTGTGCTAAGAACGTGTCCAAACATGCACAACTTTTCGTCATATTGAGTAAAATACCAAAATTTTAGGACATTTTTGTTAATAAGTCGAAAAATATTAACTTGCTTGGCCCGCTATTAGCACCACGTGATAGGTATTTTTAATACCTTTAATCTGATACCACACATGCCTATATTAATTTTGTTTAAATAGGCGTAAATCGTAAAAAACTGAAAAAGGTCAATTTTCCCCTATACAAATCGACCCCTCTTAAAAATGATTTTCGGCCGCTAAATCAAATACGTGTCGAATTAATTTTCGTTCTTAACTACATATCCTAATTTCATTAAGATCGGAGGGTGACGCCAGGGAGACTTCCCTTGTGAGTAAAATCTATAAATTAAAAAAAATGTGAAAGTGTATTTTTCTAACTTGTTTTTGTGATTATTTTCAGACTTTTTACACAAAATTTGAAATGAAAAGTAAATTTTTAATTTATTATTTACTAAAATCCGAGGTGTTTGTTATTATTTCGTGGTTTTACTAATGAATTACAATTTGAGGTAAAATTGTGTATGAGAAAACTAATGGAAAATCGTAAACACAAACACAAAAGTGTATTTTTTCTACCATGTATACTACAATAACGTAAATTAAATAAAATTTAATTTATAGTTATACGTGACTCACGAAAAATTGTTATTATTGAACATTTTCATTAATTTTAATTTAAAGTTGCAATTTTCCTTTACTAAGCGACTGTTTTTCCATCCAATGAATACTTTCATTAATTTCATAAAACACTTTGTAAATCGTTTCAAACAAGTTCTTCGAATGTTTTCATTATTTAAATTGAAGTTTTTATTGAAAGAAATTTTAATGACACCAGTTTCATTTATCAAATAAAACCTGTCTACGGTTGGAAACGTGAGTAATTTTTCATTAAGCTTATGTCAATTTTCATTACTTTTTTTTGCGAGTGTATTTCTTTTGTAATTAAGCATACCTTTTCTTGCAAAAATTTTAAAAAATTGTTTTTATGAAAAGTTTCATAAAATTTATGATTTTTTTACTCTACAAAACTTTTTTATCGAATGCATGAAAATGTTTATTATTCCATAAAAATTTCATAAGCTTTGGTAAAACATTTCAATGATTTTATGAACAATTTCTTTGAATTTATGAAATTTTTCATTTAAATTTCAAGCGCTAGTTTTCGTATTCCTCAATCTTTTTCGCTTCTAAATACATACTACGACTGCGTAGCATGCAACGCAATTTGCTCATTTTGTTCTCATTTGCTCATTTTGTTCTCATTTGCTCATTTAAGGGTTAATCTAACGAACGTGTGTGTAGTCAATCTTTTTGGCATCAACAGCAACAACAATAGCAACAAATTAAATGCAATTAAATAAACTGCAAAAATTTTCTAACACAAAAGAGTATATACATTGAGTGAGTGAGTGACTGGCATTATACTTTTAAACGTACGTTCAAAATACACTAGAAAAAAATTATAAAAAGAACCTGCTTATAGAGATAGTTTTCCCAAATGACAAAATACTAATATTTAAACCAAATTTTAGTTTACTGCAAAAAGAACGAAATTTTGAAAAAACGAAAAAGAAAAACTTTCAGTCAACAACGGTTCGAAGGACCATTTCGAACAATTATATTGGATTTTTTAAATACTTTCCAGGTGTAAAAAACGAATTTAAATTTTTTTTTTAATTTTAAAGAAAAAAAAACTCAAACACTAACGTTTTCTGATTAGGCCCCCAGTTGGGCGCCAATTTGAAAATAACATGATTGGAAATGGTAATTTCCATTCCTCTTTGAAAAAAAGTTAATGTTGGATAAAAAATCATTTTAATTTTTTTTTATTAATTCAATAAAAAGTTGAATCAATATTGGAAACTTAAAAAATTGGCTAAAATCAGCAAAAAACTTAGTAAAATCTTTGATTTCAGCAAAAAAGTTAGCTTTCAAAACTTTGAAATCAACTTTATTTATTTTGAGTGTATTATAGAGTAACAAACCCACAATTGAAAACATGCAAATACGGAACTTAAATTATATATGCATATATACTAAAATGCATCATGGCACCTACTTGGCATAGGGATCCATCCATCCTATAATCATAAAATCACAAAAAAACCAAACAATTTCACCTTTTTGTACAAAACCCCGTAGACAACTAGTTAGTACTGCCAGAATTTTGTGGCAACGTTTATGTTTTGCAAAAACCATTAACCATGCTTCCCTCCCTGCTCTGGGTTTGTTTTTGGGATGGAACAGTTTTATTTTTATGATTTTCATTGTTTGTTTACAGAGTTAGAAATTGTTTTTTTTTTGCTTATATAGCAAAAACTCAAATGATTGCAAATGTTTGAAGTGTTTATTGTAGTTCAGAAAAATGTAAACATTTGCAATTCATTTAATTTTAACGTTTTTGTATTTTGTTTTTCTTCTTTTTTTGCAAATGTTCACAATTTGTCACATTAAATATTGCAAAATGTTAGTAGTTTTAAATTTTTTTTTTGTAGAAATTTTTCTAAATTACACTCTGATTGTTTTTCAGTTGTATTTCTCTAATAAAACGTGTTTGTTTTTAACAAAACAATACGATTTTTTTTTTTTAAATAAATGTTTAATTATGTAATTTTAAAGTTAAATTGCCATGATTTAAAACTAAATTGCTGCAATGTGCCACTTTTTTTCGCCAGTGAACATGCTGCCAAAAAAAAAAACTCCTACAATCATGTTAGTTGGCTACAAATTGAATGCAATTTTTTTAAGCTACATTTGAAAATGACTTAATTTGGAAAGAATTTCCGTAAAAGTAATTGTTTTGTAAAGGTTTGTTATAAAGGATTTAAATTTTAATCGGAAATCTAATTCGATTTGAAAGTTTTTTTTACTTAAAAAATGAAAATCTTCGTTTTGGCGCCCACCATGGGGCCCAATTGAAAAGGCTTGGGGTTTTTAATGGAGACACAAATATTTACTCAAGTCTTTCTATTTTTGTGTATGCAAATCATAAAAATAAGTCGTTAAAATTTTTTAACAGAAAATGAATACACCATATTTTGGCTCCCAACACGGGGCCCAATTTAAAAAGCTTGTGTTCTTAAGTTTCAAAAGAAAAAAACATTGCGTTTTTAAAGCAATCAGAAATAATAACTCAAGTCCTTCTGGTTTTGTATATAAAAATCATGAAAAATAAGTTATACCAATTTTTTTAACAGAAAAGTTATGCACCATATTTTGGCTCCCAACGCGGGGCCCAAATTAAAAGGCTTGTGTATTTAAGTTTCAAAAGAAACTAATATTAGGTCTTTAATGCAGACAGAAATAATAACTCAAGTCTTTCTAGTTTTGCATATAAAAATCATGGAAAATAAATTATACCAATTTTTGTAACAGAAATCTCGAGCACCGTATTTTGGCTCCCAACACGGGGTGTAAATTAAAAGGCTTTTGTCTTTAAGTTTCAAAAGAAAAAATATTGGGTTTTTAATTCAGACACAAATAATTACGCAAGTCTTTCTAGTTTTGTGTATGGAAATCATGAAAAATAAGTTGCACAAATGTTGTAACAGAAAAGTCAAGCACCGTATTTCGTCTCCCAAATTAAAAGGCTTGTATTTAAGTTTTATAATATAAGGCTTTTAATAATAAATCAAATCTTTCTAGTTTTGTATATAAAAATCATGAAAAATAAGTAATACCAATTTTTTGGGCAGAAAAGTCATGTGCCATATTTTGGCTCCCAACACGGGGCTTAAATTAAAAGGCTTGTGTCTTTAAGTTTTATAAGAAACTAATATAAGGTTTTTTATGCAGACAGAAAAAATAACTCAAGGATTCTAGTTTGGTATATAAAAATCATGAAAAATAAGTAATACTAATTTTTTGAGCAGAAAAGTTATGTGCCATATTTTGGCTCCCAACACGGGGCCCAAATTAAAAAGCTTGTGTCCCTAAGTTTAAAAACCAAAAATATTAAATTTTTTATGCATGCATACAGAAATAAGATCTCAAATCTTTCTAGTTTTGTATATAAAAATCATGTGCCATATTTTGGCTCCCAACACGGGGCCAACGTTAAAGGGCTTGTGTCTTTAAGTTTTATAAGAAACTAATTTAAGTTTTTTTATGCAGACAGAAAAAATAACTCAAATATTTCAAGTTTTGTATAAATATCATCGAAAATAAGTTATACTAATTTTTTTAACAAAAAAGTCATGTGCCATATTTTGGCTCCCAACACGGGGCCCAAATAAAAAGAAAAAAATATTAAATTTTTAATGCAGACAGCAAACTTAAATCAAATCTTTTTAGTTTTGTATTTTAATATCAATGAAAATAATTTATACCAATTTTTGTAACAGAAAACTCAAGCGCCAAATTTTGGCTCCCACCACGGGGCCACAATAAAAGGCTTGTGTTCTTAAGTTTTAAAAGAAAAAAATATTATATTTTTAATACAGACAGAAATAATAAATCAAGACTTTTTGGTTTTATATATTAAAATCATGAAAAATTAGTAATACCAATTTTTTGAGCAGAAAAGTCATGTGCCATATTTTGGCTCCCAACACGGAGCCCAAAAAAAGGCTTGCGACTTTAAGTTTAAAAAGAAAAAATATTAAATTTTTAATGCAGACAGCAAAATTAACTCAAATATTTTTATTTTTGTATATAAAAATCATGAAAGATAAATATACCAATCTTTTTACCAAAAAAGTCATGTGCCATATTTTGGCTCCCAACACGGGGCTCAAATGAGAGGCTTGTGATTTAAGGTTTAAAAAGAATAAAAAATGTTTTTTGCGTAAATTTTTGTTGCATTTGATTGATGTTTCGATGATTTACAAATAGAATGACAAACAAGGAAGGCTCTGCTATGGTTACCAAGTGGTTTTCCTTAAACTTTCATTTCTTGTAAAGTCGGGAAAATATAGGACATCATGGGGGATTTATGGATTACCTTTCTTTTCTATTTTATTTATTTTGAGCAGTACTTTGTAAAATATTTGAATTTTGAAGCAACTTATTTATTGAATTTAATTTTCATTGAAAGGGGAGAATGTGACAAATTCATTTGAATATGAAATTTGCATTTTTGGCGCCCAACCTAGGGCCAAATCGAAAGATTTGTGTCTTTGAGTTTTTAAAGAATAACAGTCTTCTTGTTTAGGATCAAATTTGAAAATCAATGGATACCGGATTTAAATTAAAAAATATTTTGAGAATTGGTTTGTTATACCTGGGAACTATGAATTAAAAAACCCCACAACAACTGTGGTTATATTTTGAGATTGAGATGGTCCTTCGAACCGTTACTACTTGCAGATTTCTTGTTAAGCTTTTAAACACACTTTTTTTTTGTATCATTTTCCGAAGTCTTCCACTCTCTCAATTGTTTGTTGGGTTTTATAAATGTTTACTCCATTTTTGTGCCAAAAATAAAAAAAACTTTATTATTTTTCTATTTTTATTAGTTCTTTGTTGTTTGTAGACGGCCAAGTTTTCTGAATTCATAAAAAAAATGAAATTTTTTTATTAGTTTTTGTTGCTTCTGTTATAAACAACCAGCCTATTTCTGAAGAAGAGTATGGAGAAAAAAAGAACAATTTCAATATTTTTGCATATAAAAAAAAAAAAATAAGAAATAAATAATTTTGTTGCACAGACCATAAGAAGTGAAGTGTGTAGTCTAGATACTAGAAATAAAAATTAAACTATACAAATTTTATGATATTTTAAATCAATTTTCAAAAATGTATTCCACTTGCTAAAAAGTTTTAAAATGCATTATGTTCGATTTTATAGTCATGTTTTAAATTAAATCAATTTAAAAATTGTTTAAAACACGATTAAGATGTTCAATTTTATGATGGTGTTTTAAAAACAATTTTTTTGTTTTTAAATTGGAAATTTTTAAAATTCACGTTTTTACATAAATTAGTTTTGAATAAAACGATTATTGAATTAGATCACCTTCAACTTTACATTAAAATTTAAAACAAAAATCCGTCACTTACTTTCAAAAGTCTTTACAAATAAAATGTGTATTAAATTTGACATTTTAACATGGTCATAAAATTCATTATTTAAATTTCACAATCAAAATAAACTTGAAATTGAAGTTTTAAGCCCCCCTTCTAAAAACAAAAACAAACAAGCCAAAAAAAAAATTGGGAATTTCTAATAAAAATGAGAAAGTGTTTTTTGTGTTTTTTTGGATGATTGACAAAATTAAAATTAAATTTGCACAGAAAAAACTATAACTTTTTTATGTAAAAGTTAGGGAAAACAAATTGAGTTTCTTTTAAACAGAAAATATTGGCGCTCAACTTGGGGCTCTGGTTAAAATAGTTGTGTCTGAGTTTTAAAACGATAAAATTTATATTTTTTTATTTTAAATTTAAAAGACAAAATGCATTAAAGAGATAATGTCGTGTTGGCGCCCAACGTGGGGCCCTAATTAAAAGACTTGTGTCTTTAAAAAAATAATATATTTTTTTTATGATTTTTCTTTTTAGAACAAAGTTTGTAAACCAATTAATTTTGGATTAAATAGACAATGTCGGATTGGCGCCCGTAAAGGGCTCTAATTGAAAGACTTGTCTTTGAAAAGAACCCAAAATTTTCTTTTTCAGGTCAAAATGTGTAAACCAATGAACACTGGTGGGGGAGCACTGGATTAAAGAGACGATGTCGTTTTGGCGCCTAATGTGGGGCCCTAATTAAAAAAGTTACGTCTTTAAAAAGAACATTATTTAAATTTTACAATCAAAATAAACTTAATAAAAAAAAATTCTATTTCACTTTTCAGCATAAATTTTGTAAAACAATGAACTTGGGATTAAATAGATCATGTCGAATGGCGCCCAGCGTGGGGCCATAATTAAAATATTTATCTTTAAGAAAATAATACAAATCTAATTTTATTAAAATTTCGCAATCGAAATAAACTTGAAATTGAAGCTTTAAGCCCCTTCTAAAAACAAAAACAAACAACCCAAAAAAATTGGGAATTTATAATAAAATGAGAAAGTGTTTTTTTTTGGAGATGGACAAAATTAAAATTAAATTTTGTCCGGGAAAAATCTAACTTTTTTATCTAAAATTTATAGAAAACAAGTTGGAATTTTTTAACACAAAATAATGGCGCCCAACTTGCGGCTCTAATTAAAAGACTTGTATCTTCAAGTTTTAAAATAATAAAAATTTTATTTTTATATTTTAGCCTTTAAAGACAAAATTTATATGCAAATGCACACTCCTCTAAAGAGACATTGTCATATTGGCGCCCAACGTGGGGCCTCTAATTAAAAGACTTGTTTCTTTGAAAAAATAATATTTTTTATTCCACTTTTTAGAACCAAATTTGTAAATCTATGAACTCTTGATTAAATAGACCATGTCGGATTGGCGCCCAATGTGAGGCTCTAATTGAAAGATTTTTTTTCGGATGATTAACAAAATTTAAATAAAATTTGCACAGAAAAAATTAAAATTTTTTATCTAAAAGATATGGCAAACGAATTGGAATATTTTTTATTGAATATAAAATTTTGGCGCCCAACTTGGGGCAGTAATTAAAAAACTCGTGCCTTTGAGTTTTAAAACAATTTTTTTTTTTTTTTAATTTTAAAGACAAACTTAATATATGTACAAATGCACAGTGCATTAAAGGGACAATGTCGTATTGGGGCCCTGCCTGGGGCTCTAATTAAAAATCTTGCTGATTTGAGAAGAGTAAAAAATAGCAATTTTTTTATTTATAGTTTGAAGCCAATAACCACCGTATTAAAGAGATTGTGTCATATTGGCGCCCAATGTGGGGCTATAATTGAAAGACTTGTGTCTTTTAGAAAAAAAAGTTTTTTTTATTCAACATTGTGAAGACCAAATTTTAAAAACCAATGAATACTGGATTAAAGAAACAGTGTCTGATTGGCGCCCAAAGTGGGGCTCCAACTAAAAGTAATGAATAATATGTTCATATACTGCACCTTCAAACGATTAAAGTTTAAAACAAATAAACATTGAAAAAAAGAGATAATGTAGTTTTGGCGCCCATCGTGGGGCTCTAATTGAAAAATTTATGTATTTTAGAAGAAAAAAATTTAAAGTTTCATTATTTTACCTAATTTTTTTAAGACCGAATTTGGAAACCAATGAAGACTGGATTAAAGAACCAATGTTGTATTGGCGCCCAATGTGGAGCTTTAAAAAAATTTTGATTTGAAATCCAATGCAAACAGGGTTAGGAAGAAAATTTAAAATAAATATTAAATAAAAATTTAATTAAATCTTTTAATTTCTCTATTACGGGTTTTTAAATTATTTTGTAACCTAAAATATTAATTTTGTTATTAAAAATTTTAGTTTTTTAATTTTCACGAATATTTATTCAACATTTTCAAGACCAAATTTGAAAACCAATGAACACTGAATTAAAAACAATGTCGAATTGGCGCCCAAAGTGGGACTTTAATTAAAAGTAATAAATATCTACTTCATCTACTTCACCTTCAAAAGATTAAAGTTAAAAACCAATGAACACTGAAAAAAAGATAATGTCGTTTTGGCTCCCAACGTGGGGCTCTAGTTGAAAAACTGTGTCTTTTAGAAGAGAAACAGTTTTAAATTTAATTTTTTTACTTACTTTTTTAAGACCAAATTTAAAAACCAATGAACACTAGAATTAAGGAACAATGTCGTATTGGAGCCCAATGTAGGGCTTTAATAAAATTTTAATTTTTCTATTTCAAATGTTAAAGACCAAGTTTGAAATCCAAAGAAAACTGGATTAGGAAGAAAATTTAAAATAAGTTTTAAATAAAAATTTAATTAAATATTTAAATTTCTCTATTACGGGTTTTTTAAATTATTTTGTAACCTAAAATATTAATTTTGTTATTAAAAATTTCAGTTTTTTTAATTTTCACGAATATTTATTCAACATTTTCAAGACCAAATTTGAAAACCAATGAACACTGAATTAAAAACAGTGTCGTATTGGCGCCCAAAGTGGGACTTTAATTAAAAGTAATAAATATCTACTTCATCTACTTCACCTTCAAAAGATTAAAGTTAAAAACCAATGAACACTGAAAAAAAGATAATGTCGTTTTGGCTCCCAACGTGGGGCTCTAGTTGAAAAACTGTGTCTTTTAGAAGAGAAACAGTTTTAAATTTAATTTTTTTACTTACTTTTTTAAGACCAAATTTAAAAACCAATGAACACTAGAATTAAGGAACAATGTCGTATTGGCGCCCAATGTGGGGCTTTAATAAAATTTTAATTTTTCTTTTTCAAATTTTAAAGACAAAATTTGAAATCTAACGAAAACTGGATTAGGAAGAAAATTTAAAATAAATATTTAATAAAAATTTTATTAAATCTTGAAATTTCTCTATTACGGGTTTTTCAATTATGTTTTAACCCAAATAATTAATTTTGTAATAGAATTTTTTTTTTAATTTTCACGATAATTATCACGAATATTTATTCCACCTTTTCAAGACCAAATTTGAAAACCAATGAACACTGGATTAGAAAAACAATGTCGTATTGGCGCCCAAAGTGGTGCTCTAATTAAAAGTAATGAATAAAATGTTCATCAATTTCACCTTTAAATGATTAAAGTTTAAAGCCAATGAACACTGAAAAAGAGATAATGTCGTTTTGGCGACCATCGTGGGGTTCTAATTGAAAAACTTGTGTATTTTAGAAGAAAAAAATTTAAAGTTTCATTTTTTTACCTAATTTTTTTAAGACCGAATTTAGAAACCAATGAAGACTGGATTAAAGAACCAATGTTGTATTGGCGCCCAATGTAGAGCTTTAAAAAAATTTTAATTTTTCTATTTCAAATTATAAATACAAAATTTGAAATCCAATGCAAACTGGATTAGGAAGAAAATTTAAAATAAATATTAAATAAAAATTTAATTAAATCTTTAAATTTCTCTATTACGGGTTTTTTAAATTATTTTGTAACCTAAAATATTAATTTAGTTATTAAAAATTTTAGTTTTTTAATTTTCACGAATATTTATTCAACATTTTCAAGACCAAATTTGAAAACCAATGAACACTGAATTAAAAACAATGTCGTATTGGCGCCCAATGTGGGGCTCTAATTGAAAGTATTTAATAAAATTATCATCTACTTCACCTTCAAAATATTAAAGTTTAAGACCAATGAACACTGGAAAAGATATAATGTCTTTTTGGCTCCCAACGTGGGGCGAAAAAAAAGACTTATCTTTTAGAAGAGAAAAAAATTAAAAATTTTATTTTTATTTAATTTTTTCAAGACCAATTTTGAATACCAAAAAACACTGGTTTTAGAAAACAATATAATATTGGAGCCCAATGTGGGGCTTTAATAAAATTTTAATTTTTCTCTTGCAAATTTTAAAGACAAAATTTGAGATCCAATGAAATCTGGATTAGAAAGAAAATTTAAAATAAAAATTTAGTTAAATCTTAAAATTTCTCTAAATTATGTTTTAACCCAAATAATTAATTTTGTAATGGAAAAATCGTTTTTTTTTACATCCATAATTTTTATGGATTGTTTCTACATAAACTAAAATATTTTTTACAGAAGTCTTTGCAAATATTATTTTTTAGACAAAAGAAAGTTACTTTTTTCTGTGTGCTGGATGTTTTTTGGCTGTTTTGTTTATACCACCACCCCATTTCCAATACAATATATTATGACAAAAAAAGGACAAGGAAATCCCCTTCTTACACTTGATAAAGCCTTATAAATAGACTATAATAAATGGTAGCTGTAAAAAGTCAGACTACATAAATGAAAAAGAAAGTGACAAAATAAAAAGGAAGTAAATTATAGACTGTCTGGTGGTTAACACAAACATGAGTCATCAAGAATTGCATTTGAAAACAAGGGAATGTCTGCAGGACTTTATTTTTTTTTTGGTATTAAAGACAAATAAACAAATTAATTTGTTTTTAAAAACTTATTAGAGATAAGAATTTCCTCCCTAATATTTTTAACAAGACTTTTGGGTTTGATAATCCCCCAAAATTTTGTAATACAATTTGCCAGTCATTTTTCCAAATTAAAAATAAATAATAAGGTTAAATTAAGTTTGAAAAATTGTTTCGGCAAAATTACCCTCAAATTACCAACATATAAATATTTTTTTTTTTTCATACAAAAATTTAATTTAGATAAATAACAAGTTATTTAAAAAATGTTTGCCAAAAGAAAGAGAAAATGTGACCAATTAAATTTGTTAAGAAACCAAAACCTAATTTAAAAACTATTATTTTTTTTTTTTATTATTTGTCATATAAATAAATATTTTGTTAAGAACCAGTTTATTTCTTTAAAAAATTATCACAATTGTCATCACTTGAATTTCTACAGAATCTTAAAGAATTAAATTTTTTATAAAATTTTTTGTTATAACTAAACCATGACAAAATGTTGTCATTGTATAGAGTATTTAACAAAAAAAAATGTAACAAAAATCTTGATAAATGTGTATAAAAACAAAAAAACTCTTCAAAATGCTCTAGAAAAGTTTTTATGCATTTTTTTATACATATGAATTTTAGAATTTTGGCAGGTGTGGGTAAAAAAAAAATATAAATAAAATATCTTTAGGCTTTAAAAAATATTGAAACAAGTAAGATACAAAAGAACCCCATCATTGTCAGTTTTTTTGTTGGCATAAAAAAAAAACAGGATAAAATTGTATGGAAATTTACAAACCCTGACATTCTTGTATATAAATTACAAAATATGTAATATGCATTTTTAACACATGAAAAACAGAAAAGATTTGACTTACAAAAATTAAAAATTTATATAAAACTTTTTTAAGTTTTTAAATACATTTTTATGGTTTTAAACATGTCAGAAATTTTGCATATAAATATCATATCATTGTTAAAGCTTTGAATTGAAGTTTATTAACTTTTTCTTTTTGGCGTCCGTGACACATCAAATATTTTCCAAACTTTACTAGGCTATTTATTTAAAATTATGGCCTAGTAGGCAACACTTTTGAAAACTTCTTTGTTAAATATTTAAATTTTTAAACATTTTACATTTATATTTAAATTTTAAATAAAAAATACCGAGAAACCTTGCATGGTGTTTTTGGCGCCCATTGAGGGGCCAAATCCAAACACTAGAAAAAAATAATAATTCTATTTTTTAGGAAAAATTAAAAAACTAATAAACACTGGATTAAATGTTCAGCCAAAAATTTTCTTAAAGCTTGCATATAAAATAAATGTGGAAAACTAAGGGGACACTATGACAGATTCCTATATTTAAAAAATCACATTTCTACTATTTGACACACTATTTTAAAAATTACTTGTAAAATATTTAAATTTTAAAACAACTTATCTTTGTATTTTTATTATAAAGTTGAAAATAGAAAGGATTCACACCATTCAATTGGCGTCCAAAGTGGGACTTTAATCGAAAGACAGCCCAGGAAACTTTTTTGTAACAGACTTCTGTTGCAATAGATTCTTGATTATATTCTAGGTTAATCCAACAACATTTTCTATGTAAAATTATTTTTTAAAAAACGACTGCTTTCAGGACAATTTAAAATAGAAATCATTGATTCTGGAATGTTTAGTAGAATCGGTTGCAGGATAATATGTTGAGTTCTGGAACCGATTATTTGGAAAAGAAAATTTTGTTAGGATGTGGCTTTGAATTTTAAAAGAATAATGCACTACTTTAACAAATTGCTTTGTTAAGAATTTTAAATTTTAAAACAACTTTATCTTTGAAATTTTAAAGTAAATGGAAATTATGGATAAACTTACATCGTCAAATTGGCGCCCAACTTGGGGCTTCAGTCGTTTTTAAGATTGGTTCTAGTTTTCAAGGTCTTGAATCAAATAATTTTTTTTACAATTTTTGACAATTAATGCCCATTTTATTCAATAAAACGTGAAAATATTGAAATGAAGAACAGTCTAAAGACCAGTTTGTATTGTTTGGGATCTGTTTTACGCATTAGAGTCTTAGTAGTCACTCATCATTCCTTGTCCCAAGATCCTTGATATTGCCCTTAGATTTTCGCCAAATCATGGTGTAGTCGCTCTCCTTGTTCGTCGCTCATATCACCTAAGTTTTTAGGCAAAAAAATCGAGATGGGAATGAAGAAAATACATTTCGAGAGACATTTCAGCTACAATCTTGCGATAATTTTACAACAAATTGTGTTTCTAGCGATGCCAAAAGCTGATTGCCGTTATGACAATGCAGTGCTGCCAACATGTCAGAACTCGAATACTAGAACCAATCTTGAAAAACAAAACCCCGTTACGAATTCAGCGCCTCAAATAATGTTAAGAATTGTTCTTATCGACTCTGATTGAAAATTTGACCAAAATTTGTAAACTACATTTAGTAATTTTTGTAAAAAAAAAATTTTTGAGTATAAATTATCTTGAGTGAAAAAAAAGCTTTTTGATTTTAAAAAATTTTTTGATTGAGAAACTACTTTGCAAAATATTTTTTTTTATTAAGAATTACCATATAATTACAAATCTTATACTAATTTTACCTAACCGAGAAACTGGTAACAATGACCTTCGTCTCGATGTAGCGAAATAGACCAACCCTCTGGTGGGATTCGAGCCCACGACCCCCATACTAGCACGCTACCAACTAGCCTACTGGGGCGCCTACTTTGCAAAATATTTTTGTGGCCTTTCAAAGCGCATTTAGCATTTTTTTCAATACAAGAATTCAGGCTAAAACCAATCTGAAATTCACGATATTTCTCATAACTTCTGAACTCTGGACCGATAAAGCTAAAATTCAACACCAAATGTATTTGACAAGCTTCCGAAAGTAAGAGTGGTTTCAGCAGATAGTAGGACGGACATCGCTAGATTGTCCTAAAATCGATCGGGGATCATTGATGTGGTTTATGGGTTTCTAGACCTATATTTCGGGATATTACAAACAAAATAACAAAGTTATATAAACTATCGCTAACAATAAGTAAAGGGTATAAAAAAATGCACTTGGAGGTATTCCTTTTGAATCCTTCCTGCTAGCCTTTCAACGTGGGGGTCGTGGGTTCGATTCCCACCAGAGCCCTTGGTTTTTTCGCTACAACGGGACGACGGTTATTGTTACCAGTTCTCGGTTAGGTTGAATTTATTAAAAATGAGTTGTAAATAAAAAAAAGAATAAATAAAAATAATTGATCATGTGATCAAACTATTAATATTATTATATTATTAAAGTTTTGAATTTTATTGAAAACGAAATATTTGGAAAAGACTGACATTGTCAGTTGGCTCCCAACGTGGAGCTCTTCTGAAAATCCTTGTCTGTTTGAGTTTTAAGAAAATAAAGTCACAATTTTAAAACCAATAAAAACTAGATTAAAAGGGAGCCACAAATGTTTCAAAACGTTCATTGTCAAATTGGCGCCCAACTAGGGGTTCAACCGAATGACTTGTGTCTTGGAGTTTAAAATTTAAAATATATAAATTTTGAATATTATTAACAACGAAAGATTAGGAAAAGACTCACATTGTCAAATTTGGCTCCCAACGTGGGGCTCTTTTAAAAGACCAAGTGTGTTTCAGTTTTAAGAAAATAAATAATTTACTTCATCTTTTTTAGGACACAACCAATAAAACCTAGACTAAAATAGCACTCACAAATGTTCTTTAAACGTCTATAGTCAAATTGGCGCCCAACTAGGAGCCCAATCGAATGCCTTGTGTCTTGGAGTTTAAAAATGATATCATTTTTATATTTAACAACAAAATTCTACATTCTTTTACTAAATAGACTTTCTATCTACCTTGTAAAGTATATAAATTTTAAATTTAATTTAAAATTTTAGGTTCAAATTTTCAAGTTGGCTCCCAACGTGGGGCTCTTTTAAAAGGGGTTGTGTGCTTAAGTTTATTTTTCTATTTTAAGGCACAATTTTAAAACTAATAAAAATAAGATTGAAAGGGCACCCGTTTTTTAAGCGTTCATTGTAAAATTGGCGCCCAACTAGGGGCCCAATCGAATGAATGTCTTGGTTAAAAAATGATAATAATGTTATTTTTTTATTTATCAACAAAATTCCAATTTCTTTTACTAAAGTCAGTATAGTATGACTGCTTTGTAAAATATATAAATTTTGAATTTTATTGAATCGAAAGATTTGGAAAAGACTCACATTGTCAAATTGGTTCCCAACGTGGGGCTCTGTTAAAAACAACCTTGTGTGGTTAAGTTTTAAGAAAATAATTATTTACTTTTTCTATTTAAGGACACAATTTAAAAACTACTACAAACTAGATTTAAAGGGCACAAAAAAATGTTTCTAAAACGTTCATTGTTAAAATGGTGCTCAACTTGGGGCCAAATCAAAAGACGTCTGTCTTGAAATTAAAAAATGATAATGATATTATTTTTTTTAATGTAGCAACAAAATTCTACTTCCTTCTACTAAATATACATGCTATCTTGACTAAATACTTCGTAAAATATTTAATTTTAAATTTTATTGAAAACTAAATATTTGGATAAGACTCACATTGCCAAGTTGGCTCCCAACGTGGGGCTCTTTTAAAAAAGCTTTTTTTAACCCTTTTTTCTATTTTAACACACAATTTTAAAACCAATAAAAACTAGATTTAAAGGGTACCAAAAAATGTTCCTAAAACGTTCATTGTTAAAATGGCGCCCAACTTGGGGCCAAATCAAAAGACTTCTGTCTTGAAGTTTAAAAGTGATAATGATATTATTTTTCTATTTTACGACAAAACTGGAAAACCAAAAAGTGAATTCATGAGTTTATGTCATGGAAATCATGAATTAAAACAGAAATTCCCTAAGAGAAAGGGCAAAAATTTGATTTTGAGATCTTATTTCTAGGAGGTTTTACTTAATGTTACAATAAATTAGACATGGTTTGTCATTTTCATTCAATGAATACCCTTATTGTTTATTTGAAAAATCTTATTTGTAGAATTGAAAAAAAAACGGTACTAATTCTATAGATAGACCATAAAAGGTATATAAAAGATACAACTAAAAAAAAAAAAAACTACAAATTGTATTGACTAGGAAAAAAATGTGTTGTGTTTTGGTAAAGATTTCATTTCTGTTTACGGCTTGTATTAAGTATTTGCCGCCACGTATTTTTGGTTTTGTCTAAAAGACTAATCTTGACATCAACAAAAAAATCCATTCTTTACTTTCAAATTGTTTTTTGTATCTTGTTGGGATTTTGTGTTTTTTTGGGTTTGGTTATTTTGTCATTATGGTGCTAATGTTTTTGAAGTTCTTTGAAGGAATAACTTCCTAGTTCGAACACAAAAAATTTTTTTGGATGGGGGGAAGCGAAATGAATGAAATAACAGAGAATTTAATTTTCTTAACAGTTTTCATTCTGTGTTTTCCTCGGTGTTTTCCTCAGTGTTTTCCTCCAACCAAATGTCATTGACTTAAGCTCTAAGAGATCTTCTGCATTTAGTAGCAGCAGCAGCAGTACAATTTAAACATTAAGATATCAAAATGTATACAAAACACAGTATATAAATAAATACTTAACTAAAATTTTCTACAAGATTTTCTAGTAAAAATAGATGAAGATGCAGTGAGTTTTTGGTAGATGGAAATAAAAAAAAAACATTGGTGTTAATTAAGCAAAATACGAGAGATTTTAAGACTATAATAAAGATGAAAGTATTTTTAGGATATTTAATTAACTATAAAAAATTTTGTTTTCAACAAAAATATACAAACAAATAAATTGTTAAAAATGCACTTAAATTAAAAAGTTAGTAAGAAATGAAACTGACAAAAAACCTTGTCAAATTACTAGAAAAAGTCTCGTAATTCCATCTTACCAATATTTGACAGTTTTAGGTGTTTTTTAACAAAAAATTTTCGATCGAAATTTAAATTTTTTTTAATTTAAAATTTTTTTTTGTAATTTTACAAATTTCCAAGGTAATTTTACAGAAAAAATTCAGTAAATCCACGAGAATTCCTTTTAAGTTATATTGCGCCAAAAAAGTTGAAAATTTTCAATTTTATTGGTAAAAATCTTGTAAAATTACAAAAAAGTTCGGAATTTTTACTAGGAATTCTCGTAAAATAGGAGGTAGCAACAAATCTAGTAGTCAGGAGAACTTGTGTACTATTCAGTATTTATTAAAAAACTGCTGAAAAATGTATTAGTTTACTAAAAACATAGTAATTGCTTTTAGCAAATTCGTAAATTTTATGCAGTTTTTTGACAATGGATTTGTTATAATTACTGAAATGGGCCACTTTTACTATTTTTTTTGAAGTGTACATATGACTTAATAATTTTTCTTAGGAAATAGAAAATTAAAAAAGAAACAAGTGTTTTGTTTTTTTTTTACAAAATTTTGTCTAAATTGTGTCTAAATTTTTTCACAATTCAGTTGTTTAGTATGCTTAGTTTAACCGCGACAGTAGTTTATTAATTAAATATTAAAAAGGTGTTAAATAATACACAAAAATTACTAATAAGGCTTACTAAAGTTGCCATCGAGGCATATAAAAAAACTTGCTATTTAATTTTTGTCGGTCTGTTGTCACCTGTGAGCTACAGTTAGTAAGGCAGTCAGTCAACCATAACATTCGCATATTGTTTTGATTGCCTTTAAATTCTTCAAAAACACAAAACTGAAGGTGTTTGGAAAAAAATATTTTTTTGCCAACGATTAGTCACAATTTAGTCATGATTTTATTAATGACAAATGGTAGTGGTAACCATATTATATTACTACCCTAGTAAAAATAATGTGAAAACAATGTGATCCAGTTTTATTTGGAAAAATGAAGTTATCAAATTTTGTTTTTTAAACACTGGATGAAAAGTTCAGTCCTGGGTTTTTCTGAAACTTTCATATCATATCGAAATGGAAAACCCAAAAGGAAATGAGAGAGACTCCTGTATCCTTTAAATAACAAAATATTTAGATTTTGAAACACCAAAAAAAACCTACATTGTCAATTTAGCTCCCAACGTGGGGCTCAATTGGAAAGACTCCAGAAATTAGAAAATCTTTAATTGAGAAAGACTAAAAAGTTCTACCAGTTATATTTCTGAATAAGAGAGATTCTTTTACCCTTAAAATAACACCGAAAAATATTTCAATTTCAAAACAAATCGGCTCCCAACGTGGGGCTCAGTTAGAAAGACTAAAAAATAATGTTAGCTATTTTTAAAACTATCATAGATATCTTGTCGAGATGAAAAAAAGGGGTAATGAGAGAGATTCCTGTATCCTTAAAATAACTCCATAAAATATGGAAAAGACCGACATTTAAAAATTGGCTCCCAACGTGGGGCTCAATTGGAAAGACTCTAGAAATTAGAAAATCTTTAATTGAGAAAGACTAAAAAGTTCTGCTAGTTATATTTCTGAACAAGAGAGATTTCTGTATAATTAAAATAACACTGCAAAATATCCCAATTTAAAAACAAATTGGCTCCCAACGTGGGGCTCAATTGGAAAGACTCCAGAAATTAAAATATCTTCAATTAAGGAGGTCTAAAACGTTCTGTTAGTTATTTTTCTGAAACTTTCATATCGTGTCGAGATGAGAAAATAAAGTGGTAATAGAGATATTCCTGTATCCTTAAAATAACACCGTAAGATATTTAAATTTTAAAATAACAAATATTGAAAAGACCTACATTTTCAAATTGGCTCCCAACGTGGGGCTCAATTGGAAAGACTCCAGAAATTTTAAATTTTCAATTGAGAAAGACTAAAAAGTTCTGTCAGTTATATTTCTGAATAAGAGGCATTCCTTTTTCCTTAAAATAACACTGTAAAATATTTCAATTTCAAAACAAATTGGCTCTCAACGTGGGGCTCAATTGGAAAGACTTCAGAAATTAGGAAATCTTCAATAGAGAAAGACTAAAAGTGCTTTCGGTTATGTTTCTGAAAATTTCATATAATGTCGAGATGAGAAAATAAAGGGGTAATAAGAGATATTCATGTATCCTTTAAATAACATCGTAAAATATTTCAATTTTAAAATAACAAATATTGAAAAGACCCACATTGTCAAATTGGCTCCCAACGTGGGGCTCAATTAGAAAGACTTCAGAAATTTTAAATTTTCAATTGAAAAAGACTAAAAAGTTCTGTCAGTTATATTTCTGAATTAGAGAGATTCCTTTTCCCTAAAATAACACTGTAAAATATTTCGATTTCAAAACAAATTGGCTCCTAACGTGGGGCTTAATTGGAAAGACACCGGAAATAAGGAAATCTTCAATAGAGAAAGACTAAAAAGTTCTTTCGGTTATGTTTCTGAAACTTCAATATCATGTCGAGATGAGAAAATAAAGTCTGCTAGTTATATTTCTGAATAAAAAAGATTCCTGTATCCTTAAAATATCACTGTAAAATATTTCAATTTCAAAACAAATTGGCTCCCAAAGTGGGGCTCAATTGGAAAGACTCCAGAAAATAGAAAATCTTCATTGAGAAAGTTTAAAAAGTTCTTTCGGTTATGTTTCTGAAACTTTCATATCATGTCGAGATGAGAAAATAAAGTGGTAATAGAGATATTCCTGTATCCTTAAAACAACACCGTAAAATATTTCAATTTCAAAACAAAAAAATATGGAAAGACCCGCATTTTCAAATTGGCTCCCAACGTGGGGCTCAATTGGAAAGACTCCAGAAATTTGAAATTTTCAATTGAGAAAGGCTTAAAATTTCTTTCTGTTATATTTCTGAATAAAAGAGATTCCTGTCTCCTTAAAATAACACTGTAAAATATTTGAATTTCAAAACAAATTGGCTCCCAACGTGGGGCTCAATTGGAAAGACTCCAGAAATTAGAAAATCTTTAATTTAGAAAGACTATAAAGTTCTGTTACACTCTAAACAAATGAGTCAAGTTTCCTACTATAAATTGGGTAAATTTCAACAAATTCAAATAATATACTACTATAAATGTGGAAATTTCCAATAATTTTTTGGTAAACTACACATTTTGTGTAAATTTACCCTATTTATAGTAGGAAACTGAAATGATTTCAATAAGAGTGTAGTTATTTTTCTGAAACTTTCATATCATGTTGAGATGAGAAAAAAAGTAAGACTCCTGTATCTTTAAAATAACACCGTAAAATATTTCAATTTCAAAACAAAAACTATGGGAAAGAACCACATTTTTAAATTGGCTCCCAATGCGGGGCTCAATTAGAAAGACTTCAGTAACTAGAAAGACTTTAATTAAGAAATACTAAATAGTTTAGTCAGTTATTTTCTCTGAAACTTTCATATCATATCGAAAGGGAAAAAGAAAGTGGTAATAAGAGAGATTCCTGTATCCTTAAAATAACACTGTAAAATATTTCAATTTTAAAAGACTAACAAGTTCAGTCAGTTATTTTTCTGAAACTTTCACATCATATTGAAATGAAAAAATAAAGAGGTAAAGTGTGATTCCTGTACCCTTAATATAATTTTGTAAAATATTTTAATTTAAAAAAGAAATATGAAAAAGACCCACATTGTCAAATTGGCTCCCACCGTGGGGCTCAATTAGAAAGACTTTAGGAATTAGAAAGACTTCAATTTAGAAAGACTAAAATGTTCAGTCAGTTATTTTTCTGAAACATTTATATCATATCAAAGGTGGAAAAATAAAGAGATAATAAGCGAGATTTCTGTATCCTTAAAATAACACTGTAAAATATTTCAGTTTTAAAACAAGAAATATCGAAATGACCTACATTGTCAAATTGGCTCCCAACGTGGGGCTTAACTTGAAAGACTTTAGGTATTAGAAGAATAAATATGAAAACAATTTGATACAGTTTGATTTGGAAATTGGATTTATCAAAATGTGTTTGCTGAATTTGAATTTGCTAAATCTTTAATATCCTCTATCCTAAAACAATAAATATGGAAAAGACCCACCTCGTCAAATTGGCTCCCAACGTGGGGCTCAAAACAGTTTGATCTAGAAATAGGAATTATCGAATTGTGGTTGCTACATTTAGATTTGGCAAATCTTAAGTGTCCTTTTACATAAAAAACAAATATGGACACACCCCTTTTCAAGCAAGTTTAGGTGGTGTTAAAATGGTGACAAAAATGGGTAATGCATTTCACTCCTTTTTATTTTGAGCTTTAAAAATCGTTAACACGAAAATCCTAGCAGATCCTGTTTTCGAGTTATAGCTAAATAATAACACTGTTCGACAACAAAAACCTCCCAGTGAAATATCCAACTGTTTTATAGATTTTGCTCTCTCCTGAATTCAATTCTGCCATCCAACTTTAAAAAAATCAAAAACAATAATTTCGCACTTTTAGGTGTCCACTGTTATGTTTCTTCCAACAAATATTACTTGATTTCACACAAATTGTACCTCCTGATTCCAAAACAGCAATTCAAATTTTTCCAGCATGTTCCGTTTTTGAGATATTCGCGTTTGCGATTTTCGCGTGGAAAATTTTTCAAACGCGAAGATCTCGAAAACGAAACATGGTAGAAAAATTTGGATTGCAGTTTTGGAATCAAGTCCTATTTTTGGAAGAATCTGTAAAAGTGGACCACCAACAGTGAGAAATTATTGGTTTTTTGACTTTTTAACAGCGAATATCTCAAAAACGGTAGATGCTAGAAAAAATTGGGTGGCAGGTTTGAATTTAGGAGAGCGAAATCTATAAGAATCAGTTGGATTTTTCACTAAAAGGTTTTGGTTGTCGACAGTGTAATTATATCAATCGAACAGTGTAATTATATCAACACATTTTTACTCGGGTTTTATTTTTTTTTTTCAGCAAAAGTAAAAGGGTAATCAAAAGCAATTACCAAATTTGTAAAGTTGTTATAACATTAATTGTCTTAAATTCTCTACTTAAACAAATTAATAACATTAACGTTGTTATATTTTTTTTTTGTTTGCAAATTTATAATTCTAATACCTGATATTGATATTATGGGGGTGTTGATATATTTAGTACGTTTTTGATATTGATTTGAATATTTTATTAGCAATACGCGTTGAAAAGTGAAATAAAAAAAAAAAATAGTATAAACATGACCTAATTGTATGATAAAACGTGTTTTCAAAGCAAAATTCCTAAATGGTGTTTAGAATTTAAGAACAGAAAATTAACCCTTTAAGAAAAAGAAGAAGAAAAATTTTCTTTTAAGACTTAAATCTTAAAAGCAAAGGTTTGTAGTGTCCGAACGAACAAGTCGACTAAAAAACTGTAAAACGATTCTGAATGTATAATTTAAGGACAATGTCAAAATTATGCCGTATTTTTCAAAAGATCAATGGACGCAAAGTTAAATTGTTTCTTAATTTCGGCTTTGATCTAAAAAATCGGATCTCCAAAAATTTGGCCATTGTTAAAATTTTTTCCAAATGCTTCCGAATAGAGACCAGTGTTCAAATGGATTAGCTCTGGTGTAATGCGCTCATATCTAATACTTAACTGTATAAGATCAGATCTGTCAGATCTGAAAATGATCAAATCTGATCAATAATATATCTTGAAAATGGTGACCAAATTTCGGAACTAACAGATCTAAACAGATCATGTTAAATTTGATAAAGGCAGGTCAGACCAGATTTGAGTTTAACAGACTAGATCCAATTCATTTTTACAATTTTTCTAAAAATTCGACAATCAGTTAAATTTGTTACAAATCCTTCCGAATAACGACGAGTACAAAAATGTATTAGATCTGGTCTAATGTGCTCATATCTAATTATATTTAATTGTATCTGACCAGATCTGTCAGATCTTATGTTTATTAACGAGACATAATCAAATCAGATCAATAATAAATCCAGAAAATGGTAACCGAATTAGGGATCTAACAGACCTGATTAAAATTTTCTTTAACTTTAAGGAATTGATTGCCCGGATTTTAGGAATGAAACTAGTATTTTTTATTTTATTTATTACGTGAATACCCCTATATTAGTCAATTCATTTAGTCTGCCTGATAAGTATAAATAGAGATTATTTTGGCAAATGCAGCAAACATTTTTCTTCTTGCAGACTAAAAGATTTTAATGGATAAGGAATGAGCAAAAACTTCCTAGACTAATGATTAATTTTGTTGGATTTATTGTGGAGTTTGAGGCGGAAACAGAAAAATGAAATTGAATTTTTTTTTTTTTTTTATTTTTTTTTTATTTTAGAAGAAGATTCATGATAAATTGGCAAGCAAGAACAGTGATAAAGCTGAAAAAAGCTTTAAAGCTTTTATTTTTAGAATAGTACACAAATATAAAATGAAGTCATGATTACAAACTTTGAAATATAATGAATTATTTTTTTAATTGATTTAAATATAATATTAATCAAAATAATAATTAAAAAATGTCAATAAACGTTTGGTAGACAAGTGAATTGAAAATTTTACGTATGCCAAAACTGCGATAAAGCTAAAAAAAGCTTTTATTTTTAAAATAGTACAAAAAAACAAGTTATGTTTACAAATTTTGAAATATAATGAATTAATTATTTAATTGTTTCAAATAAAATATTAATTAAAAAAAACGTATGCCAAAAACCGTGATAAAGCTGAAAAAAGCTTTAAAGCTTTTATTTTAAGAATAGTACAAACAAAACTAGCCATGATTACAAATTTTAAAATATAATGAATTATTTTTTTAAATATTAATCAAACCGTAAATTGGAAAAAAAAATATCTCAATAAACGTTTAATAGACAAGGGGATAGTAAAGTTTTACGTATGCCAAAATCGTGATAAAGCTGAAAAAAAGTTAAAGCTTATATTTTAGAAATTGTACATACAAAACAAGTCATGATTACAAATTTTGAAATGAAATGAATTATTTTTTTAATTGATTTAAATAAAATATTGACCAAGAACGTAATTTTTAAAAAATTTTCTCAATAAACGTTTGATAGACAAGTGACTGGTAAAATTTTACATATGCAAAAACCATAATCAAGCTGAAAAAAGCTGTAAAGCTTTTATTTTTAGAATAGTACAAAGAAATATAATATTTTAAAGGTCGAATAAAAATTTTGAAATATAATAAATTATTTTTTAATTGACTTAAATAAAATTTTAATTAAAATCATAATTTAAAAAAAAAAATTTTCTCAATAAAAGTTTGATTGGCAAGTGAATGGTGAAATTATGTATGCGAAAACCGTAATAAAGCTGAAAAAGCTTTAAAGCTTTTATTTTAAGAACAGTATACAAAAAACAAGCCATGATTACAAATTTTGAAATATAATGAATTATTTTTTAATTAATTCAAAAATAATCTGAATAAATGTTGGGAAGACCCAGTGGCGTGTAAAATTTTACGTTAGCATATAAGGACTGTGCGGTCCGTTGTAAAATCGTTGTTTTCACGACTGGTGTCAGTATTAAAAAACTTTTTCCTCGTGACCGATTTGGTCAAAATAGTGGCCAGCACGGAAAATCAAGCTTTAAAGCTTTTATTTCAGAATAGTTCAAAGAAATATAATAATTTAAATGTCGAATATAAATTTCGAAATATAATAATTTTTTTTTTAATTTATTTAAATAAAATTTAAATTAAAATCATAATTTTTATAAAATTATCTCAATAAACGTTTGAATGGCAAGCGGATGGTGAAATTATGTATGCAAGAACAGTAATAAAGCTGAAAAAAAGCTTTAAAGCTTTTATTTTAAGAATAGTATACACAAAACAAGCCATGATTACAAATTTTGAAATATGATGAATTATTTTTCTAATTGATTCAAATAAAATGTTTATTAAAATCGAAATTTTTAAAAACAATCCCAATAAAACTTTGAAAGGCCTAAGTGGCGTTTAAAGTTTTACGTCAGCATATATGGACTGTGAGGTCCGTTGTAAAAACGTAGTTTTTACGAGTGGTGTCAGTATTAAAAAACTTTTTCCTCTCGACCGATTTGGTCAAAATACACAGAAAAAAATTTCGTGAAATCAAAAGTAACTAAACAAATTGTTTGCAACTAATTTCTAGTTTAACAACGTTTTAAATTGTATCAACAATGTATATTGTTAATGTGACAAAAATCCACTTTAATTTCCAATCAAATGCATCAATTAAAATCATTGTTAAAAAACGCACAAAATGCTTATTGATAACACAGACACTTTATAAACTCATTTAATGAAGCACAAAAATATGTGACGATAGCACGGTGGTAGTGTGCTAGACTCAAATCATTAACATTGCGGGTTCGCTGCCAGGTGGCGGAAACATTTTTAATTTTTTTTTTTATTTGGAGATTATTTTGTTTTTGCTATTCTGCAGACACCTTTTATACGCATAAAGTCAAGTACAAATATATATGAGGAATAGCACGGTGGTAGTGTGCTAGACTTGTACCATGTTCGTTGCCGGTTCGATTCCAGCTTCCGCCAGAATTTTTTTTAAATATTTTTTTTGTTCTATTTTTAGTTTTTTATTATATTTTTAAATTAAATGACATTAAAAACAGTTTATTTTCTTTAATATACGCGTATAGTCAACTACAAGTATATATATATAAGGAATTGCACGGTGGTAGTGTGCTAGACTCGTATCATGTTAGTTGCGGGTTCAATTCCAGCTGCTGGGTAATTTTTAGATTTTTATTGTTCTATTTTTAGATTTTTTTAAAATAAATTGACATTTAAGCATGTTTATTTCCGTTAATATAATTTATTACAAACTTTTCAATTAATTTCATTGTTGATACAACAATGAATTTAATTGACAAAAATAAGTTGATATTTTTTTCAAAAGTTACAAAATCCGATGTTGTATTGACAAAATCCAATGTAGGCTCAGTTTCAATTAAATGTTTAATTGTATTAACAATGAAATTAATTGTATTGACAATTTTTTTGGTCTGTGTAGTGTCGCGCACGGCAACAAATTTATTTTATTTCCATAACTGTTTCGTTTAATCCTTCTCTCTATCTCTCATGTCATGGATTTCAAATGCTGCCATATTTAAAAAAAAAAAAATTATCAAAAAAGTTCTGTTTGTTTCCCGTAAAAAAATTTAAAAATATTAAAAGTCACAAACAAATTTTTAGAAAATCTTAAATTTCATTTAAGATTAAATACCCCGTTGCTAATAACTTAATTTCTTTGAAACTACAGCAAAATCCGAGTTGTGAATTTAATAAATTATATTTTTGCTTTATTTTTTAATCGTGTTAGATTTCTGAGAATTTTAGCCATCAAATAAACTCTAAAGAAGATTGTGTCATATCAAAAAAAAAAGGTAAATTACTATTTTTCTGAAACCCTTTTGTCGTAGTTCCATTTGAGTGATTTTATTATAATATATACAACACAATATTTTAATTACATTAAGAATCTAAAACTTTAATTTACTTCCTTTTGTTTCTTCCACATTCATTCTACAAAAAAAAAAAAAAAAAAATTGAGACCTGAGAACTTTTGTTTAATAGACTTTCCCAAGCTGGCATTTTACGTTTCATCGTTAACGTTGCAAAAGTGTATATTAACCATTATAATTATTTATTATAATGTGAAAGAGTTAACTCAAGCAGAGTCTTAGAATGTCAAAAACCAAAAAACCAAGCCCATTTTTTTTTTTGTACAACAAACTCTGGGTAGGTTGCGCTTGGTGATGATGATGATTTTGTTTAGTTAACTTACTTCTTTTCTTCAATTATTTTTTTTTTGTATAATTTTTTTATAAATTTCATTGTTTAAAAAACAAAACTTAATGATTACGTGATATGATGTTAAAAATTATTATTTTTTTTTTGGTTGTTGGTCGTCATACAATTTTGATTTTAAACTTCTTTTCATTGTTGTTGAGTTTTTTTATTTTTATTAAATATTTATATTTTTCATCATATTACGTGAGACTTAATGCTTGGTTTATTTAAGTCAACCCATTGACGGTTGAGGGAGGGGAATCAGACATCACTATTTCGTGTAATGTTAATAATAAAAAAAAGAAACCCAGTAAAGGTGCCAATGTCAGTGTAATCCAAGGAATGAATGAATGAAATATTACCCAAGTAAAAATGTTTGCTTTTTATTTAACAGACATGTGCACGAATGCATTTAAAAGTCGTTTAGAAACATTTTAAATAATTTTTTTTTATTTTTTTTTACATTTTTGCGCTTTGGTATTAAAACACCCCCAGAATTCTCATATGGCTCAAGTTTTGGCCAAAATTAAAAAAAAAAAAAAAATGTCACAAAAAAAAAAAAAAAAAAAATTGTCAAAAATTAAAAAATATTTGTCAATTTTTTTTTTTTTGAATGAATGCAATATTACTCAAGTAAAAATGTTTGCCATATAAAAAGAAACAAATTTTTGATAAAAAACAATTAGAAGATTTTTGTTTTCCAAAAAAAAAAAAAAATTTGTCACAAAAAAAAAAAATAAAAAATTTTGTCAAAAAATAAAAAATATTTGTCAATTTTTTTTTTTATTGAATGAATGAAATTTTACTTAAGTAAAAATGTTTGCTATATATTTAAAAGACGTGTGCTCGAATGCATTTAAAAGTCGTTTAGAAACATTCTAAATATTTTTTTTTATAAAATTTTTGCGCTTTGGTTTTTAAACAACCCTAGAATTCTCATATGGCTCAAATTTTGGACAAAAAAGAAACAAGTTTTTGTCAAAAAACGATTAAATTAAAAAAAAAAAAATTCACAAAAAAAAAAAAAAAAAAATTATCAAAAAATAAAAAAATATTTGTAAATTTTTTTTTATTTTTTTTGTTTAATAAGCATTTTCAGCAAAATAATAATAAAATATAAAAAAAAAACATAAAATTTATTTTTCTTGTGTAAAAAAAATTTTTAATGCCAGACTTAACCTCAAAGAACGATCAGAAATTATTGTTCGATTCGAAAAAGATTTTGCCGGTATGTTTCTAATATAGGTTGGCCACTTTCCCCGGGTAGCCGTTTTCGTTTATAGAAAAAAGTGTAAAAACGGTTCATTCCAATGCATAATGTATTGCAAATAAAATTATTTATGTATAAAACAATTTAATTTTTACTCGGGTTTGTGTAATTTAAGTGCACTTCTTTAAATTATTTAATGCATGTAAACAGAAAACATAATTTTAATTTACCCAGAGTTAAGTTTTTTTTTTTTTAGCAGAAGGGGAGTTTTGCTTGGCCAACCTTTTGTTAAACATCAGCAGCTACATTAATAAATAATAAAAGCTAAGCAAGCATGCGTGTTTGGGAGGGCAAAATGTAAAGAAGTATTTTTTTTTTTTTTTAACTGACAAGAAATTGTATGTTTATGATGGAAATGGTTGACTAAATAAATTATTTCAACTTGAGTAGTTTTTTTTACAAAAAAAAAATATTCCATAATAATCATTAACTCTGAGAATATTTTAGTGAAGCTTGACATTCTTGGGAGAATTTTTAAAATATTCTTGGAAATGTTTTTGTAGTTGTTCACAATATGATTTTTGATGGTAGTTTTACAAAAATCTAAAAAACTACAAATTGCAATGTTTTTGAAGAGCTGCAAGTATATGACAGCCAAATTAAAGCATTTTGTATTTTTAGGTTATGTGGAATTTTTGAGGTGTCCTTACATTTTCGTTTAAAACTTTTGAACCGCTTAGGTGATATCGCTCAAATGCAATACCAAACTTTTCGGGACATCAACACGTAAATATGTTAAGTTTCGGTCACGTGTGTGTAATATTTTGGTCATGATTGCCATTTCAACAGACAGAAGGACAGACGGACGGACAGACAGACAGTATAAAAACAACAAGTAAATAAGTAAAATTTGGGTTGTCGAATGTATTGATACCCGCCACAATGCAAAAAAAGATTATTCCAAAAAAAAAAAAAAATTATTAAAAAAATTTTTTTGTTCAAAAAAAAAAAATTAGAAAAAAAAAAATCAGCCTAAAAAAATTTTTTTGGTAAAAAAACAATCCGTGAATTTTTTTATATTTTTAAACAGAAAACACAGAACATGTGTCCACCAGCCGCTAAATTATAGCATTTTGTATTTTTAGGTTATGTGGAATTTTCGAAGTGACCTAACAGTTTAGTTCATAAATTTAGAACCGTTAAGCCGATGTCGCGTAATTTTAAAAGAAAGACGGACGGACAGACATACAGACAGACAGACGGTATACAACCAACAAGTAAAAAAGTTAAATTTGGCTTAGCCGAATGTATTGATACCCTCCACAATGAAAAAATAGATTATTCCAAAAAAAATTTATTCACAAAATTTTTTGTTCAGAAAAAAGTTTTGTAAAAAAAAATAGATGATTTTTTTTTTGGTAAAAAAATCCGTTATTTTTATACCCTCCACTTAGTGATAGAGGGTATATATAAGTTTGTCATTCTGTTTGTAACTCATCGAAATATCGATCTGGGACCCCATAAAGTATATATATTCATGATGCCCGATCGATTTTAAGACATTCTAGCGATGTCCGTCTGTCTGTCTGCGGAAAATGCTGTCGCGGACAAAATATTGCACAGAGATGACTGAAACTTAACATATTTATTGAAAGTTCTCCCGAGAAGTTTGGTATTGCATTTGAGCGATATCGGTTAAGCGGTTCAAAAGTTATGAACGAAAATGTAAGCACACCTCAAAAGTTTCAGTACATTCAACATAACCTAAAAATACAAAATGCTTTAATTCGGCTTCTGGTTGTCATATATGAACATTAGAGGTGTCCTTAAAAACGAAAATCACCTTTTTATACCTGGTAGGGTCCTATATTGTTCTTTAGTATCTAAAAATGAGTGAGCCAAAATTTGTGGACAATCGGCTAAAAATAACTCGTGCCGAAAATGGATTGAAGTTTTGGGACATTCTTATAAGAACGAAAAACTCGTTTTTTCTAGTTTTTGGAAAAACATTGGTATTTGATATTTTTTGTTAATTTTTTTGTGAAATAATATGAAAATGGTACTAAATTACCTTTTCAAAACGACTAATAAAATTAAAATCGAATGAAAAATAAGCATTTTACGCATACATGCCCCAGACCATTGTATGGTTTTTAGAGCCAGAATTTCAAAATTTTAAAAATTTTTAGGCAAAAAAATAGTAAAAATTTAATTTTACTTTATGATCAAATTGAAAACATGTTTAAGATTAAAAATAGCAGATATGGTAGTCAAGCTTTTTTTTCATTTGGCGCGGGTAGTGATAAAATTTCCGCGGATTCCAAATAAAATGCGTTTTTCTACAATAATTAAGCAAATTTTTGAAAATTTGTGCTCTATTGTGCGGATCGAAGTGTAAAACGTAAATTCTGTAACTTTTGAGAAATCGGATATATGGAGATATTTTGTATTATAGAAATGTATAACGACTCAAATTTGTCATTTCACCTCGACGAAAAGGGGTTAAAGATTCCCGAATTCTCAAAAAATTTACAGAATTTATGTATTTCACTTCGTATAATACAATACAGAAAATTGTTTCCCATATTTGCTAAATTATTTTAGAAAAACTCATTTTCTTTGGAATCCGCGGAAATTATATCACTACCCACGCCAAATGAAAAAAAAAGTTAGACTACCATATCTGTTAGTTTTTATCTATAACATGTATTTAATATAATTATAAAGTAAAATTTATTTTTTTTTATTTTTTTGCCTACAAATTTTGAAAATTTTCAAATTTTGGCTTTAAAAACCATGCAATGGTCTGGGGCATGTATGCGTAAAATGCTTATTTTTCATCCGATTTGAATTTCTTTAAGCTTTTTGGAAAGGTAATTTATTCCCATTTTCATATTACTTAACAAAAAAATTAACAAAAAATAGCATATACCAATATTTTTCAAAAAACTAGAAAAAACGTGTTTTTTCAATAGATAAGAGTGTCCCAAAACTTTAATCCATTTTCGGCACGAGTTATTTTTATCCGATTGTCTCCAAATTTTGGCTCACTCATTTTTAGATACAAAACTACAATTTAGGACCCTACCACGTATTAAAAAGTGATTTTGAAAAATTACCTTAGTCGTTAGGACACCTTTAATGAACATAAATGAACACCAAATGGTATTTAAACAAGTACGAAAATATTTTTTGACAAAAAAAGAAAAAAATCGCGGATTTTTTTCATCAAAATTTTTTTTCGCGGAAATTTTTTTTTCCATAAGATTTTTTTTTTTCAAAAGTAATTTCCTTTTAAATAAAGTTTTTTGCAATAATCTTTTTGAAATTGTGGAGGGTATCACTACATTCGGCAAGGCCGAATGTAAAAAAATATGTTTGAAATGTTTTAATACCATTCGGTATTCAATTCTGTTAACAAGTGTCCACCAGCAGCCAAATTATAGGATTTTGTATTTTGAGGTTATGTGAAATTTTCGAGATGCCCTTACAGTTTCGTTCATAAATTTTGAACATCTTAACCGATATCGATTTTTGGAACAACAACAAGTAAATATGTTAAGTTTAGGTCACATCTGTGTAATATTTTGACCGCGATCGCCATTTATACAGACAACAACAAAAATTTTTTAAAATAAAAAATTTCCGCGGGAAAAAATGTATTTGGTGAAAAAAATAATTTTTTTTTCAGTGTCCTCACACTTTTGTTCATAACTTTTGTGCCTCTAAACCGATATCACTTAAATGCAATACCAAAGTTTTCGAGACAACAACAAGTAAATATGTAAAGTTTCGGTCACAGTTGTGTAATATTTTGGCCGTGATCTCCATTCCAACAGACAGACATCGCTCGAATGTTTAAGAATCGATCACTGATCAATAACACAGGGCAACACTTTTTTTTTGCCCGGGTTCTGATAGCTAATTTTGGGTAGTACGGGTACGCTGATTTCAAATCTGGCTACCGTTTTTTTGGGTCAGCTCTAGTTTTCGAGATATAGCCTAAGGAAACTTTGAAAATAGGCTGTTTTTGGCATGTTTGTGAGTCAATATTTACCAACACTTGTCTTACATCCAAAAAGTGAATGACGAATTTAGGTATGTTGGATATGCTGATTCCAAAAATGCTCTTACTTTTGTTGAGTCATCTTTAGTTTTGGAGATATCGCTAAAATAAAATTTTTAAATTTATTCCCTCGTTAATTTTGTCTGAATATTTATGCCCTTTTTAATAACTCGAAAACTAAAGCTGCCAGAAAAAAGCTAATACCAGTTTTGGAATCCTGGCATCCAATATAGTTAAGTTCGTGTTTAAAACTGAGGCACTAAAATTTTTTTTGGAAATTATAGCCAAGCAAAATTGGTAAAAAACTCACTTTTTCGACTCTTTAACAGCGAATTGCTCGCGAACGCGAGGTGATGGAAACAGTTGGATAACAGATTCGACATCAGCACACTAAAATCCATATAAATCAGTTGTCAAAGGTCAGGGAAATTGAAAAAGGTAAAATTTTGTCAACCTGTGTAATATATACTTTATGGGGTCCCAAGACCGATTTAATAAGTGAAGGTATAAAAATATATTTTTTACAAAAAAAACTTGTTTTTATTAATAAAAAAAAAATTGAGTGTGAATTTTTTTAAGTTAAGAATTTTTGTTGAATGTAAAAAAACATTTTTGTGTGTAAAATTTGTTCTGAATCAAAGTCAAAAAATACATTGTGTGGCTTCCGAATGTCTTTTAAAGCGTGTTTAGCGTATTTTAAAGCACATGAATTCGAAATGAAACCCATCAAAATTTCACGATTTTGCTCATAACTTCATAACCCCTCAAACAATTTTGCTGAAATTCAATACCAGCCTGACAAGGAAAATTAGAAATATATGTGCCAAGTTTCAGAAGCCTCCAAGTTGTCTTTCGAAAGTTAGCATGATTTCAAGACACAGAAAGATGGGCAATCATGGCTGATCTTCATAAAATCGATCTGAGACATTTTAAGGTGTAACAAACGAAATGATAATATCGTTTAGTGGAGGTAGAGATGGGCGCGTGAGTGAATTTTGACTTACGCACGCTTACACTCACGAAATAAAAGTAATGCTCACACACGATCACGCACGAAATTGTTTTCTTCTGCTCAAGTTCACGCACGCTCATATGAGCAACTAAAATGTTTAAATTGTAAAAACGATCACGCGAATCACAGAAAAGTTATACCCTCCTAAGTGGAGGGTACAACAAAATATATATTTCTTTTGCTCACCCACATCTGCATTATTTGGTTTGGTTTTATTTTTTTAAGGCTCGTGAGTACATATTTGTAATCAATTTTATAACATGTGTCTTGCGTTCTTCATTATGCACAGAACTTGAGGAACAAATTAAAAAAAAAAACTGTTAAAACGAGGTCACAATCAACCATTACAAATGCTCAATTGTATGCCACCATACGGTAGCTACTAGTAACTGCATTGAAGTTATAATAAAAGCCAATATTGTAAATAGTATTTGTAAACATTTTTGGGGAAACGGTTTTGTTTTTTGAAATTGTGTTCCAAACCAACTCCAATAAACCCAGCTACATAGGCAGCCTGGTTGACGTCAGTTAACACAATGACTACCACACACAACTAACTACAATACACTTAGAGAAATAGTAGTAAATTAAGAAAAAAATAACAAATTGTCACTGAGATTTAATTAAAAATCCCATAAATCATTAACAAAGCAAACCAACATTCAAAGCCCAACTGATGATAACACTGGTTTGGGAATACCACAAATGTGTAAAATTTTTGGAAATTAAATTTTCTTTTGCAATTTTAAACTTAAAGCTTAAAATATTAAAGTCACTTAACCAAAAATAAGAATTTACATTTTTCTACCTTAAAAAAATTAGTTTTAAATTTTAAATCAAAAAATTTTGTATTTACATTTTTTCCCCTTTATATTTTTAACAGTGTATTCATGTAAAATAAACTCTATATTTACTTGAATGTAGCATAGTAAATGTTTTTTTTGTATAAATTAAATGTAAGTGCGCATTATATGGTTTAAAAAAGGGAAAATGGCAAATGGACACTTAATCCTTTAAAACAATTTTTTTAAAATTCTTGACCAGTTTTACAACAAACTTTGTGTTTGCTTCAATTCTGTATAAATTTGTAAAAGAAATTATTTTATCAAAAATTTCTAGGAGATCAAGTCTTTTTTAAATTTCCCCTTTTTATATATATGTAAATGAATAAAATTACATTTTTTATTAAACATATTTCACAGGAATATTATATGAATTTTATGACATTATTTGTGTTAATAAATTAAATGAAAAAAAGTATGAGGAACAAAAAATAAATGAGAACACATGACTATAAATTAAGAACCAAACAATCAGTTTATTTACCACAAATAAAATTTATACACCAAAGGACATAAATTTAAGTAATATTGTTAAAAACAAAATGGTTTCTAATAAAAGCAAAAATTTGAATAATTTTGTTACAAAACTGATATCAAAAGTTACAGTAGAATGATTTATTTGAAATATTTATAGACTCCAGGACATACGTTTTTAAGGGAAATCACAAATATATTTGTCTCCAATGAATTTTGTTGCTTAAAATTTCTAAAATTGTTTAAAATTTATATGCATTTACATATGTTTAAAGATTTATGTATTAGAAATTTTCCTCTTTGTTTAATTTTAATGTAAATTTAACTTA
The DNA here is from genome assembly GCA_963921195.1 of Pegoplata infirma. NCBI lineage: Eukaryota > Metazoa > Arthropoda > Insecta > Diptera > Anthomyiidae > Pegoplata > Pegoplata infirma. Next base: position 23,109,424 of record OY992537.1, read on the forward strand.
AATATTCTTTATTTTTCAAAGATCTAGGTCATTGGACGTTTATTATGTGTCTCAATTTTTATGTAAGCTTTTTTTTATTAATATTTATCATTTGGTCTTTTTATAAGTTCTTAACATTTATAAAGATTTGTCAGGTTTTATTATGAGGAAAAAAAAAAAACTCAAAAAAAGAGACCGAAGAAATATGATTTTGCATAAATTTCCATTAAATTCAATTTGAAGCAAAAAAAAAATATTATAAAAAAAATATTAAACAAGACAAGAAACCAGTGCAATTTTCTGTTTTTTGCCACAAAACTTACAAAGCAAAACAGTGAAATCTAGTAAAAAAGGACATATTTATACAAAAATACAATCCGTCGACACGATTTAGTTCAAACCCAAAAGAGCTAGACTGCTAAGGATCGCCACAAATAAGTCTTATGTTCAAATCGGACAGGGGGAAAAACCCTAGTTTCTTACAGGTTTTTATACCCACCATAGCAAGGGGACATACATATTTTCTCATTACATGTAAAACGCATTGAAAATTGAGTCTAAGACTCCATAAAGTACTTAAATTATTGATCAGTGATCGATTATAAGACATTTTAGCGATGCCCGTCTGTGCAAATCACGATTAAGTTAAAACCAAACGAGCTAAGCTTCAGAAATTTGGTAGATCGGAAATGGTCAAAATCGGACAAGGGTGGAAAAGTCCCCCCTTAAAGAACTAAAGCAACTTCTGAAAAACGCTATTTTTACCGGTTTTTTTTTTACTTTTGTTAATTAATTGAAATATTTTAATGTAAGAAGAAGTTCAAAATCCTGCACTTGGACTCTGGGGTTTAGAAAGTATAATTTTTTCGCCTTTTTTTGTGGGCGTGTATATTTAAAAGGTATAACTTAAGTGCAAAAATCATAATAATTCAATTTGTTAACATTGAGGGAAAGGGTAATGATGTCCTCGAACGTAACTCGACGTTTATGGACATAATTTAAAAAAGTTTTAATATTTATGAAAAAAAAATCGATAAAAAAATCATAAATTCTATGAAAATATTCATTTTTCAAAACTAATAATTTTTTTCCAAAAAAATTATGAAACTTTTACATTAAAAAAAACAATTTCGTACAATGTATGAAAAAAACGTGTACACTTTATGAAAAAGATTTCATAAATTCTACGAAAATGTTATTTTTTTAAAAATTTAAGAAGTAAAAACGTAAAATTCGGACTTGTCGAATGTATGGGTACCCTCCACAATGTAAAAAAACATTATTGATATCATAGTTGGGCAATGATAGAAATTTATATGGAATAATGTTAAATTCGGCTGTGCTGAATCTTTTATACCCTCCAAAATGTAAAAAAAAAAAAAAAAAATTGTCAGGGGCGTTTGTTTTTGGGAGGGGGGGGGGTTATGGGGGTCAGTGGGGGACGTTGAGAGCACCTTCCCATCCCGATAAATATACCAAATGTTTCATTTATTGACCAAAAATACAAAAAAACTTGTAAAAAATGTGTTTTTTTCAGATGTTGGTTCAGTTCTTCAAGGGGGAACTTTTTTCCCCTGGCCCGATTTTGCCTATTCCCGAACTTAACCTGCCTATGAACATGAGACATATTTGTGCCTAACTTCAGGAGTCTATCTGTTTTATTTTGGACTGCATTGTGTTATCTACAGATAGACGGACGGACGGACAGACGGACATTCACAGAATATCTTAGAATCGATCATAGATCAATAATATATATACTTTATGGGGTCCCCGACCGATATTTAAATGCGTTACAAACGGAATGACAAAGCGAGTATACCCCCATTCTGTGGTTGGAGGGTATAAAAACTGTAAAAAAAATTCAGCGGAAAAAAAATTTCGTGCAAATACTTGGCAAAAGAAATTCATTAAAAACCAACTTCTGCGGAAAAAAAAATTTTGGCGAAAAATTTTTGGGGTAAAAAATATTTAAACATCTTTTCGGTACACAATTCTGTTTACAAATGTCAACCAGCCGCCGAATTACAGCTGTTTGAATTTTAAGGTTATGTCGAATGTACTAAAATTTTCGTAGTGTCCTTACATTTTCGTTCAAAACTTATGAACCGCTAATTTAGCGGCGCTAAACCGATGTCGCTCAAATTCAATATCAAATTTTTCGAAGCAACAACAAGTAAATACAAGTATGTTAAGTAACAGCCATGTCTGTGTAATATTTGGCCGTGGTCACCATTTCAACAGACAGACGAAAATCGCTAAATTCTCAAATAATCTTTTTAAAAAAATTGAATAAAATTTATGAAAAATTTCATAAAATTTATGAAAAACTTTCATTTAGTTGATGAAAAAGTTTCCAAAAATAATACTTTTAAGTTTATGAAATTTTAAAATATATGAAAACATTTTCAAACAATTTATGAAAAATGTTAAACAAATTATGAAAAAATTCATAATTTCTGTAAATTTTTTTTTTTTTTTAATTTAATTATTTTCTTTCCAGAAAGTTTTAAAACTTTAAGATTTATGCAAAGTGAAAAAAATTAAATTTATGAAAAAAAAAACCGTTGAATTTACGAAAAATTTACATTAAACTTATGAAAAAATAAATAAAATCAAATAATAGTAAAATAAATAATAGTTAGCTCGAGGTCTTTCTTTTGTTTTAAAATCTTATTTTATTTCAATCCTCAAACATTTCGTTATTCGTTATTTTGAAAAAATTTCAAAAATTTTTGAAAAATTTCATTAAAATATAAAAGAAATTCATAAAAATTGTTGACGAATTTTATAAAATTTATTATAATATTTATTATACTTTAAAATTTATGAAACTTTATAATGAACAAATTTTCATTTAGTTTTTCAAAAAAGCATATTATGAAAAATTTCATAAAATTTATGACTTAAATTTTGTAAATTCTATAAAAAAGTTTAATTTTTTAAAACTAAATGTGATTTTTTTCTAAAAAAAATTGAAACTTTAAGACTGGTGAAAAATTTTATAAAATTTATGAAAAATTTCTTTAAATTTATGAAAAATTTCATAAAATTTATGAAATTTTCATAAAATATATAAAATTCATAAACTTTTTGTAAATTTTTTATTAAATTTTTGAAAAAATTTTATAAAATCTATGATAATGTTCATTTTACTTTAAAATTTATGAAACTTTTAAATATATGAAAAAATTCATACATTTTATGAATAACTTTTAAACAATTTTTGAAAAATTCATAAAATTTACGAAAAAACTTTCATAAATTCTATAAAATTATGCGTTTTTTAAAACTAAATTAAATTTTTAAAGGATTTTTAATTAAACTTTAAGATTTATGAAAAATTTCGTACATGTTATGAAAAATTTCATACAATTTAGGAAAAATTTCGTAAAATTTTATTGTGTTTCATAAGATAATGTTTATTTTACTTTAAAATTTATAAAACTTTAAAATATATGAAAAAATTCATACAATTTATGAAAAAATTTTAAAAAATTTTTGAGAAATTCATAAAATCTATGAAAAACTTTCATAAATTCTATGAAAATGTGCATTTTTTACAACTAAATTAATTTTTTTTCTAGAAATATAAAATTAAACTTTAAGATTTATAAAAGATTTTATACAATTTATGAAAAATTTCATACAATTTATTAAAAATTTAAAAAAATTTTGTTATATTTGTGACAAAATTTCCTAAAATTTTTTTAAAACATTCAATTAAATTTTTAAAAATGAAAAATTTTCATAAAATTTATAATAAAGTTCATTATCTTAAAAAAAAATATTTTTCTTTTAAAATTGCAAAAACTTTTTATCAAACTTAAGAAATTGACATTATGTAGTCTCTCTTAAGACTTCTTCTGCTTCAAAAGTTTTCATCCAAATTTCGCCCCTCTTTTTTTAAAAGCTTTCCCTGTAATATTTAAAAAAAGAACACACATTTAGAGTGCTACAACGACTATATCGTTTATCTGTCAGCATACTGTAGAACAGCAGCTAGGAGGGATGTATAGACGGAATATGTATGAATGGTTTTTTATTGCGTTGATTTCGCAAGAAGAAAAACTTAAAGGAGAAGATCAGTCGGTGGGTCGGTCGGTCGGTTGGGGAGCAAAGAAATTATTCAAACGACAAAAACATATGACAGTAAAAATTGTATAGAAAATATGATGATTTTATATTTGTATTTTCAGACAAATGAATGTTCATTTTACTTGTAATCTCAAGGAAATTGTAGATGTAAAATTGAAAAATTGTAAGAAAATATAGAATTTATAAGATATTTAAAAGAGGCGTATATGTGCTAGATTTTCAAAATGATTTATAAATAATTTTAAACAGAATAAGCAAATTAAAAAAAAAGTATTAGGTGAATGCAAAAAATAGAATTAGAAAATAAAAGTTGTTGGTTTAATAGAAATTTTATGAAATATTTAACAAAAAATTGAAATAAGAGCAGTTTAAGTGGAAAAAATACTGCTTGCTAGGAAGCACTGTTTAAGTGCTACTACTTCTTTATTGCAGGAAAAGTAAGTAAGAAAGTAAGTCACACCTGAGAGTATATGCTGAGTTAGTTAAGCTCATATAAAGCGTAAGCAGAGAGAGACTTAGAATTGTTTTTTCTCTAGTGAAGACTTTCATTTCAATATGCTTGAGAAAGCTATTGAACTTTAAAAAGAGAGAAGTTTTTTAAAAAGAAGTTCTTCCTTGCTGGTATAATTTTTATTTAGAAAACTCCCACTTTTTAAGGCATCAATTCTATTTTGTGCTAAATATCTGCTATTTTTAGCTGTTTAAAAAAATTATTCTTTGTCTGCAAATATTTATTGATTTTTTTTTATAATTATAGTTTTCTACTTTGAACTCAAGTTCAAATTGTTATTAAAACTTTACTCTTATTAATAAAAAAGAAACAATAAAATAACCTTGATTTGTTAATATTGTGTGAAAATTTCAATATAAATAATTGTAGAAAATTGTATTATTATCATTGTTAACTCAACAATTATAAAAAATTATTAACATTATTATGTGATTGGCCAAGTAATTTGAAAAAAAAGAAAAAAAAAACTTTCGCTTTAATATGCAAATTTGAACTAAATTGAACTAAATTAAAAATGCAGAGAAATCTGCATTTTAATGAAATAAAGACTGTAAACAGAGATAAAAAAAATTATTTAAATTAAAAAGATTAAAAAAATTGTAGTAGTATTAAATTAAATTATAGAAACCCGAATAAAAAAGTTTTGATATAATTATATATAATTTTGTAAAGTTATATATAATTATTTAAGATTATATAAAGAGGTTTCAGTTTTCAGAAAATTTAATACATATTTATAAAATTATATATAATTTGACAGGATTATATATAATTATATCCAAATTATTTTTATAAAAAATTTTACAAAATTATATCAAATTTTATAAGATTTTATCAAATTAGATAATATTATATATTATTTTATAAAATATTGTATAAAAATAATTCGGATATAATTATATAAAATTTTATCAAATTTTATATAATTTTATAAAATTTTATTAAATTAGATATAATTTTATAAATTTTTATATAAAAAAAATTGCATATATTTACACGAGTAAAAAAGTTTTAGATATAATTATATAAGATTATATATAGAGGTTTTAGTTTTCAGAAACATTGATAAAATTATATATAATTTGATAAAATTATATACAGTTATGACCGAATTTTTTTTATATAAGTTATATATAATTTGATATAATTTTATATAATTTTGTATGACAAATTTAGATATAATTATATATAATTTTATCAAATTATATATAATTTTATCTAATTTTATCTAATTTTATCTAATATTATAAAATTTTATATAAAAAAAAATCGGATATAATTATATATACCCAGGCAGAAAAATACGAACGGGAGAGTGCTGGCAAAGTACCTTTTATGGTCGCTTGAGTGCTGGGAAAGCATCACAGTTTAGTACTCTCCCAGCGTCCAAAATGATAACCACGGTAAACGGTATGCCGTTGCTATTTTAAAGCGCTTGGAAAGCGCTTTACAAACAAAAAATATGGTACTTTTATAGCACTTTTATAACAAAAAAATGGGACGTATCTAAATTGTATACATAAGTCCATAAGACACAACTTTTTTTGGTGTTTATTTGAATAAAGAAATTTATTAAATTAGGATAAAAAATTTATTGACTCATTTATTAGGATAAAAAACTTTGAACAATTTTCTAAGTCTCGGAAAAAATTTGTTTGCAGTTTTCTTTCCGTTTTGGAATAAAAAATTTAGTAAAAATGCTTTTAGGAAAAAATTTGGAAAAGTCCCGAAAAAAAGTGGTGTATTGAACCGAAACGTGTATATATCCGGAGCTTAAGGGTAATGTATCCGGAGTTTAAGACACTTCCTCACGAAAGAAACAGGTGTTTTTATATAAAAGGTGTCAAGTTTGTAATATGTAGGTCTATAAGTGACATATCATGAGAACTATCAAGGACCGGTCACTTATCCTGCAGGGAAATAAAAAATATTGCAATTGTTATGAAAATTAATAAATTTTAATAAAAAATGTATACTTTAAACGGATTTAAATAGAAAAACATTGGCAAAGCGCTTGGAAAGCACTTTTTTGAATTCATACTACCTTCTACACAAAAAATAAAGTGCTTTGCCGAGACTTTTTCTTTGGAACGGTTGGCAGTTTCTGCCTGGGTAGTTTTATCAAATTATATATAATTTTATTAATTTATATATAATTATATATAAACTTTTTACTCAATTATATATAATTTTATCAAATTATATGTAATTTTATAAATTATATATAATTTTATCTAATTTTCTGAAAACTTTTTTTTCAAAACTTTTTTTACTCGGGAGTATAAATATTTTTTATTTTGTTTTAAATTATTTTGTTAAATTAATTAAATTAAATCAATTTGTTTGTTTTAATTTTTCAAATTATTAAACAATTTGACAATCATTTATTGAAAATAAACTACAAAATAAACTTTTTATATATTTTTTTTTTCAAATATAAACAATTTCTAGTATTAACCTTGAAATTAACCATTAAATTTATATGCAAAAAATATTTTAAAAAACAAAAACTTCAACAAATCACTATATATCGAACGATTTGTCAAGGTAAACATAAAGATTTACCTTATAAAAACTATAACATAAGTATATTTTAAATACAGACAATATATTGGCCCTTACCCAGAAAAAACAAAAATTTCTATTAAATTAACAAAATCCATTTAAAATGTCTATTAAATTAAAAAAAATCTATTTAAATTGTCAATAACAATTTTAAATGTCAAAAATTTTAAATATTTAAAACAATTTATATGAAAATTAAAATAGAAAACAATTTTTGTTTGAATTTAATTTTCTTTTTTGGGTAAGGCCTTTGCTAGTAAATTTTAAGAGTCTGTGTTTAAACAATTGCCTTTAAAGCTTTTTGTTGGTTTTTTTATTATAAATTTTTTTTTATGAAAATTGTTTTTTTAGCTTTTTATTGCCAGCTTATTTATTATTAACTTTTGATTGATTTGCATTATTCTTAATTTTGTTTGACATATTTTAAATATTTTTTTATTGTGAAATAATTTTTGTTTAAATTTTTTTAAAACCTGTTAATCTTTTTTATGCATCTTCTTAGTAACCTCGTACCAGTAATTTCCGTATGGAAGACAACATTAAAATAGAAAGTGAAATGATTTTAAAAAAATCATAAAAAAAAACAAAATTGAATATTGAAAAAGAAAGTTGTTTTGGTATTTATATTTTTGATATTGTTTTTTTAAGCTTCATTAAAAAAAATATATACCTGCTGCTAGTGATGAATAATTTTTTCCACTTACAAAAAAAAAATCGCTCCTGTTGACCAAGTCATATTGAAAAACACTTAACCCTCGTTTGCTCACCAACTTATCGAATTTATATTAAAATTTTAAAATTTCAATTGATCTTTTTCTTTTTTACATCTTTTTAGAATTTTTTGCTTCTTTTTCGAAGTTCAATGGATTTTTTCGACTTTTTATTGATCTTTTCCTAATTTTAATTGATATTTATTCAAATTTTCGAGTTTAAATTAATTATTTTAGAATTTAAAAAATTCCAAATTGAAGATTTTATTTCAAATAAGTCAATTAAATAAAACTCGTAAATGTTCAATTGAAATTCCGCAATGATTAATTGAAAAACAAAAAGAGATTTATTAAAATTCGGAAAAAATTCAATAAAATGTCAAAAAATCGTTTAATTAATTTTTATAATTAATTTGGTTGAATATTTTTACTTACAAATTGATTTTTTATTACAACTGGATTATAAAAATTATAGTGGAAAAATGTTAAATTGAAGTGAAACATTTTTAAAATAAACTATGATATGTTTAAATCCCCTATTTAAACAAAGGGTATCAGAGTGGATTATTTTTGTATTAAAGTGAAATATTTTTAAAATATTTTAACATTAAAGTGCAATATTTGTAAATCATTCTAAAAAACATTTTCAAATCACATTGAAGTATTTTTACATAAAAATGTGATATTTGTTTTCAAATCGAAGTTGAATGAGTTGATAACCGATTCTAAAAAACTTTACTCTTTTACAGATTCAAACCATTTTGATACATAACCTTATTATAATGTGAAACATCCTTGTGAAATACATACCTGAAAAATAGAAAGAAAAACGAATTAATATAAAACAAATATTAGGTTAGAAAGATTGTAAAACTATTATATTTATATAAAACTATTATAATTTTGTTCAAAGTGTTTATAAAATTTATGAAAAAATTCATTGGAAGTGAGGCAATAATATTTTTTATAAAAATTATAAGAAACTTCATTACAACAATGAAAATGTTCATATTTTTAACGAAAAAGTTTCATATAAAAAAAAATTATAAAATTAATGATTAATTTCAAAATTGCAGTAGCATTTTTTAAAATTTTTATGAAAAAAGTCATAGCTATTATGAAAAAAATCATGAAAAAGTTTCATATAAAAAAATCATAAAATTAATGATTAATTTCAAAATTGCAATAGCATTTTTTTAAAAATTTTATGAAAAAAGTCATAGCTATTATGAAAAAAGCATTAATCTAATGAAAAGCCTCTTTGGCTCATTATACACAATAATACTTTCTGTGTAGAAATATTCTAAAAATAATATTTTTCTTTATAAAAAAGTTTCACAGGTCGTGGAAACCTACTTTAGCCCAAAAGTGCGACAACCAGAAATGTTTTTCTTGATTATGTACATTAGACCGGTATTTTTTTGTATGGTAAAAAATTTGAGGACAATGGAATTTAATTAACCCGTGGCACACGGCGATCAAAGTTTTGGATTTTTGAATATTTAAAATTTAAAAAAATGGCGGTTTATTTTTGCGTTCAATAAAATTAAAAAAAAATTAAAAATTTCTTTCCCTTGACCCTTTCATAGAACTTGAGACAATCGTCCATTTAAACTTAGATTGAGCCAAATCCGATCATTCTAACCTGTGGTCCCTTTTTATTATAGTTTTGGATTTATGGAAAATTTCCACCCAAATTTTGGATTTTTGACAAATGAACAAAAAAACAAGTTAAAACGTTAAATTTGGCCTTGCCGAATGTAGTGATACCCTCCATTTTAAAAAGATTATTGAAAAAAAAAAAAAAAGAAATTGACAAAAAAAATTTCCACAAAAAAAAAATTTTTTGTAAAAAAAAATCCGCGATTTTTTTGTCAAAATGTTGTTTATACTCGTTTAAATACCATTTGGTGTCCAATTATGTTTACATATGTCAACCAGCAGCCGAATTAAAGCATTTTGTATTTTTAGGTTATGTTGAATGTACTAAAATTTTTGAGGTGTCCTTACATTTTCGTTCATAACTTTTGAACCGTTGAACCGATATCGCTCAAATGCAATACCAAACTTCTCGGGAGAACTGCAATATATATGTTAAGTTTCAGTCATCTCCGTGTAATACTTTGGCCGTGATCACCATTTCCACAGACAGACGGACATCGCTAGAATGTCTTAAAATCGATCGGGGATCATGAATATATATACTTTATGGGGTCGCAGACCGATATTTCGATGAGTTACAAACGGAATGACAAACTTATATATACCCTCTATCACTAAGTGGAGGCCTAAGTAAAAATGTGAAGGATCAGTACTGATCCGAAAAATGGATCGCTAAGATTAGATCAGTTTTAATCGGACGGATATAATTTCATCCGAAAAATGGGTTTATCCAATTATATAAACCCAATTTTTCGGATGACATTGTATCCGTCCGATTAAAACTGATCTAATCTTAACGATCCATTTTTCGGATCAGTACTAATCTTTCAAATCTCAGATCTGTACTGATCTTACGCGGATCGATACTGAACTTTCAAATCTCGGATAAGATGTGATATATAAGAATATATCTGAACATTTTTACTCAGGGGGTATAAAAAAAATTATCTCGCGATACATTATTTTTAATAAATTGTGGCATGCTGAATACAAATATCACGAAATTTGTAGAGCTGTTTTCGAGATATCGCCATTTGAAATTTTTCAAAAAATGTCGGCTTTTTCCTACGTTCAAGAACTTTTTGAAAAATGCTCAAAATTTGTTTCCATTGACTATTTTATAGAGCTTTAGATACATTTTTATTTAAACTCAATTTGAGCAGAATCCGACCATTTTAACCCATGGCCCTTTTTGATTTAAGTTTCAGTTTTTCTTGAAAAAAAAAAAATTCAAGAAACTAAAACTTTGATCGATGGGCGCCACGGGTTTTCCTACGGTGAAGAAATTTTTAAAAAAATTTAAAAAATTTTTTCCATTGACTATTTAATAGAGCTTGAGATAAACTTTATTTAAACTTAATTTGAGTCAAATCAGACCGTTTTAACCAACCCATGGCGCCATTCGATCAAAGTTTTTTTTTTTCTCAAATTAACTCTAAGTGAAAGTTTGTTTGACAATAAATTTTGAGAGTTATTTAAAAAATTTCGTCAACGTGAGAAAAAAAAAAACGCAATTTTTGAAAATTTCAAATAGCGATATCTTGAAAACCGTTCTACCGATTTTAAAAATTTGTTGATATTCGTGTTCAACGCATCAAAGTAAATAAACGTAATGTGCAAGACATACTATTTTTACATATTTATTTTAATAATTTTAAAAAATAAAAATTTTTCATCGCCGCGCTCAAAAAACCTTGTCAAACTACTAGAAAAAGTCTCGTTATCCCATTTTACCAATATTTGACAGATTTTTTTACAAAAATAATTGAGTAAATTTACGAAAAATTTTTGAAAGTTTTATTTCACCAAAAAAGTTGTAAATTTACAATTTTATTGGTAAAAATCTTGTAAAATTACAAAAAAGTTCGTAATTTTTACAGGGAATTCTCGTAAAATTGGAGGTAGCAAAACATCTAGTAAAATCACGAAACCTCCTTGTAAGTTTTATCGCGTCAAAAAAATCGTAAAATTACAATTTTTTGATAAAAAGCTTGTAAAATTACAAAATTATTGGTAAAAAGCTTGTAAAATAACAAGAAATTCTTGTCAAATAAGAGGTATAAAAAAAAGTTACAAACTTTTCTTGTAATTTTACAAGTTTTTTATTTGAGTGCGGGCACCACGAGTTTATTTAATCCGATTGGTCTCAAATTTGTACCACATAAGTTTAAGGCCTAGTAGAATAAAAAATCGGAAGAAAGACTTTTTCGCCATACAAAAAAATGCCGCTCTCATGCGACTTTTGGACACTTTTTCAAAATTGTTTTGCTAAAATATTTTACGTAGCTAAATTTTTTTTTTTAAACTTTTTTACTTTCTTATTTTAAAGTCCTACCAGCGTCATTAAAGGTCTATATGTTTTACATTATTACACTCAATTTCAAGCGTTAAACGTGCCACTGTTAATTAATTATAGGCTGAAGCCACAACCAATCGACCTAAGACAAAACTAAAAGTGAATCATTCATGGTTTTGGTTTTAAAACAAGAAATTGAAAATAAATTCAATAAAAAAAACATTAAAATGCATTAGACGTTTATTTTTTTTTTATTTTTGTTAATTATTTTATATTAAATAATACATACATTTGCTATACAGCTAAATATATAATTATTGATTATATTTTTTTTTGATTTATTTCTTACTTTATAAATTTTATGGGTTAACCATAGAGTAAAGAAAGTAAGAGATTTTGAAAGGACCCAAAATCAGTCTGCAAGTTTATGAAAATTGGTAAACTTAATGTATTGCAGAAATTTAAAAATTTTGTAAAAAGATCAAAGAGAATTAGAATATGAGTAAATTTAGCCACTATTATTGAGAGGATTACCTATCTATATTGAGAGGATTACCACTATTTCCGTTATTAAAATTCTCTCTTAACTAATTTACCTACTTTTTCCCCTGATTTTGGAGCATTTTGCTTACTCTTTCTACTTTTTCCCCTGTTTTTGCAGCATTTTTTTTAAATTTTGCAGATATTTTCATGCATTAAGAGAACCATTTTTTCCTTTGTAAAAAAAGAGTGCGTTTTTTTCGGCCCCATGAAGTCTGATACCCACTGGGGTTAACGTTTGGATTACACACACGTTCATTGAATTTTGGAACACGCATTTTGTACGTTAAATGTCTGCTGAAACTCTGTTAGTACATAAAGTTAATAGTTTTTCAATATTTTTTTCTATATAATAATTTTTGGTAGTTTCGACATTTAATTGCATGTTTTGGTTGGCTTGAATTTTGAATGTTTGAAGTTTGTGGTATTCGAGTGTTTTTCATGTGGTTTGAAGGCAATTTATTGATTTTTTTTAGTTAATTTATAATGTGTTATAAATCAAAATAATAACATGCAATAGTTTCTATATATAATTGACACCTTAAAGAAAAATAAAAGCTAAAAATATTACACAAAAGTGAACTAGAAATGAGTAAGCACAATAAAAGCGACAGGCAACAAAATTTGAGAGTAACTTAAAAAAAAATTTATAACTCAAATTTTAAACGTTTTACATTGCTTTTTAAAAAACTTTTACTATAGAGTTGGGTTTTTCTTAATTAAATTCCCCTATATTTATTTAGGACAACTTAAAAATTAAACAAAAAGAAATCTAATTTCAAAACAGACTAAACAAAAAAAATAAAACTTCTACCATATGCATTAGTTTTATCATTAATTTGTTTATACAAATGATGACAGCTAAAAAATAAAAAAAATAAACTGTATATTTTTGAATATAAAACAAAATTTTTTCCATTCTTTAACACTATCCACTTAAAAAACATAAATTGTTAAATGCCTCAACATATGGTCCCCTGTATGGTTAATGTGGATTATTTTTTTTTTTATTAGCAAAATAGCCCAATGTGTACTTCGTGTGATATCAAAGAAACACTTGGAAAATGATTAAGAACAAACAAAAAATAGCATACTTTTTCAATATTTGCAATTACAATAAATTGTGATTAATTGATTTCATATGGTAACAAAGTAAAAAAATAAATAAACAATAGACTATGATTGAAAAAAAAATGTATAAAACAAATTTGTAAAAAAAAATTGTAAAAATATGTTGTAAAAAAATTATTAAAAATATGGAAAATTGCTATTGATTAATGATGTCTGGGAGACTGAATAATTGGCTAACGAAAAAAATTATTTTGAAAATAAATTTAAGGGGTATAAAGATTAAAAAACAAATATTTACACAAGTATTGAATTTAAATGAAAGTTTTGTAATTTTTATTAGGGACAAAAATTCGTACGGAATCAATTCTTGTGAAAGAAACAGAAATTTTTCAGTTTTTTTCGTTGTGTTTCAGTTAAAATTTCTTAGACGGTATTTATACACAGCCTTTTTTTTGCTTGCAATAAAGTCTTGCAACTTTTTTTTGTAGGCAAACGGGGGTGAGAAGCATAGAAGAAGGAAAACAGAATTCGTGATTTTTTTTCTACCCCGTTTTCTTTTCACCCCCGTTTGCCAACAAAACAAATTTGCAAGACTTTATTGCAAGCAAAAAAAGGCTGTGTATAAATACCCCCTTACAAAAGAACATAACCCCGCATTTGTTGTAGAGAAGAATTGGTGGGCCTTGTTGGGCGCCAATAAGATGATGCGATTATTTTCCGTTTCACAATTATTATTTTTGAATCTTAAAAAAACACAAGTCTTTTGATTACAAGTTCTTGCGGTTTAGGGGGTGAAAGTACCTTTCAGTAAAGAAGCTTTTAATGATGTACCTTTTAACAAAGCACATTTCAATAAAATAATTTTTAATCAAGTTCCTTTTAAAAAAGTACCTTTTAAAAAAGTACCTTTTAAAAAAGTACCTTTTTAAAAAGTACCTTTTTAAAAAGTACCTTTTAAAAAAGTACCTTTTAAAAAAGTACCTTTTAAAAAAATACCTTTTAAAAAAGTACCTTTTAAAAAAGTACCTTTTAAAAAAGTACATTTTAAAAAAGTACCTTTTAAAAAAGTACCTTTTAAAAAAGTACCATTAAAAAATGTACCTTTTAAAAAAGTACCTTTTAAAAAAGTACATTTTAAAAAAGTATCTTTTAAAAACGTAACTTTTAAAAAAGTACCTTTTAAATAATTACCTTTTAAAAAAGTGCCATTTAAAAACGTACTTTTTGAAATGTATCTTTTAAAAAAGTGCCTTTTAAAAAAGTTCCATTTAAAAAAGTACCCTTTAATAATTTACCTTTTAAAAAAGTAAGTTTCAGTAAACACCTTTCAATAAAGTACCTTTTAATAAAGTACTTTTCAACAAAGTACATTTTCTTAATAAAACAAATTTTAATCACATAATGCACCTTTTTACAATGAACCTTTTAATAAATTTCTTTTTAATAAAGTTCATTTAAATAGAGTTCCTTTTTAATAAAGTTTCTTTTAATAAAGTACCTTGCAATAAAGTACATTGTAATAAATTACATTTTAATAAAGTACCTTTTATTTAAGTACCTTTTAATAAAGTACCTTTTAATATTGTACGTTTTAATAAAGAACCTTAAAAAAACAACCTTTCAATAAATGAGCTTTACTAAGGAACTTTTTAATAAAGTGCTTTTTAATAAAGTACTTTTTAATCAAGTACCTTTTAATAAAGTACCTTTTAATAAAGTACCTTTTCATAAAGTACCTTTCAATAAATTACTTTTTAATAAAGTACATTTCAATTATGTACCTTTCAATAAAGTACCTTCAACAAAGAACCTTTTAATAAATTAAATTCTAATAAAAAACCTATTAATAAAGTACCATTTTAATAAAGTACCTTTTAAAAATGTACGTTTTAATAAAGTACCTTTTAATAAAGTACCTTTAAAATAGGACCATTAAAAAAATACCTTTTTGTTAAGTACCTTTTCATAAAGTACTTTTTAATAATGTACCTTTTTACAAAAAAAAGTAAATTTAAATACAGTACTTTAAATAAAATACCTCTAAATAAAATATTATAAAAAATAACCTTTTAATAAAGTACCTCTTTTTTTTTTTTTTTTTTTTTTTTTTTTTTTTTAAAAAGAAGCAACACTCATGCAATGCTGCCTATCAATTACCAATGTAACCGTGATGCTTCTTTCGGAAAGGGGATAGAAGAGAGATGAACGATTTTTGAAACACTGTAATTGCGCGTGTTGATAATTTTGAGTACAGTTGTTGCATCGCCATCTGTTATTGATCTGGCGAATTATTTTTGAAGCTGTGTTTTTATAGCCATTATTTTATTATTTTACTTCGTTGACGTTTTTAGTGCTATTTATCAACGAAGGAGGGTGCTGCGATAGATATTAGTTATAAATAGAAACTAATAAATATCTGAAAAAAATGTTCTGCCTGAGCTGAGAATCGAACCCAGGCTTATTGGCTTGTAGTCCAATGCGCTAACCACTAAGCCACAGCACCCTCAATCATTTATAAAAAGTACCAGTTTCTTACAAATATCATTTTACAAAAAAGTACCATTTTATAAAAAAGTACCATTTTACAAAAAAGTACCATTTTATAAAAAAATACAATTTAAAAAAAAAAACACCATTTAATAAAAAGTACCATTTTATAAAAAGTACCATTTTTAAAAAAGTATCATTTTATAAAAAGTACCATTTTATAAAAAGTACCATTTTATTAAAAGGATTGTTTTAAAAGTACAATTTTATAAAAAGAATTATTTTAAAAGTACCATTTTATAAAAAGTATCATTTTATAAAAAGTACCATTTTATAAAAAGGATTGTTTTAAAAGTACCATTTCATAGAAAGGATTATTTTAAAAGTACTTCATATCATAAGAATATTTTTTAAAAAATCCAGTTATTAAAGTAAAATATTATTTTTTAAGTAGGTTTATTCTAGCTCGAGGTCATAATTTCCTTTACTAATTACAACTATGATATTTTCATAGAATAATTTTGAAGAAAATTATTTTTTTGTTTTAAATTTATTTATGTTCGTCATTTTTTGCAAGACTTTATCGACACGTGTTTCGGAATTTGTCAGATCCAACGGGGTATGCAGGATTGTTTATTCAGGGCCCAAAAACAACAACAACAACAAAAAAATTTTTGTTGTTCTTTTCGTGAGATTTGTGTTTTCCAATACATATAAAAAAATATTTTTTTGTAGTTGTTGTTGCCCCCCCCCCCCCTCTGAATACGGCAATTGTCAGATCCCATTATCAAGATTATTTAGCAAAAATAAAAACCCTATTCTACAAGAAGCAAAGGATTTTTACAGATCGAATTAAACAATTTTCACTTTTTAATCAAATTTAATCAGAATTTGAGTATAATTTTATAAAGGAAGGGCTTGTTGTAAAAACTCGTTAAGCAACATTTCATTTTATGGTGGTTTTTGCCTCAAAACTTGTGAAATAATACAGAAAAAAAAAACTTTTGCAGAATTTTCATTCTCAAGATACTTGTACGAAGGGTTTAAGCAAGACTTCTGCCAAAAATTTATCAATGGAAGGCAAAAACACCAAAAATATAAAATGTTGCTTATCAAGTTTTTGCAGTAAGCCCTTAAAATATATTTTGCTAGGACTATTTTATAAAGTATGTATCACTTTAAATGTATTAGTTTATCACTCTATTCAATCAAATTTCATTTAAGCATCAATTTATTTACGTGAAATTAAAAAATTTAATAAAAACTTTGAAAAAATAGTAATAAATCGCAAAAAAACGAAAAAACTCCACATTTTCTTTACACATTTTAACCGTGTACCGGTAATGTTAAAACAAAAGAATTGTTTTAAAACAAAACAATGGGGCGATTAGAGTATTATTCTAGCTCGAGGCCCAAAAAATTATACATATTTATGATATTCTGATAACAGATTTTTTATTGATTGCCTTAAAAAAATTTACTCATCTCATAGTACATCTGTACAGATCTGTTTCACCCTTACTTTTGGTACTAAAAAATAAAATTAACAACATTTAAAGGAATAATTTCTTTACTTATAAATTGGAGTTCCATTTGGGCGTTATTTTAAGGATACAAGTTTGAGGAAAATTCTTGGTGCCTATCAACTGACCATTGTTAATGATGGAGAAGAATATTGAATTATAACGATTTAAATGTTGTACCAATTAAGATTTAAATCTTAAAAGACTTGCATTGTCTAATTGGCGCCCAATGTGGGGCTTCAAATCCTTCTTTACAACTTATGTAAGTTTCAAAAAAAAACCTGGTTGTTTATATTTAGTTCATATGGATATATTAGTCTACGAGCAATTAAGATATTGGAAACTGAAAATACTTCCATTGTCTTACTAATATCCAATATGGGGCTTACAATATAAACGAGATTCTACAAATAAATTAGTTTCTATAAATGCCTCTTGAAAATTCGTCCTTTTTAGTTGCAAAGATTACCAGTCCATTTGTAACATCACCAAAACCAATAAACATTTTGATAATCTCCTAACGATTTTAAGTTGATATTTGTCACTTTGTCATTGACGCCCAACGTGGGCCACTATCACTTTTTACAATTTTGGTAAAATTTAAGATTTTTTTTTTAAATATTTCCTTTTTAGTTTGCAAAGATTACCAGTCCATTTGTAACACCTCCAGAACAAGTAATGATTTTGATGATCTCCCAACAATTTGAAGTTGATATTTGTCACTTTGACATATTGGCGCCCAATGAGGGGCTCCTAAAACTTTTTAAAGTTTTGGTAAAATTTAAGATTTATAAGAAATTAAATGATTCAGTTAGTTACTATTAAATCTAAACTCTCATTTCAACGGTTTTTTTTTTTGGTTACTCACCACTTGAAATTATTTTCGCTTGAACGGAAGTAATTTCTTTAAGTGTTTTAGTTCTTTTTATATATAAAATTAACCACAAAAAAAATCTTGTAATATTTAAAAAAAACCATATTATAAATTATTTGAAGGTCATATTTATCATATTTTTTTTTAACAAAAAAAAAAGATACAAATAGATAAATAATGTATTGTAAGCAAAAAAAATATAAATCAAAAAAACGTTACATCGAAACTTAAAAGAATAAAACAAAAACTGCGAATTCAAAAAAAAAAAAAAAATAGCAGCTACAAATTGCGCAAGCCAGCTTTGTAAACTTTAATCTAAAAGAACAATGGTTTATGATTGTTCTCTGAGTGATCATGTGGTGTTTTTTATAACAAAACCCAGTTAAAAGAACACGTTTTTATTTGTTGGTTGGTTAGTACCAGACATTAATAACAAAAGAATAACAAATTTTATTTTTTTAAATAAACAAAATAAAATGACAAATTTATATGATTAAAAAACATTAGTTTTAAACAAAAAAAAAAATGGAAAAAAAACAAAACACTTTAAAACAAACAAGCCAAAGATCACCTAAATTCTAAATATGTACACAAATTTTGACAGCTACGGTTTTTGACCTTTTCCAAAAAACAATAACTACAAAAAATTTTTGGTAATGAAATTTTATTTTGAAAAGTTAAAATTAACATATGAAAAGAATAAGATTTTTTAAAAATAAATAGCTCATGTTACACAAAAGGTAAGTTAATTTTTTTTTTATAAATTTTAGTTTTTAAAGAGATAATTTGACACCAAAAGTTTGACCTAGTTTATATATATGATTATATTAAAAAAAAATAATAAAAGTTTTGAATTTCAAAAGATTTAAATTATTAACGCAGAAAATATTAAAAAAAAATATATAAACAAATTAAATTAAAATAAAAATTAACTTTAATCATTTAAGAATAGTAAGTGACACTTGACATTTAAAGCGTATGTTCAACCAAGTGTGTTTTGTTATTAGGCGGGTGTGTTCAGTAAGTGTGTTTACAAAAGTTTAAATATCACAATGTTAGTGTTCAGTGTTTGTATAAGTGATGGTTTTAGTGTCATTTTACATCTACTTAGTGTGTTGGTACTTAATTATTCTGTGTCGAGAACACTATATATTAAATATTATGACCTTTTCCAACTGGGTTATATGGTTGGCTGCAGTTGGTAACATTTTTTTTTTTTTAGTTGTTTGTTTAATTAGACCTTGCGCAGAAAAAAAAAACATATAGCATCACTTGTAATTCAAAGGCTGCATCATTCTTTGCAAGAGCTTCAAAACACTGTCAAGTATCTTAAAAATATATACAAAATGAACAAAATGTTAACAACACCCTCCAAATGCAAAATAAAAAAAAGAAAACATGTTTTTAAGAGGCTCTTAAGTAGTTGAAATACTATACTTTAGAAATAATATTTACAAAAAAGAGATTAGTATACTTTAAAATTGTATAAGATATTTAAGAAAATTAATTTAAATTAAATGTATTAAATACTTAATTAAACCTTATAAGAGAATTGGGGTTTTTCCAAATTTAAAATTATTGTGATTTAGTTTTAATATTATTTCATTTACACAAAATTTAAGTTCAACGATCCTATAGGAACTCCAAAAGCTTTTAAATGAAACTTATAAATGAATTAACTCATATAATTAGTTTGGCGCCCAACGTGGTACAATAATTTTTCATTTCTTACATCCTTTAAAACCGATCTGTAGGAATCACACAAACAAAAATATCTATGAAAAATAATTTCGAATTTGTTTTTTTTGGCGCCCAACATGGGGCAAAAGTTTTTTTTTTTCATACGTTTTAAATAATACTTAAATTATATTTAATGAAAAACTCATACAATCAGTTTGGCGCCCCACGTGGTGATCTGCAGGAATCACACTATCAAAAATATTAATGGAAAATAATTTAAAATAATTTTCACTATCAAAAAAAAATCAAATTATAACATAATTAGTATGGAGCCCAACGTGGGTACTATTTTTTATTCGTAACATCCCGAAAATGAAAAAAATCTTATAATCAGTTTGGCGCCCAACGTGGTACCACAATTTTTCATTTGTAACATCCTTAAAAATCGATCTGTAGGAATCACACAAACTAAAATATTTATAAAAAATAATTTTGAATAATTTTCAGTATCAAAAAAATCAAATTGTTTGGCGCCCAACGTAGAGTAACTATTATTAATTATTAACCTCCTGAAAATTCAATTTGTAGGAATCGCACAAACAAAGAATAATTTTTAGAATAATTTTCACAATCAAAATACTAACATGGTCCTTTTGGCGCCCAGCATGGGGTTAACGTTTTTTTTTTTTAATTTAGACTTATTTATGGGAATACCAGAAACGTCTATAACTTTTGGAAATCCAATTTTTTTCTACATTATTTCAACTTAAACCCTTAAAACAAACACAATTAGAGCCCGAGATCGATCTGTACTTAAAGAAAAAAACAATAATAACATTACTGGCACGTCTCTGAAACAGAAAAGGCAAATTCCTGTGTCTGAAATTCCAGATCATGTTGGTAACCCTTGCGAAATAATGTAGGAGACAAAAAAGTCGAAAGAAAGCATTAAGTGAGGTTGAGATTGATTGCTAGAAATAGAATTATAATGTTGGAAACTGTCAAAATTTATTCTGTAGAAACTATAAAAATTCACATATATAAACAAGTAAGAAAATCATAGTCGGACAAGACCGACCATATAATACCCTACACCAGAGTTTCCCAGAAAATGGGTCCGATGGACCAATTAGATCTTTATTTTGTCAAATCTTTAATAAGTGTAAAAAACACTCACAAATCAAATTTGAGTGAAATAGGCTTCTATTTGTTGACAATAAACCGCTTTACCTGAATATCGGGCGAAATTTTCACAAGGGGCCTAAGTCCAAAACTGGTCCGATGATTATCAGATTTGATAAGGTTATTTAAGTACGCGTTTAACATACACAAACAAAATCTTAATTAAATATTTTCTATTTTCATGAAATTTGAGAGATTTATGTGAAAATCGGGAAGGTGGTTTGTATGGGGGCTACAGGAAGAACTGGTCCGATTTCTTTAAAATTCGGAATGGTGATTTGTGAAATTTTGAAAAGATACCTATTATAACACGGTAATTATAGCCATTTGAGCTAAAACTAAAGAGGACCTTTGTATGGGGGCTAGGTCTAAATATGGACCGATTTTTTCAATTTCAATAGGCTTCGTCCTTGGGCCAAAAGAGGCTTAAGTTTCAAGTCAATTGATTAAAAATTGCGACCTGTATCGTGTTTACACCGTTTACATGTACAGACGGACGGACGGACGGACATCGCTAAATCAACTCAAAAAGTGATTCTGAGTCGATCGGTATACTTAAAGGTTGGTCTAGGACCAATATTTCGGGTATAAAAACGATATCCATTAACAAGACAAACCGACATTTAAAATCCTACTGATGATAACACTAACTGGAGTGTTTGAAACCAGTACGGGAATACCAGAAATGTTAATAATTTTTTTAAATCCAATTTTTCTTCTGAATTTTTTCAACTTAAACTAGAGATGGGCACATGAGCAGATTAGAGCGTGGTTCACGTGATTCACGCGTGATCACGCGTGATTGTGACTGAATTAAATTTTACTCACGTGATTGTGAGTGAGTGTGAGTGAAGAATAAAACTGCGTGAGTGAGTGTGCGTGAGTAAGAATTTTGCGTGAGTGAGTGTGCGTCAGTCGATTTTTTGCGTGATTTTGCGTAATTAATTTTCTCTTTATATTTCCTTTCGGACGAAAAAAAGCAAAAAAAAATTGTAAAATTTGGCTTAACTTAAGATGTCGTCCGGCAAAAAGCAAAAAAAAAATGTAAAATTTTGCTGAACTTTAAATTTTGCTGAAAATTTGGAAATATTTTTGAAATTTTCGTTATTATAATTTTTTTTTTGTATAAAAAATAGTTTCGTGAGTGTGAGTCAACGTGAGTGTGAGTTGTATTAAATTTACTCACGTGATTGTGAGTGAGTGTGAGTAGAAAAAATATGTTCGTGAGTGAGTGTGCGTGATTCGAAAATTCCTGTCGTGAGCGTGAGTGAGTATGAGTCAAAAATCACTCACTCCATTGGTAAAATCACGAGGAACCGGCCTGAAGGAATCATATAAACTTACCATAGCATTAAATATTTACTGTGAATTTAAAATTACCGAAATAAATAATTTTTATTATAAGAAAAACCCATATCGCTTTTAAGCGCCCAGCTGAGGACTCAAAATTATTTCTCTTAGGATATTTACAATAAAAATTATATCACCGATAAGTTGCTTTTTAATTTTAATATTTAAGGAAGTTATTTTTAAAATACTTTATCAAAAAGAAGAGAAAAAAGGACATCCACAATCTATTTTTGTTAATTTCCACTCATTGCTATATGTTTGTCACTCCGATTGTAACATGTCGAAAAATCAGTCTATTGAAATCAGACAGTAAAATAAAATTTTATTTATTATAAATAAAAAATAGCGATGAATATAAATCAGACTATAATTTACTAAAAAAAAATAAAATCTTTTTGGTGCCCAATATGGGGCCATAATATTTATACTTAAAATTTTGCCACATATTTTTAAAAAAATTTTGTGATCAAGTTTTATTTAGAAACTGTTGATGTCACATGACACAAACTTATCGCTGAACTAAATTTTTAGAATACTCACATCGTGTATTTGGCGCCCAACATAGGGTTATAATATTTTTATTTACAATTTTGCAACATATTTTTTAAAAAATTTTGTTATTAAGTTTAATTTAGAGAAAATTTATGTAAGAATGACACAAACTTATCGCTAAACAAAATTTGTATTGCAAATGAAAAAATTATGAAAAAAATTATGGCGCCCAGCGTGGTGCCGAATTTGTTTTTCTCTCTACTTGGTGATAGATAGTATATAAAAGTTTGTTTTTCCGTATGCATATATATTTATGATCCTCGATCAACTTTAGGTCGATCTAGCAATGTCCGACCGTCCGGAAAAGTTAATTAAATATTTATTTTTGATATATTTTAAAGGTTAAATAAAACAATTTTTATTTTTTTTTTTTAAATAAATCAGATTTTTATTTTTTAGTTTAAAACGTTTAACTAAATATTATGACATTTAAATTCTCTCATATCAAAATTCACTTGAACCGTTAAATGTTTAGTTTGGTTTGCGTTTTACTATGATTTTTTTTTTTTTTAATTTTGAAAAGGTCTAAAGTCAAGGCATATAAGTTTTTTTTTTATGAAAAAGAAATACGCTAAAAAAACTAAAAATAAAAACATAAACTAAAGAAATTATTTTAGCTAAAAAACGCCTTAGGTTAACCTTTAAAACGGTAAATGACAGATAATTACCTTAAGCTTTAGAAACTAAAAAAATAATTTGTTCTCAAAAATGTAGCAATAATTATACCAAAAATTATAGAACAAACAATTTAACAAAAATCCTAGGGAAAGTTTGAAATCTTTTAATTAACTTAATGATGTGTTATTATTCTTGGGTGTGTAGCGCGCCCCTCAGAAATTAATTTAATGAATATTTGATTTACTAAAAGACAAAAAAAAATCTAATTTTCTAAACGCATTGGAAGTTTTGTGATACAAAAATATTATTAGGTTTTACTGAAACCATCACTTATAATCATGCTAGCAATTTAACTAATTTGGTCATCAATAATAAAAATGTGTTTTTCCTAAGGGATGGTAATAATTAGTTAAGCTATGTTTACATCATACCACTGAGTCGTATGATTTTCATGAAAAAGCAAGATTTTTTTATAGCATAATTTTAGGCATGTAATATATTTAGGATTCTTATTTAAAAGCGAAAAAAACTTTACATAGTGCTAAATTTATAAACTTAAGAATAAATAAATTGTTATATTTGTTAATAAATTTAGCAAAATGTAGAGTTTTTTGTCGCTTTTTAATAACAATCACATATTTACTACATGCCTAAAATTATGCTATAAAAAAACAATACTTTTTCATAAAAATCATACGACTCAGTGGTATGGTGTAAACATAGCTTTAGTTATACCATAAGACGTTATTTGAATTAAAGAATTAAGGGAAATATGGGATTAATATAAAGAAAAGATAGCCAAAGTTATATATTTGGACAATTTTTAAATTTTCATTAATAAATTTTGGTTTTAATGAAAAAAAGGAAACGATATTTAGTTAATGCAATAAAAAAATAATTGAATTTATCACCATACACAGATTTGTAGTATTAAATACAATTGTAATCGATGCAGTTGTATTTAAGTAATTATAATTTTAATCAATACTACAAATTTCTTTATGAAGGCAAATGAACTTATGTGAGCTTTTTAACAAATGTGAGCTTTTTAAGCTTTTTTTTAAAAATCGTAATTCTTGAAAGCAAAAATCGTAATTTGTTTAAGGTTTTCCATAAAATTTGTTGTTTTTAGAAACATTTTTTGTTTAAAAGTATAATTTTTAATTCATTTGTAAATTGTGAATCATGGTTATTTGTGTTAATTTATCATTATTATTACTTTGTAAACCTTAACTTTGGGTTAGGTCATCATAACTAAGTTTGACACCTCCTAAGTTTTAAGCTAATAAAAACCTAATAATAGAATGATTATATTGCTATAAAACACTCCCTTGTTTTTTTATACATTTTTTTATTTGTACCTAAAGTCATACAAAAAACGGTACTTATTGTTAGTAAATAAAAGTATAGACAACAAATTAAATTTTAAATAAAAAAAAAAATACCAGGGAAAAGAACAACTTTTCTTAGCTTAAATTACTAATATTGCTAAATTTACTAACAATTACTAATATTTTTTTCATTATTAATTATTCTCAGAGAAAAAAATCTAATTAACAGAAATATTAAAGTGACCTCACCTGTTTATGATTCTCCCGCATATATTCAAAGTTAATTAACAGCTGGTTTTATAGATTTTTTATTAACGAAATTCTGATGAAAATGATATTGTAGAATTTTTTTTGAAACTTCACACAATAACCAAAAAACAAGGGGTTTAAATAAAAAAAAAAATAGCATGTGCTAATAAAACGAAGACAGCTGTTTTTTTATATTTTTTGTGTGTTGAGGTTATTGTATCGGAAACCATAATGAAATCAATAGGAGTCAAAAGTTTTTTAAACAATATTTCATTTAATATCAAAAAAAAAAGCAAAAGCAGGTGCTTTAATAAGGCAGAATGAATGAATGAAAGTCGGTAAAAGAGAAACAAAACAGGAAAGGCAATAAGATTTATTTTGAAAAAAAGAATAAAAAATTGATATCAAACTTTAGATTAAAAAGAAATAACAAGAAATAACAAAAAAAATTAAATTTGGTTTCACCGAATTAATGAGTACCCTACACAGTCAAAATAAATTTGCTAAAAGTTATTAAAAAAATATTTAACTAAAAGCTCTCCGGTTCGAAGGACCATTTTTTAAAGTTAATTTCCGACCATTATGCTGGTATTTCTAACTTATCTTTAATTTAAATATTTTTTTTGAAATAAGTTAGTTATTGAACTTACAACTTACAACCTAGTTATTGAAACTGGCTTAGAAAAATAAATTTTTATTAAAAACTCATATTGTGTTTTTGGCGCCCAGTGTGGGGCCGAATTTTGTGTAAAATTAATTTGGAAAAAATGTAAAAATAATGGTAAAAGCTTGTAGAAATACAAAAAGCTCGTAATATTTACTAGGAATTCTCGTAAAATAGGAGGTAGCAAAAATTTAGTACAATCACGAGAGTTCCTTGTAAGTTTTATCAAAAAAGTTGTAAATTTACAATTTGATTGGTGAAAATCATGTAAAATTACAAAATTATTGGTAAAAAGCTTGTAAAACTAATGGGAATTCTCAAGCAAACAAAAAAAATAACAAACTTTTATTGTCACTTTACAAGGTTTTTTTGAGTGTATGACATATTCAGATTATTTCTTTAAGTGTAGATCGCCGCCAGGTATTTTTTGGTCGACCTGGTTTCCAGTTATTGAAAATAGATAAGAAAAATGTTTTCCATCAAAAAACTAATACTCCATTTTTGGCGCCCAGAATGGGGCCAAATTTTAAGTAAAAACTAATTCGTCAAAAACAACATAATAACATCGGAAACCACGATGTAGTCCAAACAGAAGAGCTGGACCCCTTAAGTTTATCACGAATATGTATAATGGTAATGGGCTGGTCAAGTTCGTATATGAACAAAATCAGACCTGGGAGAAAAAGCTCCCCCATGAAGAACTAAAACTACCGAAGGAAATACACACTTTTTTTACATATTTTTATACCCTCCAACCACAGTATGGGGGTGTACTCACTTTGTCATTCCGTTTGAAACTCATAAAAATATCGGTGGGGGACCCCATAAAGTAAATATATTATTGATCCATAATCGATTCTAATTGTAAGTAATTCTATGAATGTCGGTCCGTCTGCCTGTATAAAACACGATTCAGTCCAAAATAAAAGAGCTTACCTCCTGAAAATTGGCACGAATATGTCTCATGATCATAGGCCGGAAATGGTCAAAATCGGATCAGGGGGAAAAAGTCCCCCCTTAAAGAACTACGCCAACCTCTAAAAAACGCCATATTTTACAGCTTTTTATACCCTCCACCTAGTGATAGAGGGTATATATAAGTTTTGTCATTCCTTTTGTAACTCATCGAAATATCGGTCTGGGACTACATAAAGTATATATTTATTATCCGCGATTGATTTTAAGACATTCTAGCGATGTCCGTCTGTCTGTCTGTTGATATATATGAACAAAATTAAACACCAAATGGTATTTAAACAAGTACGAACATATTTTTTGACAAAAAAAAAAACGCGGAATTTTTTTCCCCGGATTTTTTTTTTTTCAAAATTTTTTTTTTTTTTTTAATTGTGAGTTAACACTACATTGTGGAGGGTAACACTACATTCGGCAAGGCCGAATTTAACTTTTTTACTTGTTTGTTAAAAGTTAAATTTTTTCGGCCAGCCCTCATTTGTGGGCGTGGATTTAATAAAATAAATAACATATTAAATTGTTATTGGCCCGAGAAGATTATAATTGCACTTAACGAATATCGGTTTAGCGGTTTAAAAGTTATGACCGAAAATGTAAGGACATCTAGAAAATTGTGGTACATTCAACATAACCTAAAAATACAAAATGCTTTAATTAAGGCTGCTGGTTGACATTTGTAAACAAAATTAAGCACCGAATGGTAATTAAACAAGTACGAACATATTTTTTGACAAAAAAGAAACAAATCCAAATTTTTTACACCAACTTTTTTTTCGCGGAATTTTTTTTCAATTTTTTTTTTCTTAAAAGGTTTTTCTTTTTTGAAATAAAGTTTTTTGCAAGAATTTTTTTAAATTGTAGAGGGTATCAATACATTCGGCAAGGCCGAATTTAACTTTTTATTTGTTTTTTGAATATGTTTAACTAAAAATCTCCGGTTCGAAGGACCATTTGTTTTTAAATTAATCTAAAACCCATTTAGTTGGTTTTTCTTGTTTAAAATTTTAGTGTTTTTTACTAAAATTTTTAAATTTTTTCTTATAAAAAGAAAAACTTATAATAAAACAATCCTTGCAAAATTTACATGACGTCTGTCCGTCTAGTCAAGACAATCTCTCACATTTAACTACTGATTATTGTTTAACAAGAAAATCTGCTACAAGCAAAATATACCAAAACCTGTTTGTATTGTAATGGAAGCTCTTAAAAAGCAAGTTAACAGCAAACTAGTATAATTACTAATATGCAAATCTTGGCTTAAATATATTTAAAAAAAAATTAAAAATAATAATGATAGTAGTTTTCTTACAACATCAGCAGATGACACTCTTTGCAAAATCTATAACGAACAAAAAAAAAGCTAAAACAAACGGGTTGTTAAATAAAAACCCAGCAAAATAATGATTTTTAAAGCAGATTGTAATTATATTTGAGGATTTGATAAACAAAAATTAAAAAAAAAATTAATGAAAAAAAATTATTTTTGTTTTTTAGTCTTTGTGGCGCTCATCTGGGTGCCCTAATATGACAATACGAGTTTTTTCAGTTTGAAAATAATAAGGATTTATTTGAATTAAAAAAGTTGAATTAAATAAAGTTGAATTAAAAAAAGTTAAAAAAAATCATTTTTAATTTTTTTGGCGCTCAGCTTGGGGCCGAGTTTTTTTTCTAGCTTTAAAATATTTCTGACTTATTTTTCATATTTATTTCCGTTACATTATAAGTTAAATTAAATCATTTTTGACTTTTTTTGGCGCTCAGCTTGAGGCCGAGTTTTTTTAGCTTTAAAATATTTCTGACTTATTTTTCATATTTTTTTCCGTTACATTATAAGTTAAATTAACGATAAATTGTGTGAGAAGTGGGAATTTCCTAGAAAAAAACATTGTTTAATTTTGGCTCCCAACTTGGGGCCTTATTAACACAAAACGATTTTTTTTTTCTCAACTTTGATTTTAAGTCTTTGTGGCGCTCAACTAGGGGCCGAGTTAGTTAAATCAAATAGATTTAAAATATTTTATTTTTCATATATTTCCCAAAGTGCAAATTTACTAGAAAATAATGACTGCATAATTTTGGCTCCCAACTTAGAGCCACATTATGACAATACGAGTCTTTTTTAGGTTTAAAACAATTCCGATTTCTTCTTTTTTCGATTTTTTCATTAAATTTTTTGCTAGTTTACTACTTTAATTTTAATTTTATTTTACAAAGTATAAGTATTATTTTATATATGACACATAAGTAAATGTAAGTTGTAAAAAGTACACACAAGAAAATTGTGTGAAAATATGTTAAAATGCAGTTACAAACCGTTATTATATTACAAAACCGCAACTAGGCGAGTAATTATTTCAAAAAAAAAAAAATTATAAACAATATTATAAAAAAAATTTACTATTTTATTGCTAAAGATTCCCAACCCATCTTGGTGTTTTTTTTTTTTTGCTTCTCTAATTTAATCCCTAATGCAATTCCATGGCTGGGTAATTAGTTGAATAATGGTAAAATAGCTTTAAAAAAAAAAAACTATAGAAAAATTCCCATTAATTTAACATTAAACATCTTAACTTTATGGCACTGGGAAGTTTTATTTGCTTTTTTGTTAAAATAAAACTTTATAGGCGTTAGTTTAATTAAACATTACGATAGGTTGTCCATTAACTTTTAATAAGGTTTATGAGATTTTAAATAACAAAAAAAGAAATAGTCAAAAATTGTAAGAAAAAAAAAGAAACTTACAAAAACTATTAAAACTAAGATAAACCTAAAAAACCTATTAATGATATAGCTTTGTCTAAATTTTGTTATAGACTTAGGTTCAATTAAATTTTATTTTACAAGAGGGATGTTTCCCGTACTAAAATATGTGAAAAATAACTCAAAATTTCTTTGAAAACGTATTTTCATATAATGGCCCCAAGTTGGGCGCCAAAAAAATAATGTTTGAGTACGAAATTTTTTATTATTTACTGGTATTTTTTATTTAATTACTATTATTTTAAGGACTGTAATCGTCTTAATCACATAAAATTGAATATAATTTCTTAAAAAACAAGAAAATTTTTATTAAATTTAAGAAATTTTCTTTTTATTAAGGAAATGTGCTTTGGTGCAAAATAATTTCCTAATTTGGTAGTTGGTTCAAGTTCAGTTGAATTAAATTTTTATAGAAACTAAACAAAATATGAAATTTAATAAGAATCATTTTGAAACTGAAAACACCCCTATCGAATTGAGGCCCTGAGTTGGGAGCCAAAAAATTATAAAAAGGAATAATATTCCTTTTGTGAAATTTCTACAAAACATGTTAAATTTCTAAAAATTTTAGAAATTTATTAACTTGTTTAAGAAAAACAAGTGAGAGTGTAGTCTGAGAGTGTAGAGTCTGACGTGACAAATCTTTATACACTTCAAAGTGCAAACAAAAATTACAGGAGTGTTTTTATTTGGATATCGACATTTTTTAATACCCTGGATCCAAGAGCAGGACTTTGAACTTTTTCTTTCATAAAAATATTTCATTTCAAATAAAGTTTTTATTATTCGACCTTTTAAATTTTTAATAAATAAAAATTCTTTGAGCTCGAGGCCAGTTTTTTCTTGTAAATAAATATTTTTTTATTCCATTCTTATATTTCGATTCTCTTGGAGGATCATCATCAGGGCTTAAGTGAATTTTTACAAACACAAAAACTTAAAAATATGTTGTGAACGCATTGCCATCAAAAATGAATCCCTGATGATGATACACAAAGAGGATCGTAGCGCTTTCCCAAGCTGGGCGCCATAAAGATGTGCAAGTTTTTTTTATTTTAAAGTTAAAAAAGACTCGACTGGAAATTTTCTTTAGTTTAGCACTGCCTTAAAAATTATCTCCATTCCCTTATTTCCATTAATTCCTTTTGGTGAACTTCCCTTATTAGAAACTTAATTTTTTTTTCTTTGCTAAATCAACCAAATTCGTAAAAGTTCATTAAACTTAATGAATGGTTTTTAACAAAAAAATCAACAATAATAACACTCCACAATTACATAGTCTATAATTTTAATTGCACCATAAGATAAAATACTTTTTTTTAAAATACAAAACATTTTTTTTTAAAGAGTAAGTCAATAGCCTCCTTAACAAAATATAATCTAAAACGATAAGCCGCAAATGGTTTGGTGGTCATTTCACACCACTGCCAGTCTAAGACTGCACTTGTTATTGTTGTAGTAGACGAGTCTAAAACAATATAAAGTCAAGTGGTCGGGGGGGAAAACAAAATTATTAAAAAAAAAAAGTAAAAGTGATAAATGTTAGAGTTTTTTTTAAACATTTTCATTAATAAACCGGGTAAAAAAAAATTAAACTTATCAGATGTAGTTTAAAAAAAAATAATTGGATAAAAAAAAATGTTAAACTGAAAATAAAATGAAAAGACCCGTAATGTAGTATTGTGGCCCCAAGTTGGGCGCCAAAAAAGATTTTTTGAGATTGAGAATTATAAAAAAAGGAATAGTTTTAAACTACTAAGGAGCAATCTTTGGTGTAATTATATCTGATCGGGTCTCAAAACTTGAGACGAATCTGGGATCTAATGAACCTGATCAGATAAAAATGATATAATTAGATCTTAACAAATCAGAACAGATTGCATATAATTACCTTAAAGTTATTCCATTTTGATAATTATTCAACTAAAATTTTTTTACATAGTTTTGGTGCCCAACTCAGGGCTTAAGTGTCTTTATATATAATTACAAAGACCAACAAAATTTGAATAAATGTAAGAACTCCAGGACTAAAGTATACTTTCTTAAGGGGTTGAGTTGCGCTGAATCCGAATCTCTACTCAGAATTTCTCCAACACATCAGGTTTTCGAGATAAAGTTAGAAAAACCCGGTTTTTTGCCATATTTGAGAGGTTGTAACTGCGCAAATTCACCTTCAATTATAAAACCTCATATGTCGTCTAAAATTTCTACTAATTACCTTTAAAATAAATGTTTAACATCTGTAATATCTTGTTTCTTTTCTGAGATAAATTAACATGAAGTTTGAAAAATTTGGGTTTTCGGTTAGTTTTTGCTATCCAATTTTCGTTTATTTTACGGAAAAATTATAAAAGTCTTAAATTCCCAATTTACAAGAAAAAATGTTTTTTGAATTGTTTAGATATCCTTTGTATTTCCTGACATTTCGTCCGTTGAGTTTTATATGGTGTGTTTGATGAATACATGCTACCACTCTCAGCAGTCACGAAACGAGGATAAACTTCAGGTTAAGATATCTCAGAGATGAAACAAGATATTACAAAGGTTAAACATTAATTTTAAAGGTAATTCGTAGGACTTTCAGACGACATATCAAGTTTTATAAGTAAAGGTGAATTCACGCAGTTGTAAGGTATCAAATATGGCGAAAAACAGGGCTTTTTCAACTTCCAGCTAAGATATCTCGAAAATCTGATGTGATGGAGAAATTTTGAGTACAGATTCGATTCTGAGTACAGATTCGGATTCAACTCAACCCCTTAAGAAAGTACACTTTAGTCCTGGGATTATAACGTCTCGAATATGGCCAAAAACAGGACTTTAAGCTAAGATATCTCGACAACCTGATGCGATAGGCAAATTCTGAGATCAGATTCGGATTCAGCGCAACTCAAACCCTTTATCTGGTCTATGGGTTAAACATTTGTTGGCCTGTGTTATTTATGATTACATTTTTTTATATATTGAAAAGTAGTAAGTGGCCCCAAGTTGGGCGCCAAAAAGATGTGCTAAATTTTTTATACCCTCCACTGTAGTGATAGAGGGTATATATAAGTTTGTCATTCCGTTTGTAACACATCGAAATATTGGTCTAGGACCCCATAAAGTATATATATTCATGATCCTCGATCGATTTTAAGTCGATCTAGCGATGTCCGTCCGTCCGTCCGTCTGTCTGTCTGTCCGTCCGTAGAAAACACGCTAACTTTTGAAAGACTTTACAGAGGCTACTGAAGTTTGGCATATATGTTGGTCATTTATCTGGTCAGGTTGGTATTGCAATCCAGCCAAATCGGTCCAGGGGTTCAAAAGTTATGAGCAAAAGAGTAAATTTCGGCAAGGGTTTTTCGCGAATTTACGAGATAAAAAACACGATAACTTTCGAACGACTGCTGAAGCTTGGCATGTATCTTTGCCATTCCCCAGTTTTGTTTGGTATTGAATTTCAGCTCAATCAATCTAGTGGTTCAAAAGTTATAAGCAAAACCCTGAATTTCAGAGTTGTTTCATCTTAAATGCCACGAGTTAATCAAGTTTAAAAAGCATTGGTGGCAACTAACAATGCTTTTCAAACTTGTTTAATTTTAAAGCAATGCCTTTTAAACTTGCTTAGTTTTAAAAGCATTGGTAACTTAAAACTTACACTAGAAAAAAAATTTACACTCAAAAAAAATTTTACACTCAAAAAAAATTTTACACTCAAAAAAAAAACTTTGTTTTTTTTTTAAATTACAATATTTTGTGTACATATGGACGTGCATTCACTCAGAAATATTTTTACAGTAAATAAAACATCAAAATCGAAAAAAAATTTTACACTCAAAAAAATTAGTAATTTTTCTTTTTTTTAAATGACAAAAAAGAGTTTTTTTTTTCAAAATAAAATATTTCTAATCAAAATTGTTAATTTTTTTCACGTTAAAAAATGTACTATCCTCTAGAAGAGGCATTATGGAGGGTATTCATAGATTCGGCAAAGTCGAATTTAACTTTTCTACTTGTTTTAAGGAGTGAGATCATAAAAATGTTAACACACATAAAGTTAAATAAAAAACAGACTACTGAATTTTAAGACTTCAAACCAAATTTTTATTAAATAAAATTTAATACAAAATCATAACAAAAAAACCGCATGGAACTCTAACCACTACGAACAAAGTTATCCACTTTTTCCGGAAACCCTCCCATTAAGGCTTTTATGGTAGTTTCTGTCACCTTTTTAGAGCAGGTGGTCCATCTACGTTTGAAATCTTGCATGTCCTGGGAGACCTTTTTTGTGCCCTTTAATTCTTTTTTAACAAGAGCCCAATATCTCTCCACTGGCCTGAGCTCCGGGCAGTTTGGTGGATTTGCCTCTCTTGGTACAAAAACCACATTATTATCATTATACCACTCCAGCGCTTTCTTGCTGTAGTGACAAGATGCTAAATCGGGCCAAAAGTAAGTGGATACATTGTGCTGACTCAAGAACGGAAGAAGTCTCTTCTGCAAACACTCCTTGATATAAATTTCGCTGTTTATAGAGCCAGATGTCACAAATGACTGGCTTCTTTGGCCGCAGCTACATATGGCTTGCCATACTAGGAATTTTTTGGGGAATTTCGTTTGCTTTTTTGACCGAAATTTTTCCGCAACATTTCCTCGAACATCGGAAACATAAAATTCTTGACCAGGGAGCTGCGCAAAATCAGCCAGGACATAAGTTTCGTCGTCCATTACACAACAGTTGTATTTTTTTATAAAATTTGATTTCAATTTTCTAGCTCTGGTTTTGGCCTCCAAATTTTTAAAAGCGTTTCTATCGGGAACTTTTTGAACTTTGTAGGACTTTAGTCCCGCCTTACGTTTCACTTTACGTACAAAAAAGTCTGAGCATTGGGCTAACCGAGCTGTTTTTCTGCCAGATGTGTTAGGAGCTCTCTTAAGGATGCTTTTAACTTTATATGCCTTACCAATGTTACGATAACCAGTCGTTGTTCCTGTTCCCGGCTTCCTTTCAATTGTTAGGTGTTCCAGATACCTTTTTACCACTTTTGAAACTGTTTGGCGGCATACATTAGTTTCTTTGGCAATTTTTTTGTATGTCCATTAGAGTGTCCCTTATTTTGGAAATGTTGGAAATCTTGAGACGGTACCCGCTCATTTTTTTCCTTTTGACTTAAAAATAACTCAGGAAAAATTTTACGCCCCTAGGACCACGCCTTCCCTACGCGACGGGGCCTTAAAGAGCGGGGCCTAAAAAATCATTTTTCCATACAAACCAAAAATTTTTTTTTTTGATTTTTAATTTTTTTGTTATTATTTATTTTATTACTTGGTTTGCTTATTCACGACAAAAAATTTGATTTTGGTGGGATAAGTCTTTCAGCGCTAAAAAATTTTTCGCAAAAAAAAAATTTGAGCCGCCGGGGTCCTGCAGTAAAAAATTTTTAAAAAATATTTTTTTTTAGTTTTGACCAGCAACGGTTTTAGTTGTTATGTTGCTTTTAATGATATATATTCCAAAAAAAAAAATATTCATACCTGTGACATCTTTATCTTTTTCGAAAAAAAAATTTTTAGCCGTAGGGATCCTACGGTAAAAAATTTTTAAAAAATATTTTTTTTTAGTTTTGAAAAGCAACGGTTTTAGTTGTTATGTTGTTTTTAATGATATATATTCCAAAAAAAATATTATTCATATTTGTGACATCTTTATCGTGTATCAAAAAAAAAACAACAATGCATTTTGTACCCTTTTTTAGAACACGATAAAGATGTCACAGATACAAAAAATATTTTTTTATGAATATATATCATTTAAAGCAACATAGCAGCTAAAACCGTTGCTGGTCAAAACTAAAAAAAAATATTTTTTAAAAATTTTTTACTGTAGGACCCCGGCGGCTCAAAATTTTTTTTTGCGAAAATTTTTTTAGCGCTGAAAGACTTATCCCACCAAAATCAAATTTTTTGTCGTAAATAAGCTAAGCAAGTAATATAATAATTAACAACAAAAAAATTAAAAATCAAAAAAAAATTTTTTGGTTTGTATGGAAAAATGATTTTTTAGGCCCCGCTTTTTAAGGCCCCGTCGCGTAGGGAAGGCGTGGTCCTAGGGGCGTAAAATTTTTCCTGAGTTATTTTTAAGTCAAAAGGAAAAAAATGAGCGGGTACCGTCTCAAGATTTCTAACATTTCCAAAATAAGGGACACTCTAATGTCCATGTTTGGTTTTGTTGAAAATATTTAATTATTTTTGAACGCACTTTTCTTTCATCGTCCATTGTGTAA
The DNA here is from genome assembly GCA_963921195.1 of Pegoplata infirma. Lineage (NCBI taxonomy): Eukaryota > Metazoa > Arthropoda > Insecta > Diptera > Anthomyiidae > Pegoplata > Pegoplata infirma. Next base: position 23,145,373 of record OY992537.1, read on the forward strand.
AAAATTGCAAATTAAAACTCATGATGTAAATTAATTTATTAACTGACATATTTTTAAAATGTAAACTGCCGAAAAAAAAAAAATTTGGAAGCTTTACACCAAAGTTGTAGGCAAAAATGTGTGTTAACATTTTTATGATCTCACTCCTTAGTTTGAGAATTACAAAAACGGAATAGTTTTAAAGCAATTAGAAGCAATCTTTTCGATTTGTTTATACAAAAATTGGCAGAAATTTTAAGATTTAATCAATTATTATCTGATCGGGATTTGAAATTTGGGACAAATTTTGAATTAAATATATCTGATCAGATACAAATGATATAATTAGTTCCTAACAAACTAGACCAACTTGGATATAATCCATTTTTTTATAATACTCCAACTAAAAAAAAAAAAAATTACATATTTTTGGCGCCCAACTCGGGGCCTACGTATATATATATAATTATGTATGATTACATCTTTTTATATAAATCTGATAATATTTATATACAAAAAACATTTTTACTATGGTTATCATATCAGCTAAATGCTAAATATTTTTAAATGCTGAAACTTATAAAAAGCAATTAAGTTAATAACATCTACTAAAAAAACTTTTAGTAAACAGAGATTTTTTTGTTTATTTTTAATTGAACAAATTCCCACTGACAGGGGGGTATTAATAAAGTTATAGATAAACCAAAAAAAAAAAGTTTTTAAATTAAAAAAGGAAATTTATTTGTAAATAAACTTATTGCCAAGAAATTATTAAAAAAAATAAACTATGATGTCATATAAAAATATTAATGATGATTTAGCTAATCCATAACTACTTTTATTATATTTTCCAATTTCATTTTTATTTTCCTTCATGCCATTATTATGTAACCTTTTTGTGTGGATTACATATGACCTGCTTTATTGATTGATGGGCCCATAACTTCCGTACCATTAGCGGATATTAACTTGGAAAAAAAACCATGATGAAGGAAAACTTGTACACACGTATGTTGTTGATGAACTAAACTAATAAATGACTTTAAACGGAAATGGTGTCAGATTTCTGTGGGGGTTTCCTTACATGTTACATGCTACTTTAAAGAAAAATAAAACAAAAAGTTCTTTCTCATGCTTAATTCCCTTTTTTGTATATATTTATAATATTATAACAAATATATGACGTATGTAACAAGAAAACCAGAAATCAAAAAGATATAAAGAAATAAAAAGAAAAAAAAAAGAGTGGTGGTTAATTTATTACCAACCAATATAAAACAGATACCCCTGGGAAATTTTCTTAAAAAGGGATTGAAATTAATTGAATAATAGCAAATAAATTATGAAAAAAATGATTACAAAATAATAAATAATATTTGCAAATAAATATTAATGTCATTTGGCAAGAAAATATGTAAGCAATCTCATTGGCCCCAAGTTGGGCGCCAAAAAGATATGTAAGTTTTTTAGTAATTATTATTTTCGGATTTTTAGTAACCGATGTAAAACTGGATTAGATCTAATCTGATCTTTTTTATATCTATTCATATATAATCATAACTGATTGTATATAATTATATTATTTATTTAATGTCAACTTTAATAGTATTTTTCATAAATTTTTTTTGAAGTTAATTTTAAATACAAAATAAATTTCTTTTGAAAATGCACTTAAAGTCGACTTTAAATTAATTTTATTTTTAGTTGTGCCCATTAAATTTAAAAAAAAAAATATTTTTAAATATAAGAGGATTATTATTTAAATGAGAAAATGAAAAAATGTATATTACCTACAAAACAAAACCTTATTTTAAGCGGTTTATTTCATTTAATATTTTGTTTCCTACCTCTTTTAACAATTTGAAACCATTTAAATTCATAACCCGTGTTTTTTTTTGTGTAAAAATAAAAAAATCCTTCTGGAATAATACATACCTGCAAATAGAAAAGAAAAGAGAGAAAGGAATTAATATAAAACAAATATTAGGTTAGAAATATTGTAAAATGGAAAATGTTTCATAACAAAAATTTCTAAGAAATTTACAATGAATATGGAAAAGTGTTTTTCAGTTATGGCTTAACACAAAAACCAAAAACGTGAAAAGCAAATGTAATGTAAAAAGTAAAATATTAAATATTATAAGTACTTTTAAAAGGAGGGAAGGATAACTAGAGGGATTAACGAAAAAAAATTGCGCAAAAGTGAGGGAATTGGCAAATCTAATATATTATGCCCACAAAATTTTTCTTTTCCATGAACGATTTTCATAGTATTTATGAACAAATTCATACAATTTATTACTTTTTATAAACTTTTTCATAGTATTTATGAATAAATCATAATATGTGAAATTTAAGAATTTTTAACATTTTTCATAAATACTATAAAAAAGTTTATAAATATTATGAAAAAGTAATAAATTGTATGAATTTGTTCATAAATACTATGAAAATCGTTCATGGAAAAAAAAAATTGTGTGTGGTCCTTCGAATCATATTGTGAAATATTAAATTTTAACGGTTAAAAAATTAAAATTTTATTTATATATTAATGTTCCTTAGAACCGCAATATGTTACTAAAAATTAAATGCGATTCATTAAAGTTGAAATCATCGCTCTTATTAAAATGATTTCAGTTTCCTACTATAAATTGGGTAAATTTACACCAATTGCGTAATTCTACTTAAAATTGTTGCAAATTTACACAATTTATAGTAGTATATTATTTAAATTTGTTGAAATTTACCCAATATATAGTAGGAAACTGGACTCGTTTTTTTTGGAGTGAAGAAATTATGAGGAAAAAAAAAATACACACTTAATATTATGAACTTTATCAAAATATTGAAAATTATATTTATATAATTTTCAATATTCAAAATATTGAAATTTATATTTTAATAATTTGGATAATTAACGGTTCTAAGGACCATATGTTATATTAGACTGGCATTTGTTTGTATGGCAAAAAAGTTGTTCTTCCGATTTTGAACTTTCGGGAAAATTTTTATTCTCCTAGGCCTAAAACTTATGTGGTACAATTTTGAGGTCGATCGGGTTAAATTAACCTGCAAAGTCCGGCGATCAAAGTTTTGGATTTTTGAAAATTTAAAAAAAAAATTCGATCGAAGTTTTAATTTTTTTTAAAGTTTCCACTAATTTGGATTTTTGAAAATGAAAATAATAAAAAAAAATATGAATATCAACAAATTTCTGAAATCAGTCGAGCGGTTTCCACTAGAGATTGGCGCGTGAGTTATTTGTGACTCACGCTCACTCACTCACGCTCACGACAGAAATTTGTGAATCACCCACACTCATTTACGAGTATTTTTTATACCCTCCAACCACAGTATGGGGGTATACTCACTTTGTCATTCCGTTTGTAACGCATCGAAATATCCGTCGGGGACACCATAAAGTATATATATTATTGATCCATGATCGATTCTAAGACATTCTGTGAATGTCCGTCCGTCCGTCTGTCTGTAGATAACACGATGCAGTCTAAAATAAAACACATAGACTCATGAAGTTCGGCACAAATATGTCTCATGTTCATGGGCAGGTTAAATTCGTGAATGTGCAAATTCAGGCCAGGGGGAAAAAGTTCCCCCTTGAAGAACTGAACCAACCTCTGAAAAAATACACTTTTTTACATGTTTTTTAGTATTTTTGTTAAATAAATTCAACATTTGGCATATTTGTCGCGATAAGAAGGTGCTCTTAACGTCCGCCACTGACATCCACCACCCCCTCCCCCAAAAACGCCCGTGACAAATTTTTTTTTAATTTTTTTACATTTTGGATGGTATTAAAGATTTGGCACAACCGCATTTAACACTCTCACTTGTTTTTAAATAATTTCTTGAACGTAGGAAAATCTCAAAAACCGTTCGTTCAATAGAAAATTCTATAGTTATCGCTAAAAATAACTCTATAGGAAATTCTATAAATATCGATAACAAAAAAATGTATGTAGAAAATACTATAGTTATCGATAACAAACAGTATTTTTTGAAAATTTTATAGTTATCGATAACTAACAATTTTTATAGAAAATTCTATAGGTATCGATAACAAAAAGATTTCATCAGAAATTTTTAAATTTATTGAGAACATTTTAAAAATATTGATAGCAAAAAATGTTTTATAGAAAATTGTTTGTTATCGATAACAAGACAATTTCTAAAGAAAATTGTATAGTTGTCGATACCAAAGAGTTTTCTATAGAAAATTCTACAGATTTCAATAACAAAAAACTTTCAGTAGAAAATTCTATTGTTATCGATAACAAACAATTTTCTATAGCAAATCCTATAGTTATCGAGACCAAAAAATTTTCTATAAAAAAAGTTATCGATAAAAAAATTAAATAGAAAATTGTTATCGGTAGCAAAAAAATATCTATAGAAAATTGTATAGTTTTCGATAGTAAAAAATTTTTTATAGAAAATTCTATAGTTATCGATAGCAAAACATTTTCTATACAAAATTCTTTAGTTATTGATAGCAAAACATATTCTATCTAAGTCAAATTCTATAGTTATCGATGACAAAAAATTTTGTATAAAAATATTCTTTGCTAACAAAAATAGCGAATTCTATAGTTATCGATAGCAAAAAATTTTCTATAAAAAATTATATAGTTATCGATAAAAAAATTTTCTATAGAAAATTGTACAGTTATCGATAGCAAAAAAAAATTATAGAAAATTGTTTAGTTACCGATAAAAAAAAATTTTCTATAGAAAATTCTATAGTTATCGATAGCAAAACATTTTCTATACAAAATTTTATAGTTATTGATAGCAAAACATATTCAGTCGCAAATTCTATAGCTTTTGATAACAAAAAAAAATGTCGAATGTTGATAACAAAAAATATTGTATAAAAATATTCTATAGTTATCGATTAAAAAAAAATTGTAGAAAATTCTATATTTATTGATAACAAAAATGTTCTATAGAAAATTCTTTAGTTATCAATAATAAAAAAATGTCTATAGAAAGTTGTATGGTTATCGATTACAAATAAAAAATTATAGACAATTTGATAGTTATCGATAACTAAAATTTTTTTATAGAAAATTCAATAGTTATCGATGGCAAACGTTTTCTTTAAGAAATACTTTAGTTATCGATTAAAAAAATGTATAGGAAATTCTATAGTAATCGATATCGATATCGATAACAAAACAATTTTCTATAGAAAATTCGATAGTTACAGATAGCAACAAATTTGCAGTATAAAATATATTTATCGATACCACAAGTAGTTGTCGATAGCAACAAATATCGTTAGCAAAAATTTTTTTATAGAGTTATCGATTCTATAGCTATTGATAACAAAAAATTGTCTAAGGAAAATTCTATAGTTATCGATAACAAACAATGTTCTATAAAAAATTCTATAGCTATCTATTATCGATATCAAAAAAAAAAATTCTATAGAAAGTTTTATGGTTATATTACAAAAAATTTTCTATAGAAAATTTTATTGTTATCGATAACCAACAATGTTTTATAGAAAACTCTCTGGCACAGAGTACTCTGCCATTGTGAATTCAGCTGAAATTCTAAAGTTATCGATAACAAAAAATATTTTATAGAAAATTCTATAGTTATCGATAGCAAAAAATTTTCTATAAAAAATTCTACAGTTATCGATAACAAAAAATTTTCAATAGAAAATTCTATAGTTATCGATAAAAAATAATATAGAAAATTCTATAGTTGAAGATACAAAAAATTTGCCATAGAAAATTCTATATTTATCGATACCACAATAAATTCTAAAGTTATCGATAGCAAAAAATTTCGTTGACAAAAATTTTTTTATAGAAATTTTAAAAAATATTAAAAACAAATAATTTTCTATAAAACAATTCTATAGTTATCGATAACAATTTTCTATAGATTTTAGTTATATTCACAACAATCCGGTTTGAACAACCATGCAAAATCATTGTTTTCTTCCCAGAAACCTTCTCCCTTAATTCGCTAAAACTTTTTTCCTCCCCACCCAATGAAAAAATTCTCATATAAAAATTCCCAACTATAAGGATTACAATTTCGAAACAGGTCATATGTGAATGTTTTAGTAAAAAACTTTAATATTTGTTTGTAAAAACTGTTTGAGCAAATACATATGAATATATGATTTATGTGTGTAGTCAAAAGGAAATATTTTTCCCAACAGGAAGTAAAAGCTGAACAAAAAAAAAAAAAACAAATCATAAACAGAAAACGCGAAAGGAATAAAAAGCGAATCTTAAAGAAAGAAAATAGGTCGTTTTAAATGAAATGAAATCAATTTGCAAAAAAAAAAAAATCTTTTAAAGATTTTTTTTTTTTGTACAAAAACAAGAAAAGTAGTAATTGTAAAATGAAAATATAAAAAAGTGAAACAGATTTGTAAAAACAGAAATGAAAAAAAAAAAAAATGCAAAAGGCGGTAATTGTTAGGGGAATTCAAGCTACAAAAGTGAACAGCATCCTTATCAAAAAAAACAGAGCCTAGCTACTATAATCCTAAAGAAGCATGTGTTTTTGAAAAACTAGTGCAACTTGACAATGTAAATTGAAATGAATGAAAATGAATAATACATACAATACTTACAGCAAAAAACAAAAAACGACAGAACTGTAAAAAGAGGAATATTATAAAGAAATTGAAAAAAAGAGGGAGGATTTTTTTCTGGTTTAAATAACGTGGGAATTTATTAAAGTAGCAGGTGGAGGAACTAAAAACAAAAACATTAAACAAAACGAACGGACCTAAAAATATTTTAAAAGTATAAAGGGATTATCTTTAAGAATACCTAACATTATAACTCAAGTGTATATAATTATAAAAAAAAATATAACATAAATTTTGAAAAACCAAAATAAATTACACAAAAAAATATATAAAATTACAAAAATACTTGGAAAACCTTGTGCAACCAAATTAAGTAACATTTACATATTTAAGCAAAAAAAAAAACACTAAACTACAAATTATTTTTGGTTCCCAAAAAGGTATGAAAATACAACTTCCGAGAATAAGTTTTTGGTGAATGAACACCGGCAATTAGTTATTTTTTTTTGCAGACCCATACTAAAATTACAATTTTAATGTGGTCTGGTTTAACAAAAGTTACTTCATTAGTAAGATGGCAACCAAAAAAAAGGTAACAACCGGAAAACGGAAACAAGATTCTACGAACAAACAACGACCAACAAATAATTCAAAATCAATGAAATTTATTACACAAACATAAATAAGACTTAAGGTTTCTTTTTTTCTTAAAAAAAAGGAATTTAAACATAAATAAATTGGAATGAAATGAAATAAAAATAAAGAAAAATAAAGAAAATCTTAAAAAGATTCACTTAAAATTTATTGTAGCCTGTTCACACTGAATTGGAAAATTTTAAAAGAAATTAAAAACATGAAAAATGGAATTAAAATATTAAACCTTTGCGGAAAAACTTATAAGAGAACAGAAAGTTGAAAGATTTCTAAAAAGTAGAATTAAAATTGCTAAAAATAGAATTGCTGTTGTTGGAAATTGTTAAAAATTCTTTCCCTATCAATTTGGTGGTTGTATCATCTGAGGTGACGACCAGACAGTGTTATTAATGGTATAAATATGACAAAATATTCCTGGTTCGATTTTACAAATCAACCCGTTATTTAAAATCCTACCGATGATAACACTATAACTGTAGTATTTGAAACCGGTATGGGAATATCAAAAATAATTATAATTTTTAGAAGTAGAGTTAAAATTGCTAAAAATAGAATTTCTGTTGTTGAAAATTGTTAAAAATTCTTTCATATCAATTTGGTGGTTGTATCGTCTAAGGTGACGGTCAGCCAGTGTTATTAAGGGTATAAATATAAAAAAATATCCGTCATTCCATTCTTGGCTGAGGAAGATGTTATCAAAAATTCCCACATATGAAAAAAAATTACATATTTAACTGGAGTATTTGAAATCGGTATGGGAATATAAATTTGGTGGTTGTATCTAAGGTAACGGCCAGCCTGAGTTATTAATGGTATGAAAATAAAAAAATATCCGTGGTTCGATTCTCGAATGTTAATAAAAATTCACATATTTGAAAAACATTTACCTAAATATTTACAAAACAAACCGTTATTTAAAACCTTACTGATGATATTACTTTAACTGGAGTATTTGAAACCGGTATGGGAATACCAGAATTGGTATTCCCATACCGTATGATTCACGTGTGATTCACGTGAATCACGCGTGAGTGTGAGTGATTTTCATTTCAATCACGTGATTGTGAGTGAGTGTGAGTTGAAAAAAATCTGAGTGAGTGATTAGTGAGTGAGTCATTTATTTTTTGCGTGAGTTTGCGTGATTAGATTTTTTGATTTGCCCAATTTTTTTTTAATTTTTTGTAAAAATTTTTTTTTTTGGATTTTTTTTTTTTCTTTTTGGTATGAAAATTTTATTGCGTGAGTAGATTTTGCGTGACTCACGCGTGAGCGTGATTGAATCTGGCGTGAGTCACGCGTGAGCGTGAGTAAGTTTTTTATTACGTGAGTAAAAAAAAAAATTGCGTGAGTGATTAGTGAGTGATTCGATTATTTTTTGCGTGAGCGTGAGTTAGTGTGAGTCAAAATCCACTCACGCGCCCATCTCTAGTTTAAACTGCTAAAAAATAGAATTTCTGTTGTTGGAAATTGTTAAAAAATACTTTTCTATCAATTTGGTGGTTGTATCGTCTAAGGTGATGGTCAGCCTGTGTTATTAATGGTATGATTATAAACAAGTAAGAAAGTTATAGTTGGTCAAGACCGACCATATGATACCCTACACCAGTGTTTTCCAGAAAATGGGTCCCAAGTCCAAATATGGACCGATTGGATCTGTCTTTTGTAAGATCTTTATTTATTGTAGAAAACACACACAGATCAAATTTTAGTGGAATTGGTTTATTTTTTTTTTTGCCAATAGACCGATTTAACTGAATATCGGTCAAAATTTTTATATGGCGGACTAAGTCAAAAAATAGTCCAATAATATTTCGATTTGATTACGTTACTAAAGTACACGTTTAACACCTAAAAATAAAATTTGTTTCAAATATTTCCATATTTATGAATTTTGAGGGAAATATGTGAATATCGGGAAGGTGGTTGTATGGGGACTACCAGAAGGACTGAACCGATTCCTTTGAAATTTGAAATGGTGATTTGTGCATACAAAATTTGATTACCTTCTGAATTTCAAAGCGATAACTATTATAATACGGTTATTAGAGTCATTTAAGCCGAATCCAAAGGGAGCCTTCGTATGGGGGCTAGGTCTTAACATAGACCGATTTTCTCAAATTTCAATAGGCTTCGTCCTTGGGCCAAAAGATGCTTAAGTTTTAAATTTCAAGTCAATTGATTGAAAATTGCGACCTGTATCGTGCTTAAACCGATAGATGGACAGACGGACTGACGGACGGACGGACAGACGGACGGACGGACATCGCTAAATCGACTCCAAAAGTAATACTGAGTCGATCGGTATACTTGAAGGTAGGTCTAGGACCAATATTTCGGGTAGTTACAAACATCAGCACAAACTCATTATACCCTGTACCACAGAGTGGTGTAGGGTATAAATAGCACCTAAATGCTTATAACAAGTCAAAAAAAGTCAAAAAGTCGGAAAAAGTCGAAAAAAGTCGAAAAGTCGAAAAAAGTCGAAAAAGTCGAAAGGTCGAATAGTCGACTTTTTAAAATTTGAAAAAAGTCGAAAAATCGACTTTTTAGAAATTGAAAAAGTTGAAAGGTCGAAAAGTCGACTTTTTGTTGCGACTATATAACCCTATGATCTCCATTTCAACAGACAGACGGATAGATAAACGGACATCGCTAGAATGTAATCGATCACTGATCAATAAAATATATACTTTATGGAGCCCCAGACCGATATTTCGATGAGGTACAAACGGAATGACAAATTTAAGGCCAATCGGATTAAATTTTACCCGTGGCGTGACTCCCGGCGATCAAAGTTTTGGATTTTTAAAATTTTGAAAAAAAAAAATATGTCTGGCGATACCCCAAATTTATTAATTTTGATGAGCTGATCACGAAAAAAAAAAATTTAAATCGGTCGAAAAGTTTTCGACTCATGACCTTTTCATAGACCTTGAGACAAACTTTATTTTAATATAATTTTAGCCATATACGATCATTTTAACCCATGGTGCCCTTCGATTAAAGTTTGGATTTTTAAAAAGTTTTCACAAAAAAATTTGGTCGAAGGGCGCCATAGGTTAAAACGGTCTGATTTGGCTCAAATTAAGTTTAACCGAAAGTTTGCTTCAATCTCTATGAAATATTGGTTTTTAAAAAATGTTTTTAACGTACACTCAAAATAATTCTACAGTAAAAAAATTAGTAAGTGCGTTGGTAATCCAAATCTACTAATAAGTTACCAATTACCAGTATTACAGTAGTTTTTTTAGTATCTTAAAAGTGCTAAAATTAGTATTTCTTACTGTTTATGAGTAATTTTTGTTGGTAGTCGGTTGTACTAATTTTTTTACTATTTTTAGTTCATAAAAGTACTAATATACAGTAATTTATTAGGTTTTAAAATTTTTTTTTGTTAGTAATAATTCCGTAAGGGGGCGCTTGTTTACAAGCAGAGCTACCAACTGTTTTTGCTGCAAAATCGTTAAATTTGAATTCAGTGTTGCCATTATGTTACATTTCGGGTATGTGCTGGTGCTTTTTTGGTTTTGCCGTTTTTTAAATACGCGTTTTTAAAGATAAGGTATTTATGGTGTTTTTTCCATTTTTTTAATTTGTGATTTTTATATTATCAACAGATTTTTCTGAAATTTGAAAGTTAAGCCCAGACCTAATGAAATTTGAAAAATTTTATCCATGTTTGGACCTTGGCCTCATACAAACAACCCCATTAAATTTGAATTAAGTGACTCTAACAATTAATTTAAATTGTGCCGACGAGGAACTTACGGTGGTGGCGACTCGCCCCATTTGCTTGCAGGCGGCGGCGTTTGCTCTCAATCGTCGGCTAATTTAAATTTTTGGTTGTGGAGTTGTATTTTTGTAATGACGCAATCAAAATATGTATTTTTGATAAAGTTAAATAAAGAAAATTGGGGTTTATTTTCGTAAAAATTTCAATACAATTTATTGTTTTTACAAAACCAATTTACACATAATTTTGAACAACGCTATGCGTTGTGATCGAATGTGATTTCATCTTAGGTGTGAATTAGGTATAAGTTCATGTAGTGTGAACGTGGCCTTACTCTATACAGGATTAATGATTTTTTGGGATAAGACTAAAAATAATGCATGAACCTTCGTAATGCATGAAAAATGAAAAAAAAAATATGGCCTATGGTAAGCGGTAGGGAACAACTAGTACATATTTTTCCATTTTTTGTGGCTATGCATTTCATGGTAATGCATACTGTTACTCCCTGTAGATTTAGTCGCCGATATTCAGTTAAATTTAAAAGAAGCATATTTCTCTCAAAATTGTTTTATATGTGTTTTTTCCAGTAATTAAAGATCTTAAAAAATATCCAATCGGTCCATGTTTGGACTTTCCTACTTGTATTTGTGTAAAAACTTTTTGGTACATATTTTCTAATTTTTTTTACAACTACGTATTTTTTTAAATGTTTAATAACTGTTGTTTTTTTAAACAATTTTGTTTACTGTCAAAATAAAGTAAAATGCATAAAAATTAAACTGATAAAATACCTAAACATTCCACACAGGGCCAGCATGATCCAATTCCGGCCAAAAGTCTTTATCGTTGTTGAATCCGTCTGAAAATGTGCTTCTTTAGGAATTCGAGGTCGCTGATTTCAAAATTTAGCTAAAAACCAAAAAAATCAAAATGGCGGATCCAATATGGCGGACAATTTTTTTTAAAAATGGTCCGATTGAACTCAAATTTTGTTTTATGCGGGTCTTGGAGTTACTGAATAAGATTTGTTACTCGAAATTTTGAAAAACAAAATGGAGGAATAAATATGCTTCTTAAAGTTTAAAGAATGATCCAACTCCGGTCAAAAGTCTTTATCGTTGTTAGATCCGGCTGAAAATGTGCTTCTAGAGTATTTCGGGGTCGCTGATTTCAAAATTTAACTAAAAACTAAAAAAATCAAAATGGCGCATCCAATATGGCGGACAAATTTTTTTAATAATTGTCCGATTTAACTCAAATTTTGTTTCAAGGGAGTCTTGAAGTTACTGAATCAGAATTACTGGCGTGAATTTTGAAAAACAAAATGGCGGACTAAATATGCTTAGTGAAGTTTGTTACAAGTAATTAAAAAACAGTTATATTCCTTTTCTTTGTTAAAGCTAGCTGAAAGTGTCGCCTAGTAAATTTCCGAGTCAGTTATCTTAAAATCGAACTGATAAAGTTCAATATGGCGGAAACAATATGGCGGCTAGATTTTCATCATTGCCTGATCTAACTAAAAATTAGTTTTAAGGGTATTAAGATTGTCTGAAGTTAAATCTCCGCACATAATTTTTATATATAGTTTTTATTTATTTTTGATATAAATATGGAAATGGTGTAAATGACTTACTTAGTTTCAGAAAAGCTTTTGGAAATGGTGACGACAAATTATTCGCTTTTTTTCTTTATTTTGGAAATTCAATAAAAAATCTTTGAATTTAATTGGAAATGGTGTAACTGATATTTTACATAATTCTACAAAAAACCTAGAAATGTAGATAATTTTTTTCTCCTACACTTAAGGCACTCTCTGGCGATAAAAAAAACTAATCAAGCCGTAAAACATTATTTTGGGTTAAATTATAATTATTTTTTTTAAAAACAAATCTCGGACCACTGCATATGTAGCTGTAGTTTTGCCATTTATCATTTCGAGCAAGTTTGGGGAACTTTTTTCGAAAGATATGGATCCATTCTATATCAAAAAAAATATAGACCGATTGTATCGAACTGAGGATCGCTGAGGATTTTTTCGGCGCGATGTAAATAGCTAAAAAATTATAACTTTTTTCACAAAAAACACGTATCGCTGCCAGACAAATGAGTTATATTTGTCCATGTTATTTTCGTTACAAAGGCTTATATATAAGGTTGAACCACGCAAACAAAAAGTTAAACATTAGCAATAGAAGTATGGAAAAAAAATTATAAAATTATCTCAACTTTTAACATTTTTTTACCAACTTTTTTGACTTTGAAGACCTGTCAAAGAGAAGGGTGTAATTGGATCATAAAGATAAGTTCAGAAAACCTGCTTCTATATATGCCCAACAAACTGGTAAACAGTTTTTTGAGAATTTACAAATAAGGACTTTTGGCCGGAAATCGATCTGTCTGGCCCTCTGTGCATTCCATTAAAGCAGATCTGTGGCTTGATAATTGAATGTAATAAAAAAAGTTTGTTTTAAATTTAATGTTAACCATTATCTTAATATTATTTGAGTAATATGAATGTAATATTATTTTTACTTTTGATTGTATCAGCTAATTTATTGAATTTATAATAAAAACAAATATTTTTATTTTTTTTTTTTTGCTTTTTATCCTTTTTACCTTAAAAAGCACATTTTCAATTTTTTTTAATATTCTCTCTTTTCTTGGCGCTGATTTTTGTTTGGTAAATTTTTACCCTTTTCCTACTATTTTTGCGTTTTTTTTCATATTGATAATGGCAACACTGATTTTATTAGCGATCATTTGCTCCTTCACAATTCAGCAGCAAGCAGCAGACAGCAAAAATTAAGAGTACACTATTTAATTATAATTTCACTAAAATATATATTATTTTTTATTTCTTAACATTGCAAAAGCACACATCAAGTTCCAAATACAATAAGTACAGCTTTTATAAATTTATAATTTATAATTAAACAGGTACTTTATATTTTTTGCCGTCTGCTGCTTGCTGCTGCAGTGTGTGCGAACACTACGTTTGCTCGCATTAACTGCAGTGCTACCAACTGTTTTTTCTGTTTGTTTAGTGCGAAAAAGAATTAGAAAAAGTAACAACGCGATACCCAGTCACGGAGTGTTTATAAAAAAAATATATGTTACATTTATTTAATTAAATTGTGTTAAAGTAATTAAATATAAATGTTTTTTATTTAAATGTGTTTATAAAAAAATTAATATGCATTAATAATAAAACTACGTCAGTTCTTTTTTAAATCGTTTTTTATTTCAATGATTGTGTTAGAAAAAAATTCAAGCTGAAGAAGAATATGGATACACACACGAATACAAAAAAAAATGTAGGTATAAAAAAGCGCCCTCTGTAGTAAAATGTTTGTACATACATTTGAACATGTATTGAGAATATATTATTTCTTTCTTATATTTTTAGCAATCGTTTACGTGGTACAATCAACGCTACATTTTTAAACAGCTTAAGAAGACATATAATTAAGTATATCTTATAACCGAAGTGAAATAATAAAATAAAAAACCGAAGTGAAATAAAATCATTTATATATAATATTTTTCTGACTTTTATTTATTAAAATTGATTTAGGTAGTAATTTTAATCACTAAAATTAGTAATTTTATTTACTAAAATTAGTAGTTTTATTTACTAAATAGAAGAAAAATTTTAAATATTTATGATTTTTTTAGTAGTAAATTGCAGTAATATTTACTGTTTTGTTAGTATTTCTCATGTACTAGATATTAGTAACAAATTTTAGTAATGATTAGCAACGCCTGCACTAGATCATTTTGGACTAAAACATTAGTACTCGTAGCTAAATTTTTAGTATTAAATACCCACGTTTTTTTTTGAGTGTAGGAAAAAACCGGTATATTTGGAAATTTTTTAACAAATTTCAAATGGCGATATCCGGAAAACCGCTCGAACGATTTCAGAAACTTGTTTGATATTCGTATTCAGCATGACAAAATTAATAAAAATAATGTATCGATAGATATTTTGTTTTAATTTTGCAAAAATTTTAAATTTTTAGGGTAATTTTTCCAAATTTCAAATTTTAATGAAAATTTTTCAATTTTCAAAATTTGGATCGAAGAGCGCCACGAGTTAAAGTGATCGGATTTGCCTCAAATTAGGTTTAAATGAAAGATTGTCTAAACTTTATAAAAGGGACAAGAAGAAGAAATTTTTATTTTTTTTTAATTCTTGAACGTTGAAAAAAAGCAATTTTTGGCAAATTTCCAATAGCGATATCTCGAAAAACGTTAGGCCGATTTCAAAATTTTTTTGATAAAATTAATAAATACGATGTATCGAAATACACATTTTTTTTTAATTTTTGAAAATCCAAAACTTTGATAGGTGCGAATCCGATTGACCTCAAATTTGCACCACATAAGTTTTTGGTCTATTAGAATAAAAAATTTACCGGACATTCAAAATCGGACATTGCCATACGAAAAAATTTGGCCAGCCTACAATAATAAGACATATTTGTTCCAAACTTCAGAGGCTTACCTCTAAAAATGTGGACAGCATCGTGTCCTCTTTTAAATTGTGTAAATTTAAACAAATAGTGTAATTTGACTTTAAATAAAATCCAAATTTGTTACCAGTGTGAACATGTCTGTTGCAAAAGTCAGTAAATGTTTGCCAGGCGTTGCAAAAAAACTCATTGTTACCTTAATTATATGCAAAATATACAAAAAAAAAAACTCATTTCAAACGTGACTTTAACTTATATGAGTCATCATCACCGTCATCTCCAGAGGACACACCTTGTATGTAAATACAAAATACAGCAAAAGAACCCTTTTTTTATTTGTTGTTTCAAAACTCTCAACAAGAATATTATGCGATATTGTTATTATTATATACATACGAAAGTATATGTTTTTATTTCGTTCTTGAACACAACATTATGCTGGATTTTAAATGTAATTTATATTATAAAATGTTGTCATGTCATAATGCAGATACATATTAAATCAAACAAGCATTAACAAAGGCTAACAAGACTTTACAGGAAAATTATACATATAGAGGAGATAACAAAAAAAAATAGCAGCTAAAGCAAAAAAATAGGTCCCCCAAGTATCCCAAAGCTTTACTTGGGTAAGAAGTGGAATAAAGAAACAAAAAAAAAATCTATATAAATCCCGAACAAAAAACATATAAACGTTTTTGCTTGTTTTGATACTCACACACTCGAAATAAAATGATATCAAAGTTTAACGCAACGCTGGAAACAATTTAAATGTTACTTAAAAAATGGCGCCCAACCTGGGGCCAGAACCAAACATTGCATAAACTTAGCTGAAAAAGGAATTATGGTGTCACTATTGCGAAACTAGGATCATTTAGTATTTTTTGCAACCAATTGAATAATATGAAGCGTTGTTTAACAAGAAATGCTTAAAAAAGTGAAAAATTTTACACAAAATAATGGCTCCCAATGTGGGGCCAGAAGCAAACATGAAATTCAAATTGCTGCAAACTCATAAACTCGAAATAAAATGTTATCAAAGTTTCCCGCAACGCTGGAAAAAGTTAAAGCTTACCTAAAAAATGGCGTCCACCGTGGGGCCAGAACCAAACATGCCATAAACTTAACAGAAAGTTGTAATTATGGTGTCACTCTTGCGGAATTAGGATCATTTAATATTTTAAATGATCCTTGAATAATATAACGCGCTATTTAACAAGAAATGCTTAAAAAAGTGAAAAAGTTCACCCAAAATAATGGCTACCAACGTGGGGCTAAAAGTAAACATGACATTTAAATTGTCATAAAAATGTCCAAAAGTTTTAAAAACAGTAGAAATTTGGTGTCACTTTTGTTTCACTAACAAAAAGCCAAAAAGCCGTTTGCATTTATCTTTTTTTGATAAAAATAAATTCAATTAAATTCAGATCTATTGAAATTTGTTATTTAAGATATTTTTACAAAAATATTATTTTGAGTGTAATTACATATGTGCTCAACCCGGTTTTTTTGTTGTACGTTTTCTACCGGCTGTTCGTTTATGTGTTTTTTATTTTGACATACATTATAACAAAAAGCTAGTGACACTTTATTGTCATTTGTATGCGTTTAACAATGAAAGGTAGCAAAAAAAATCTACCAAATGCTGTTGCTATTGCTATAGCTGCTGGTAGCAATTTGGAATTTCATAAAGTAACTAGAGCTCTAAACTACCTCTTCAGCTGTCTTAAGAGCTCTGTGAAAATATTCTATGTTCTAAAAAACTCAAAAAAAAAAAAGAACAAATAACATATGCCGCTCTTTATTTATTTTTTGCAGCAGCAGCAACTGTTACTGCCAATTGCATTGCAAATGTCATTTTAAAACTGACACTATAGTAATTTATTATGAGGTTTTTACAATATAAAATAATAGAACTGAAAATAATAGTTATAAGTTTTTCTTTCAATAACTGCTGTTTTTTTTTTATAAAAAATAGCCAATATCATTAGATATTGGTAATAAAATTCTAAACACATACATCTGTAGGGAGATAGATAGACAGAAAGACAGACAATATAAGTAGATGATTATCTAATGACGCCATGTTTATATAAAATTATTAATATGTATAAAAAAATATTAATAAATTGATAAAAATAATAGATTATGGAACGTGATTTTAATGAAAAATTTTGGTTTGGAAGATAAAAAATGTATTAAGAAGATTTAAAATGTAACCAAATTTTGTTATTCAATTCGTTGCATTACACTGTTACTTATCTCTGAAGGAGTTCATATGATTGAGCAAGGAGAGCTAAGTTGGTAGAGTAAGAGACTTTTAATTTCGCCATAATTAGTTTCGGGCCCAAGGTGGGCGCCATTTTTTGATTGATATTTTTAGGTTCCCTAGCATTTAAAGATAAACAGCGGTTTATTATATTGAAAAAGTGTGATACTTGTATCAGACCCCAAGTTGGGCACCATTTTTTGGGTGACGTTTTTAAACTTTCAAGTATTTCATGATAAACAGAGCTTTATTATATTAAAAGAAAAATATTTCATAGTTGAATATAAAAATTTATCCAGAAATGCTAGAAAAATTTGAACGTCAACTAAAAATGGCGCACAACTAGGGGCCACGACCAAACATTGCATTAAATTGATGTAAAATTGTCAATATGGTCACACGTTTTATAAATATATGGTGGAGCCATTTTTTGATTGAATTTTTTTATCTCTCTAGCATTTATAGATTAACTGCGATTAATCGTATTGATGAAGCTTGATAACTGGATTAGGCTCCAAGTTGGGCGCCATTTTTTGGGTGACTTTTTTATTTGTTCAAGTATTTCTGGAGAAACAGATGAACAGTTTAATGCAGAAGTTTATCCAGAAATACTACAAAAATTTTAACGTGGCTTAAAATGTGATAATTCGTGGTTTCTTATTGACTTTTTTAATTTCTCTAACATTTATAGATTAATAGCGATTTATCATATTGATAAAGCGTGATAATTGGATTAGGACACAAGTTGGGCGCCATTTTTTGGGTGACTTTTTAATTTTTTCAAGTATTTCTGGGAAACAGATAAACAGTTGAATGCGAAAGTTTAGCCAGAAATACAAAAAAATTTTAACGTGTCCTAAAAATGTGATAATTCGTGATTATAAGTTTGAGCCCGAAGTTGGGCGCCATTTTTTAATTGAGTTTTGAAATCTATCTAGCACTAATAGATAAACTGTGATTTATCATATTGATAAAGAGTGATAATTGGATCAGTCCCCAAAACTGGGCGCCATTTTTTGGGTGCATCAAAAAAACAGCTATTTTTCATATTGAAAAAGCGTAATACTTGCATCAGGCCCCAAGTTGGGCGCCATTTTTTGGGTAAAGTTTTTAATCTTTAAAGTGTTTCTTTATAAACAGATATACAGTTAAATCCCTAGTAAAAAAGTTTTGATATAATAATATATAATTTGATACAATCATATTAAAATATATATGAATTTTTATATGTTCAGATCTAGTTGTATCTAAGATTTAATGTGGCTCCATTTTCTTATCTGGGGTAATACATAATTATGTATGAATTTATGTAATTATATAAATCTACATTTATTTATATAAAATAAGATCAACTGGATTTATTTGGATGTGACCAAAATTCGGATCTAATTGTATCATTTTTTATATTTGTGTATCTAAAATAATACAAATAGATATTTATTTGATCCAACTTGATACAGCCAATTTTGAGATCAAATTAGATCTTAAAAATTATTTTTTTTACTCGGGATGCGAAAGTTTATCCAGAAATACAAGAAAAATTTAAACGTCACCTAAAAATGGCGCCCATTTAGGGGCAAGAACCAAACATTACATTAAATTGATGGCAAATTGTAAATATTTTATAAATATTAATGACATTGGGTACGTTCAGCAGAGAAAGCTGCTACTCAGCGGCTCCTCAACATTCTGCTGAACGGTTTCATTTTTGACATTTCAGTCAACATGTTGAGTGAGCGCTTCTCATCACTGGTAGCGTTAAAAAATTATGATACATTTGATCACAAACTGATAAATAAGCTGTTTTATGGAAATTACTTATTTTTTTGACATTATTCAAGAAAATAAACAAAAAAATTATAAAAAAGTATTCTTCACAGAAAAAATAAATGAAAATATCCAAAAAAGAATAATTTTTTCCAATATTTTAAAACATTCATAAAAAAATGCGTTCAGCAGAGTCAACTAATCAAAACATGCTACATCTCAACTGTTGAGTAGCAGGTTTCTCTGCTGAACACGCTCATTGTAAAATTTTGATGAGTCGTTTGTGGTACATTGTGCAGTAGATCGCACAAAGCATTATAAAATCAATCGTTTATTAGTCGTTTGTGGCGGAATAAATTTCTCAAGCCTCTCCTGATAATTACATATACAGAAGTAAAAATCAAATATTCACTAACACTACTGCCACTGTCCTTTATTTTCCAATTGCTCTGATATAAGGACAATGCTATGCATTTGTAGGAAACATCCCCAGAGTGTTAGTTAAAAAATGCGTCTTGCAGTTCATATTTGTTTTAAAACTGATTGTTAAAAGTTGATTTAAGAATTCTTTAAAATATTTATTAAAATCGTTGAAATATGTACTGTGAAACTGTCCTTGCATTATATTGCAAAAACAAAATTTCCAAAAATATGGTAAAATTTCATTGAACAAAGAGGTAAATATTTAAATTTATATTGCAAATAAAAACAGTAAAATTTATAGATTTCAAACAAAGAATTTTTGCTAAGAAATTTAAATAAATAACTCTACTTGATTATTTTAACAGAGCGTGAGATTATTGCAATGATATTTAAAGCCCCATAAAAAAATGGATTCCAAAAAGAGTCTGGAGAGTCTTAAAATCTAAAAGCTGTTTAGACAACTCTAATTGAAATTCAGAAACAAAAACTTGTTTCGGAGAAATTTTATGTGTTAATCTGCTGTTAATTTACAAAGATCAAGATACTCTTAATCTTTTGAGCCCCACGTTGGGAGCCATTAATGTGATTGCTGTTACTTCTTCAGCTCTACGTCTTAGCTTTCCTAAACGATTTTGGTAGCTTGATGTGTTAAATAAGTTAAAAATGAAAGAGCATGAGAATCATGGTCTTTAAAGCCCCACGTTGGGAACCATTTATGTGTTTGCTCCTTTCTGATTTTTTCAAAAATATTAAAAAAATTTAATAATTTATTGTGTTATTCAGATTTTGCTACTAATTTCCAAGGATCCAGATACCCTCTTTTCGAGGGCCCCATGTTGGGCGCCATTTTCGTGATTACTTCTACCTTTTTAGCTAGTCTAGACTTTTTTAAAATTTTTTTTTGTTACTAAAGTCTCTGCTGTTAATTTACAAAGAGCTTGGAACTGTTAATCTTCAGAGCCCCACATTGGGAGCCATTTATGTGGTTGCTCTTACTTGCTTATTTTCCTAACAACTTATTTGAAGAAAAGAAAAAAACTTAGAACCACGTTGAGCGCCATTAATGCAATAGCTGTTACTTCTTCAGCTTTACGCCTCGGCTATCCTAACGATTTTGTTAATTTGATGTGTTGAATAAATTTCGACTGTGAAATTAGAAAGAGCAAGAGAATCTTGATTTTTAAAGCCCCAAGTTGAGATCCCTTTATTTGACAGCTCCTACTTGGTTTTTATATCAAGAAAATTAAAAAAAAAAAATTAAAACCTTCCGTTAGCCAAGAAGTTTTTAATATTTAAATTTGCTATTTAGATTTTCCTACTAATACTAATTTACAAAGATCAAGCTACTCTTTATCTCGTGAGCCCCTCGTTGGGCTCCATTTTTGATTGGTCCCACTTTTTTTTAGCTTGTCTCGACTTTTTTAAATATTATTTGATAATAAAGTCTCTGCTGTTAATTCACAACGAGCTTGGAACTGTTAATCTTTAGCGCCCCACGTTGGGAGCCATTTATGTGATTGCTCTTACTTGCTTGTTTTCCTACTTATTTTAAGAAAACTAAAAATAGCGAATAACTTTGGCTAGGCTAAGCATTTTCGATAAGGGGATGTGTTAAATAGTTTCTGCTGTTAATTTGCTAAGAGAATGATACTCATAATCTCGTGGACCCCACGTTGGGCGCCATTTATAAGATTGCTTCTACTTATTCCGCTTGTCAGCTCTGGGTAAAATGGAAAGCATCAGTTGAAGAAAATGAAAAAAACTTTAACTTTAACTAGTGTATTTACTAAAATAATGACAATCAAAATTCAAAAATATGTAAATGAGCTTTTTAGTCAAATCTTAATCTCATGGGCCCTTAGTTGGACGCCATTTATAAGACGGCTGCTAATTCATCAGCTTTACCAAAAGTTCCGACCGTGCTCAGAATTAAATGTTGAGAATCATTTTATTATAATTCAAAAAAGTTATAAAATTCCAAATTCAGATATTTAAATTGAAATTCAGAAATATAAATTTCTGAAATTCTATTATTAAAAAAAGTCCCACCTCTTAAAATAGAAACATCACTTTGAAAAATGTTTATAAAACATTTAAATTTTAAAGCAAATCAGAATAATTTGAAACTGAAAAATTTCAAAATATGGCGCCCACCATGGGGCCAATTGAAAATTTTAGAATTCCGATGTGAAAACCTTACATGATAATGATTTTTAAACAAATATCTTAATTTTTGTTTATAAAACATTTAAACTTTAAAGCAACTTACAATAAAAATATTTTAAAACTGAACTATAGCGCCCACCATGGGTCCAATTGAAAACATTAAAATTCCGATTTGAAAACCACACATGTTAATGATTGAAAAACAGAGACCATAATTTTTTGCTGGGAATATCTGTCACTATTTAATCTAAAGTCAATATATAGAATATCAAAAATAAATATTAAGAATATTAAAACAATGGCTAAAAAAATATTGTGGCAAAAGTAAATATTAAATATTGATTATAATATATTGACATATTAAATAAAAAATGCAACAATTGTTTAAAACCATAAAGTGTGTATTTAACTTAAAAAAAAATAAATACAAAGTCTTTATAGAAAAAAAAACTGCCATGGGTAAACATCTTATTTAACCATATTAGACAAAAAACACACATTCCATGAAAAATACTATTATTTGAAATAGAAAATAATACAAAATGCCACAAAATGCCACAAAACAGCTTTCACCTGAAATTGAAAATACCAAGTGGTTACCAAGTTGAATATTTTTTCAAACAAAATTTCTTGATTTTGTATTTTGTTCCAAACGGAATAATAAATATTTATACAAAATATAAAATGGAATGGAAATATTGATGATTGTAATAGTTTTAAAATGATTAAAAATTATATAATTTTATATAATCTACTTACAAATGACATTAATTTAGTGTTTCTATTTAAATTATTAAATAAATATTGTCGGATCTATGACATAAATAACAAAGAGGCCTAACCTAAAAAAATTTTTATTTGTAATGGAATGTATGTTTAATATTCGAAAAGCTTATCACGGTCTTTAAAACAACAAAATAAAAAGGAAAACATTAATATTAAACATTAAAAATGTTAAAGAGCAGGGTAAAATCAATAAAACTAATAATATTTTTATCATATGCAAACACTAACGACTGACTAAACTGTGTATAACCTACAAATTTATAGCGTTTGATCTTTATAGGCCGAAGCGGCTTTAGTTCTTAGAATCAATACAACTTTGTGCTTTGAGGTTAAGAACTGATAATACAAATTTTATTACATAATAACTGTTACAAAATTTTATTGGGTTTTTTTATTTTATTTTCAATAAATTTTAAGGAACAGAAGCGGTATAAAATAAATAATAAAAATTGTTTATAAAATTTTTACAAAATTCTAAGAAACATTTATTTTTAATTTATGTCTAAAAGGCCTGACCAAAATTTTGAAAATTTAAATTTAAGGACTCTTTTTCAAAAGTCATTTTAAAATCTCATTATAATGTACTTACAAGATTTCATAATTTCAAAACAAAAGAGTCATATTTCAAAATTTTAGTAGTTTACAATTTTTTTCATATTTTGCTGAATAAAATTTATGACTGCCGAAAGGTTTTAGTCAAGCAGGTAGTTTTAAATATACTTAAAGTGCACACTTAGAGAAAATTTTAAATGATTTTAGTTTAGATTCGGTAAAGGTCAAGAGGTGCAAATTATTGTACTTTGATACTTTTTACATTTTCTGAAATAAAAATTTAGAAAAAAAAACATTCCAAAAAAGTACCTTTTTGAAAATTTCGATTTTTAGAGGATTTAAAGGATAAAAAAGTGTGCTATCTCCCAAAATAGTGATTCAAGAAACTTTAAATTTTAAATGGAGCCGAAAAAACATTATAAAAAAAGTACTTTTCGAAAATTTCAATATTAATAGTGAAAAGGGTAAAAGAATGTACTTTCGTACTTTTTCTATTTCCTGAAAAAATGGGTTTAGAAACTTGAAATTTGGAATCCAGCAGAAAAACATTCTGACAAAAGCACTTTTAGAAATTTCTATTTTAATATGGTAAAATTGTACTGTGATACTTTTTTAATTTCTTGAAAAAACTGGTTCTGGAAACTTAAAAATTTTAAACATTCTGACAAAAGTACTTTTTAGAAAGTGCTGATACTAAGAATGTAAAAAATGTACTTTGGTTATTTTTTTTAAGAACCGCTGGACCGATAGACACTAAACTCCGACAATAAATTACTTTAGTCTGGAGCCAGGTTTCTCTTGAGTTTAATCCCGAAAGGTGGCACTGTTGTCGCATCATTTCAACTTTCGGTATTTGTGGTACGATTTGGCGGAAACTCACAAAATATATTTGTTAAACAAAAATTAGTCTCCTGATAAAACTTAGAGCCGATAGGTGGCGCTGTTGTCGTCATAATTCCATGTTTTGTATTTATGGTACAATTTGGCTAAAATTCACAAGATATATTTATTAAACAAAAATAAGTTTTCTGGATCAGGTAGATGGCGCTGGGGTGAAGATATTAACGAAATTCTTCATTTCAGTGAAATTTTACGGCACTTCAGAATGTATGTCTGTTTGATCATGAGAAAATTAGTATGTATGAATGGGCCCTAATGATGACGCCGGGGAGTACCTATTTAGATTTTCATGACTGAGGCTAGTTATTTTATAAAAATTTCATCAATATCTAAAACAAACAATTGTTTTTTTTTTTAATTTTCTCAGTGTATTACAAATTACAAAACACTTATTCCTAATCTTAAGTTTCTTAACGAGAGTGACTCAAATTTAAAATTTGAAAGGAAAATAACTTGTAATTTTAGTTATGGTCACTACTTAAAAAAAAAAAAACAAAATCTTTAATTGAAATTTGTTGAAATTGTTTTTAAGATTTTTTTTTATGTGTGTTTGTTGTTTTATGTAGATGTCAGGCGCCATAATATGAACATAAGTAGGCGTCACGTATGTTGTATGTTGTACTTTGTACTAAATGTACAATTCCCAGAGTTACATATTGCAAATAGTTGTAGAGGGGTATTCACAATAGAAAGTTTACTGAAGCAATAAAAAACGTCGCGACTAGCCTGGACGTTTTTGCAAATTTGATGTGGTAATCTGATGATAATTTATAGGACTCTTAATCTCTGGAACCCCACTTTGGGTGCCATTAATGTAATTGCTGTTACTTCTTCAGCTCTATGGCTCGGCTATCCTAAACGATTTTGGTTATATGATATGTTAAATAAGTTTCATCTGTTGACTTAGACAGAGCATGAGAATCTTGATCTTTAAAGCGCCGTGCTGGGAGCCAATTATGAGTTTGCCTTTTCTTGCTTACTTATTTCCAGAAAATTAAAAAAAATGAAATACCACGGCTAGCCTAGAAATTTTTAATAATTTAAGGTGTTATTTAGGTTTTTTCTTCTAATTTACAAAAAACAAGATATTTTTAATATCGTGGGCCCCACGTTGGGCGCCATTTTGCTCCTACTTTACAAAGAGCTTAGAACTGTTAATCATTAAAATTTTCTTTAAAATTCAAGAAAAAAAAAAGAGCCCCACGTTGGACGCCATTAATATGATAGCTGTTACTTCTTCAGCTCTACTCCTCAGCTTTCCTAACGATTTTGGTAATTTGATGTGTTAAATAAGTTTCAGCTGTTTAATTAGAAAGAACTAGAGAATCTATATCCTTAAAGCCCTATGTTGGGAGCCATTTACAAAAATAATGAAAAACCTCGGCTAGCCTAGAAGTTTTTAATAATTTTTTGCGTTATTCCGATTTTGCTACTTATTTAGATATATCAAAAATCTTTTTATCTCATGGGCCCCACGTTGGGCGCCATTTTTGTGATTGCTCCTACATTTTTAGCTAGTATAGTCGTTTTTGAAAATTTTATTTGTTAATAAAGTTTTGGCAGTTAATTTACAAAGAGCTTGCAACTATTAATCTTTATGGCTCCATATTGGAAGCCATTTATATATCTTATTTCAAGAAAATTAAAAAAATTGTGTTCCAGGTTGGGCGCCATTAATGTGATTGCAGTTACTTTTTCAACTGCCTCAGCTCTCCTAACGATAATTTGATGTGTTAAATAAGATTCAACTGTTTAATTAGAAAGAGCCAAAAAATCTTGATCTTTAAAGCCCCTGCTGGGGCTTTAAAGATCAAGATTTTGCTACTAATTTTCAAAGATAAAAAATCTCTTGGGCCCACGTTGGGCGCTATTTTTGTAACCGCTCCTACTTTTTCAGCTATAGCTAGGTTAGACGTTTTTCAAAGTAATTAAGTAAATAATCGTTTTTGAAAGTTTCATTTGTTAATTAAGTTTCTGCTGTTAATTTACAAAGAGCTCGAAACTGTTAATCTTTAGGGCCCCATCTTGGAAGCCATTTTCGTATCTTATTTCAAGAAAATTAAAAAAATTGTGCCCCAGGTTGGGAGCCAAAAAAGTGATTGCTGTTACTTCTTCCACTCTAAGCCTCGACTATCATGATGATTTTGGTAATTTAATGTATTAAATAAACTAAGACTGTTAAATTAGAAAGAACAAGAGAATATTGATCTTTAAAGCCCCAAGTTGGGAGCCATGCGTTCGACTGTTCCTACTTGCTTTTTTATATCAAGAAAATTAAAAATAATGAAAAATCTCGGCTGGCATAGAAATTCTTAATAATTTAATGACTTACTAAAGTTTTGCTACTAATTTACAAAGATCAACAATTTTTTCATCTCCTGGGTCCCACGTTGGGCGCCATTTTTGTGATTGCTTTTACCTTTTCAGCTAGCCTAGACGCTTTCGAACATATTATTTGTTCATCAAGTTTCTGTTGTTAATTTACAAAGAGCTTGGAACTGTTAATGTTTATGGCCCCACGTTGGGAGCCATTTATGTGATTGCTCCTACTTGCGTATTAAAAATTAAAAATAATAAAAAATTTGGGCTAGCCTAGAAATTCTTAATAGTTTAATGTATTATTCAGGTTTTGCTACTAATTTACGAAGTTCAAAAATTTCTTAATCTCCTGGGCCCCACGCTGGGAGCCATTTTGGTAATTGCTTTTTCAGCTATAGCTAGCCTAGACGTTTTCAAACATTTATTTGTTTATCATGTTTCTGTTGTTAAATTGCAAAGAGCTTTGAACTGTTAATGTTTAGGGCCCCACGTTAGGAGCCATTTACATATGCGAATGCTCCTTCTGGTTTATTTTCCTAATTATATCTTTCAATAAAATTAAACAATGGGTCCCAGGTTGGGCACAATTAATGTGATAGCAATTACTTCCTCAGCTTTACGACTCACCTATCCTAACGATTTTGATAATTTGATGTGTTAAATAAATTTCGTCTGTTAAATTAGAAAGAACAAGAGAGATTTGAGAGCCATTTATTATTAATTGCTTACTTATATCAAGAAAATTAAAAATAATGAAAAACCTCGACCAGCCTATAAATCGTATTATTCTGTCTTTGCTACTTATTTACACAGATCAAAAATCTTTTAATCTTCTGGCCCCACGTTGGGCGCCATTTTTGTAATTGATCCTACTTTTTTAGCTATAGCGAGACTAGACATTTTCGAGCATTTTTTTTGTTAATCAAGTTTCGGTTGTTAAATTACAAAGAGCTTGGAACTGTTAATGTTTAGGGCCCCACGTTGGGAGCCATTTATGTATTTGCTCATCCTTGGTTATTTTCCTACTTACTTATTTCAAGAGAATTAAAATAATGAAAAACTTTCCTTAGTTTTGGATTGTGATGTGTTAATTAGATTCTAGTGTTAATTTGCTAAGAGCATGATACTCTTAATCACGTGGACCCCACGTTGGGAGCCATTTATATGATTGCTTCTACTTCTTCCGCTCAAGAGCTCAGAGTTAAATCGAGAGCAATGGTAGAAGAAAATAAAAAAAACTTAACTTTAACTACTGTAAGTACCAAATTAATAAAAATAGAGTTTAAAAAACAGGTATATGAGCTATTTCGCCAATTCTTAATCTCTTGCAGCCCTAGTTGGACGCCATTTATGTGGCGGCTTCTACTCCTTCAGCTTCTCAACTCGGAAAATTGTTAAAATTATTTTAAGAAAATGAAAACAGTTTGATTAAAATTGAATTGGAGAAAAATATTGCAACCATTATTTCAAGAATAAACTTTGCATTGTGAATACCCTGCTTATATTGTTTTCCACATTTAAATAAAACTAATGAAGCAATTTTTTTTTTTTTCAAACCATTTTAGATTGTTGCTGTTATTATGGAAAATGTTAAATTAAACAAAAAGTCTATTATTAAGTCTGAAAACCCACATATTTCAAATTAGTTAAATAATGCAAGAAAAGTTGTTTTGACCAAAAATCACAAAAACAGAAAAACTTTGTATTTTAATTAAAAACAGGATATAATGAAAAATTTAGTCATTTAGGGTGATAACATGAAAATCAATAAAAAATAAACAAGATTCCTTTAAACCAAAAAAAATTTGAAAAAAAACTTAAGTGTTTGTAATTAATAATTTAAGCAAAAAGTTGTTGAAAATATTGAAACATTTTTTTGTAATAAATCCCTTTACAAAACTTTTACAAAAGTTAATTAATGTTTAACCTTAAAAATTTGTTACATTAATCAATCAATTTTTACAAAAAATAATAAATTTTTACATAAGACTTTGTAAAAAAAATAATTACAGACAAGACAATTTAAATATTAAACAAGAACAAGCTAACATCTGAAACTTAACTAACGGCCTTACAAAAAATTAAAAATTTCCCAAAAAAAAAAAAAATTTCCAAAATTTTTTTTTCTAAATTTCCAAAAAATTTTGAAAACTAAAAGATTACCAGATATCCTAAACAATTTTTATCATTTAGTTTAAGGTGTTAATCAAGTTTCTGCTATTATTTTATAAAAACTCAATTAAATTTTATTTAAATTTTTAATACAAAGTGGGAACTGCATTAAAACTTATAAAGCAACAAATTCACTATATAATTGAAACATTTTTGAAATTGTTTTCTCTATTTTCGAATTTGAATTGAAAACGTGTGGGTCTCTTTAGGGGCACACCTTTTGAATTCAAAAGCTTTAGTTTAAATTTTCTCGCTAACAAAACAAAAAAAATAATAATAATAAATGAATAATTGTAATTTAGCAAAAAATTTATAAACAAAACAAAAAAAAAATAAATTGTTATTCAATTGTTAAGTTATTTTTATACAGTAAAATAAAATAATAAAAAAACTAGTTTAGCATGAACAAATTTTAGTATTTAAAACAAGTTTTTTTATTAAAATTTGTTTTTGCTTAAACGTTAAATCATTTAATTGACCTTTTGAGAACTTATATATATATATATTTTTTTGAAAAGTTAAATAAATAATGTGAAAAAACCATAAAAAAATTGATTTATTTAAAATTAAAATAAATTTTAGAAATCAAAAGCAATTAAAGTCAAATGAAAGGAATTTGAAAGAAAAAAAATTATAGGAAAGAAAAAATATTGATAGAAGTGAGAGAAATATATCCAAGAATTAAATGTGCAAAAAAAAATTGAAAAAAGTTTGGTAAATCACTACAGAATATTTGGCGCCCAACTTGGGGCTTAGATGACGTGCAAAGTTGTTTCATTTAGTAGTTGATACAAAATAGTAGTTTAGAATTTTTTTCCTATAGTAATATTTTTTATCTCTAAATATCTCTTATATTTTCTCTCCTCGTATAATTAACCTTTTGAGAACTTATATATTTTTTTTTTTAATAATAAATATATAGTGTGAAAAAAGCTATAAAAGAAATAGTTTATTTAAAATAAAAATTAACTTTAGAAATCTTGACAATTATTCTATGAGAATATCATGGTTTAAATAAGTGAAAAAAATAATGACCTCGAGCTACAATAAAACTACTCAAAAAAAATATTTGAAGAGTCGAATAAAAACAAAAATTATTTTTTAATAAAAATTAATCAGAATTTAATCAAAAGCAATTTAAGTGAAATGAAAGGAGTTTGAGAAAATAATATAGAGAAGAAAAAATATTGATAAGGGCATCCGTCTTTAAATTTCAAATAAAAAAAAGTTTTGTAAATCATCACAAAATATTTGGCGCTCAAAGTGGGGCCTAGGTGACATAGTTTTCTCATTTAGCAATTGAGACCACATTGTAGTTTTGATTTTTTTGCTTATTCATTTCTAAATATCTCTAATATTTTCTATTTCTATTTCAAATTTTTAAGCAAAACACTTCCGGAGAAGAATAGCGCCCAACGTAGGGCTTTCGATATCGTGATATTATAATTTAGCTCAATTTATTTTATATATTATTTAAGGGCATCAATCTTTAGATTTCAAATAGAAAAAAAAAGTTTTGTAAATCATCACAAAATATTTGGCGCCCAACGTGGGGCTTAGGTGACGTGAAGAGTTTTTTCATTTAGCAGTTGTGACCACATTGTAGTTTTGATTTTTCGCTTATAGTAATATTTATCCCTAAATATTTCTTATATTTTCATTTCATATTTTCAAGCAGATCACTTCCGGAGAGGAATGGCGCCCAACGTAGGACTTTTATTATCGTGATATTATAATTAAGCTGAATTTATTTCATATATTATTTATGGGCATCAATCTTTAGATATCAAATAAAAAAATAGTTTTGTAAATCATAACAAAATATTTGGCGCCCAGCGTGGGGCTTAGGTGACGTGAAATGTTTTTTTAATTTAGCAATTGACACCACATTGTAGCTTTGCTTTCTTAGCTTATAGTAACATTTATTTCTAAATATCTATTATATTTTCTTTTTCCGTTTCATATTTATAAGCAGATATCTTCCAGAGAGGAATAGCGCCCACCATGGGGCTTTTTTTATCGTGATGTTATATTTTAGCTGAATTTATTTTATATATTATTTAAGGGCATCAATCTTTAGATTTCAAATAGAAAAAACGTTTTGTAAATAAAAACAAAATATTTGGCGCCCAAAGTGGGGCTAGGTGACGTGCAGAGTTTTTTTCATTTAGCAGTTGAGACCATATTATGTCTTTCATTTTTTTTTTGGTTATAGCAATGTTTATCTCTAAATATCTCTAATATTTTCTTTTTCTATTTCATATTTTTAAGAAAATCTTATCCGGAGAAAGAATGGCGCCCAATGTAGGGCTTTGTTATCGTGATATTATAATTTAGCTGAATTTATTTCATTCAATAATTGAGGGCGTCAATCTTAAGATTACTTTTTTTTTTTTTGGGAATGTTAAAAAATAGTTGGAGCCACACAGTGGGGCCTTTGTTATAGTGACATAATTTTGCTGAATATACACACTCAACATGACTGTTTCATTTATTACTCTGCCCCGAAGAAGGTTGGCCACCACAGGCTCGGAAATCGTTACAGAATATTTGGCGCCTAACGTGGGGCCTTAGTAAGTGTGTTTACAATTTAGCTGATTGAAGTCATTGCTTACGATTTCTTGCTTATGTAAGCAATTCTTCTTTGTCTCTTTCTTTTTTTATTGTCTTGTAAATTGTTAAAAAAAATATGGCGCCCAAAGTGGGGTTTTGCTATTTTGAGTAATAATTTTTTTCTCATTTTTTTAGCTGGTGATTGAGGCTATTACACTTTCGATGATTTTGTTTTTAGACTCTAACGCTTCCTGTGTCGTTTTTTTATTATTTGACTATTCAACCGTTACAGAATATTTGGCGTCCATCGTGGGGCCTTAGTAAGTGTGATTATAATTTTACTGATTTAGGCCATTACTTACGATTTCTTTGCTTATGCAAGCAACTATTTCTCTAACTATTTAATCATTAAGCTTTCATGCGAAGCTTTGATATGGAGTTTCACTTTCTATTTTTAATATCATTGTAGTGATACTGTTTCACCCATTTGAAGGGGCAAGAGCAAAACCTTATGCTAAGTAAGATTGATTAAGTAGATCTGCCTCGAAGATGGTAGGCCGTCACCAGCAGGTGAATCGTTACAAAAACTGTGGCGCCCAACGTGGGGTTTTGTTATAGTGAGTATAATTTT
This sequence comes from Pegoplata infirma, assembly GCA_963921195.1. Taxonomy (NCBI): domain Eukaryota; kingdom Metazoa; phylum Arthropoda; class Insecta; order Diptera; family Anthomyiidae; genus Pegoplata; species Pegoplata infirma. The sequence goes on from OY992537.1 coordinate 23,177,338, forward strand.
TAAGGCTATTATACGTTCAATGATTTTCTATGCTCTATAACGTGAATAGTTACAAAAAAAGTGGCGCCCAACGTGGGGCTTTGATATTGTGAGTATAATTTATGCTATTTTTTTTGGGCTAGTGATTGAAGCTTTTATACTTTCGATGTTTATGCTTATAGACTCTTACTCTTTCCATGCCGTTTTTCATTATTTAAATATACAACCGTTTAGCTTTCATACAAATTTTAAAATGATCGTCGTCATTGTTACTGAAATTTAATAACATTTTAAACAGTTTGGCCATCGTCTAAGCACGGAAGATTAGGTAGGTCTGCCTGGAAAAAAAAAATAATTTAAAGTGAAATCATATAACCCTCGAAAGGGCCGTTATAATAAGTAGCTCATAACTAGTTATATTGATAGATCTACACGGAAAAGGTATTCCGCCACAATCAGAAATTGTGACAGTATATGTGGCGCCCAACTTGGGGCCTAAGATTTGTTAAACCCGTTTAATTCGCTGTTTTTAGCTACAAAAAATGTATAAAAGTACCTATAATTGTTAATATGACTTCAACTCAAACTATAAACGTTTCTACAAGTTTGTTTTTGTGGGCCATTCACTTTTTTTTAACATGATATTTTTCTACTCAAAAGCTTATTAAATTTTATTAAAAGGAATGATTTTTTGTATTTCAGTTGTATATGGTGGAGAATTATGTAATATTGCTATGGAAAAAAATCCAGTTTGTTTTACAAAAAAAAAAAACAATCATCATTTTTAAATCCCCGTTGAAATACAAAAAAACTAGTAGAATGTGTTATATGTGTTCTATAAAACCCTGCTGTTGCAGCGCTCAGACAAAATGCAAATCTTGATCAATGAATAAAATCTTAAACATAAATTTTGCAATACCTGAAATTTGTATGGAACAGGTATTTAAAAAAAAAGACCAAGACTTGAGTATGTCATGAACAGTTGCAATTGCTGGTTTACTATATTTAAGAAAACATATAAGAAAAGTTTTTAAAATCCCACAATAATATAAAGCGCCAGAATGCAAAAAAAAAAATAAAATAATGTGACACAAGAATTACTGTAAAATACTACTATATGCAATAAATATTTGTAAGTTTTGCTGATGTCAGTTTATGATTTTTTTTTCTTACTTTTCCAAAATGTTTGCATTCAATATTATGCAAAATGAAACTTGAAGCATAAAAAAATATATGTATTGGAAAAAACAAATTGACAAGAAATTGCGCAAGTTTTGAAATAGTAAAAAACGAGGAGTTTAGATTTTTGGGAGAACCAAAAGGGATACGGATGTAATAAATATGGCCAATCGGACCAAAAGGAACATTCAAATGTGTAGGCTGAAGATATATGTGTTATATGTGTTCACAAGAATCCAGCACTTCTTAACTAAACCATGAATTTGCAAAAAAAAATAAAAAAAGTTTTGTAAATCATAAAAGAATATATCAAACTACAACAACATATTATTTACTCTGCTGTCTATTTCTCTGCTGACGTCAACGTTTCTCCGTTATTTTTTTGCATGACCATACAAAGGGCTTTTATGTTTCTTGTTTAGTGTCATTGCTGTTGCTAATTCTCTAGCCTTTCCCAACCTTTTTTTACGCGGTACAAGAGACCGGTAGGTGGTTTGTTGCTGGGATTTTTTAATGACGAAGGTATAACACTGGTCATTAATGATTCAAAACAGCAAGAAATCGGCTACTTGGTCAATTGTAATTGCGTTTGGATTACTGATTTGATATATTTTTTTTTTTTAAATTAGTTTTAATGACAGGTCGTTTCCGGTTAGACTTCTGTAATATACGTGGGCTTAGGGCGAATTTTCTGTCTGTATATGCTCACATTCGTTTCCATCGGCCGAATATTTTCGCCTTATGTGAGACCCAGGTAAGTGAGGATGCTGATCCACAGGATTTTCACTTACCTGGTTATCACCTTCTATCGCTTTTTATCTTCCATAGGGGCCTTGCGGTATACGTCAGAAATGATGTCGTATATCAGTGCCAGGGACGCCTGGGCACTAGTGATCCCAAATTTAACTGTCTTTGGGTTAAGTTTGGGATAGGGTCACACGCATTATATTTCGGATTCCTTTACAGGAGTCCAAATGCAACAGGGGAGGATACCTTTAATGGCTTTGACACTTTGTCTGATAACATCACCGAAATACTTGCGAGTTGTCCGAGCGCTGAAGTAGTCGTCGCTGGGGACTTCAACGTTCACAATTCTTCTTGGCTACGCCATTCCAGCCATACCACTCCCGATGGCCAATACGTTGAGCTTTTCGCAGCGCACAACCACCTGACGCAACTAGTGGACGAACCAACACACAATGCGTGTGTTGAAGGGCAACAGCAAAATACTCTCGACCTTTTTCTTACTTCACACCCTGAAAAGTATGAAGTAAAAGTACTTGATCCTCTTGGTAACTCAGATCATAGCACTATTTCAGCATCCTTTTCGTACTCGGCACTTCAGAGCGTTTTTCGACCAGCTACTAAACGCTCGGTTTACATTTACGAAAAGGCTCGTTGGGTAGAGCTTGATGAATTTTTCCGGCAATTCAACTGGAAACTCTGTTTCCTTGACGATAACGTCGATGCCGCGGCTGAAATGGTGGGTAATGTGATAATGCTTGGAATGAAGAAATTTATTCCATCAAAGCTAATTTCGGTTAAGTCAAAGGATAAGTGTTGGTTTAACCAGACTTGCAGGAATGCAGTTAGATCTAAAGAGGAAGCATTCAGGAATTGGCGGGACGACAAAAACGACAATTCTGATATGCTGCGCAAGCAGGCGAGAACAAATTGTGCCAGGGTACTGAGACGCGAGAAGCTTCTCTACGAACAGCGTCTCCGTGCTAAAGTTCTTTCTGCCCCTCGGGGTAGTAAGAGCTTTTGGTCATTCGTAAAGAGAGTAAGGGACAATGCTAGTTCTTCTATCCCGACCCTTATAAAAGATGACCAAGTGTTCACTGACCCGGTTGATAAGGCTAACCTTTTCGCTGATTTATTTGCAAGAAATTCGTTCTTGCCGGAAGGCGATCAACCACTGCCAGAACTTGAAAGAGTATCCAGTACTATGCCCAAGATATTTTTCCGAGCTCGTGCAGTTAAAAGGGTTCTTGAAGATCTCAACGTAAATAAGTCACCGGGACCCGATGGCATTCCAGCACTGGTTTTAAAGCAGTGCTCATCGGCGTTAGCCCGTCCATTGGCAAACCTTTTTAGCTTTTCGCTACGTAAGGGTACCTACCCCTCCTGCTGGAAAGTGGCTAACGTTCAACCGATCCCTAAGAAAGGTGCGTCTTCAAACCCCGAGAACTATCGCCCCATATCTATTTGTTCTACGCTCTCGAAGGTGATGGAGAGCATGGTAAATCACCATCTTGTTGACTATTTAGAGTCAAACTCACTTTTCAGTGACCGACAGTATGGCTTCCGTAAACGTCGCTCTACGGGAGACTTGATGGCGTTTCTTTCGGAACGTTGGAGTCGTTCTATCCACCAATTTGGTGAAAGTAAGGTGGTTGCTTTGGATATTTCCAAGGCTTTCGATCGTGTGTGGCACGACGCACTTATATCTAAACTCATTGCCTTTGGTGTAAGCAGTGATTTCTCTCGATTTATATTGAGTTTCCTCCGAGACCGAAGTATACGTGTTGTTGTTGATGGGGTGTCATCGCATAGGTTTCGACTTAACTCTGGAGTACCGCAAGGTTCCGTTCTTTCTCCTACTCTTTTTCTTATCTTTATTAATGACCTTCTTAGTCAAACTTTCAACCCTATCTACTCTTTTGCAGACGACAGCAACATTTGTCATTCATTTTCCTTCGATCATAGGCCAAGCCTTGTAGAGGTTGGGCGCGTGCGGCAGATTATGAATGACACTCTCAATCAGGACCTGTTGACAATCTCTGAATGGGGTCTTGCGAATAGGGTCGATTTTAATGCACGCAAGACCCAATGTTGTATGTTGACCCATAGACGTATTGTGGAACCAACATTGTCGTCTGTATCTATTGGTGGTATCGATATTGAGGAATCAGATTCTCTTGATGTTCTGGGCATGAAAATCCAGTGTGATGTCCGTTGGAATAAACATGTTTTTCAAGTGTCGAAAGAAGCATTCAAGTGTCTTGGTTTCTTAAAACGGTGCAAGAACTACTTCACTCCTACTGATCTCCTTAATATTTATACCACCTATATCCGGCCGAAGATGGAATACAACTCCCATATATGGGCAGGGGCTTCAGAGTCTATTCTGAAGCTTCTGGACCGTGTTCAAAGGAGGGCGTCGAAGCTAATCAATGACAGTAGGGTATCCAACTCTATTGACTCTTTGGAGCATCGTCGGAATGTGGGTTGTGTAACACTGTTCTATCGATATTATCATGGTAAGTGTTCTGCTGAGATAAGCGAACTTATTCCCCGAGCACGGGTTTTTGTTCGGAATACTCGCTTGTCTAGTAGGGCTCATCCATTTGTTGTCGATTGCCCAGTGTACCGCACAACGCATTACAGAGAAAATTCATTTATAAGCCGAACTATCCGTATGTGGAATATACTTCCTGTAGAGGTCTTCTCTGTCAACTACAATTTGGAAAAGTTCAAATCAAATATCCACAAACACTACTCCCTCTATCCTCCCTCCCATAACCTATTTTCCTAATTATCAACACAATGCACTGCATTTATAGGGGACATCCCCTGAGTGTTGGTTAAGTCAAAAAAAAAAAAAAAAAAAAAAAAAAATTATTGTTTTATTTTTTTTGCTTATAGTGATATTTATCTCCATAAATCTCTTATATTTTCTATCCTCTCTCCTCATTTATTTAATCTTTTAAGAACTTATATATTTTTAAATAATAAGTAAATAAGTAATATGAAAAAACTATAAAAGAAATGGTTTATTTAAAATAAATAAAAAAAAATTAAATCTTGAGAATTATTCTATGAGAATATCATGGTTTTAATAAGTAAAGGAAATAATGACCTCGAGCTAGAATAAACCTTCTCAAAATAAAATATTTGAAAGTTGGAATACAACAATTTTTATTTTTTAATAAAAATTAATCAGAATTTAACCAAAAGCAATTTTTAGAGAAGAAAAACTATTAATTAAAACAAGTAAGAAAATTATAGTCGGTCAAGACCGACCATATAATACCCTACACCAAAGTTTCCCGGAAAATGGGTCCCAAGTTCAAACATGGACTGATTAGATCTATATTTTGTGAAATCTTTAATAAGTGTAAAAAGCACTCACAAATCAAATTTGAGTGGAATAGGCTTCTTTTTGTTGGCAATAAATAAAATAACTGAATATCGGGCGAAATTTTCACCTGGGACCTAAGTCCAAAAATGGTCCGATGATAATCAGATTTGATAAGGTTATTAAAGTACGCGTTTAATATACAGAATTTTAATTAAATATTTTCTATTTTCATGAAATTTGAGAGATTTATGTGAAAATCGGGAAGGTGGTTTGTATGGGGGCTACAAAAAGAACTGCTCCGATTTCTTATAAATTCGGAATGGTGATTTGTGTGAATGAAACGCGATTTCCTGCCAAATTTCGAAAAGATACCTATTAAAATGCGGCTATTAGAATCATTTGAGCCAAAACTAAAGAGGACCTTTGTATGGGGGCTAGGTCTAAATATGGACAGATTTTTTCCAATTTCAATAGGATTCGTACAAAAGAGGCTTAAGTTTCAAATTTCAAGTCAATTGAATAAAAATTGCGACCTGTATCGTGTTTACATCGTTTACATGGACAGACAGAGAGACTAACGGACAGACGGGCGGACGTACGGACATCGCTAAATAGACTCAAAAAGTAATTCTAAGTCGATCAGTATACTTAAAAGTGGATCTGGGACCAATATTTCGGGTAGTTACAAACATCAGCACAAACTCATTATACCCTGTACCACAGTGTGGTGTAGGACAGCGGTTACCAACCTTTTTGGCTGGCGTACCCCTTATTTAAAATTTTATCATCCGCGTACCCCCTTACGAGTTTTTGTTAAAAAACTTCACATATAAATTTTAGAGATAATTTAGAAATTTTTGATCTGCGGGTATTATATTTTTTTTTTGAAGGATTTAGGAGAGATCAAAACAATGGTGGTATTTTTTTGAAAAAATTTTCGTTTCTTGGCGTAGTTGGTTCAATGCATCTGAAAAGGCGGATTTTGAGCTGATTGCTCTGCTTAAAAAAACGGCTAAAAATATTGCAAATCTGATTTCACCAGTCAATTTTACACCAAAAATTAAAACAACGGACGTTTTTTGAACTCTTAAAAAAAGTTAAAAAACGCATCACAGGGGGCAGATCAATAATTTCGCGACTTTTCGAATAAAACACCCTCGTATATACAATGAAAAGAAATTTTGAACTTAACAAAATGGTACCAAAATTTCCACTCTATTACAACCCGTCTCAAAAATACCCAAAAACACTTTTTTTGAGAACTTTGACATAAATTTGCTCAAAAACTTGACATCATAGAAAAATTTTGGAATCCAAAAATATCGCAAAAAATGCTCTCTATATTGCACAAAAATACGTTTTTTAAAAAACTTTGACGTCAACTTTCTTAAAAACCTGACGTTATGGAAAACTTTGGAAGTCAGATGCGGAACCAGCATTGAAAGGTTAATCTAAAACGAATGTCCAAATTACTTAAATTTTGCGTACCCCCGCGGACAGTTTCGCGTACCCCCTAGTGGTACGCGTACCATAGGTTGGTAACCGCTGGTGTAGGGTATTAAAATGAATGTGCAAAATAAATAGAAAAAAAAAATTTTTAAATTATAAGAAAATATTTGGCGCTCAACTTGGGGTCTTTGTTATCTTGATATTATAATTAAGCTGAATTTATTTAATGTATTAATTGGGGGCATCAATATTAAGATTATTTTGTTTTACTAGAATGTTTTAAAATATTTGGCGCCCAAAGTGGGACCCTTAGTATAGTGATATACTTTTGCTGAATTTACATACTCAGCATGGTTGGTTCATTTACAAGCTCTGCCCTGGAGAAAGTAGACTACCACAGGCTTGGAAATCGTCACAGAATATTTGGCGCAAAACGTGGGGCCTTTGTCAGGGTGATTATAATTTAGCTGATTGAGGCTATTTCGTAGCCTTTGAATGTGGGCAACGTGGTGATGTTGATTCGATTCCAATTAGAATCATTGGTCGGTTTAACTATAATGAAACGTCGGAATGGTGCAAAATATTTGGCGCCCAAAGTGGTACCTTTAGTATAGTGATTTAATTTTGCTGAATTCACACACTCAGCATGGTTGGTTTATTTAGGAGCTCTGCCCCGGTGAAGTTAGACCACTACAGGTTCGGAAATCGTCACAGAATATTAGCGCCCAACGTGGGGCCTTTGTCAGGGTGATTATAATTTAGCTGATTAAGGTCATAACTTAGCCTTTGAACGTAGGAAACGTGGGATCATGGGTTCGATTCCAACCATTCCTTGGTATGTTTTGCTATAACGAAACGACAGAATGTTGCAAAATATTTGGCGCCCAAAGTGGGACATTTAGCATTGTGACATACTTTTGCTGAATTTACACATTTTGCATGGTCGGTTGATTTAGGAGCTCTGCCTCGGTAAAGTTAGAACTTCACAGGCTTGGGAATCGTTACAGCATATCTGGCGCCCAACGTGGGGCCTTTGTAAGCTTCATTAAAATTTAGCTGATTAAGGCAATTATTTAGCATTTTAAAGTGGGAAACGTGGGGATGGTGAGTTCGATTCCAACCAGAATGATTGGTATGTTTCGCTACAACGAAACGACGGAATGTTGCAAAATATTTGGCGCCCAAAGTGGGTACTTTAGTATAGTGATATAATTTTGCCGAATTCACTCTCACACACTCAGCATGGTTGATTCATTTAGGAGCTAAGCCCCGGTGAAGTTAGAACATCACAGGTTTGGAAATCTTTACAGAATATGTGGCGCCCAATATGGGACCTTTATGAACGTGATTATAATTTAGCTGATTAAGGCCTTTAACGTGGGGATCGTGGATTCCAAATACCAATTCTCGGTTAAGTTGAAATTATTAAAAATGAGTTATTATTCAAAAACACAAACCGCTAAGTACCGATTTGTTTGAGAGTAAGATAATATTTGGAATATTATAAGTCAAGACACTCGTTTAGTCACATGTCATCTTCTCAAAACTTTTAGCCTCCTCTACATCACTACTCCTGGCTATAAAAACAGCAAGAACCTATAATTTTTTTTTTCAAAATCTCTACTTATAGCAAATAGTATGACAAGTGCAAATAGTATTAAGTATGAATATGAAATGAAACCTTATTAAAGAAAAGAATCAACAGAAAGATTTCATAATCATAAACTAGAATTCTACTTCAAAACTAAGAGTATTAAAATAAAAATACGTGTATTCTCAACTACAAGAAGAAAAATTATAAATAAATATGTAAATAAATTAATTATAATTTTCTTATATAAATTTACCCAAGAACTAAGTAAACTTACAAGGGAAAATTTTATACAAAAAACCACAGACGACTCTTTTAAAATACAATAACCAGCAGTCAAACAATTATAATCATATTTTTTTCACCACAAAATACTTACTAAAGATGACGATGTTGTTTGTAGCCAACTTAAATCTATCCATCATCATTATCATTCTTTATATCATCATCATTATTATCATCATCGTATCGTCTCCATGCTGCAGAAAATTATTATTACGGAAAAGAAAGTTTTTCTGGGTCACCAACGCAATGAACTAAACACCATACAAGAAAAACAACATCATCATGTACGATTATGAAAAAAAACAACTACAACATGTTAGGAATGTTCATGGTACAAAAGAGGTATGAAGAAAATTTTTTTAAAAATTTTCTTTGTTTTTTTTTTCAGGAAAATCATGGTGTTTTTCTTACATATGGCCAGAAGAGTGAGGGAGAAAATTTTGTGGTTAAATGCCCTTATGAAAATAGTTTTTGTTGCACAAAAATAGTTTGTTGCAGAAAAACCAGTAAGTGTTGCAAATATATTAGACAATACCATATTGAAGATTAACTCTTAAGATTGAAGATTATGGATGGACAAGAAAAGATATTACAAAAAAAAAATAAAAAGTATGTTGGGAAAAACATTTCCTGGTATTTGTTTTTCTAAGTAGACTATAAAGATTGAGGTGGATTGATAGGAAAATGATATGGAAAAATAAATAAGAAAATAACAGATTTCTAATATTTAAACAAATGTAAACATTTTGGGGAAAACTAGCTACACTTTTATAACGAAAATATCCTAAAAAAAAAAATGTGGCGAAATGAGGAAAAAAACAAGTAAAATAGTAAAACTCGACTTATCTGAAAACCTGAATACAAATAATGATTTGTTTGAATTACGATTGATCTATTTCGAATTACAATTGATCTCTTTCGAATTGCAATTGATATTTTTCGAATTACAATTGATCTTTTTCGAAATACAATTAATCTATTTCGATTTACAATTGATCTTTTTCGAAATACAATGGAAACTTACGAATAACAAATAGAATTTTCTAGTTACAAATGTAATCTTCGAAGTAGAATCTTAGTATCATTCGTAGTATCATTAGAAATGGAATCTTCGAATTACAAGTAGGATTTTTTGAATTACAACTGATCTTTTTCGAATAACATCTGTAAATAATGTAGAAATTTAATACAAATCTACCAAGAAAGTGAAAAATATTAATCCCAACTTTCAGAAGCCTCCAAGTTGTCCTTCGAAAGTTAAGGTGGTTTCAACAAACAATGAGACATAGAGACTAGATCGTGTCTTTATCATCGAAATCGATCGAGGATCATAAATATGCATACTTTATGTAGTCCTAGACCGCTATTTCAAGGTGTTACCTTCTATCTAAACTTATTTTAAAGCTAAAGACTTATTGGCGTCCAATGTGGGGCTACCTGGTAGTATATCTTCATTTCTAGAAGTTCCTTTTCGACATTTTGAAAAAAGATTGGAAATAAATAACATTAAAATAGCTTTAAAAAAATTTTATATTTTGGCGCCCAACGCGGGGCCAATATGTAATACACGCTAAAAAGTAATTGTTTTTTAATTTAAAATTGTATTTGTTTTTTCACATAGTTTTTTTTTAAATTTAAAATTTAAACTATAAAAACAACAAACAAGCAAAATTATATTTTGGCGCCCAGCGTGGGGCCAGTATGTTTATGTGTAATAAACACCAAAAATGCATGAATTGTTAATTTAAAATTTTATGTGTACTAAAAATATGGCGCCCAATGAGGGGGTTTGATATTGTGAGTAAAATTTTTGGGAATTTTTTAAGCTAGTGATTGAGGATTTCGATGTTTTTACTTATAGACTCTAACTCTTTCCGTGTCGTTTTTTATACCCTCCACTTAAGGGTACGCTCCACTATCACACTTTTCCATTATACACATCAAAATTTACCAACTTCCTAAATATTTTTGGATTCTTTTTTGATTGAAACCAAGTCGTATCTAATAAGTGAAGAATTTCTGGCCAAATTTTTTAAAAAAATATTTCACTAACATGGTGGAATTACGATTGTATAATGGAAATGTGTGATAGTGGAAAGTACCCTTTGGTGATAGAGGGTATATATAAGTTTGTCATTCCGTTTGTAACTCATCGAAATATCGGTCTGGGACCCCATAAAGTATATATATTCATGATCCCCGATCGATTTTAAGACATTCTAGCGATATCCGTCTCTCCGTCTGTCCGTCTGTCTGTCTGTGGGAAATGTTGTCACGACCAAAATGTTACACGGAGATGACTGTAACTTAACATATTTGTTGGAAGTTCTCCCGAGAAGTTTGGTATTGCACTTGAGCAATATCCGTTCAGCGGTTAAAAAGTTATGAACGAAAATGTAAGGACACCTCAAAAATTTTAGTACATTCAACATAACCTAAAAATACAAAATGCTTTAATTCGGCTGCTGGTTGACATATGTGAACATAAATTAACACCAAGTGGTATTTAACAAGTACAAACATGATTTTTGACAAAAAATAAAAAAATCGCGGAATTTTTTTTCACCAATACATTTTTTTCGCGGAATTTTTTTCAAAAAAAATTTGTATTTTTTCAAAAGTAATTTCCTTTAAAAAAAAAGGTTTTTGCAATAATCTTTTTGAAATAGTGGAGGGTATCACTACATTCGGAAGGGCCGAATTTAACTTTTTTACTTGTTATTATTTGAAATGGGGCATCTCTTCTTCCTTATTACCTAAATTTAATATCATTCTAAACAGTTTTTCCACAAAATAAGTTTTAAATTAAAGACTTTTTGGCGCCCAACGTAGGGCTAGGTTGTGGTACACCTATATTTCTAGAATTTGTTTTTTTTTTTAATTTTGAAAGAAGATTGGGAATAAATAATATTAAAATTATTTGGCGCCCAACGTGGGGCGAGTATGTTGATTTTTTTTTTACAATTAATACACGCCAAAAATGCATTAATTCATATTTTATTATTCCAATTTTGAATGTGAATTTAAAATATGAAAACAATAAAATTAGAATAACTTTCAAACTGAAGAATTATTGGCTCCAAGTGTAACTAGTCTGTAAGATTTTGTTTTAGGAATTTTTGTTCTATACGCCAAAAAGGCATTTTTTCTTAATTTATGTGTGAGATACTAATATTTGAAGATATCGCATCTCTGTTGCTTTGATAAACAACTTTGAAAAATTAATTTTTTAAGGCATATTGAAATATTGAAAACAAAAAACTTTAGAATAATTTTGAAAATGAAAAGTCTTACATTGTCTAATTATATCCAAAAGCCATTTTGTGATATTCGGCACAAATTCTTGATTTAAAATCTTATTGCTTTTATCTTATAGTTTTGATTGTAATTTTTAAATACGAAAAAAAAGAAAAAACAAAAGTCTTTTTGGTGCCCAATGTGGGGTAGTATATGGGATTCATATATTTATAGATATGCAGTGCCACAATCCTTTCAAAATAAGAGGAGAAAAAAAAATAAAAAAATATTAAAAATAAAATAAAAATCTTCAAAAAAATGTTATTTACACACTTTTCGCTAGGGGGAAGGTAGCCCCTCTTAAAGTGTCATCGCCAAAAATTTATATTTTTATATATGATGAATGATACCGAAAAAGTAATGAAAAATCAATTATTTTTTTAATTGACTTCTAAACATTATGGCAATTAAATTTTTTAATTGATTTTAAATGTAATAAATATTAGTTTCTGTTTGAAGAAAGCTGCCTTAGGAGGTTAATTTTTCATTCCACTATTTCCCATAAATTCAAAAATCTAGGCTAATAATAGCAAATATCCAATCATTCAATGTTCTACTTTACGAAAAATTATTAATAAAAAAATTCCCATGTAACGCTAAATAAATATCAATAAGTATATAATATTTCCTTTCGTTTGTTAGTAGTATGTATTTGTTAAAATATTTAATTATGCTTAATTCTATATAATTATTATTAATTATTATTGAAGAAACAATAACAAATCTTAAGACATAGTTAATTAACAGAAACCCCATAAAACACAGACAATATAACAAAAAAACACACACAATTATTAATAAATACAAATAATAATTACTTAAGAATGAGGTTGTCTCTTAAGAATTTTTTTTTATTTTAAATAATTTTTTTGTATTTATGAGATTTTAAACAACTGTCACTGAATAACTTGTTAAGTTAATTAAGTTTAATTGATGTTAAATATAAAGAAGAAATTAGTTAATTTAACTACAACTAAAACAAAAAAACGGTTAAATAACCTAAGGAGAATTTAAAAACTGTTATATTTTTTACTCAAATAATAGAAATTTTTAAGTGGTTTAGAAAATTTTGAGAATTGGAGAAATTTTTAAATTTTTTTTTAATTTAAAACAATAAAAAAAATAATATAAAAAATATTTTGATATTTATTAAAATTTTGGCGCACAACTTGGGGCCTAATAAATAAATTTATTTGAAAAGTTGTTTCACTATTTAGAATTGAGATTAAAAAAAAATATTTTTATTAAAAACTTTAATTTTTTTTTGGCGCCCAACTTGGGGCCGGTATGTAAAACTCTATATTTTTAAAAAACAAATAATTTTTTTTTGCTTAATTAATATAAATTTCTGAATAAATTATAAGATTAGAGAAATTTTTAAGCCTGCAATGCTTTTATTAAAAAAAAAAAAGAATATTTAATAATGCAAAAATTGGCTCCCAGTTTGGGGCCACTTAAATAAATTTCAAAGAAAAGTTGTTTTAAAATTGTAAAAAAAAATAACAAATTCAATTAATAAAGTGTATCCAAGCTTTAATTTTTTCGTAGAGATAGGACTCCCACTTTTTTTTTTAATAAAACCCAGTTTCTTTTGACTAAAAAAATTATCTCGTTAAAAAAAATATCTTTCTTTACTATTTTGAGTGAATTCAAATGTTTTGTATTACATTTTTTGCCAAATTAATAGAAATTATTAAACGATTTATAAAATTGAAGAAATTTAAAGCCTTTAGTCTTTTATTAAAAAATCAAACAATATTTAGTAATAATGCATAAATTGGCTGCCAACTCGGGGCCACAAAAAAATTTCAAACAAAAGTTGTTTTAAAATCGGTTATTTAACAAAAACAGTTAAATAACCTAAGGAGAATTAAAAAAATGTACTTTTAACTAAATTAATAGAGATTGTTTCATTATATAAAAAGTGTTTATATTAAAAAACTTAAACACTTTTTTTTGGCTCCCAACTTGGGGCTGGTAAGTAGAATTCCTATATTTTTAGAAAAACTATTATATTTTTTTGGTAAATTAATAGAAATTTTAAAAAGATTTAAAAGATTCAAGAAATTTGTAAGCCTACAATGCTTTTATTTAAAAATAAAAGAATATTTAGTAATAATGCAAGAACTGGCTCCCAGCTTGGGGCCACTTAAATAAACTTCAAAGAAAAGTTGTTTTAAAATCGTAAGAAAAATACAAAATTGAATTAAAAAAGTGTATCCAAGCGATAATTCTTTTGTAAAGATAGGACTCCCACTTTTTTTTTATAAAATCCAGGTTTTTTTTTGACCAAAATCATTTTCTCGTTAAAAAAAAGACCTTTCTTAACCATTTTAAGTGAATTCAATTGTTTCGTATTATATTTTTTGCTAAATTAATAGAAATTATTAAATGCTTTATAAAATTAAAGAAATTCTTAAGCCTTCAATGATTTCATTTAAAACCCAAACAATTTCTGGTAGTCAACATGCGTACATTAAAGGTAAATCAGTGGATTCTGCACTTCATGTTGCTGTTCAGCACATTGAGAGGTCACTTTCCTTTAAGGACTATACACTAGGAGTTTTCTTAGACATGGAAGGTGCCTTCATCAATGTTAAATCGGATGCTATTCTCTCAGCGTTGATTAGAACTGGAATTGAATCATCAATTGTAAAGTGGCTAATGACGATGCTAACTCATAGGAAAATTACATCAGAATTGGGTAATACTGTAACTCATGCACTCCGCAAGGGGGCGTGATATCTCCTTTATTATGGCTTCTTGTTGTTGATGAAATTCTACGGAAATTGGACAGAAACGGCTTAACCGTGGTGGCTTACGCAGATGATTTATTAATTATGTCTTCAGGAAAATGTCTGAGCACAATCTCCGATAGAATTGAAAGCTCTTTGAATATGCTTTCAGTATGGGCTGAGGAATGCGTTCTGAAGATAAATCCGGTTAAGACAGAAATGGTTTTATTTACAGGGAAAAGATTGATACCTAGCTTTGACCTCCCGAAACTGAACTACGTAAGCTTGAAGCTCTCGGATTCAGCTAAACTCTTGGGGGTAATAATAGACAGAAAACTAACTTGGACGTTAAATTTAAAGGAACGAATTAAGAAGGCTTATGCTGCACTATACTCTTGTCAAAGATTAGTCGGGAAGAAATGGGGTTTGAAACCAAAGCTCTTCCATTGGTTATTTACTGCGGTCGTCCGACCAGTGCTAACTTATGGTGGTCATGTATGGTGGCCGGTCATTGAATATAGGACTCATGCTGACTCAATGAAACGAGTGAATAGAATTGCGTTGTTAAGTATTACAACGCAATGAAGACAACATCAACCGAAGCTTTAGAAGTGCTTCTGGATATGACACCGCTTGATCTTTTCATTAAGAAAAATGCAAAAACTGCCCTAAATTGACTAATTCAAACGGGATCTTTGAAAAACAGACAGGTTCGACACACGAAGATTATCGGTAGTTTTGAACGGAGTACAAGAACGGATTATGATATCCCACATAACGTTACTGATGGTAGACTGAAAATTGTGATTCCTTCACTAGATGATTGGCTTAATAGTAGATTAAAACTACAACAAATTAACATGTTTACGGATGGTTCCAAAATGTCGACAGGCCCCGGTAGTGGCTTTCACTGCATGGAGCTAAACCTAAATGAGTCCTACCGTCTGGACAACGATTGTAGTATATTTCAAGCCGAAGTATATGCGATAGCCAAGACAGCTGAGCATATTTCAATGTTACCAATATACAGATGCGATATTGGTTTCTTCATTGATAGTCAAGCTGCTTTAATGGCTTTGAAAAGTGATTATATCAGATCTAAGGTAGTCAGCCTCTGCCACAGAGAGCTTAAGGTTCTTAGCGAGCAGCATAATATTACTCTGTGCTGGGTACCTGGACACAAAGATATTCTGGGAAACGAGAGAGCCGACGGGGAGCGGAACTCGCACAGGAAACGGCAGAGTCTGAGGTGTTCCCTCCACTCTCTATTTTCTGTCAAAAAATAAGATTGGACTCAAGGGCGATTTGGTTGAATAAATGGTCCAGCTCTGATCGAAGTATACAGACAAAATTATTATAGGATGAAAGCCTGTTAAAACACAGCAAAATTCTTTTAGATATGAACAGGAAGCAACTTAGAGCTACAGTTAACCTCATTACTGGTCACAACACATTGGGTAAACACATGGTAACAATTACAATAAGAAATGATGATACATGCAGATGGTGCAGGGAATCCGTAGAAGACACCTACCATTTCTGATGCCCTGCACTATCATTTAGAAGATTTAAAATTTTTGGTTCTTATATTTTTCAGAATTTATCAGAATTTCGGGGCACAAATCCTTGGGACGCATAAGGCGAACAATTTAGGACTAAACAGAGAAGAGGAAAAAGAATTAAAGGAATCATAATGGGCCACCACGTGGCCTCTATGGACGCTGGTTTTCGCCAGCGTCATCCTTCATAACCTAACCTAACCTTAGTAATAATGTAAAAAATTGGCTCCCAGCTCGGGGCCACAAAAATTAATTTCAAAGAAAAGTGGGTTTAAAATCGTAAAAATTAATTTAATTAATAAAGTAAAGATACAAAACCCACTTCTTTTAAAAAAATATCTTTCTCAACCATTTTAAGTGAATTCGATTGTTTCATAAATACATAAACTCCCAGTTAATAAAAAAAGGTGTAAATTAATTTATATAAAAATATTTCTTAAATAAAAAAAAACTACCTATTTCATAACACTATTAAGTGAAATTTTTTAAAATTATTTTATAATACATTATAATTATTGTAATCAAAAAAATCCTTTGTTTGCGGACATAAATATTTACAAACAAAATAAGTTTATACTTAAATATTTATTTTGAAATATTTTAAAAAGTGTTGCTGCAAGATTTCATCATTGTTTAAATGCTTTTGCACGTTTTTTTTATAATAATAATATAAAAAATTATATATTTTAAAATTTTTTTTTTAATTTTTTTTGTTTAATAACAAAACTTATTGCATATAATTGTTTCTCATCAACATCTACATTACAATCCTCCTCATTATAATCATTGTTAAAGTTTAACTTCGTCGTTGTAGTTTGCAATTTTTGCTTTTTGTTGTTAACTTTTTGCCTGTCTTTTGTGTAATATAATGTCGTCATAAATATTTTTTTTGTATAATTTATTTTGAGTTGAAATTCGTTTTTTATTCCCATGCAAAAAAAAAGAAAACGTGCTTGCATATCCGGCCTTTAAAATAGTCTGTATATTGGATATTTGTTAGGTAGACTGGGAGACTAAAACTCTGGCAGCCAGTAGGGAGAAGATAGTAGACTTATCGTTTTTATTTTATTTATGTTAATAATAATTTGCTAAAATGACAGACATGTCTAAGTTTTAGAAAATATCAACATTTAAAGGTTTTTGAAAGTGCTTAATATGAATACATAAATTAATACATGCATAATTTCATTAATTTGAAAAAAATATTTAATTGATTTAATTAAATTGTTAATAAATAGAACAAAAATAGCATTTAATGTTTCCTACATTTGTTGAAAACCAAATAAAATCAAAATAATATATAAACCAAAGAGTTATTGGCGCCCAACGTGGGGCTAGCAAGTGGTATCCCTATATTTCTATAAGTCCTATCTTATAATTTTGTATATAGATTTAAAATTTTAAAACAAATGATAATAATATAGCTTTAAGAGTAAAAAAAAACTTTTTGGCGCCCAACATAGGGCTATAAAAATATTTATTTTTAAATTATCAAAAACTAAAATACTATTGCTTTTTGTTAATATAAATTTGAAAAGAAATTTTAGACAAAACAATTTAAAAAAATTATTGGCGCCCAACAAGATTTATTGGAGCCCAACAAGGGGCTAGCAATTTGTGTCGCTATATTTTTAAAACTTGAATTAATTTGAATGTAGATAGAAACAAATATAATATAATAAAATATATAAAAATATAATAAAATATAATACAAATACGTTTCAGAAACTAAAGATTTATTGGCGCCCAAAGTGGGGCTAACATGTGCTGCCCTATACATATTTCTACAAGTTAAGTCCCATTTTATTTTATCACTATTGCTCTATTAAATATAAGCTTTGTCTATCTTAATATGATTGTTAATTTAAATTTCAAAACAAATTGGCAACAAAATAATTTTTAAACTAAAGACTTATTGGTGCCCAACGAGGGGCAGCAGGTTGTATCACTACATTTTTTGAAGTTCAATTATTTTGAATGTAGAAGGAAAAATTTAAAACAAATACAATACAAATTTTTTTTAAAAAAACTAAAGATTTATTGGCGCCCAAAGTGGGGCTAGCATGTAGTGCCCTATACATATATATTTCAAAAGTTTAGTCTCATTTTATTGCATGTAGATAGAAAATTTAAAAACACATCAAATTAAAATAGCTTGGCCGAATTCATGACTACCCTCCAAAATCCCCTTTTTAAGTGATAATAAATTTTCTAACGTGAAAAAATTTAGCAATTTTGGTTGGAAATATTTTATTTTGAATAAAAAACTTTTTTTAGTAATTTTTGTAAAATTGACTAAATTTTTTTTGAGTGTAAAATTGTTTTCGAGTGTAAAATTGTTTTCGAGTGTAATTTTTTTTTGGGTAAAAATATTTTTGAGTGACAACAATACTTTGTAAAATATTTTTGTAGCTTACCAACATTTTTAAAGCTTATTTAACGGTTTTATTTCAAAACGTGAATTTTAGGCGAAACCAATCTGAAATTCGCGGTTTCGCTTATAACTTTTGAGCCCCTGAACCAATTTTTCTGGAATTCAATACCAACCTGCCGCGATAAATTTTAAATTTATATCTCATTTCCGAACTTAACCTGCCTAGGAATATAAGACTTATTCGTGCCAAACTTCGGAAGTCTAGCTCTTTTGTTTTGGACTGTATCGTGTCCTCTACAGACGGACAGACGGACAGAAGGACGGACGGACGGACGGACGGATATCGCTAGAATGTCTTAGAATCGATCACTGATCAATAAAATATATACTTTATGGGGTCCTAGACCGATATTTCGATGCGTTACACACGGAATGACAAAGTGAGTATACCCCCATACTGTGGTTAGAGGGTATAAAAATACTATTTGGCGCCCAACATGGGGCCAATAGGAAAGATTCGCATATTTAAGAAGTTACATCTTCTTAATTTAATAAACAAGTTTAAGAATATTTATTTAATTAGTAACTTTTCTTTTAGTAGTAAATCAAAATTTTGAAAAATACTTAAATTTTGAAATTTAAAAAAAATATTTTAAATGCTATAAACATTTTTGTGGCACATGACAAAACTTTATTCTTTTTAATTTAAAATTTGAATTGTTTTGTTGCATTATTTTGATTGTAATTATAAAAATCAGATTACCTTTGAAAATAAAATTCTACCCAAAACTTTTTTGTTGGCGCCCAGCTTGGGGATAGTATGTTTATACACTTTACACAGTGATGTAAGGTATGCATATCAGGGTGTCATTCCATTTGTAATACTACGAAACATTCCTTTAGGATTTCGTAAAGTATTTATGATCTTCGAAAGATTTAAAGTCGATCTAACGATGTCCGTCCATCAGTCTTTTGAAAACACGATAACTTTTGAAAGACAACTCTGAGACTACTGTTGTTTGGTATATATATTTTTAATACTCCCGGTCAGGTTGGTATTGAATTGCAGCGAAATATGTCAGGTGGTTTAGAAGTTTCGAGTAAAACCATGAATTTTAGATTGATTTTATCCTAAATTCAAAAAAACGCTAATCACGTTTTGAAAGACATTGGTAAGCAAGGAAGAAATTGAACAAAGTAACCCTGTAGGAAATGTCGATAGTAAAACTGTACTGATTCACTATTGACTTTGTCACCAGTACTACTGACCAGTTATATGACAGACAATGCTTTTCACTGTAGACATTTACATGTGATTGTCATTGAGAATCCACTAGTGCCCTTAGTACTATTGACTTACTATTGAATAGGTGGTTCTTATAGAACCACATGTAGACATTGGAACCAGATATTCAGTAGTATATTTTAATAATTCTAGTCCACATTTTTGAAATTTTTTATTAGATTTCCACATTAGTAATAGTGTTTTTAGAATCATTTACTATGTAGTTTGTATAAGACATTGAAAGTTTAACTGGATTAGTGTGGAAATCCATTTCAAGTTGTATTTTAAAATTTTCCAAATGTAGAAGACTCTTCGTTGACAATGTCACCAAAAAGTCACCCAAAATAGTCGACAAAAGTGTTGACTTGGAGACACTTGAACCCAGGCTTCCTACAGGGAAGTGTCACTCAAACAACTTTTTACAAACAAAAAAAAAATTCGCAAATCAAATTTTTACTCTCAAAAAAAATTTTTTTTTTTCTGAAAATAAAAAATTTCTAGTAAAAGTTTGTAAAAAATGTTTAGTAGTCAAAAAGTATTTTTACTATCAGTTAAAAAGCTCATTTTGAAGGGTATTCAAGAAACTATTCATAGATTTTTCTAAATCAAATTTTTCATTTCTACTTCTGTAAGCGAAATTGCCTTTTTGGCGCCCAACATGGGGCCTGTATGTCTCATCTCTTTAATTAGATAAACAACTTTGTAAAATATATTAGTCAATTTTAATTTTTTCAAATATCTCTCAATATTTATTTAGGGGGTTTTATACACTCAATTACAAATACCAACATATTACATCATATGTAAACAATATAAATAAACCTTTTTCAACACAATAAACTTCAATTGTAAATAAATCAAGCGTAAAATCAATACAAGTTTTTTAACAAAATATCACACCTTCAGTATGTTTTAAACTTTATAAAAAAAAAAATATATAAAATAAACTTAAAAAAATAAACTTTATAAAAATACCAGAAAACTCATTTAAATCATTCACATTCCAAGCGATATAAAAACAGGTGTAAAAAAACTATATTTATAATTTCTCCAAAGACATCTTAATCATTATTATGGTTTTTATTATTATTATGATTTTTCTGATACATTTCACCTATCAAAACTTATTATTATTACATTTCATTCATTACTGGTCATCATCATTATTTACCCACAACATCAACAAAAAAAAAAAATATTCGAAATAAAAGTAAAAGTATTTTGATAATTTACCATATTTAGACAAAAAAAAAACGATAAAAAAACATTTTATAACTAATGATGATGCTATAATAATCTGAGGCTTTTCAAAAGAAATAATATAATAACATTTCTTTCTTTTGATATTATAAACATTAAATGAAGAGGCGGTAGACAAAAGAAAAATAAATATTTATTGCAAATTTCTTTATTATGTAATATTTTTATAGTTGACAATTTGTAAAGTTTATATTATTTAATATTTAAAAAAATGTTATTAATTTTCCAAGACAAAAAGAAATTTTTATTTTTACAAAATTTTACAAAGTTTTTTTTAACAAAGTTTATATTTACAAAGGGGTTTTTTACCAAGAATGTATTTACAAAGTAGTACAATTAAGATAAACTTTTTTAATTTTTAGACAAAAAAAAGTATTAAAGTGTTGTATTTTTAGAATCTTTTTCTTGTCGTTTATACAAAAATTTTTTAAATTTATACAAAAAAATTTAAAATTTTTGAATTTGTTTGGATTAATTTTCAAATTTTTGTAAAAAACAAACCCTATAAAAAGACAGGAAAAAGTTTTAAAAAATGACAACATCATTTGGGTATTATTAAAAAAGTTTCTATTTACAAAGTTTCGCTAATTTAAATATTCATATTTATAAAAAGGATTTTGACCCCGATCGTAATAGCAACAGACGGAAAGACGGACAGACATTGCTAAATGTACTTTAAATTGATCAAGAATCAATAATATTTATATAAACTTTTAATGTCGTATTTATTCGACCTTTAATTTGTAATATAAATAAAATAACCGAGCTCGAGGTCCGTTGTTGTAAATCATATTTCGAAATTCATCGAATTTCATCATCAGGGACAGTGTTAAAAAAATTACACAAACACAAATTAACTTTAAACTACTTCTATTCACAGTGCAATTCCAACCGAAAATATGAATAAAAGTAGCTTAAAGTTTATTGGTGTTTTAGTAATTTTTTTAACACTGTCCCTGATGATGAAATTCGATGAATTTCGAAATACTGGAGAAGTAAAATAAACATTATTTACAAAAACAACATACCTCGGTTAAGTTAATTATATTATTTATACAAACTTTTAAAAATACAAACAATTTTCGGATTGTTTTCTTTTTATTGCAAAACTTGTTAAAATACTTTAAACTACACTCACAGAAAATCCTTAGTAGAAAATTTACAAAGCCAACTAGTTTAAGTAAAATTAAATATTTTTTTTACAAAGGAACCAATTTTCTATCGATTTTTTTCTCACTTTTTTATAAACTTCAAGTATATCAAAAAATTTCAAAATATTTACCAAATTTATATAATTGTTTACAACAAAATTGAACGTACCTGAAAAAAAAAGAAAAAAAAATATTAAAGAAGTATTTACAAAAATTAATTTAAATATACTAAGAAATTTAGAAAAATAAGGGAAATTTGTAGTCGTCCAAATTTGACATTAATTTTTACGTTTTTTAAACAATAAATCAAAATTGATTTTTTTTAATAATAAATCAAAGCGGCCTTATGCTTTAGAGGGTTAATACTCTCACTTGTTGTTAGTTTTGTCTGTTAATATTTCAGATGACGATATATGTATGCCACTATGGGATTATTCTAATTAAAAGAACCATTAAAACCAAAAATAATTTTAAAAATGAAAATTTCACATCGTCTTAATGGCGCCCAACAGAGGGCCATAGTCACTCACGTTAAAACAAAAATCAATTCTCAAGTTATTCTCCAAAATCCTCTTCAAACTTTATTCAGAAACTCGGAAAATTAAAAAAAAATTAAAAAATTTTTTTTTTGTATTTTAATAAATTAGATTATAACGACGCGATGGGCGCCAATAATGTAAAGTTTAAAATTTGTTTTCCTTTTTAAACATGTATTTGAGTTGTGTAGAAAGGTGTTATTAAGTAAAATCTAATCATGCCCCGTGTTGGGCGCCAATAAAAATAAAACCTTATGAAGAAAATCCGCATAAAAAATACTTAATTTTCATACAAAATGTATGAAACAAATAAAACCAAAAATATTTCTGAAAATAAAAATATTCACATCGTCTTAATGGCGCTCAACACAGGGTTTAGTCATATTCACCAAATAGTTGATAGATAATTTTCTTATTTGTATATCCACCCCTTACGAGAGGAGCCCTCACCTGTTGCTCAAGCTAAAACAAATCAGGGCCATAGTTACTCAGTTTAAAACAAAAATCTATGCCCAAGTTAATCTCCTAAATTCCTATTGGAATTTTATTCGGAAAATTAAAAAAATTAAAAAAATTAAAAAAAAAAACTTTTTTTTTTGGTTTTTTAAAAAATTTTGTTATAACGGCGCGTGCTTCGTGTTGGGCGCCAATAATTTTATGTTTTAAATTTATTTTCCCTCTTTAACCTGTATGAGTGGTGTGGAAATGTGTTATTTAGTAAAAACTAAGCGGGTCCCGTGTTGGGCGCCAATAAAAATAAAACCTCATAAAGAAATCCGCATAAAAAATACTTAATTTTTATACAAAATTCATGAAACAACACAACCAAAAATATTTCAGAAAATAAAAATATTTACATTGTCTCAATGGCGCCCAACACGGGGCCATAGTCATATTCACCAAATTGTTTGGCGATTAAAAAGAAAACTAGGAAAGTTTATTAATTTGTATATCCTGCCCTCACAAAATGAGCTCTCCCCTATAGCTCACGCTAAAAACCAAAATCTATTCTCGAGTTGATTATCAAAACCCTCTTGGCATTTTAATTAGAAAACGGGGAAAACCGGAACTGAATCAACATGGCATTTGTAATTCTAAATTAGTCACTTTAAATAAATTTAAAAAAAAAAATCGTATTTTCAAACAACGTAGTTAAAACGATACGAGCTCCGAGCTGGGCGCCAATAAGACGAAGTGATTAGAATAAGTTTTAAAACTATTTTTTCTCTTAAAAATGTATTTAGGTGGTGTTGAAAGATGTAATTAAGTAAAAACAAAGCGAATCTCGTGTTGGGCGCCAGTAAAAATAAAACCTCATGAAGGAAATCCGCATAAAAAATACTTCATTTTTATACAAAATTTATGAAACAAATACAACCAAAAATATTCTGAAAAATTAAAATATTCACATCGTATTAATGGCGCCCAACACAGGCCTTAAACATATTCTCAAAATTGTTTGTTGGTTTTTAAGAAAAATAGATAATTTTCTTCATTGTATATCCTCCCTTACAAAGGAGCTCCTGTGGCTCACGCTAAAAATAAAAATTTGCTATCGAGTTAATCACCAAAAACCTCTTGTCACTTTATTTAGAAACTCGAGAAATTGAAACAGAATTCACTTGGCATTTATAGTTCCAAATTTGTCACTTTAAACGAATTTCAAAAAAAAGTGTTTTGGTATTTTCAAACGATTTAGTTAAAACGACGCGGGCCCCTTGTTGGGCGCCAATAAGACGATGTGAGTATTTTAAGTTTTCAAACTATTTTTCCCCTTAAAAAATATATTTAAGTGGTGTTGAAAGGTGTAATTAAGTAAAAACAAAGCGGGCCCCGTGTTGGGCGCCAATCAAAAAATGTCAATATTTTATATTAAAAATTTTTCTGACTCAAATAAAACCTAATAGCTTAATTAAAAAAAAAAAAAGCACAACTGATATTCAACAAATTCCTAGTTATTATAACGCCCTTCTCTAGGCCCTAATATTTGTAATAACTTAACAAATATTTGTTTAATGTTATAAAATCAGTAGTTGTTGAACAAATATTTAAATAAATTTTTATTACAACTTTATTTAAGCTCTTATAAACCAAAAAAAAAACAGACCTTAACCCATTTAACAAGATTTTAGAATGTTAATAATAAATTAAAAAAAAATATAACATGTGTCTCTAAATCTAAATTAAACTTGAAATTGTTTGTTCAAATATTTTAATATATCTCCAAAAAAAAGTGCGTAAATTTTTTTTGTTTCATTGTTTATTCTATTCTGTAATAAAAACGAAATTCAAACAATTCATACAATGAATTTTTCATTAAAATACATTTATTTTGCCCCTGCTGTTTTAATGAAAAAAATAAAATAGAGATAAGGTTTTGCATCAATATCTAAAAGATAAAGAAAGGTAGAGGCACCCATTCATTTATTCATTCAACCATATGTCTCTGTTTTCTATTTTCAAACTGCGTTTTCAAAAACTCATAATAATAAAAAGGTGATAAGTATTTTTTTGTTTTATATATTTTTTTTATATTTTCGTAATTTTTTTTTTCTGTTAAAACAATATTTACTTTAGTTTATTTTATTTTTTAAATATTTATTTATTTGTTCATAGAACGTCTTATTTCTTAAGGCAAAATGAAAAAAAATATATATATCATTTTAAATTTATGTAGTTTTTATGTCGAGGGGGGAAAATTTAAAAAAAAATTTATGTTTTTCTCTATGATTTTTTTTTTCTTGAAATAGATCGATTTTATGATATTACATAGTGTTATTTAGTGAAGTTATTTCTTCATATGTTTTCGTTATTTTGGGGGTTGTTGTAAACGAAGAATTTGACAAATTGTAAAATTTTATATGTTTGACAACACGCGACATAAGTTTTTCAAATTCTTTAAAAAATATATATTTAACATTTGTAAAAGAGTACACTAAAAAAAAAAAAAATCATGAGCCCTGTAGATTATTTAACAGCGTTCTAGACTATGGAACAGGGGGTCGTGGGTTCAATTCCCACCAAAAACCCTTGGTCGATTTCGCAATAACCAGTTATCGGTTAGGTTGAAGTTATAAAAATGATTTGTAATTAAATACAAAAAAAATAATTCAATTGCAGAAAAAAAATATCAGTAATTTTTAGTTATGGCTACTAATTAAAATTTGTATATTGCTTAAAATCTGTAAAATACTAAATTTTCAAATATATGTAAAATCACATTCAATTTTATAAAGCTGTTTTTATTGCAACAAAAATTTCTTATTTTATTTTCAAGTTCACAATTTGATAACTTTTTCTGTAACCGTTACTGAAAAATTTCTTTAAGTGCACATGAATTTATGTTTTTGTTGTACTTTTACAAGAATTATAAATTATTTTATTGTAGTATTGGTCAAAGGCGGCCATAAATTCTAATTTAAGAGCTTAATTTAAGTTTATTTACAACAAAATATAAATTTTATTAACTCAGCAATGCAAAATTAAAAGTATTATGGAGTGTTTAATAAATTTTATTTGGATTTTTCTAAATTTAAATTGGGGTCTTCAAAATTTCAATAAAGCTTTTTCTGAATGTGAGTTGGAGTTTTTTGAATTTCACTTGTGCTTTTCTGAATTTTAGTTGGTTTTCTACATTTCATTGGGCTTTTGTAAATTTCAATTGAGCTTTCTGAATACATTTTGGTTATTCTGAATATCAATCTGACTTTTTGAATTTTAATTTCATTGGGATTTTCTACACATAAGTTGAGGTTTTTTTAAATTTTATAATGCTTTTCTGAATTTCAATCGGTTTACAAAGAAGCTTTCTGAATTTCAATTGGTTTTTTTTGATATTTTTTCAATCCATTTGGTTTATTCTGAATTTTAATTTCGTTTTTCTGAATTTCAGTTGTGCTTTTCTGAATTTTAATTGTTTTTCTGAATTTCACTTGGAGTTTCGTGAATTTTTAATTGGGCTTTTGTAAATTTCAATTGAGATTTCTGAATCCATTTGGGTTATTTTGAATATCAATTTGGCTTTGTTGAATTTTAATTTTATAAGGCTTTTCTGAACTTACGTTGATTTTTTTTTATACCCTCCACTTAGTAATAGAGGGTATATATAAGTTTGTCATTCCGTTTGTAACTCATCGAAATATCGGTCTGGGACCCCATAAAGTATATATATTTATGATCCTTGATCGATTTTAAGACGATCTAGCTATGTCCGTCCGTCCGTCTGTCTGTTGAAAACACGCTAACTTTTGAAAGACTTCACGGAGGCTTCTGAAGTTTGGCATATATGTTGGGCATTTACCTGGTCAGGTTGGTATTGCAATCCAGCGAAAGCGGTCCAGTGGTTCAAAAGTTATAAGCAAATAAGTGAATTTCGGCAAGGGTTTTTCTGGAATTTACGAGTTAAAACACACGGTAACTTTCGAACCACAATTCTGAGGGTGCTGACGTGTGGCATGTATATTTGCCATTCCTTTTGTCCGGTTCGATTTAAATTTCAGCCACATCGGTACAGTCGTTCAAAAGTTATTAGCAAAGCCGTGAATTTCAGATTAGTTTTACATCATGATCCCCGAGCGATTTTAAGACATTCTAGCGATGTCCGTCTGTCCGTCTGTCTGTGGAAATGGTGATCACGACCAAAATACTACACGGATATGACTGAAACTTAACATATTTATTGGAAGTTCTCCTGAGAAGTTTGATATTGCATTTGAGCGATATCGGTTCAGCGGTTTAAAAGTTATGAACGAAAATGAAAGGACACCTCAAAAATTTTAGTAAATTCAACATAACCTAAAAATACAAAATGCTTTAATTCGGCTGCTGGTTGACATATGTGAACATAATTGAACACCAAATGGTATTTAAACAAGAACGAACACATTACAAAAAAATAAATAAGTCGCGGATTTTTTTTTTTTAATTTTTTTTCGCGGAAATTTTTTTTTCAATTTTTTTTAAGTAAGTTCCTTTAAAAAAAAGTTTTTTGGAATAATCTTTTTGAAATTGTGGAGGGTATCACTACATTCGGCAAGGCCGAATTTATATTTTTTACTTGTTTAATTTTATTGTGTTTTTCTGAATTTCAATTGGTTTATAAAGAAGCTTTCAAAATTTCAATTGGTTTTTTTGGATATTTTTTTTTAATCCATTTGGGTTATTCTGAATTTCAATTTCGTTTTTCTAAATTTTAATTTCATTGGGCTTTTCCAAACTTACGTTGAGTTTTTTTTTTTAATTTTATTGTGATTTTGTGAATTTTAATTAAATTATCCCAATATTAAAAAGCTTTTTGAATTTCAATTGGAATTTTGGCTTTTCTGAATTTCAATTAAACTTTTCTTAATTTTCCATCAGATTTTCTGAATTTAAATTAAGTTTACTAGATTTTAATTATATTTCCTGAATAATAATTAGATTTTCTGAATCTTAAAAAGCTTTCTGAATCCGAATTAGGCTTTTCGGAATTACAAATGATTTTTTTTAGTGTTTTGAATTTTAATTGTGCTTTTCAGAATTAAGCCTTTTCTGAACTAAAATTTTAATAGAGCTTTTTTAAATTAAGTTGAGCTTTTCAAATTTGTATGGCAATTTTCTGAATTGACATTTTTATATATTAAAAAAAAACTTTTTGAATTTCAGTTGGTTGTTTTTTGGCACTTTTTTAATATTTTCATTATGTTTTTCAGAATTTCATTTGAGATTTTTGGAACACATATAATGAAAGCTTTTCTGATGTTTACGAAAGCTTTTCAGAACTTCATTTTGCATTTCGTTAATTTTAGGTGTTTCTTTATGTATTTCAATTGCCCTTTCAGAATTTCAGTTGACATTTTCTAAATTTCAAAATTCTGGTTCAAATCGGGGGTTTTTTTTCTTAATTTTACTTTTTATTTTATTAAAAAATTTTACTTTTAAATTTGAAGTTTTTTTTTCGAACATTTATGATTTAATAGCATTTATTTTGTTTAAAATATTAAAATAAAACATTGAAGCAGGCGAAAAATAAATCACATTGATATTGAATTATTCATAACACGTTTAAAAATAATAAGCCACCTCCTCCTCGTAGACACTGTGCCAGCTAAACAAGGGAATGTTTATAAAAAAAAACACAGATTTTTGCAGTGGATAATAAAGAAACCTATTGATATTTTTTTTTCTTTATAAAATAAACAAATATTAAAAACAGTAATGCTAACGATATTTAAAAAAACGCGTTTAAGGGATTTTTCAGCAGACGGACAGACAGACAAAACAGAGTTTGGTGCTAAATAGCTTTTGGAATTATGTCTATTTACATTTTTGGTGACAATATTAAAAATTATCAAAAATTATTTCAATTAGAAAACAATCTATTAAAAGCAACTTGAGTTATATTATTGAGGCCCCATGTTGGGCGCCAAAAATAATAATCAAATAAAATTTTAAGTCAAAATAAATTACTCGAATGAGGTTTAAGCTAAAGAATTTCATAGAATTTTGTTTTTAATAAGCAAGTGACTCTAATAATCTAAAGTACCCCCAAGTTGAGCGACAAAAAAAGTTATTCAACTAAAAGTGTAACTGACCCGAGCTAGCATTTTCGCAAACGATATGGAAAACGAAAGTTTTTTTTAAAAAACAAACTACCACGTAAATGCGAACCCAAACATCATGTGGGTTGGCAAATTTAAGCTGCCGATGTAGAAAATTATATATTTTTTTTTAATAAACATCTAACTTAAGCCCCACGTTGGGCGCCAAAAAAAAATGCAACTAAAATTTTGAAATAAAAAAGCTAACTCGAGTTAGCATTTCTGTCAAAGATTTTGAAAATTATAGAATTTTTCAATAAACAAATAATTAAGTAAAAGCGACTAAAATCATTTTATTTGGGACCCACGTTGGACGCCAAAAAATATTCTACTACAATTGAGAATTAAAATAGCATCTCAAATCAGTATTACTGCCCACAATATGGAAAACGAAAGATTTTTTCCATAAATAAGCTATTTAGTAAAAGCGAATCAAAACATTTTGTTATGGCCCCA
This sequence comes from Pegoplata infirma, assembly GCA_963921195.1. Lineage (NCBI taxonomy): Eukaryota > Metazoa > Arthropoda > Insecta > Diptera > Anthomyiidae > Pegoplata > Pegoplata infirma. The sequence goes on from OY992537.1 coordinate 23,207,136, forward strand.
AGGTGGGAGCCAAAAATAATATTCAGTTAAAATTTTGAATTACAAAAGAAAACTCAAATTAGTAGTTCTGCTGACGGTAGGAAATAAAACAGAATAGAAATTTTGCTGGATAAAAGCGATTAGAATTATTTCATTAAACGGCAAACGTTGGGCGTCAAAAATATTATTCAACTGAAATTGTGAATTAAGATAGCGTCTCAAACAAGTATTTCTACCGACAGGATAGAAAATGATAAAAAATTTTCAATAAACCAACAATTATGTAAAGCTAATTGAAACATTTTGTCAGGTGTCCACGGTTCGAGCTAAAAAAAAAATCAGTTAAAACGATATGAAATATGATAGAATAGAAAATAGAATCGATATATCTTATTAGAGCTCCACGTTGGGAGCCAAAAATCAGTATTTCTGCCGACTTTATGGAAAATAATGGAATTTTTTCAATAAACAAACAATTACCTAAAAGCAAATCTAACCATTCTGTCAGGGCCCCAAGTTGGGAGCCAAAAATAAAATTCAGTTAAAATTTGGAATTACAAACCCAAATTAGTAGATCTGCTGACGATATGGAATATGATAGAATTTTTTTTAGAATAAGAAAAAGTGAATTCAAAATATTTTAATAGGGCCCCACGTTGGGAGCCAATTTTTTTTTTTATATGTAAAGCAGCTTAATTCATTTTCTTGATTTAGATAAATTTCAGCTTATGATAGAACTTTAACATTAATTATGTTAAAGTGACTAGAATCGAATTAGTGGGGCCCCACTTTGGGCGCCAAAAATATTATTCAACTTAAATTGTGAATTAAGATAGCGTCTCAAATCAGTATTTCTGCCGACGATAAGGAGAAGGATAGAATTTTTTTTAATAAATAAGCAATTAAGTAAAAGCGAACTGAAACATTTTGTCAGGGCCCCACGTTGGGCGCCAAAAAAACGAAGAGTTAAAAGTTCTGCTGATGATATGGAATATAATGGAATTTTTTTAGATTAAGAAAAAGCGACTAGAATCATTTTATTGGGGACCAACGTTGGGTGCCAAAAATATAATTCAACCTAAATTTTGAACCAAAATAGCTGTTCACCTAAAATTGTGTATAAAAATAGCTTCCCAAATCTGTATTTCTGCCGGCGATATGGAAGATGACAAATTTTTTTCAATAAATAAACAATTAAGTAAAAGCAAAACGAAACATCTTATCAGGGACCCACGTTGGGCGCCAAAAAAAAATCAGCTAAAATTTTGAATTACAAAAATTAACTTAGAATTAGTAGTTCTCGGTAGCAGAAATATGAAATATGATGAATTTTTTCAATAAACAAATAATTAAAAAAAAGATAATCGAAATACCTTATTTGGGCCCCACGTTGGGAGCCAAAAATAAAAATCTGTAAAATACAAATTCTAAACAATAAAATACAAAAATATTAAAAAACACGTAAAAAAGTTAAATTCGGCCTTGCCGAATGTAGTGATACCCTCCACAATTTCAAAAAGATTATTGAAAAAAACTTTATTTGAAAGGAAATTACTTTTGAAAAAAATTTCGGCAAAAAAAAATTTGGTAAAAAAAAAATCCACGATTTTTTTCTTTGTTTGTCAAAAAATATGTTCGTACCTGTTTAAATACCATTTGGTGTTCAATTATGTGCACATATGTCAACCAGAAGCCGAATTAAAGCATTTTGTATTTTTAGGTTATGTTGAATATACTGAAACTTTTGAAGTGTGCCATATCGCTCAAATGCAATACCAAACTTCTCGGGATAACTTTCAATAAATATGTTAAGTTTCAGTCATCTCTATGCAATATTTTGTCCGTGATAGCATTTTCCACAGACAGACAGACGGACATCGCTAGAATGTCTTAAAATCGATCGGGCATCATGAATATATATACTTTATGGGGTCCCAGACCGATATTTCGATGAGTTACAAACGGAATGTTAAACTTATATATACCCTCTATCACTAAGTGGAGGGTATAAAAAGCGAATCAAAATACCTTAATAAAGATAATAGTTTTGATCACATGATCAATTATTTTTCTTTATTCTTTCTATTTATTTACAACTCATTTTTAATAAAGTCAACCTAACCGAGAACTGGTAACAATGACCGTCGTCTCGTTGTAGCGAAAAAAACCCTAGGGTTCTGGTGGGAATCGAACCCACGACCCCCACGCTGAAAGGCTATCACGCTACCAACTAGCCTACGAAATACCTCATAGGGGCCCCACGTTGGGAGCCAAAAATAAAATTCAACTAAAACTGTAATACAAAATAGCTAACTCGAATTAACATTTGTGCTTACGATATAGAAATTTATAAAAAAAAAATTTCAATAAATTAATAATGTAGTAAAAAATCTTGAATCATTTTCTTGGGGCCCCAAGTTGGGCGCCAAAAATGAAATCCAACTGAAATTGAAAATTAAAATAGAAAACTCGATTAATAATTTTGCTACCTATAAGGAAAATTATAAGGAAAATAATTTAGTAAAGCGACTTGAGTCATTCAAGTATGGCCCCGAGTTGGGAGCCAAAAATAAAATTCAACTCGGGGCTGGAATTAGCAAACAAAATTTTAATTTTGAGTTTGGATTATAAAGCAGAACAGGTTCTAAGATCGTATAAAGCTTTCTGTAACAGATGTTACTGGTTGGAAAGATAGAAGAAATGGAGTACGATAGTTGAACAAAAAAAATCGCTAAATCTATATCCAAAAATCGCTAAATCATCTATGTTACCTATATACCTTTTAAACATTTATTTTTATGAAATAAAATAAAGCAAAAAGGAAGTATTAACGATTTTTTTCTGTATATAAATTTTTCGTATCGAGTACGAGTATCTGATAAGCTTACCAATACCAAATTGTTTAAGTGATCATTTTCATGTTTACTTTGGGTTTTTTATAGTAATGAACATGAAAATGTTTTAATATTTATACACATTAACGAGATACTTTATTACAATTACAAATAATCATATTAAATTGTAAGACAGTATAAAGACAGACGGCAAAAAAAGACATGGCATGAGGAAAAAATACATAAATTCAATAATATAAATTTAAAAAAACCTGGTAGGTAGGTAGGAAAAATATATATTAATATATATTCAATATTGTAATAGATATAAACCACCTATAGACAACTAAAGATAAAAACTCTTTATGTATGTTTTTTTTTTTTAATAAAGTCATACCGTCAAACTCCTCAAGTGTAGGTAGTTTGAAAATTAAATGTATTGAAAAATACTTAATAATGAAAAGAAACGCTATGCAGGAAATCATATAACCTTGTACAGGGTTTTTGAACTTGTGTAGATCATCATCATAATATAAACACACATATATTGATCATCACCCATTATTTTAGCAAGATACTTGAACGGACAGGGTACTTGAAATTGCAGTTTTGAATATGTATATATGGCAGCAGTGGATTTGTTTTGCTAGTTTAAAAATGATTTAGACACAGATATGGTGGTTAAAATGCAAAAAAAAAAAAAACATAAATATTGTTATCGTTGTTTTTCAAACAAACACAAAAAATATTGAAAAAATTTTCCAAATCAGCTAAAACAATAACCACATGTGTTTAAAAGATTTGTTTTGAAACACAAATAATACCCTAACCTTCCATAACATTTTAAAAAGCAATTAACAACTATATGCCTCTTAAGAACATGAGTGCTTAAAATCTGTTTTTCAATATTGAAAAAAAAAAAAAAAATTGGTAATAAAATTATTTTCAAAAAAACATTGAAAAAAAATAACACCATAATTTAGCTGATAACATTGAATCGTAAGAATTTTTATATATTAAAATTCGTAAAAAAAAGATTACGAAATTTTTTGAAAAATTGACACACCACCAACCAGACACAAAAAATATGAAATTTATTTCTCGCTGAGTGACAATGACAAAGAATTCTAATTTACAAAGCCATTAAAAATTAAAAAAAAAAAATATCAAAAAACATAAATATTTTTCCAAAAAGATGAAAAAAAAATATTGAAAATAATGGCACACACAAAAATTTTCAAGATCTATTTTTTTCCTAAGCATATAAATAACCCTTAAAATAGCCAGCAATGTCATGTTAAAAAGGGATAACTACAATTTATAAAATTTTTATTTTTGTTTAAAAGAAAAAAATGGAAATTAAATAAATCATTATTGTTGTAAAATTTATTACATTTAAAAAGAAACAACATTTTATGTTTCAAAATCTTTTAATTTTTACAGAAATTAGAAAAAATGTAGTTAGGCCCTTTTAACAATCATTTTCTCAAAGGGTGTAAATAACGATTTCAAATTAATTGGATTTATTGGAAGATTTATTATTTTTTTTACGTTGAACGTACACTCAGGGGATGTCCCTATTAATGCAGTGCATTGAAGAGGGAGACGTATTTGTGGACATTTGAATTGAATTTATCCACATTGAAAGAAACTGGGAAGACTTCTGCGGGGACTGATAAACAAATCTTCTCTGTAATAGAATGTGCGATCAACTGACAACAAACCAATGTGATCTACTAGGAAACCGAGTACAGCGAACAAAACTTCGGGCCCTAAGTTCAAGTGAGTCACAATGACTCAATGGAGTTGGATACCCTATTGTTCTTAGAGTGTACCTTTTTATAAGAGCAGGAAATTTTTAAAGGACTCATTCTCTTAAGAGGCCGGTGGTACAAGTTAAATCATCCGTGCCAAGGGAATAAGAAAGTAAGAGTTATTTTCACTGTTGAGGTAGGACTTTGTTAGAAGAATCCGTATTATATAAATGGCGCCCAACATGGGGCTTTAGGAAAATTTATAGATTGCGGTTATTTTTGTGTAACTATTCTGTATTAGTGTGAAAGCCTTCACGGTATTCTAACCTTTTCCGTGTTATCGATAACTTTAAAGAGTTGATTTTATTCTATTTTTTTCGATTCTTGTATGATCCCAATAACATTGGTGGATACTGATTCCTTGGAAAAGATTCTTTCTTATATATGTTCTAAGGTATTCAGATTACAATTTCTAATGAAAAAATCATAAAGGTTCCACCATCGGGCGCACTTCGCTCCTCTCCGACGAAAGGTCTACTCGCAATGCTTCACTGGCTGCCAGTAGACCTTCTCACAATACAACTAGCAGGAAACACAGCCACTAGGCTTGTGGCCATAAATGCAGGGTCGTATAAACCATACGGTCAGGCAAGAATATTCGGGCATCATGTTGCCGCAGTGAAAATCGACTACGGCACCTCTATAGCCTGGTTCGAAACCGTGTTTGTCACAGGGATTCCGGACAGATCCGATTGGACGAAAGGTCTCGAGAATCTTAAGGAGACACTTGAGATTTTTACTGACGGCTCCAAAAATGGACCACTGAATGGGGGTGGCGTTTTTATGAGTAAACTAGATAACAGGCTCTTCTTTCAAAACCGGAGCAGTGTAGCGAATTTCAGGCCGAGATCATGGCTATAAAATGGGCTGCGGATTGGATAGAGTGCCAACGGATATCATTCAAGGATATATGTGTTTTCACTTAACCAAGCGGTTATTAAATCGTGGCATCTGAGTAGAATTGTCCAAGAATGCCGGTCGTCTCTTAATGAGATGACGAGACATTAGAATCTGACACTCATTTGGGTGACTGGACATATGGGTATAAATAGCAACAGTGTGGCCGATGAATTAGCAAGGTAAGGGACGACTCCACCTTCTAATGAGATCGATCATAAAAAATTTCACAATTTCAGATCGACAACGACCGATGGCGACATTAACCCAAATGTTTAAACACAAGGATGGTGTGGCCCTCATATGAGCGCTGGCGTACGGGCAAGATCATTAAACTGCCCTGGAGCCAGCTACGCAACTTATTTGCAGCCCTTACGGGGCACAGTGCACGCTTCGACACACACGCCAGTAAAATGGGAATTCCCCACAATGACCACTGCGTGGAATGTCAGAATGTGCCAATGTCTAGCATACGCCCTTCAGAGAGCCAAACATTTTGGTAAAACGTAAATGGTGCCCAACATGGAGCCTGTGAGAACATTCATTTCGGCGAAATATTAATCGATTGCAGTTACTTCCGAATAGATCTTTTCTTTCTTAGTTTTTTTCGTGGTATTGATAACTATCTTAAACTCTTTCAGTCTTTTTTTGTTATTAATGCTGAAATAATTAAGAATCCTCTATCACATAAATGGCGCCTTATATTGGGCATTACCAGCAAAAATTAAGCTTGTCCGAATGTTTATTGATTGTGGTTACTTTTCTATGACTATTTTATGTCAGCGCTAAAGCTTTTACAGCATTCGAACCATCGATAACTTTCTGAAACTTCTTTCATTCTTACTTATTCGATCCTTTTCCCCATATTCTGTTATGATCCCAAGACAATTTTCTGATACAGATTTTTAATGCAACAGATTCTTTCTTCGATATATTATCGCTCACTTACTTGTATGGTGTCATAACTCAAAATATTTGATTTTGTAAAAAACGCGTTTTAAGTTTACAATTGAAACTGGGTCCATTGAACAAGGAAATTAACGAATAATTCTGTATCACTAACTCGAATACGTTTTTTGAACTATGAGACTATACAAGTAAATGAGCGATATGATCTAGGGTTATCACAAGAAAATTGTTAATGCTAAAAAGGTTAAGGCCCTCCAACGTATAAATGGCGCCCAACATGGGGCATCAGCCACTATTCTGAATCGTACGATTCTTAATTCTAAAATGTTTAGTAGAATCGATTACAGGTTACAACAATGCGATATACGGCCAATTATATTATCGTGTACGTACGTTTAAACCCCTGTTTGATGCCGTTACAAATCAATTTTTTTCTAATTCTCTCTAAAGTAAATGAAAATAACCAGGTAATGTATTTTTCAATTAGATTTAAACTTTGATAACGTGTTTATTTGTTTCTTTCCGTTAATCAATTGTAACGTGACTTTTTAATACTTTTCTGTTTTAGACATCAAATAATAATCTGTAAAAATGTTAAAAGAATTTCATAATTTTTAATTAAGTCGTCATCTCTGGCATAAAATTTAAAAAAACTGCAGTTAAGCTATTTTTACAATGAAAGGCACAAAAAATCAAACACATTGAAAATTAAAAGTTCAAACAGACTCAATGACGACTTTAAAGATACAACATCTTTAAAAGAAAACAACACAAAACTACTGTGTGGGGTGCTTTTTTTTATTGAAAACAGATATTGAAACTGAAAATACAAAAAGTGTACCTTCCAACAACAGAAAAGGGCATACATGTTAAGATGCTACAAGAAAAGGGTATAAAGATGTTTACAAATTTTTGTAGTCAATTTGACGCATCTAAAAAAAACTTCAAAAACGAAAACAATTGAGTTTGTTTTTATGGTAAACCAAGTTGGCGTAAAGAAATGATAAACAGATTTTTTTTTTTGTTGTTTGAAAGATTGTTGTTTTGAGTTTTCAAGATTTCGTATTTTTAGAAATTTCATTGTTTCATCAAAAACATCATCATAATGTAAGTAATATGGAGAAATGTTATTGCTATTAAAAGATTAAGATAAACGAAACATTACCTAATTATTGCAGTTTGAGAGTAGTAAAAAAAAGAAGTAAGTTAAGTAGGAATTATGTTTGTAATCTAACAAACATTAATAAAAATTAAAAAAAAAAAGATGTTAAACACAAGCGGAACAAAAATTTTGGTTAAAAAGGGAGCACAGCTTTCAGTACCAACTTTAACAAAAGAAAACGATTTAAAAAAAAATTATTTGAAAATTGTATCTAAAAAATATTTGGAAATTTAAATAAGTAAGTCATTATTGGAACACAGTCTCTTGTTTTACATTTTGGTTCCCAACGTGGGGCCAGCAGTTACAAACATATAGTGTGGCTGTGTTGGCTGGAAGTCCAACTTTCCTAATTAATACAATTTTGCCCATGACCTTAAATGTGTATATAAGTATATCACAATTCCGCTTCTGTGATTATTTTAAAACGAATTATTTTACAAAACTAATTGGACAAACAAATATCTACACAATTTTCAGATGAAATTTGGAAGACATCAACTGGTATTAGAAGAGAGCATTGAAAATGAAGGTTCTTATTTGCAAATTTCATCAGCAATTACAAAATTATATTTGGAAATTCCAATAAGTCAATCGAAATTGTTATTTAAGCAAAACTCCTTGTCTAACATTTTGGCGCCCAATGTGGGGCCAGTTGCTACCAACGTATATTGTGGTTCTGTTGGATGTAAGTCTGACTTTCCAAGTTAATAAATGTTGTCCATGCCCCTAAATGCCTATTCACATCACAGTTCAGCTTCTGTAATAATTTTAAAACTAATTATTTTACAAAACGGATTGTAACGAAAAATTTACATAAACAATTTCAGATGGAATTTGGAAGATATTGGAAGATAGCATTGCAAAATGCAGGATTTTTTTTGCAATTTTGATCTACAATTATGAAATTATCTTTGAAATTTCAAATAAGTCAATCGAAATCGTTATTTAAGCAAAAATCCTTGTCTAACATTTTGGCGCCCACCGTGGGACCAGCTGGTACAAACGTATATTATGGTTCTACTGGCCGGAAGTCTAACTTTCAAGTAAATATATGTTGTTCATTCCCTTTTATGCCTATTCATATCACAATTCCGCGTGTGTGATTATTTTAAAACAAATTATTTTGCAAAACTAATACAAAATAAGAAAAATCTACACAATTTTCAGATGTAATTTGGAAGAGATCAATTGGGTTTGAAAAATAGCATTACAATTGCTTGCAAATTTTAATTACAACTATAAAATTATCTTTGGAAATTCAAATAAGTCAGTCGAAATCATTATTAAAGCCTAACTCCTTGTCTAACATTTTGGCGCCCACCGTGAGGCCAGCTGGTACATACGTATATTGTGATTCCACTGACTGGAAGTCTTACTTTCCAAGTTAATAAATGTTGTCCAAACCCTTTAATATCTATTCACAACACAGTTTTGCTTCGGTAATTATTTTAAAACTAATTACTTTACAAAACGGATTGTAACGAAAAAAAAATACCTACACAATTTTCATATTTTATTTGGAAAAGATCAATTGGTATTGGAAGATAGCAATCGAAAATGATGGATTTTTTTCGCAAATTTTATCTACAATTCTAAAATTATCTTTGGAAATTCAAATAAGTTAAACGAAATCGTTATTTAAGGAAAACTTCTTGTCTAACATTTTGGCGCCCACCGTGGGGTCAGCTGGTACATTGTGGTTCTACTGTTCTGGAAGTCTTACTTTCCAAGTTAATAAATGTTGTTCATACCCGTTTATGCCTATTCACATCACATTTTAAAACTAATTATTTTACAAAACGGATTAAAACGAAAAAAATACCTACACAATTTTCAGATGAAATTTGGAAGATAGCATTGGAAAATGAAGGATTTTATTGGCAAATTTTATCTACAATTAAAAAATTATGTTTCAAAATTTAAATAACCCAATCGTAATCGTTTTTTAAGCAAAACTTCTTGTTTAACATTTTGGCGCCCACCTTGGGGCCAGCTGCTACAAACGTATATTTTGGATCTACTGGCTGGAATTCTAACTTTCAAGTCAAAACATGTTGTCCATACCCTTTAATGCCTATTCATATCACAGTTCCGCTTGTGTGATTATTTAAAAATGAATTATTTTACAAAACGGATTATAACAAACAACAGAAAAATTCCTACACCATTTTCAAATGCAATTAAGAAGAGATCAATTGGAATTTGAAATAGTGCGATTTTTAAAATTTGTTCTGCAACTATAAAATAGATCAATCGTCATTGAAATAGATTAAAAGTAAACGTTATTTAAGCAAAACTCATTGCCTAACATTTTGGCTCCCAACGTGGGGCCAGCTATTACAAACATGTATTGTGCTTCTGTTGACTGGAAGTCCAACTTGCCAAATTTCGAAAAAAGGCTATTTTAAATATCAAATTAGATCAGAAATTTTTAAATTTCCAAATAGAGTTATTAAATAAAATCTTCTGTGTTTCGTATGTAATTGATTTTTTACAAATAACTTTTTCAAATGGTGTAGTAGAATTAAGTTATTTAGAAACTCATCATAGTTTTATATATTTTTCTCCTCTAAATCCGTATATTATTAAAGTTAATAAGAAGAAAAGTAGCAGCAATATTAGCTCTGCAGAAAAAATAATATAAAAATAAAACTAAAACTGAACTGAAACAAAAGAGAAAGTTGACGAGTAATTTCTACGGTTATACAGACAACGATGACGCTGTTGCTGCTCAAGATGATGATGATGATGAAGAAGGTGATGGTGGTAATGGTTAAAAAAAATGTATATGTAATAATTTAAAGGTGCGTAGGTTGTTTAAATAAACTTTCATTAATATGATTTTACCAAAAAATAAAAGTAACAGTAGAATTGTTAAACAGGTAAAAACAATTATATAAAACTCATTAATCATTAGATTAATTAGATTTAGAAAATAAGAAACATCTTAGAAAAGCGTTAACAGAATTGTTAACGTTCATTTAACGGTTTAGATTATTAACAGTCATGCATTAGATTATTTTTAATAATATAAACGTATATGGTTTTAAGCCAATTGCCTTGGGAAGCTGTCATAAAGAATCATTATTGAATGAAAATGACATGTTTAAAATGAATTAAAATTTTTAAATATTTTAACTTTACAAACTAGGTAAACTAGAGATTATTTATATGTCATGGCAATTAGGGTTAAACGTATTAATCGGAGTTTAAAACTGTGTGGAAATTTTTTAATATTTAACGTGTGGTAGAATCTAGTTAGAATCAGTGGGGGGATCATGGATTTTGTTAACAACTTATTGTCGGTCACTCACGACATTTGTTTGATTTTTTTTCATAACTGAAATTGTGAAGATTTGCCTTCACAACAGACTTTTGTGCAGAATTGTTAAAGATTATTCCAAGTTCTTTCAAAAGTTGGTATTTTGTCACTCTTGAGCTTCCAAATTTAATCAAAAACTGTTTTGCAGCGTGAAGTGTGAATTTAAAACAGAGTTTAAAACAAAGTTTAAAAGTTACCTTATTATTGGTAGCAGGGCACGAAGGAAAAGAGAGCAACGAGAAAACAGATGAACTTGCAAAACTTGGAGCAGAGGACATATATAGGTACCACCATAATGCTTTAACCGCCACTCCAGCATTACAAACTAAAACGAAACTCCCTTACTGTCGCCAAGGCAAATCAAAAATGAAGGGAACTTGGAAAAGTCGAATAAGCTGAATTTTGTGGCTTACTTTCACTTACGAAAATAAAATAACGGGACACTGTCTTTCTGGAAAGCGTGCAAACAACATGAATCTTTTTACGGACGCAAGCTGTAAAAGGTATGAAACACCAGGTTTTAAGGAAACCACTGAACACATGCAATGTCACTGTCCGGATTTGGTACGAACTTGAATATCAAGTAGAGGCAGTTCAAATTTCGAGACTTTGGAGGAAATTACGTGTATTGACATAAATCAATTCGCAATAAAGGTCAATGTATTTAGTTTACTTCGATATGTGGAGAAGTTCGGTGCTCCCTATTAGGGCTTCCAATCGGGATTGGTTTTTCTGAATCCCGGGATTCGGGATTGAAGAAAAATTTTCGGGATCCCGATTTCGGGATCCCGGGATTTTCGGGATATTTTGAATCCCGGGATTCACGGGATTTTTTGGAAATTTTCGGGATTTTTCGGGATTTTCAAAAAGTTTTAGTATTTTTTGCCACTTTGAAAAATCCTCGCGTTCGTAAAGATTAGCAAAGTTGATGTTGTGAACTTCAAAAAAAAGTTTGGGATTCCTCCTGTGAAGAATATTCGTATTCGGTTATATTTCTTATCTTTCGTCGTGGCTCATCGCTATCAACTTTTAGTGAGCGTGAGTTGAAAAAAAAAATAAATGAATTTTCGAATTTTTGCATTTGTTTTTTTTTTAAATTATTTGATTTTTTTTTTCATTTCTTGCAAAAAAAAATATTGTTTTTTTTTTGGTAAAAAATGTGTTAGCGAGAGTGCGAGAGTAGAGTTTGCATGACTCCCGCGTGAGCGTAAGTCATAAGTGAGTGATTCCATTATTGTGAGCGTGACTGAGTTTACAACTTAAGGAGTTAAAATGTGTTAAAAGCCATTTGTAAGAGTAAAAGTAATAAATACAAAAGCCCTTATGTCGAACCACCACTAGTTTTTAGAATTTCTTTACATTTCGCAAACGTTTCACCTTTTTCTATAACAAAAACATGGTACCTGACGGAACTTTTGTCGATTTTTTTTTATTTTGTTTCAAAATCGGGATCCCGAAAATCCCGGGATTGAAAATCAGAAATCCCGAGATTCGGGATTTGCCTAATCCCGAAAATCCCGGGATTTCCGGGATCGGGATATCCCGATTGGAAGCCCTACTCCCTATAGACCAATTGGTCCATAGTGATAGCACATTATAAACCAATTGGTCAAACCTCTCTACATCATTGTATGCGGAATTTTTCTAAAAATGTTGTCAATGATTACAATTACAGATTTCTACGGAATCAGATTGTGTTGGTAACAACTTTTAAATAAAAACTACATACTTTTTCCACTAATGAGACTCACCAGAGAAAGTCAAATTGAGGGACCTGTGAATCAAACACGGTACAACTGGTATTTTACCACTGCGGAGACACAAAAACTGGAAAACACGCCAAATCTAACCATGATCAAACAATTTATCTGATCTTGTCCAGATCTTTCTGGACAGAGTCTTGTTTCATTAGAATCTATGGAACTGAAAGTGAAATAATGTTTTGCTCATCTTAGAATCGAGCAGAAATTTTGCTTAACTGGAAGCAGTATTTGCAAAGGAATCACCAGGCAAAGAGCGCATCCAAACCACCTGAATTCCGTGCATGAATTCATTTGAGCTATATCACAGTTTGGAGTGCTATTTGGTGGCACTGATAAAGCGCTATTAAGATGCAGTGAAATCATGGGTCTTTTCGGCGTTAATGGAAGCATTCTTTCGTATAGTTATTTGGATATAATATTATAAGTTTTATGAACAAAAAAAAAACTTAACAAGAAATTATAATTTGTTCCCCTTACTTTTTCTGGACCCTCAAGAAAGATCTTTGGATGGTATACCATAAAAAGAAGCTGTGCTACCAAAATTCCGAATTTGTTTTTATGGGAAGTTTCACAAGAATCTCAAATTGGTTTATTTAGAGTAACCCCTTTAACATACCGTTGGGGCTCGACAGACCTCTGAGTCTATGTTTTCGAATAAGCAGCGTTCGCAACAACTTCCAGTCTAACCAATCGCAAGCGATTAAGATAGCCGAAAACTTAAAATGTAGCTAATTTTCACTAATTTTCGCATTTATCGATCCAAAAGGTTAGTCCAACACTAAACAGAAACACTCTTTTAAGGAATCTGTAAACAGCTTTTCGCATATTTTTACTGAATTTTTAAGCATTAACAGACTCGCTTTGCTAAAACACTCAGATGAAAAGTTTTAGCAAACCGAGTCCATTAAACCGTGGGTGATGAAATGATGTGATGAAATATCTTTTTGTACATTTACAGATCTTTCTGTACATAATGCAGATGAATTTTTCGCAAACCGATGTTACAAAAACTATCTTTGCTGAAATCAGAACATTTTTCTGCAGAAAGTAGCGGGCGTTTTAGCATAAATCTGCAGATTTCAAAATCTGCGGATTACAGTAGTCATGATTTTAGCACATTCGGTTTGCTAAAACTGAACAAAAAATCTGTTAATGTACAACAGATCAGCAAAACTGTATGTATTTTCAACTGTCTTTACAGTTTTTGATTAGAACCGTTTGGTCTTTGATTTCAACCAAATCCATATCTTTCTTAAGAACCATTTAGACCAGCGGTTACCAACCTTTTTGGCTCGCGTACCCCTGATTTTAAATGTTGTCAGCCGCGTACCCCCTAACGAGTTTTTTGTTTTCGTTCAAAAAACTTCTCATATAAATATTGGAGTTAATTTTGAAATTTTTGATCTGCGGGTATTATCATTTTTTTGAAGGATTTAGGGGAGATCAAAACAATGGTGTTTTTTTTTTTGGAAAAATTTTTGCTCCTTCGGGTTGCTCAATGCATCTGAAAACGCGTAATTTGAGCTGATTTTTCTGCAGAGCAAAAACAGCTGAAAATATTGCAAATCTGATTTTACCAGTCGTTTCTACACCAAAAATTTAAACAACGGACGTTTTTTGAACTCTTGAACTCCAAAAACACATCACAGAGGGCGGGAAAATAATGGCCCTTACCACAAGAAAACAAAAAGTCTATTTTAACAAAAGTTTTATTTTAAATTTCAAATTTTCTATACATTTTTTGAAAGTCGGTTTTAAAAACAAAAACAATTTGTATGGAAATAAAATTAAAAGCTCATTTTAAATTTATTTTATTTTCTTGTGGTAAAGCTGAATGTTTTTTAATTTTTTTTAAATGTTTTTTTATACAAGGGCAGATCAACAATTCCGTCATTTTTTGAATGAAACTCCCTCGTATATACAATGAAAGGACATTTTGAGCTTAACAAAATGGTACCCAAATTTTCACTATATCACAACCCGTCTCAAAAATTCGCAAAAACACGTTTTTTTTAGAACTTTGACATACATTTTCTCAAAAACATTTATTATTATTTATTATTCAAGGGGTGATCTAGCCCTAACGGCCGACACTGCGACCCTTATGGGTCTTTTGTGCCAAGATCCATTAATCTAATTCAAACTCTGTTCAATGTTCTTAATGAATTAATTAGCTTTATATCCGCAGAATTAAGCAATTCTCAAAAACATAGAAAAATCATAAAAAAATTAAGGACCATATTCGGAATCAGCATCGAGAGGTTAATCGAAAACAAGTGGTCAGATCCCAAAATATCGCAAAAAATGCTCTCTAAATTGCAAAAAATGCTCTCTAAATAAATTTTTTGTGAACTTTGACCTCAACTTTCTTACAAACCTGACGTTATGGAAAACTTTGCATTGAAGCATTGAAAGGTTAATCTAAAACGAATATCCAAATTACTAAAATTTTGCGTACCCCCGCGGACAGTTTCGCGTACCCTCTAGTGGTACGCGTACCATAGGTTGGTAACCGCTGCTTTAGACGATTAGTATTTCGTAATTATTTATCTTTTCGGAAAACGTTTCATATTCGATCCGCTCATCAAATACTATTCTGATTAATTTCAAAATATGAGGAAATTCCTTCATAAATTTATTTATTTAGGCTGTTAAAACAAGAGTTTGACAGGTCGTTTTACAAGTCTGCTAGTCTAAACTGCATTCAGGGAAGTCTACCTAGTGTCAGCCTCCGATCTTCATGAAAGTTTTAATCATAATCATAATTAACATAGGCATATTTGGTATCAGATTAATGGTATTTTAAAAACCTATCTCGTGATGTAAGCTTTTTAACTCATTTTGGACCAAAATTCCAGCTCTTTCATACATAAATATTTTTTTGAAAAAGGTGTTCGCTACTGTTCGAAAAATCGAACAGAGGATCAAAATGGGTTAATAAAAATGTCCCAAAAATGTTGGCATTTCACTTAATATGATGAAAGTTGTGCATATTGGACACGTTCTTTGCA
Organism: Pegoplata infirma; assembly: GCA_963921195.1. Lineage (NCBI taxonomy): Eukaryota > Metazoa > Arthropoda > Insecta > Diptera > Anthomyiidae > Pegoplata > Pegoplata infirma. The sequence continues at coordinate 23,222,827 of OY992537.1, forward strand.
CATATAGATAGGTTTTCAAAGGCCTTTCATTTGATATACTACATGACTACTTTGCTTAAAATCCCGTGTAAAAGTCGATTTGATCTTATCTGATCAGCTATGATCTGAAAATATATGATTGCAACTGATTGTTTATAATTAAATCTGATCAGATATAATTTTATGTCAAATTTGCGCCAATGTTGACAAAAACCGAGATATAATTTGATCTCGATTTTGGTCATTTCAGATATAATTATATGCAATCAGATAAGTACGATCAATTTTGAATAAGATATACACAGATCTGATTAGATCTAATACAAAAACGCAAAAAAACTGAAAACCGACCGTTTCTTTCCCCCTTACATGGACCCCCTAAATATGAATTTGGGCCGTTTAAAAATACGTGTCGATTTATTTTTTCCGATCTACATAATAAAATCAACTCCACAAAGATGGGAGGGTGGCACTAGAGAGCCATTCCTTGTCAGATCATTTTAACAAGATTTGATTTCCATATCTTTCTATTTACTATTTTATCTATCCATCCTTCTTCTCATTTTGTTCAACTTACCTCTCCTCTATTATTGTTATTATTTTGATGATTATTATTATTTGCGTGATTACTGTTGCTGCTACCACCAACAGAAACTCGCGATCCGGGTAGATCGCGCCACCTTAGTACCCCCATAACGGCTTGTCGAACCCAACGACGTTCAGCGCCTTCTGTATAAAATGCCACCTTCAAATTAAAGACTCCAATTTAACAGCAAATTTCTGCACAGTGACGACAACACACACTGCAAAATGCAGTTTCTTCAACAAAAGCCACTCTAAAGACAAAATTATGTCTGGCAACTTTGGAACAACCACAGACACTCACACACGTTGTGGCGTTCGTTGTTCAGTGGGGCACGCTTCCTTATATGGAAGTTGGCAAGTGATAAAGAAGAAGGAAGTGGGGATCAGACACAGGCAGCCAGATCTTTTTATAAGAGGCGGCGAACAACAGGGATTTTTTTTTTGTAAATTAACAGTGGGCGTTTTTTAAAAGAAAATCCACAAAAACATATATAAAGTTACAAAATCTTTTAACAAAATCCAGTTTAAAAGTATTTTTTTTGTAGAGGATAAAGAGTCAAAGAGTAAGAGAGAGGGGAGTTTGGTGTGTTTATTATTTTTTGTTGTGCTTTTGACAACTAACTTTAAGTTAAAGTTTTTTGTTTTCGTTGTTTTTGTTTTGTTATAAATGTTTAGCAAATGGTTTGTGAAAAAGATTTTGTTTTTTTGACTGTGTTTTTTGTTATTTTTTATTTTATTTTTATTTTATTTATAATTTTTTTCCTTAACTTGTTTGACAGGTTTTTTTTATGGGATTTTTCGCTGTTTACAGAACTTTGAGTAAATTTTAAATTTTTTTTACTCAATATTATTCGAAGCTTAAATTTCGTTGTTTTTGTTAATTTTTAAATTAATACAAAATTTTGTTTTAATATTATTTAAGTTAAACTTTAGTTAAAGCTTTAACTTTTTAAAGCTCTATTTCAATGTAAACTTTAAATTATTAATAAATTGTTTATAATTTATACAAAAAAACACTTTACTCCAATTTTTTTTATTATTATTTTGTTTAAATATTCACATTAATTTTTTTTTATACAATTTCTTTGCTTATGTTCCAAAGATTCTAGAATTTTTTTAAAATAATTTTTATTTTTATCATTGCTTTTTTATACAATTGTTTTTATTACACATTTCTTTTGTCATCATTTACATAGAAACTTTAAGTTAATTTTATATTCATATTTTATCATAATTATTTATAATTTGTTTTAAAACCACAATAATTTTATTATTTTTTTACAATTTCTCTTGTTGGTTTATTATTATTTTTCATATTTTTTACATTTGTCATAGTTATTTTAAAAATAATATTTTTTTAAATTATTTTATTATTAATTTAAAAAAATGTTTTATTTTTTTATTGTTTTTATATTAAAAAATTTTATCATTGATTTTTTTTTTTTGTTTTACATTTTACATTTCCGTTAACATTTTTAATAACGCTCTAAACCACGACTCACTAACGAATGAATTGAATTGTTTTGTTTTTAACAAAATTTTAATACTCTACTAAAGCAACACTAAATAATATATATAAAAAAAAAAAACAACTTTACAGACTCTATGTGTATGTGCAGCAGTGATGGAAAATTTAGTACTTTAATACTTTTTTAGTACTTTTTCATTCTCAAAAATATTGTAGTACCCCTGCAACTGATTTAGTACCTTTTCTATACCAGACGATTTCATACATTAATTCAACCAAATCTAAAGAAATTCTTGAAAATCTACCGATTTTCATTGGAAAAATGCTTCATAAAAATTAAATTTAAGATTTTAGTCAACCATTAATGGAGTTTTTTCTAAAAAAAAATAAATGGATAAGGATGTCCTTAATTCAAGACTTCTGTATTGTATTATGCCCAGTTTCTGTAGTCGTCTGCTTCATATTTAAATGTATTTTGTTATTTTAAAAAAATATATACAAATTCGTCGCAGACGAATGACGTTCGTCGTATAGAAACTGGGCATTAATTTGTTTAAACTAGAAATTAAATTTTTGTTTTTACCTTTCCAAAAATCTTTTTTTCAGAAAAAAAATCTTTTTAGCACCTCAAAAAACTTGCAAAAAAAGATAAATCTTGATATATGGCAACACTGGTTACGGGTGCCTAACTCAGCCTTAATACCGTAGAGTGCGAAAAAGTACTTTTTTGTTTGAGCTTCAGTACCATTTCAAAATTTAGATTTTCCATCCCTGCTATGCAGAAACAAATATAAACAAAGAGAATAATAATTGTGTAACAGAGAGAGAGTGAGAGAAAGAGTAATTGCATATTGGGTATGTTCAGTGTTGGTGATAGAAACAATTTTATGTTAAAAGCAGTGACGGTCAGCGCTGCCAACTTTGACGATTTATCGTCATTTTGACGATTTTTGAAGTCAAATTTACTAAAATGACGATTGACGATTTTTCATTTTGGCAAGGAACAAAAATGACGATTTTTTTTAAATGAGGAAAATATGGTAAACTTTGGTCAAAAAATTCAAATTTTGAAAGCAAATTCTTTGAAATTTACTTAATTGTTTGATAAGAAAAGAGAAAAACATATATTTTAAGAAAAAAGCTAAACAATTTGGGAAAAAGACAGGAAAAGGTAAAAATTCACAAAAAAACTTTAAAAAATATTTTTTTTTTTAATTGAAAAATGGATTAGTTTGATATTTAAAGTGTTTGTTTATTTAATGTAAATAAAAAAAAAATATCGGAAGAAATTTTACTATGGGGCCTTAAGCTTTTCTTAAGTTTCAAACTTCAGGTCAATTAATTGTTAATTGCGACTTAAAGATATGTTTAGAACCAATATTTTTGATACTTACAAACATCAACAGAAACTCATTTCACCCTGGACCAAGGAGTGGTCTAGGTTATTAAGATTTTTAGTATTTATTAGCGTATTTTTGTCATGACGATTTTTTGACGATTAATTTTTTTTAACTTGACGATTTTGACGATTTTTTTTTCAAAAATTGACGATTTCCCCAAAAATAAGTTGGCAGCACTGGTGACGGTATAATCTAGTCAGGGGTGCCAGATGATTTTGATGAAAAATCGGCATATTTTCAAAAAAAAATCGGCATTATCGGCACTTCAATTTAAAAAAATCGGCAAAAAATCGGCAAATGAAAAATAATCATTTTTAATGCAATAAAAATATTTTTATTGACAAAAAATAGCAAAATAGAACAATTTAGCATTAAAGGAAAACAAAATTAATACGATAAATAAAATTTTTCAATACTGCAATAACATTACGTTATATTTTCAGCCAAAAACTAAAAATTCTGATTCATTTTTATTAAAAAATAAGAATTGTTTTATTCGACCTTTAAAATATTATATTTTGAATAGTTTCGTTCTAGTTCGAGGTCATTATTTCCTTTACTAATTAAAACAATTAAATTTATTTATGTTGGTCATTTTTGCAAGACTTAAAGACTTAAAATAAACATGTGTTTCGGAATTTGGCCGATTCCATTGTCTAGAATTAATATATCCAGTAAAAAAAACTAAAAAAATATTTTTTTCAACATTCTTCAGAGGTTCCCGATTTTAGGTCAAAAAGGAACACAGACATTGCCTCACAGGTTAAATATATGTATGTGTTCATATTCACCCTAAAAGATAACTCTACTAACCCTACGCTAAGTGAAATCGAAAAAAAAATTGCTCCACTCTAATAATGATGTGTTTTCTTTGACATACGGACGGATATCGTTAGATTGACTTAAAATCGTTGGAGGAACATGAGCATGTTCACTTATTAGGGTCCTAGACCGATATTTCGTGGTGTTACGAACGGAATGACAAACTTTTATACATAAATCCTACTATGACGAAGGGTAGGGTATAAAAAGTGACCGTGTTTTCAGAGTTGATCAAAAAATCGGCATTTTTGGAGCAAAAATCGGCAAATCGGCACTTTGACAATTTTGAGGCAAAAAATCGGCAAAATGCCGATAAATCGGCAAATATGGCAGCCCTGAATCTAGTTAACATAAGTTAACAGAAAATGTAGAGAGTTAAATAATGTCAACAGTTTTATGTTACTAGCAGCAGAACATTAACATTTTTCTATAAGTTTTCTTACAAATCTTTAATTGAGCTGGGTTTGACATTTCCCAGCAAAAATTTTGCTGAACTGAAAGCAGTTTTTAGAAAGGAATCACGAGTCAGGATCACTAAAATCACTAGTCACATGCGCGGGTACAAGAGGGGGGGGGGGGGGGGGGAGAAAGAAAAGAAAGAAAAAAATAAAAAAAGAAAAGAAAAAAAAGGAAATGAAGAAAAAAGAAAAGAAGATAGATCGAAATTTTCTAAAAAATTTTCCAAAGGAAAAAAATTTTGAAATCCGAAAATTTTTCATAGAGAAAAATTTTTAAATTTTTAAAGCAAAAAATCTAAAAATTTTTATAGGGAAAATCTGAAAATTTTTAAAGGAAAAATTTGACTAAATCTGAAAATTGTTTGGGAAAAATGTCTGTCAATCTAGAAGTTCTAGAAAAATGTATCAGAATCTGAGTCTTTCTATAGAAAAAAAAATCATCAGAATCGGCGACTTTTTCTATAAGAAAAATCTCTCTAAGTCTGAGACTTTTTTTAAAATGTCTCATAATCTAGAATTTTTTTAAAATGAATCTGAGACTATTTCAAAAGACAAAATGTCTGAGAAGCTGAGACATTTTATAAGAAAAATATCGCAGAATCTGAAACCTTTTCTAAAGGAAAAATGTCTCAGAATATGAGACTCTTTCTATATATAAATGTCTCAAATCTGTATAAATGTCTCAAAATCTGGGACTTTTTCTATAGGGAAATGTCTCAGAATCTGAGACTTTTTCTATAGGAAATATGTCTCAGAATCTGAGACTTTTTTTATAAGAAAAATGTTTTAGAATCTAAGACTTTTTCTATAAGAATATGTCTTAGAATCAGAGTCTGAGACTTTTTCGATAGGAAAATCTGAAACATTTTCTATAGGAAAAATGTTTAGAATCTTAGACTTTATATTGGAAAGGGTCTCAGAATCTCAGACTTTTTCTATAGAAAAAAAGCCTCAGAGTCTGAGAATTTTTCTATAGGAATAATGTTTCAGTGTCTGAGACTTTTTCTATTGAAAAAAGTTCTCAGAATCAAAAAGTTTTTCTATACGAAGCAAATCTAACAATATGAAAGCTTTTTTTATGTGAAAAATATTCCAAAAATTATTAAGACAATTTTTTTTCTATAGTAAAAATTTTAAGAATCTGAGCCTTTTTCTTGACAGAAAGAATTTGAAACGAATTTCAATCAACAAAAACGCGGGTTCAATAAATTTTTTTGTTGAAATTCCTACAATAAAGAAAATTGTTAGACCAATCATCAAATTGTAGGTGATTAATTAAATATTTTTTCAATCAAACATTTGATAAATTTTTTTATTTATAGTCAATCAATTGATGTAACGAATGAATTGTAAGCTTATGAAAAAATTCATCTTTTTTTGCTTTCCAATATGTTGCCAGCAACAAAAAAGCAAAACCCGATTATTTTGTATATTTTTTAATTAATGTATTCAAATAAATTAAAGCAAAAAAATCTTACATGTTAAAAATTTGTAATTCGACAGTTAAAAAAATAACTTAATCAAAACATTGATTGACTCATTTTAATTTTGTTAATCAATAGATTTAATTGAAAATGTTTAGCCAATATTTTTTTTGTGTGGAGAAAAGTTCTTAGAATTTTTCGTTAAAAAAAAGTCTCAAATTCTGAGACATTTTTCCTATAGAAAAAGCATTTCTTTACGAAAAATGTCTTAAAGTCTGATATTATCTATGTATAAAAAATGTCTTCTATTAAAAACTCTCAGATTTAGACTTTTTCATACGATAAATGTGTTAGAATCTGAGACATAGAAAATGTAAAATTTTATTTAACGTATCCCTGTTTTTGCTCGTCCGACAAAGGTGAATTTATGATTTTTTACATTCGAAGTAAAAAAAAAATCCCCCCCCCAAAACCAAAAGCTGTACCCGCCACTGCTAGTCAGAATCACTAGTCTAAGTTTAATCAATTTTTTTCGAGTTGGATCCCCAACTTACAAATTTCTCGATACGTTGCTGCATAAAGTCCACTACTTTACTCCTTTTTATCAACTTTGTAATAAAATTTCCCTAAAGAACTTTATTAGAAATTAAATTTGTTATTCGATCTTCTCAATTAAACATTTTGGAATCGAATAAAGAAATATTTATTAAAAAAAACACTGGGGTCGAGCTTGATAGAGGGAGCCTCAAAGGGATCTCATATTTTTAATTTCTAGGATAATTATTTCTGGAAATATAAAAAAGTATCAAACCACACTTTTTTACCAACTTTAAACTGGAATTTTCAAAAACCGAGCCTTAATGGATCTATTTTTCTAGAGCGTTATCAACATGCATACATCCACAGTATGCATTCAGTGATTTTGAACTGGTCGATAATCAGACAGTCAGTCACCCAACTATTTTATATATATCAGATTGATACTAGGGGGTAATTCTCGCAGACGATAGCGATCGCAATTCTACTCGAACTTGCGATTTTTAAATTTTCCTGTATGCCTAAAATTATGCTTTTTATATTTTTCTTTTGCTACACTAAAACATAAAAAATATAAAAAGCATATGTTTAAGCATAGTTTTAGGGATACAGAAAAATTGAGAAATAGCACGTTCGAGTAGATTTTCGATCGTTATCGACTCCAAGAATTAGCCCCCTGTATTACGATTACACCGTTTATGTGGGGGCTAATTCTCGGAGTCGATGGCAATCGTAATTTTACTCAACCTCGCGATTTGTCAATTTTTCAGTATCCCTAAAATTATGCTTTGATAAATATAAGCATTTTATGTTTTAGTGTAGTAAGAATGAAATATAATAAAGAAGTTTGTATTGATCATAGCATAATTTAGGGCATACAGAAAAATTTTAAAATCACACTTTCGAGTAGAATTTCGATCGCTTTCGACTCCGAGATTAGTCCCCTAAACAGAACGGAAATCGCAAAAAATAGTGATATTAAAAGTGGTTCTGAGTTGGTCGGTGAACTTGAATGTGGGTCAAAAAACCAATATTGCGGCATCAGAACAAGTTTTAGGAGTGAGATTTTTAAAACTTGTTTTATAAAAAAAAAAAATTATAAAATCGAATAGTGACCTAAAATGGGTTAAAAAAAATTTATAAAATTTTTGGCAAATTAAAAAATTAATCATCAATTTTTTTTTGTTTAGCACAAAAATTTAGTTTTTTTCTTAAAATTGTTTAAACTTACGATATAAGACTTCCTAAATAAAAAAATTTGCACAAAATAAAATTTGTACTTTTCAAAATACTATGAAGAAAGTGCGATAACATATTTATAAATAAAACAAATTTAATTGTTTATTCCAAAAGCGTGTACTTTTTTTCACCAAAAAGAAAAAAAAATAAAAAAAAATTGGATAAAACGCGTTTTTGGTTTAAATCCACATAATTTGAACCTTATCATTTTAAAAATTGCGTTTTAAAAAAAAAAATTTGTGTTATTTGTATTAAAAATTTTTGCAGACATATTGTTTAAATGTTAAATTTAATAATCTTGCAAGTGGCATCATATTATTTAAAACAAAAAAAAAAAAAAACCAACGACTACAATAAATACAATATTCCATATGTCAATCTTTAAAACACAAAGCCAATAATATTGCATTCTGTTGAAGTTACTCACTATGTAGTCAAAAACAAAAAAAAAAATCACAAAGCCATCAACATTTAATTTTGTTTTTCCCGTCTTTCTTACATTTGAATAGAGAAGAAAAAGAAGATAAACAGATACGAGTTATTTGCTGACATATGCAATAGTAGAAAAAAAAATAGAGTTGCCAATTTAAAAAAAATTTCAAAACAAAAGAAGTCTTCAAAGTCATTATATGGAATGAAAAGCTGCTTAAATTACAGTAACAAACTTTAAAACTTTTTGGAGTTGCCAACTTAATTTGATATTAACGTGATGTTTTAGAGTTGCCAATTAAATTCATCCTTAAACTCATTAATGGCACAAATTTGCAACATTGCATCTTGAATTTTAATTAAAAAAATATACAGCATTTAGATTTAACCTTTTTCAAAAAAAAATTAGTTGGCAATTCTATTTTTTAAGCACATATTTGTGGCAGTGATTTTATTTCTTTTTCGACAAAGTGATTTAAATAAATAATTTTCAACGTGCATAATATGGAGCAAAATATTATCAGAGTAACCAACTATCGAGTTGCCAACTCACCATTTACCTTAGATTAAGAAAATTGTCAAACATTTTTTTTAATTGTTTGTACAAATATACCATTCATTTTAGTTTAACACATCTTATTTTTGCAAATTAGGTTTTAGTTGGCAACTCCAGTTTTCTCAGAATTTGCATAGAAATGCCACATTTTGTTGTCAGCTTACAGACAGTCGGTTTAAGTGAATGGTATACAGATTTCAATCTGCTTAAGATTTAAAGTAATGTGTATGTTGTTAGAATTACCAACTATCGAATTGCCAACTTAACTTAGCAGTCCCCATTTGGGAACAAACTTGTCTTAAAATTGTGTGAATTTAAAAATAATTTCGTAATGTTTTACCAACATTTTTGTTTGTTTCCGAAAATAATTTTTAGTTGGCAACTCTAATATTTGGAGATATTTTCTCTATAGAAATCCAACCGTGTTTTTTATTGAATTCTTTTCTATGGATACAATCAGATAGAAATAATAAAATTTTTTGGAGTTGCCAATTATAGAGTTGCCAACTTAACTCGGCAACTACTTCTTTTTCATAATTTTTTAAATTGTATTTAACAAAAAATTCTTTTATTTTTACCATTTGTTTTAGTTCAAAAATTATTTTTAGTTGGCAACTCTAATATTTCCAGCTTATATTTGTTTAGTAATGCAGCCGTGTTTTTTGTTTCTTGTGTGCTTAGACACAGTCAATTTGAATGAAAGGTATACAGTTTTTTGGCATTTGATGGGCAGACAGATTTTGCTTTTGGGTGTCTCTATTTTAAATGTCTTAAGATGAAAATCCATAAAAGAAAACAAATGTAGAAAATCTCAACAGCAACGAAAAAAAAAACTTGGGAGAAAATATGAAATTAAAATATCAATCATGAAAAGAAAATTGAAAATATGTTGGTAGAAAAACTATAAATTGAATTTAAAAAAACAAAGGAAAAATAAATATATTTTTCAAAAATATTGTTAAAGGCAAAAAAGAAAAAGCAATTTAATTTAAGATTAAAAATTATTATTATCAAATTTAAAGCAGCTAAAAATCTATGAAAAAATGTTCATAAAGCTAATGAAATTTTTTTATTTCATTTAAATACTAAAAGAACTACAAAGTTTCATAAAATCTTAAAATTGTTTGTTTAAATTAATTTCTATTCATTGGACGAATGAAATTTTTCATAAAAATTATGAAAACTTTTATTCCAGTAATGAAACTACTTATATATTAATGATTATTTTCATAAATTAAATATAAATTTTATGAAAAATATCTTAGTAATTATGAAAAAATCATTGGTTTAATGAAAAAATGCTTTTTCTCATTCAAACCATTAATTCTTTCCGTCTAAGGCAATAAAATTTAAATTTAATTTAAGATTACAAATTATTATCAAATTAAAAGCAGGTAAAATTATAAAATCTTAAAATTTTCTATTTAAATTATTTTTTTTTTTTCATTAAAATTATGAAAAATGTTATTCCAGTAATGAAAATGTTCATACTTTTAATAAAAATGTTTCATGGAAAAAGAATTTATGAAAAATATCATAGTAATTATGAAAAATCATTGATTTAATGAAAAAAATACATTTGCTCCTGAACAATAATTCTTTCCGTTTAAGTCCAACAAATTTTAATTTAATTTAAGATTAGAGATTTTTATAAAATTTAAGGCAGTTAAAAATCTCGGAAAAAATTTCATAAATCTAATGAAATATTTTCATAACATTATTGAAATACTAAAAGAACTAAAAAATTTCATAAAATCTAAGAATGTTCGGATCAAAATTCACTTATTTTTATTGTACGAATAAACTATTTCATAAAAATTATGAAAATTTTTATTCCAGTAATGATTTTCATACAATTAATAAAAAAACTTTCACAGAAAAACAAATTCGTAAAATGAATGATTAGTTTCATCAATGCAATGAAATTTTTAATAAATATTATGAAAAATATCATACCAATTATGCAAAAATTATTGATTTAATGAAAACAAGCATTAGCTCATTATGAACAAAAATTCTTTCCATTTAACGAACACAAGTATAAATTTAATGTAAGAATACAAATTGTAATTAAATTTAAAGCAATTAAAATTTACTGAAAAAATGTTCGCAAAGAAAATGAAAAATGTTCGGAACATTAATAAATTACTAAAAGATCTAAAAAGTTTCCTAAAGTCTTAAAATGTTTTGTTTAAATTTAATTACTTTCATTGGATGAATGAATATTTTCATTAAATTGATGAACATTTTTATTCTAATAATGAAAATGTTCATATATTTAATGAAAAAGTTTCATAGAAAACCAAATTTATAAAAAAAAAATATTATTTTTAGAAATGCAATAAAATTTTTCATAAATTTTATGAAAAATATCTAGTAAGTATGCAAAAATCATTAACTTAATAAACAAATGTAATGGCTCCGTTTACTTTAAAATTAAAAAAAAATTTCGAATTTAACCCAGTTAAAAGTCCCTAAGAAAAGGGTTCATAAATCCAATAAATTGCCAAATTTCGAAAAGATACCTATTCAAATGCGGTTATTAGAGTCATTTGAGCCAAAACTAAAGGGGACCTTTGTATGGGGGCTAGGTCTAAATGTGGACCGATTTTTTCCAATTTCAATAGGCTTCGTCCATCAGCACAAACTCATTATACCCTGTACCACAGTGTGGTGTAGGGTATAAAAATCCCTAAAACAATGTTCATAAATTTAATGAAATATTTTCATAACATTACCGAAACTTATGAGAACTAAAAAGTTTATTAAAATCTAAAAATTTTCTGTTCAAATTATTTTTTTCATTATATAATGAATTTTTTCAAAAAATTTATGAAAAATTTTATTCTAATAATGAAAATGTTCATATATTTAATAAAAAAGTTTCATAGAAAACCAAATTCATAAAATAAATGACTATTTACATAAATTCAATAAAAATTTTTATAAATAAAAAAACCGAGCTCAAGGTTGGTTATTTTATTTATATTAAAAATCAAAGGTCGAAGAAATACAACATTAAATTGTTCATAAATTTTATGAAAAATATCAAAGTTATTATGCAAAACTCATTGACTTAATGAAAGAGGAATTGGCTCATTATAAACAATAATTCTTTCCATGTAATAGTTTTTATTCAAATTTTTCCTTAAAACTAAAAAATTATTTACACTCAAAAAAATATATACATATTTAGTCAAAAAAATAGTAAAACGTGTTGTAATTCAATTTATAATCATAAATTCAATGAAATTTTTCATAAATTTTATGAACAATTTTCTGTTAAATTTTTTTTTTTTATTTGGTTAATGAATTTGTTCATAAAATTGATGAACATATTTATTCTAACAATGAAAATGTTCATATATTTAATGAAAAAGTTTCATAAAAAAACAAATTTATTAAATATATGATTACTTTCATAAATTCAATAAAAAATTTTATAAATAGAAAAAAAAAATACCGAGCTCGAGGTCGGTTATTTAATTTATATTAAAAATAAAAGGTCGAATAAATACAATATTGAATTTTTCATAAATTTTATGAAAAATATCATAGTAACTATGCAAAAATCATTGATTTAATGAAAAAATGCATTGGCATTGTAAACAATAATTCTTTCCATGTAATAGTTTTTATTTAAATTTTTTATTAAAACTAAAAATTTTATTACACTCAAAAAAAATATATACAAATTTAGTAAAAAAAAAAATAGCAAAACGTGTTGTAATTCAATTTATATCCCCCGATTTGTTTTTTCTCAAACTAATTCTTACTAAAAAAACTCTTTATTAAAAATCCATTAAAGACAAAAAAACTTTCATTGTGTAAAATTTCTTTTAAACCAGGAAAAAAAAATCCGTTAATATGTTTTGTCTAAAGTAGACAATCAGTGCAGTTATGTTTTTCTTATACATATATTTAATGATGATTAATTATAATACAATCATCATGTTGAGCATAAAGAGACAAGTTAAGAAAAACGTTAGTATAAAGATGTAAAAATAATAAAATATTGTCTGAGAAAATAAATGTCTCCACACATAAATTATTTACCGTTAAAAATGTTTATAATTTTTTTGATGTCTTTCAAAAATTTTCAGTGGGTTTTTGAGCTGAAAAAAAAAACGTATACATCTAATGTTAACTCAACTCATTTAATAAGGTCTGGTACCTTCTTCTTAGGTACACTTAGAAAATAAACAAAAATACTTTTGTGAAATATTTTTTGAAAAAAAAAATAATTTAATATTATGTTCGTAAAATAACACAATGTGTGTAATTTTACACATGATTTAAACATTTTAATTATACAAAATAACAATGTGTGTAATTTTAAACAATAAATGTCTAAGATATTAGAAATTAAATGTATAAAATTTTATATTAATAATATAAAATTTTACACCTTAAAAGTGTAATATTAAATTTTACACATAAGGTGTGTAATATATTATTGAAAATGTGTAAAATAAATTTTTATCACTGCTTAAAAATATATTTTAAAATACTTCATTTATCTTTAAACTAACCTTTACGAAATATTACACATTAAATGTGTAATATTACACACATTGTAAATTTTTACTTACATATTGAAAATTCAATAATTTTCTTTCGGTCTCAATGGTATTAGATTTCAATAAAAACTTTAAAATACTCCTGTTTCATTTATCCCTAAAACAGCCAAGAGATTTTTCCCAGTGTTTTTTGTCTGTTATTTTGAATTGTTATACTATTATTTTTTTAAACTCATTAAAGCGACTACAAAATATTCATATAATAATGGCAACATATACATATGACATTTTTAGTAAAGATTTTGAAGTAATTTTTTAACGAACTATTGCTAGAGGTGGAACATTTTTTCACAAGTATGTCTGGGTAGGTGTATATATGAATGAGTATTGAGAAAACTTGGCTTAAATGTTAGTAACTTTGTTTTAGTGACATTTTAATAAAATCATAAATTTTGTAATTTAATTGAAAAGTTTATAACAAAGAGAAGAGAAGTAATGAGAACAAGTATAAATGCCAAAAATATCATTTAAAAAAGAAAAAAAAATTTCGCGGAAAAAAATTTTTTGGTGAAAAAAATTCCCGATTATTTTTTACCAAAAATATTAGATCGTCTTCAAATACATTTTTACTTCAGCTAATAATTAAAAAAACTCAAAAATTATGTTTTTCTCCATTTAAAATTTTTCGCCAATCTCCACAATTCTGTTTATAACCTTCTAAATGTTGACTATTTTCTAATATAAAGGAGGGAGTTTTGTGTGTGTGTGAACAAGTTATGTAGCTTACGTTTATAATACAATTGTCTGAAAAACAAGAAACTTTTTCACATTTTAAGTCATTACTCTTAATCGCTTGACCGATTTGGTCAATTTTTACATATAATTAACTAACGGCTATGACAATTCTTTCAAAATTAAGGACATCCAAAAATATGGGCTATTTTTGCTACAAAAGTGATTTCAACAGACAAAATTGCAGACTGAAGGCTAGATAGTCTTTAAATACATTTTTACTCTAGCTAATTAACAAAAAACTCAAAAATGTTTGCTAAATAACAGTTGGTACTCATTTTTTCAACATCCCAAGAAATAATGTGGAAAGTTTTCTCCATTTAAAATTTTTCGCCAAACTCCATAATTCTGTTTTTAGTATCTAACCTTCTAAATGTTGACTATTTTCTAATATAAAGGAGGGAGTTTTGTGTGTGTGTGAACGAGTGATGTAGCTTACGTTTATAACACAATTGTCTGAAAAACAAGGCACTTTTCACATTTTAAGTCATAACTCTTTATCCGCTTGACCGATTAGGACTATTTCCACATACAATTAACTAACGGCCATGAAAATTATTTCAAAATTAAGGGCATTCAAAAATATGGGCTAGTTTTGCTACAAAAGTGATTTCAACAGACAAAATAAAAGACAGATGGCTAGATAGTCTGTAAATATATTTTTACTCTAGCTAATAGTTAAAAAAAATCAAAAATGTTTGCTAAATAACAGTTGGTACTCATTTTTTCAACTTCCCAAGAAATAATTTGGAAAGTTTTCTCCATTTAAAATTTTTCGCCAATCTCCATAATTCTGTTTTTAGTATCTAACCTTCTAAATGTTGACTATTTTCTAATATAAAGGAGTTGTGGGGGGGGGGGAGGGCATTTAGCAGACTTGTAGTAAGGGTATGATTTTCCTTAGAAGCAGGAGAACTAATGTATGCTGTTTAAATATAAATATTTTTTTTTCTGTTTGCCTCTCTAACATGTTCATTGTTCCCTTAACATTATAGAAAAGCGTCGAGTAATTCATATAACTGCAACTGTAATAAAATGTTGATTTTGATAATGCAAACAGCAAAAAACTTGGCTTAAAGCAACCGGAAAATAATTATAAATTTTACAATATACAAACAAGTACAAACGTACTTACGTTTGCATAAAGAAGATGTGGAGAAAAAAAAATAAACAGTAAAAGACCCTAAAATATACAACATCATTCATTCAGTATTAGACTTTTTTTTATGCAGTAACAAGATTTTTTGGGCTCCTCCGGAACATTTATAGCAATGATGACGACGACTACAATGATGATGATGATGACGATGATAATATCAGAAACTAAAAACAAATACTCATATGTACAGAGATATGAAATAAACATGGTAGGCATTAGGGTGGCAGCCTACATAAAAAATATCATTAATCTTCGAATTTTGGAAAAAAATAATTGCGTTTGACTTATGTCTTTTTGACATCATAAACACAGATAGGAAACAGTTTTTAAAGTCAAAAAACACGGCTTTTGGGATATTGCAAACATCGATATAAGACAAGTCCCGGTCGATTAAAACTGCCCAGTCAAATATCGATTTGACTAAAAATTTTCCCATAACAGTTTTAAACAAAAAGGCAGTTCCCGCTTTTCAAAATTCGACCGAATACCGGCCACCCTATTGTACATGCTAGGTAAGGTTTCAAACAACAGGCTGAGGAGGAAACATTAAAAACTACACATGACTTAGAATCATTTTGTGGAAAAAGGTGTTTAGATTACAGCTGAAATTTAGAAGTTCCAAAAAAATTTAATTTACAAATTTGTAATAACTTCAGATTGATTGAAAAAGGAAAAATACTGAATATCTGTTATCAAAATTTTTCTGTTAACGTACTGTTAAGGTAACATTTTATAATTATAATAACAATAAAAATCATAGCATACTTTAAGGGATTATAAAATCAAGCTAAACCAATATTTTGTCAATATCTAAAAGTATGCTATACTTTAATCATATGAAATAACTTATTGACAGGTAACATTTTAAAATAAAGACGAACATACATATCATAGCATACTTATAGCATCTAACCAAAAAAAAAACTCACCATATTTTTTTTTCTTATTGCCTGAAAGTATGCTATACGTTTTTAAACAAATTCATTATTTTAAGCTGATAGCCTGAAAGTATGCTATACGGTTTTAAACAACTTCATTATTATTAGCTGATAGTGCTTTCCGGAAATCGGCATGTTCCTCGGATAAGGGCCGACACTTTTGCTTTTAAGACTTTTTATCGTATCGGCAGAATTCACAGAGCCATATATTTTTTATCAATGCATTACATTGTGTTAAGATCAGGAAATATAGGCATGGGAAGAAGGAAAGCGGTAGTACACGTACCTCCGGATTGAGGCTTCTTATCTCGGCAGAACACTTTCCGAAGAAATATCGGTAGAACAAGGACACAAAACCAATATTCCGACGATGCGAAGGAATTAATGGAATTGGATATATCATCAGCCCCAATTAACCTCGACGCCCGCTTCTGTACACGGTCAAGTAACTCCAATGATCTGGATGTATGGTGTGGTGGAGAGCAGTATAAAATAAATCAATTCTTTGTAATCTACAGAAGGTACAACGACTGGCGTGTTGAATCAAAATGGGAATAATCCACAAAAAACGAAAAAAAATCCGTTTTCCCCTTCCCTTTGACCCGCTAAATGTGAGATTGGGCAGCTATAAAAAAACAGGTAACTCTTATTTTGATCCCCTCTTTCTTATATGCAAGTTTCAGGACAATCGGTGGGTGCCCTGTGAAAGACCTTCCTTGTAAGATAGACAGGTTTGTTATTCCCACATTAGATGGAATCACCCTGGAACTATCTTATCAGGCGAAATACATGTGTGTAATCCTTGACTCAAAGCTTTTTTGGAAAAGAAATACTGAGGATAGGAGGAAAAAGTCGTTATGCGCCTTATATCATCCACTGGATGTATGATGTGATAACTAGACCAATTCTGACCTATAGTGCCCTCCTATCTCTCGAATCGACTGGAGTGTGTGGTGTGGGTATCACTGGTGCTATCGGCACCCCAGGCCGGCCTAGAAGTGATACTAAACTTGTCGCCCGTGGATATCTACAACAAGAACACAGCAGCAAAATTGGCTCTCAAATTAAGAGAGTTGCAAATGCTTAGGCAACTCGACCATATAAAGTACGGTGGGTGGGATGGAACTTGAAAAGGAAACCGACTATATATCACTGACGACGAACTTTGATAGAAACTTCGAAGTCTAATTACCAACTAGGAAAAACTTGTCGGAAAACTCTGTTATGACAGAGAATGTGATCTCAATCTTTAACGACGGATCGAAAATGGGTAGGGTTTCGGGAGTTTACTCTGAATGCCTCGAAATTAGGGCCTCAGTGAGACTTTCGGACATGTGTAGTGTTTTCAAGGCCAAGGTACTCGGATTTGATAAAGCAGCGCAGATGATTATTATAATTGATAAGGCCGCGCAGATGATTATGACAAAGGACCTAAGTACTTGCGCCATCAACATTTTCGTGGATAGCCTTGCAGCCCTTAAGGCCTTAGAATCAAATATTGTAAAATCGGAAATCGTTAGGAATTGTATACGATCCCTTCGTCAAATCAGTCAGCACGCAGTCAAGATAATCTGGGTTCCTGGATATAGTGGGGTCGATGGAAATGAATTGGTTGATGAATGTGCCAGAAATGGCTCCAAATTGGTGGGGAAACGTGTAGAACCTGACATCTCGGTTCCTATAGTGGAATTGATGAAAAGAAAACTGATAGGATATCTGAGAATAGAATGGAGGATAGGTAGATATCACTGACTACGTGCAGGATATCGAGAATCCTATTAACACTGCCAAATCCTAAAAGGACAAAAAGTCTTCTTAGTTTTGGCAAATTGACGGTTAGCCTAAAAGGCAGTGCACTTACAGGACATTATATAATTGGCCTAATGGCAGTGAGCATGGGAATTTCTGATAGGGACTATTGTAGAAGTTGTGGGGAAGTGAAGGAGGAGGAGGAGTCAGTGTAGCACTTGTTATGCGAGTGTCTGGGTCTAATGAGAAGAAGCCACCTTTAGCATTTGGGGCAAAGATTTTTCGATTACCTGGATTGCCTAAACGGTGTTTTATTGACGTCTTTAACAGAATATCTTAGAAAATCGGGGTGGTTCAAGAAGTAAAAAGTTTTTTGATCAAAGGGAGTAGAGAAATGACAATTAAGGGAATCACAATGGGCATAAGCGCCAAGGGATAAATTAGTCAGTTCCGAACTCTGAAGCCGCTTGTGTGTTAGAATAGTGCACTACGTCTAACGGACGTCACACTGAATTTTCATACCAAGAACATCATGAGCCTCCGATTCCTTAATATTCAAACCATCAAGGGATAAATAAGTCGGTGCCGAACTCTGAAGTCGCTTTGTGTGCTAGAAGAACGCAGTGAGTCTTGAATGCATTAAAATCAACCCTATTCTCAAGACCCCACGAAGAGATTTTTGACAGGTCGATGTTAAGATGATTATCCATATGACCTCTCATGGCACTAAGCTCGGATGGACTTGGTCTATGATGAAAGGAATACGAATGACATATGTTACTGTCGTCTGCAAAAGAATAGAAAACAAACAAACAAACAAACAAAAAAAAAAGAGATGGAGAAAGCACAGAGCTCTGTAGAACCACAACGTTCAGCAAAAAGTTTCTAGAGTAGAACTTTCGACGACAACACGTATAGTTCGATAATAGAATATATATATACGATTATATATATTCTAATATATTATAGAATATATTATAACTAGGAAACGCATTACCATCGTCAATTGCTTGAATCTTTGAGATGAGAGCACGGTTCCAAACACGATCCAACACCTTAAAACTATCCAGAGCAACAACCTTTCATTCGCCTTGGCGATGAATGGATTGACTCAACCTTTTAGAAAGAAACACCATCATGATTATCAACTAGATAATATCAAGTTAAAAAGTGCTATGGGCGCAGTTTAACCATTAAGTTCAAACACGACCGACGTGCATTCGGGCCTGGATGCTATTTATTTCGAAATAAGGAGAACATTTGAACGACAGGAAGATTGGAAATGGGATTGTAGCCAAGACTGTATCCAGATGAATGCCTTGTTGGCTCGCGGTGGAACAAGTGTCCAAAAAACACTTGTTTATATAGAAAAGGCAGATCTCATACTGGATTGAAAGCTTATTTGAAAAGGTTATAATTGATCAGAGATGACTTCAGATATGGTGTGGGGACGAAGAGATAGTGAAAGATTCATTCCATTATCTTTGTCAGTGCTCTGGACTATCTTGCACTCGATTTAATTTTGTTGACACTTACTTCTTCCTGGCACTGGAGCAACTTAAAGAGGTCAACCCATGGAAGATGCTTTAATATATAAGGCTGAGTAAAGTCGATGTAACATACATATGTGGAGACATAAATCATCATTGGGCAGGAAGTTAGAAGTGATACCCTCTTCGAGGCATCACTTTGTATCAGGAACTGGTCTTGTGGATATTACGATAACCTCTTAACCTACTGCTTTGTTTTATGTAACTCAAAAACTATAACTTGAGAGCTTTTGGGTTTTTAACAGGCATTTTCATCAAATCAAAGCCGACATTATTGCATTTGTTACGTTTTGTCGTATTTTACATTTTAAGACCATCTAAACACCTTATAAAAAAAAGACTCATGAGTAGTAATAATTTTCCTTGATTCACATTTGAAAATCGTAGGAATTAAAAATACAACAAAATGTGGCAGAAAATTTATATGAACATGTATTTTTCTTCTTTTATAAGGTGGTGGGAGTCTCTGTTAATGGCTGTTGCTTCAGTTGGCTGGGCTTGGGACTATGGCAATTAACAAACTCTACCATATAGAAGTAAAAAAAAGAAAAATAATAACTCCCGCTAACGACTTTAATTTACTACTACTTCTGCTACTTCTGTTGGTGGTGGTGGTGAACAGAAAACGTAAGTCCCATTCATATAAACATTTATAATAAATGCTGATGCAACATTTAGCAGCCACCACTTACAAATAGTAAGGGTCTGGGTCTGTTTTCTTTACCATACTTAAATACCTCAACAATAACTCTTTAATTTTTTTTAAGTTTTTAATTTCTGTATATAGCAGGTTTTAGAGTTTTTAGACAAATTTGTAAAAAGTTATTTATTTTTTTTTATGTTAAAGCTGACATATGCAAAATAAGCAAAAAGTGAGAGAAAAAATAGCAGCCCAAGATCTAACCAACATTTAAATTATGTTGCAAATGTCGTTGTTGTCGTCGTCGTTGTTGTCTTCTTCACTTCTTTTTTTTTTCTACTTATTTTTTTACCATTCACACATTAAGTGAACAATGAAAACTTAAAACCCAAAAGACCGTGAAATATATGCGAATAGTTGGTTAAAAAGTAAAAAAAAAAAAAATATGTACAATTATAAATAGTGAAAACTCTGGCTAAAATGCTTAGAGAACATGCTAGTAGACTTCCTGTTGTAAAAAAAAAATGAAAGAAATTAGAGATAAAAAACCTTAACAAAAAAAAAAAAAAACCTGCTGACATAAGCTGGGAAGATAATAAAAAAATTAACAAAAAAATATAGTGCATAACTAAAATTGAGGTTTTTGTAATCAAGTATATGGCAACCGCACATGAGACCTTTAACATAAAGGATAATTTGTATCCTGTTACGGGATAACAAAAAAAGAAGAAACAATAGTAAATTCATTTCATTAAGGAACTACCATTTGTTTCAAAGGATTAGTTGGGGTTTTGTTAAACAAAAGAGTACTTTTTAAACTATTTTAATGCATATATATGATAAAGCCCCAAGTTGGGAGCCAAATATTCAGTTATAACTTTATTCTCAAGAGAACATCTTAAAATTAATCAAGTATCATGAATATAGTTACTTTTGCATGGGTATAATGCAGATATATAATAAAACCCCACGTTGGTTGCCAAATATTCGAATAAAGGGCATCCAGACATGAGACCCTTAACATAGAGAATAATTTTTATATTCTTACAGGATAACAAAAAAAGAATAAATAATAGTAAATTTATTTCATTAAGGAACTACTGTTTGTTTCAAAGGAGGAGCTAGGTTTTTGTGAAGCAAAAGATTTTTTTAAATGATTATATGCAGACATATGTAAAGGCCCCACGATGGGCGCCAAAAATTCGGTTATGATTTTTTCCCAAAAGATCATCTTAAAATCAATCAAGGTTCATGAATATATTTACTTAAGCATGGATATAATGCTGATATATGTTAAACTCCACGTTGGGTGCCAAATAGTCAAGTATATAGCAAACACACACGAAACTTTTATACATAAAGGATAGTTTGTATCCTATTACAGGACAAC
Organism: Pegoplata infirma; assembly: GCA_963921195.1. NCBI lineage: Eukaryota > Metazoa > Arthropoda > Insecta > Diptera > Anthomyiidae > Pegoplata > Pegoplata infirma. Next base: position 23,244,462 of record OY992537.1, read on the forward strand.
AAAAAAAAAAGAAACTATAGTTATGTAATTTCATTAAGGAACTGAATTTTGTTTCAAAGGATTAGTTTGGGTTTTTTAAACAAAAGACTACTTCATTAACTATTATAATGCAGATATATGAAAAAACCCCAAGTTGGGAGCCAAATGTCCCGTTATAATTTTTTTTCTTAGGAGATAATCTTAAAACCAATTAGAGATCATGCATTTATTTACTTTAGCATGGTTATAATGCAGATATATGTTAATCCCCACGTTGGGCGCCAAAAATTCGAGTATAGTGCAACATAAAAGATAGCTTGTATCCTGTTAAAAAAAGCAAACACAATTGTAATTTCATTTCATTAAGGATTTACTATTTATTTAATTAGATTAGTTAGGTTTTTGTTAAACAACAAAGTTTCTTTTTTAATATTATAATGAAGATATATGATAAAGCCCCACATTGGGCACCAAGTATCTTCAAGGAATCATCTTAAAATCAAGCAAGGATCATGAATATATTTAGTTAAGCATTGTTGTAATGCAGATATATGTTAAGCCCCACGTTGGGCGCCAAATATAAATGGTATCCTGTTGCATAAGAACAAAGACCCTATAAATAATAGTTATTTTATATTTATGTTAAGCAAAAGAATAATTTATGCAGATGTATGAAAATACCCTATGTTGGGAGCCAAATATTCGGGAGGTACTTTTTTTCAAGAGATCATCCTAAAATCAATAATCATTCAATCAGTCATTACTTGGGATTTTAATCCCGATGCCGGGATTTTCGGGATTAGGCGGATATCGGGATTTCTGATTTTTAATTCCGGGATTTTCGTGATCCAGATTGTTATTTATTTTTATATTTTATCAATAATTTGTTCTTTAATTAAGTTTTGAAGATTTTTGTATAAATGAAATATAAAGTTTGTGGGACACAAAACAAAATAAACCGATAAAAGTTCCATTTGGTACCTTTTTTTTGTGAAAGCAAAAGGTGAACCGTATGCCAAATGAAAATTTTGCAAAAAGAATCTCAAAACTAATGGTTGTTCGACGAAACGGCTTTTGACACATCAAAACTGTTTTAGTTTTGTTTTTTTCTAAGCAACATTTTTTAAAGGCAAAGTTACCAAAAGTGGATAACGACGAGCCACGATGAAAGGTTAGAGAGACAACCGAATACGGATATCTTTTATAGGAGAACTCTTTACCTTTCAATATTGCCCTGATGATTGCTATCGGTGGTTTTTCTTTTTTTAGAAGTTCATAACTTCAACAGAACTTCGAAACTCTTAACGAACTCCACTTGTTTGAAGTGCCAAAGTGACAAAAAAAAATCCGAAAATTTTTAAAAATCCTAAAAAATTGTCAAAATATCCCGCTAATCCCGGGATTCAAATTATCCTAAAGATCCCAGGATCCCGAAATCGGGGTTCCGAAAACTTTTCTTCAATCCCAAACCCTGAGATTCAGAAAAACCAATCCCGCTTGGAAGCTCTAGTCATTACCGAATATTTGGCGCCCAACGTTGGGCTTTATCACCAAGCTAAAGAAATTATGTATATAAATATGTCTTGATATATTCTTTAGCATGGTGATAAAGCCCCACGTTGGGCGTGATGTCTTGATATTAATAAATTCTTTAGCATGTTAATAAAGCCCCACGTTGGGCGCCAAATATTCGGTAATGACATTTTACTCAAGAGATTAAAATCAGTCAAGGATCATTAAAATATTAAATTTTTGAAAAAAGTGGAATAATGTATCGATGTGGTACATACGAAAAGATAAAGTGAGCTCATGAAGCATTCACACAGAAAACAAATTTGCTAATTTCCAACTGAAATTCAGTTGTTGCAACAAAAAATCGGTGGATACATTTGAATTAAGGTTGAAAAAACTTAATATCGGTAGTTACAACAAAATGTTGTTATTACAACTGTCTTTTAATTGAAACAACTATAAAACTCGTTAGTCACATCAAAATCTAGTAGCAGCAACCGAATTTTGAGTTGATGCAACTGAAAAATTCAGTTAGAAATTTATTTTTCTCTGTGTTGTAACACGATTTTAAATCTTGGAGAGACAAAAAAAAAATAATGAAATTTTATGCATTCAAATTTGTAAATCAATTTGAACGCTGATTTTGGAAAAAAGTTTAAAACTACCCCTAAAAACGGCATAAAAACTTAGTACTAAGTTTTTGAATCCCCTTTGGGGATCTACTGATCGTCTACTTTTTTTATTCTCATTTGAAATACTCTCGATGTATCGCGATGGCCTAAAATTTGTTGGACAACGTAATAACATCAACAACAAGAAACTAACCTCCAGTTTCTGTAACACCAAAATCATTCATCTTGGACGAATTTTCATATATTTTGTTTTTGTAGGTTAGGTTAGGTTGGATTGGTGTTCGCCATTTGGCGAATTCACTCTGAGGCCATAAGCCCCGTTGTGATTCCCTTAATTATATTTCTTAAACCACCCCGATTCTCTAAGGTATTCTGCTGGAGACATCAATGAGACACCATTTAGACAATCCAGGTCATCGAAAAATCTTTGCCCCAAATGATTAAGGCAAGCCGCCATTATTATATAACAATAATAACAAAATACATGCAAATTCGTGCAAGATGAATGAAGTTCGTGTTAAAGAAGCTGGGGGTAAATTTACTATGCTAGTTTTAAAAATTAAATTTATTAAAAAAAATGAAATTCATATCCAAATTTTTATCAAATCTTAAAAGTGTTTCATCACAAACAAAATAAAACTACAGAGTACAAGCAAAAGAATAGTTTTTTCATAAATTGTACAAAAGCTTTTAAAAGCTTCAAATAACAGCTTTCTGTTAAAACAAGTGTCTATTCACACTAATCCTTTATCCTTTATGTCCTAAGCATTTATAGCTCTTGAAATTTCTCAATTTCTCATAGAAAAGATGTGAAAAACTTCCCAGAACTGTTAGTGAAATTTCACTTATATTTTTATTTTCAAAAGTAAGTTTCAAAAACTTTCTAGTATCTACTTGAAAACTTTTAATTAAAAGGTTGTTTGGAAAATTTTGTATGCTACAACAGTGTATTAAAACGCTGATAAATGATTTAGAGTATACACTCAAAAAAAAAAAAAAACTTGTAAAACGACACGAAAATTTATTAATTTTTTTTTGCTACCTCCTTGTAATTTTACAAGCTTTCTTCCAATTTTTACCAATAAAATTGTAAAACTACAAATTTTTTGACGCGATAAAACTTACAAGGAGGTTTCGTGTTTTTACTAGATTTTTTGATACCTCCTATTTTACGAGAATTCCTAATAGAAATGACGAGATTTTTCGTAATATTACAAGATTTTTACCAATAAAATTGTAAATTTACAACTTTTTTTTTACCCAATAAAACTTACAAGAAAATCTCGTGAAATTACTAGAAAAAATTTACAAAAAAATTTAAATTTCGATCGAAAAATTTTTTTTTTGTTAAAAAACAAGGAAACGGTCAAATATTAGTTAAAGGGGATTACGAGACTTTTTCTAGTACTTCGACAAGGTTTTTTTTCGTGTAGAGTAGTATTGAATAAATTGCTTGTATATTAAAGCTTGGTTACACCAACGACTACAATTTTGTAAAGTTATTGTAAACGGCGGCCACACAATAAAGGATGGTTTTTCTATACATATTCATTTTTCTTTTTAATACTGACCTAACCCAAGTCTTGGTAAATTAAGCTTTTAAAACCTAAAGACTAATTGGAAAGTTAAGCAAAATGTTTAAACGGAATTTTATAGTACTATGCACTGATTTGGTATAAATACACCAAGAAAAACTAATGGGACAAATTTGAAGAAAAATTATTTAAAATGTTTGCTGTAAAGAAAAATTTTTCCTACACCAAATAGAAAAAACCTTGTAAAATGACAAGAAAAACTTGTAACTTTTTTTTTTTTGCTACATCCAATTTGACAAGAATTTTTTGTAATTTTACAAGCTTTTTACTAATAATTTTGTAATTTTATAAGCTTTGACCAATTAAATTGTAAATTTACAATTTTTTTGATGCCTCCTATTTTACAAAAATTCCTAGTAAAATTTACGAGGTTTTTTGTAATTTTACAAGCTTTTTATCAATAAAATTGAAAATTTACAATTTTTGGGGCGCAATCAAACTTACAAGGAATTCTCTTGAATTTACTAGATTTTTTTGTCAAATATTGGTAAAATCGGATTACGAGACTTTTTTCTAGTAATTTGACATGGTTTTTTGTGTGTAGAAAGCAGAAAAGCTTTTAAAGCCCTTAATATTTATATTCTAAAAATATATTTCATAATTTTAGGGATTAAATTTAACAGAAAAATGTTAAGAGATTGCAAAAAGCTTTTTTCAGTCTAAAAAAGTTTACTTTCTAAAAAATGTAGTATACTTTAAGGAGCTCTCTGCTAATTTAACAGAATATAAATATAAAAATGTTAACAGCAAGATCGAAATGTTATAAAAATGTTATTATAACAACATTTAAAAAAAATAACAATAGCTGTGTTTTTTTTACAAATTTAAATAACACTTTATAATAAAATTTCTTTTCCTAAGTGTACCTATCTGGCTGAAAAAGGAGTTTTTGTTTGTAAATGAAAGAAAAAAAAAACTTTTTCAAATGAATTAAGTAAACTTGTAAACAAAATAGTGAAAGGATCTCAAAAAAATAAATAAAAAAGTTTTTTCATTTTGCACAACAACCATTGAATGTATAGTAAATGTTGCCAAGAATGATGGTACAGAGTTGTTGTTGATGATGAGTATGATGACGCTGATGGTAGTTCATGTTAAAGAAAAACACTTGAGTAAACATTTTAAAAACCCGCAGTTTTTTGTGTTTAAACTAAAAAAACAAGGAAATTTTTGTATTTAGTTTAAATAAAAATAAGGCAAAAATACCCCAAGTACTTGCACATGTTTGAACTTGGATTCTTAATAAATTTAATAAGAACAAAATAAATTAAATTAAATAAAAAAAGAACAAGTTAAGAAAGGGCATATACAATGAGGGTAAGTAAATAAATAAAGTATTTATTTTGATGTTTCAATAAAACAATATTTAAATAATATTTAAAGGAAGATGGGTTTTTAAAAAAAAACCCATGAAACTGCTATTTTGCAATAAAGAATATATTGGAAAATTTGTTATTGATATATAACATCGATTTTATAAATAGAAGTGTCGACACAGAATTTAAATGTCACTACTTTTATTGACAGACCATTATTAACAGATTAATAATGGTCTGTCAATTTTAACAGTTCTGTAATGTTAACAGGAGACTTCTTAAAAAGGAATTAAAAAAATTTTGTAAAAATTCCACTTGCAAAATCCTTGTTAAAGTACAAGGCTTGCTTGATCAAAATTTTTCCAATTTTATTTTTGTAAATCTACAAATATTTTTTCGTAAATTTACAAATATTCTTCGTAACTTTATGCTTGTTTTTGTAAAACTTACGCCCTTTTAATGTAATTTTGACAAAAAAAATTTGTGAAATTTACAATTGTCATTAAAAACCTGTAAAAATAGACATTTTACTAAAGAATTTGTTAACTTACTATTTTTATTTGTAATTTCTGATTACAAAGAAATTCTTGTCACATTGAAAGGATTTTTGTGCAACTTTTTTCTTTGTAAAATTCCATTGTTTTTTTATAAAATTGTTGTAAAATTTATAATAATATTCAAGTTTATAATTTATATATATTCAAGTATAATTTATATTCAAGTTTGTATACCCTTCAACTATCCACTTTGTCATTCCGTATGTAATACATCGAAATATCGGTCGGAAACCCCATAAAGTATATTAATAATCCGGGACCGATTCGTTGACATTCTAGCAATGTACACTCGATGCAGTCCAAAATAAAATTGCTATACTCCTGAAGTTTGGCACGAACATATTTTATGGTCCTAGGCGGGTTAAGTTCGTAAATGATCAAAATCGCCTTGGGAAAAAAATTTTCTCCTTGAAGAACTAAACCAACCTCTAAAAACTGCCTTTTTTTATTTTTGTTAAGGAAATAAAATAAATTTTAATTCAGAAGAAGGTTCTGCACTTGGGTAGAACACGCCGTTTTTTTGGCCCTCCCCCTTTTTCAGGCGTGGGTATAAAAATATTGTTTAAATAAGGACAACCCTGTATTTCTTTACAGCAAAAAAGCATAACAAATAAATTTGTAACCATTTCTAGAGAGGGGAAAGATGTTTCATGTTACACCAAACTGAACCAAGGTTTAAAGAAATTTTGTTTAACTAAACCGAAGTTAAACCAAGTTTATTTAAACCTTGGTTCAGCTTAACTTGTTGGAACAAACTTTAACTAAACCAGGTTTAACTAAACCGGGTTTAACTAAACCAGATTTAACTAAAACAGATTTAACTAAACCAGGTTTAACTAAACCATGTTTAACAAAATCAGGTTTAACTACACCATGTTTAACTAAACCATGTTTAACTAAACCAGGTTTAACTAAACCATGTTTAACTAAACCAGGTTTAACTAAACCAGGTTTAACTAAACCAGGTTTAACTAAACCAGGTTTAACTAAACCAGGTTTAACTAAACCAGGTTTAGCTTAACCAGGTTTAACTAAAACAGGTTTAACTAAACCTGGTTTAACTAAACCAGGTTTAACTAAACCAGATTTAACTAAAACAGGTTTAACTTCACCAGGTTTAACTAAAACCGGTTTAACTAAAACAGGTTTAACTAAAACAGGTTTAACTAAAACAGGTTTAACTAAAACAGGTTTAACTAAACCAGGTTTAACTTAACCAGGTTTGACTAAACCAGATTTAACTAAAACAGGTTTAACTACACCAGGTTTAACTAAAACCAGTTTAACTAAACCAGGTTTAACTAAACCAGGTTTAACTAAAACAGGTTTAACTAAAACAGGTTTAACTAAAACAGGTTTAACTAAACCAGGTTTAACTAAACCAGGTTTAACTAAACCAGGCTTAACTTAACCAGGTTTAACTAAACCTGGTTTAACTTAGCCAGGTTTAACTAAACCAAGTTAAACTAAACCAGGTTTAACTAAACCAGCTTTAACTAAACCAGGTTTAACTAAACCAGGTTTAACTAAACCAGGTTCAACTAAACCAGGTTTAACTAAACCAGGTTTAACTAAACCAGGTTTAACGAAAGAAGGTTTAACTTAACCAGGTTCAACGAAGCCAGGTTTAACTAGACCAGATTTACCTTAACCAAAGTTTAACTAAACCAGATTTAACTAAACCAGGTTTAACAAACCAGATTTAACTAAACCAGGTTTAATTAAGTTTAGTTAAAAAAAAACTTTGTTTTACTAAACCAGGTTTAACAAAACCAGATTTAACTAAAACAGGTTTAACTAAAACATGTTTAACTAAAACATGTTTAACTAAAACAGGTTTAACTTAACCAAGTTTAACAAAACCAAGTTTAACCAAACCGGGTTCAACTAATCCAGGTTTAACTAAACTTGGGCTAGTTAAGTTTAGTTAAAAAAAACTTGGTTTAACTGACATTCGTTTAACTAACCAGGTTTTACTAAACTTGGTTTAATAAAACCTCGTTTAACTAAACGTTGTTTAACTAAACTTCGTTAAACCTCACTCAGTTTAACTAAATTCGATTTAACTAAACCAGGTTTAACTAGTTCAACAAAACCAGGTTTAATTAAATTTCGTTTATCTAATGCTAAACCAGGTTAACTAAACCAGGTTAACTAAACCAGGTTAAACTAAACTTGGTTTAACTAAACTTGGTTAACCTAAAACTTAGTTTTAATAAAATTGGTTTAACTAATCTTGGTTAACCAAACTTAGTTAAACGAAGATTAGTTAAACCTGGTTTAGTTGAACTAGTTAAACTAATTAAACCTGGTTTAGTTAAACTTGTTAAACTGAGTTCAGTTACACGAAGTTTAGTTGATCAAAGTCAAGTTAAACGAAGTTTAGTTGAACAAAGTTAAGTTAAACGAAGTTTAGTTAAACGAAGTTTAGTTAAACCAAGTTTAGTTAAACGAAGTTTAGTTAAACGAAGTTTAGTCAAAACAGGTTTAGTCAAAACAGGTTTATTTAAAACAAGTTTAGTTAAACTTAGTTAACTGAGTTTAGTTAAACCGAGTTTAGTTAAACTGATTTTAGTTGAACTGATTTTAGTTAAACTGAGTTTAGTTAAACTAACTTAGTTAAACTGAGTTTAGTTAAACTGAGTTAAGTTAAACCCGTTTAACTTAACCAGGTTTTATTAAACTTTGTTTAGTTTAACTGAGTTTAGTTCAAATGATTTTAGTTAAAGAAAGTTTAGTTAAACCAAGTTTAATTAAATCAGATTTAGTTAAATCTGTTATAGATAAACCAATTTTAGTTAAACCAAGATTAGCTGAACTTGGTTCAACTATAGCAGATTTTACTAAAACAAGTTTAGCTAAACCAGGTTTAACTTAATCAGGTTTATCTTAGCTAAACCAGGTTTAACTAAACCATGTTTCATTTTTGCAAATGTGCAAATTATTGTTAATATGACAATTTTTTATAGTTTTCTGTTTTTTAATATGTTCTCTGTATTTTAACAAAGTTCTGTTAACGAAATATTAGTAAAATCACACAATAAAAAATTAGTAAATCCACAAAATTGTAGTAATATTAGTGAAATGATGTTTATTTACTAATTTTTAGCAGCCATATTATTTTAGTCTTTTCTACAAACTTTTTTAAGTTTAGTTAATCACATATATTACAAAAATTCTCTGTTAAAAACATAATTTTAACAGAATCGCTAATAATTTCTGCATATTTTTTAAAAATATTGCATTTTTTTAAGTTTTTTTAATTAAACTAACAAAAATATGTTGCAAAGTTTCTAAACAAATTAAAAATTTGTTAATAATGTTAATAAAAAATTTCAAATAAACTTAATTACAAAGTTTTGTTAAGAAGTTACTAAAACAGAAAATAAAAACTGTTGTTAACAAATTCTATGATATTTTTGTTGTTGTTGTTTAACATTATTATGTTGTGTAGTTTTAAACAAAAGAAACCACTTGTTTCTTAAGATTTAAATTGAAAATAAAATTTTGCAATGGTTTTGGTTTCTGTTTAAGCAGTATTTTTTTTTTGTTAATGTTATCAGCTCTCAGAAATCTTTCTTTTTGTTACTTATTGTTAAACAAAAAAAAAAATAAAAATTATATGCAAATTAAGTAACCAAAAACAAAAAGTTACTTAAAAAATTCTCACCATCAACAACAATTTTACGATTATTTCTTTGGGGACTTTAAAACAATAAAAACTATGAACAAATTTCAATTTACTAATTTCTAAAACAACGATTTAAGTTAAATTTAATGTTATTTTAAAATTTCCATTTATTTGTTGAAAAAAAATAATATTAGATTATTTTTTATATTGTTTTTCAGGAAAAACCAATAATAAAGTTCTTTAATAAAATCATCATGGTAATGGTGAAAAACAAATCAAAGTCTGTTAAAATTTATTGACTAAACCTTGCGACTTTTTGGCGTCTCTGTATATAGTTTTCCTGTCCATTATAAACAAAATTAAAAAAGGTTGGAGGAAATTTGTTTTTCTTTTTTTTTTCAAACTTTGTGCAAATTAGTTTATGGTTGTCTTGATAAGAAAAGACTAGACAAATCCATAAATCAAGGAATTTTATGGACGAAAAACAAAAATAAAAGAAAAACAAGACAGGAAAATTAAAATTCAATTAAAAGGAAATAAAGATTATTTTTGTATTTAAAGCCTAACATAAGTTGAAAGGAAATGAATATATAATCTTTACTAGCGCCCTCTAACGCAATTCTTAGACACTCTTGGAAAGAGGTTTTGATATTCGCTAAAGCTACAGCTGCACAGGGTGTGTTAGAAAATGACAATCAACCACGAATGACTTAGCCTGTTTAAAAATTTAGTCAATGCACAAACCTTTAGTTTGCGTGTAGTGTTTCTACTCACCACCAGATGTCAACACATTTAAGCAATATTTTATCAGGGCGCGAGAAATTAATTTAAATAGACTTTTTTAATATTTTCAAAAATTACTCAAATATGAAACAAAAAAATTATAAAATTGAAATAAAAATGTAAAAAAAAAGTATTTAAAGTGAAGTAAAACCTCCACACATACAAACAATAAATTTTGAAAAAAAAAAACATTTTTTATATACTTTAAACAATTCATATAGGAAAACCAAGTACTTTGCAAAGTAAAATTAAAGTAGATCAATTAAAAAATACTGTGTTTAAATTTTTCACTTATGAAAGAAGTATAAAATGATCATCGGATTTTCATAAATCCATATCAACAGTATAAGACGCACATATACATTTTTTTTCATTATTTTTATTTAAATAAAAAAATACTGGTTTAATATAATTTAAATTAAATAGTATTTAAAGAATATATCAGTCAGGTTTGTTTTTTGAGCGTAGGTTAAGTTTTACTGAAATTTTTTTATTAAAACCTCATAAACTAAAAACCCAGTATTTTTCATCGGTCAGTATCTGATACATTTTTGTTATTCATTGTCTTTATTTCAGAAGATAAATAAATAAATAGATTTTGTACTTAAAACCAGTTAAAAGAAAATATTTAATTTATTTTTTTTATTTTAATCAAAAATACTGGTTTTAATAAAATTTTATTTGAACAGTATTTAAAGAATATATCACTTAAGTTTGTTTATTTATCGTAGATTAGGTTTTATTAGAAATTTTTATTAAAACTTGATAAACTAAAAACCCGGTATTTTTCCATCTGCCAGTATCTGATATAGTTTTCTTAATCGTTATCTATATTTTAGAGATTAATAGATTTTGTACTTAAAACCAGTTAAAAGAATATATTTTAACTTATTTTTATTTAAATAAAAAATACTGGTTTTGGTATAATTTAGTTTAAACAGTATTTAAAGAATAAATCAGTCAGGTTTGTTTATGGAATGTAAGTTAAGTTTTATCCGAAATTTTTATTAAAACTTGATACACTAAAAACCCAGTATTTGTCATTTGTCAGTATCTGATGTATTTTTGTTATTCATTCATAAATAGATGTTGTACTTAAAACCAGGTAAAAGAAAATATTTTAATTTCTTTTTATTTAAATCGAAAATACTGGTTTTAATATAGTTTGATTTAAACAGTATTTAAATAATATATCGGCCAGGTTTGTTTATTGAACGTAGGTTAAGTTTTATCAGAAATTTTTTATTAAAACTTGATAAACTAAAAACCCAGTATTTTTCATTTGTCAGTATCTGATATATTTTTGTTATTCATTCATAAATAGATGTTGTACTTAAAACCAGGTAAAAGAAAATATTTTAATTTATTTTTATTTAAATCGAAAATACTGGTTTTAATATAGTTTGATTTAAACAGTATTTAAATAATATATCGGCCAGGTTTGTTTATTGAACGTAGGTTAAGTTTTATCAGAATTTTTTTATTAAAACTTGATAAACTAAAAACCCAGTATTTTTCATTTGTCAGTATCTGATATATTTTTGTTATTCATTCATAAATAGATGTTGTTTTAAAACCAGTTAAAATAATATATTTTAACTTATTTTTATTTAAATCAAAAATATTGGTTTTAGTATTATTTAATTTAAACAGTATTTAAATAATAAATCAGTCAGGTTTGTTTATGGAACGTAGGTTAAGTTTTATCAGAAATTTTTTATTAAAACTTGGTAAACTAAAAACCCAGTATTTTTAAATCACTCAGCATCTGATTTTGTTATTATATTTTGTTATTCGTTATTTATATTTCAGAAAATAGATAAACTAATAAATAAATAGATTTTGTACGTAAAACCAGTTAAAAACCAATATTTTAATTTATTTTTCAAAAATACTAGTTTTTTTACATATCTTAATTTAAAGAGTATTTAAAGAATATATCAGTCAGGTTTGTTTATTGAACGACGGTAAAGTTTTATCAGAAAGTTTTATTAAAACTTTGTAAACTTAAATACCAGTATTTTTCTATCTGTCAGTATCTGATATATTTTTCTTATTCGTTGTATATATTTTAGAAGAAACTAAAATAGATTTTTCACTTAAAACCAGTAAAAAGAAAATATTTAAAACCCAGTATTTTGTACTTGTGTTTTAAATCTTTTAAAACTATAATTTTATATTCATAAAAACCTAGTATTATTATAGTATCAAGTTAAGAAATACTGGGTTTTGATCAAAAAATATTTTTGCTTTCAGTTTATGTTAAAAGTGCACAGAAACAAATTTAACAGTTTATGAAGTTGACAAGGAAAAAAACCCAGTATTTTTAACTTGTGTGTTGAAACTATATAAATTGTTATTTTATATCCACAGACGTATAAAAAAAATTGTTATCAGTAGGTACTTAAAAAAGTACTGGTTTTTCAAATAATACATAAAACCAGTATTTTTACATAAACTTGTTTTAGATGCGAATTACTCTTTTATTAATGAAATTATAGTTTAAGCACAAGTTTAGAAAAATACTGGGCTTTAAAAAAATTTAATATAGTTTTATATATATTTTGTCAGATTTTTCAGGCACAGAAATAACAGTTTACATTTTATAATGTTATAAAATCTAATAAGATTTTTAAATACCAATAAATATTGGTTTTAAGTAAAATATATAGAAAAAAGAAATATAAAATACTTTTGGTATTAATTTATAAAAAACTGAAAATTTAAAAACTTTTTAAACCAAAATTATAGAAAAATACTGGTTTAAATGTAATAACATTTTCAGCGAACAACTATTTTGTCAGTTGTGTTTAAATTAATTTAAAACAAATATTAAAATCTAAAAAAATAAGATTTATCTAAATTCTAACAAATTTATAAGAAAATACTGGTTTTTAATTTAATGAAATATGAAGTATACAACAAAATTACCAGCGATCTAGTCTATTTATTTGAAATATTAAAAAAAAATAACTTGAAATCCTATGAGAGATCTTAAAATAAAAATTATAAATTTTTAGCTATTCTCAGCACAATTTAAAAGAAATACTGGTTTTATAGTTATTGAAATTTGAAGTAATCAAAAAGTGTGATTTGAATATTTCAAAAATTCAAAATCTAAAAATTTTATAATTAGGAGTTTATAACGATCATTAGCAAAATCAAAGAGAAATAGTGGTTTTAATTTGATTGAAATTTAAAATAACAAGTCCTAAAGTACTTCAGTATTGTTTTTGATTTAAAAATTTGTTGAATATATAAAAAATACAAATTTGGAAGTCATACAGAGATTTAGGAACATAATAAAGAATTACTGGTTTTTAGCTAAACTATAATAAAACAATAATTGTACTATTTTTGCAGTTTAAAGTGATTTAAAATGCTTTTAATATTCTTAATTTTCTATATAATTAAAAAAATTATTGGAAAATTCAAAAAATGTTGCGTGTTTTTAGTTTAAGAAAAATACTGGTTTTAGTAATATTGAACTTTAAGATGAACAACGTAAAATAAATACTAATATAAGTTTTCGTTTTTATACCCTCCAACCACAGTATGGGGGTATACTCACTTTGTCATTCCGTTTGTAACGCATCGAAATATCGATCGGGGACCCCATAAAGTATATATATTATTGATCTATGATCGATTCTAAGACTTTTCTAGAATGTCCGTATGTCCGTCCGTCCGTCCGTCCGTCCGTCTGTATAAGACACGATGCAGTCCAAAATAAAAGAGCTAGACTTCCGAAGTTTGGCACGAATTTGTCTTTTGGTCCTAGGCAGTTTAAGTTCGTAAATGGGCAAAATCGGACCAGGGGGAAAAAAGTTCCCCTCTGAAGAACTTAACTAACCTCTGAAAAACGCCATATTTTCTCAGGTGTTTTGTATTTTTGGTAAGCAAATGAAAAAAATTGATGCCAGAAAAAGTTCAGGGTCCTGCTCTTGGACTTGGGAAATAAGCAAAATATTTTTTTTTGCCCGCCCCCCTTTCGGGGGCGTTGATTTTAAAAATGTTTTTAAATAATGATAAAATTGTATTGCTTAAGCTCAAAAAGCATAATAAATCAATTTTTAAACATTTATTGCATTGGTTTATGTGTCCCCAAATGACCCCTTCTGACCCCCTCCCCCCCAAAAAAAGCGCCCCTGCAATTTTTTTTTTTTAATTTTTTTTTTATCTGTTGGAGGGTATTATAGATTCGGCACAGCCGAATTTAACACTCTCACTTGTTTTTTTTGTGTTTGAAAAGTAACATGAAACAAAATAATTTCTCAAAAAACGTTAACGTTTTTATAGAAAAAACGTTGCCGTTTTTATAAAAAAAAAAAATATGAAGATACTTAACTTTTTAGACAAATTTCCTAAAATATTTTTATTATCTACTAGTTTTTTTTTAAATAAATGTTGCTGCATTGATTGTTTAAAACCGTTCCGGTTTAGTTAACGTTTTTGATTTCTTAATTCAATTCCTTTTAATTGTTTTTTTTTTTGATATTTCAAATTTTAACACCAATTGTTAAATGATTTTTTAATAATAATGTCTTAAGTTAAATGATGATTATTCAAAACAAAAAATAAACTAAACGATTTGAAATTTTTAAAACACATTTTTGGTTCCGTATCATAAATAGAAACAAATTTGAAAAACAAAAAAACTATTAAACAAAATTTAACAAAAAACTAATGATTGAAATTTAAATTTAAATATACTTTGGTGTTAATTATTGCATATTATAACAAGAAAACAAGATAAAGATAATTAAACACAATTGAAATTAAAATTAACAAAAAGCAAAAGTAAATAACAAAAAGTAAATTTTTTTTAAATAAGTAAATTATATGGACGGGTGCGGCGTTTTCATAGAAACTTTGGAAAATAATGACAGAGATCATATTGTGGTTAATCTAACAAAAATAAGTGTCAGTGTCATTATAAGTACATTTAGACAATTGTTAAGAGTATATGATGACCAAATTATTATTAACGAATACAAAATTATGTATTTTTTAAAATATTGAGTATAAAAAAAAAATAAAGACAAATTACCAAAGTAGTAGGTGTTTTAGCGTGAGTTTTGCTAAATTAACCTTCATTTTAGAGTTGGTTTTAAAATTTAGAAATAAAATTGCATTTTGTCTTTTTTATGAAATTGTTGTAAAAATAAATTATGATTTAATGATAAAATTTTTTGAAGTAATTTATATAAATTTTTTTTTAAAACAAAATAAAATTAAAACCTGCTTTAGTTACAAAATTCTTTATAACTTTCAAACATTAAAAATTTAAAAAATAGTACAGTGGTTTAAATTCAGTTATCAACTCATTTTCCCAATGACCCAAACAAAAATCCAAATTTTTTTAATGCAGTAAAAAAATATGCATTTTTTTGGCCTCCAATTCTTTTGACCACCAATTTTTTGTAAACAAAGAAAATTTTTAATTATTTTCATATCTCTTTACTATACACTTAGATGTACTTAAATTAGTAAACAATGAAATCTTTTCTTTGTTTACAAAAAATTGGTGGTCAAAAGAGTTGGAGGTCAAAAAAATGCATATTTTTTTACTGCATTTAAAAAATTTTGATTTTTGTTTGGGTCGTTAGAAAAATGAGTTGATAACTGAATTTAAACTATTGTACTATTTTTTAAATTTTTAATGTTTGAACTTGAAACACATAAAATTAGAAATATTTTTTACAAATTTTTTAAAAAACGTCTACAAAAATTTTCAATTTCCAGCGCGACCCCCGTATCTCATTTAATATTTGCTCAATCTGGACTCTATTAAGCTTAAATTAAAGCTTGGAAAATTTCCTTTACAGGGTGTTTTAAATGCTAGTCGATTGATAATAATAAGGGGTTTATTGTCATCTTTATCGTTAACGAATTACATCAATTTAAGACCTGTACACTTTCTTTTGACGCTCACAGTATATCAACAAAATAATTTAAGTAATTTTTTTATATAATTATTCTAAAAAAGACTTTTTGCCATTGTCATGTAATAATTGAAAATGTTTTGTTAAACAAAAATGTCATAAAAATTCTTATGAGTATGTTGTTCCCAAAAAATAACAAGTAAGAATGCGGTATTCAGTTATGCCGATTTAAAATATCCTCTATAATATTCTAGAATTTCCCTGAGTTTTCGTTAATTTTTTTAAATTTTGTAAAATTTTTATGAATTTTTTAATTTTTTTTTTTTATTATTTTGTTAATCTGAGTTTTACAGATTTTTTTTTAACATTTCTGACTTTTTCTTAGTTTTATAGAATTTTTTATAGATTTTTTTCATTTTTCAAGAATTTTTTTTAATTATTTAATTTAATTTTCAGATATTTTCAGACATTAGCAGTTGTCATTTAAATTCATTAATTTTTATATTTGCTAAATAGTAATGACAATGAAATCTAACAAATTCCGAAACCTGCCATGTGTCTTGCAAAAATTACCACCATAAATAAATTTAAAACAGAAAAATAAATTTTCTAGAAAACTATTCTATGAGAATACCATGGTTTTAATCAGTAAAGAAAAAATGCCTCGAGCTAGAAAAATTACACTCAAAAATTAGTAATTTTCAAAAACTTTTTTTATATCTTTCTAAATTTTCCTGAGCTTTTCTAACTTTTTTTTCAAAATTTTAAAGAACTTATCCAAAGTTTTCTAAATTTTACTATTTTTTCCCTAAATTTTCTCAAGTTTTTATAAATTTTCTAAACTTTTCCGAGTTTTTTTTTAATAATTTCTGAAAAATTTTTTCTGTGTTTCTTTGCTGTCTTAACTTTATTTCTAAAATTTTTCTGAATTTTCTAAAACTATTTTATATTTTTTACATTTTTTAGAATTTTGATCTGCTTACATCTAAATTTTCAAAAAAAATACTGGTTTTTCAATTTTTTTGTTATTTTTTAGATATTGCTCTGCATACTTCTAAATTTGCACAAAAAAATTTTTCTCGGTTTTTCAAAAGGTTTCTAGAATTTTTGCCTGAATTTTTAATATTTTAAAATGTTTCCTAAATTTTCCATATTTCCAAATCTTTTTGAATTTTCCAGATTTCTTCTGTTACCAACAAAATGACAAACTTTATATATTCCCACTATTTCCAAGTGCATGTTATAAAAACAAGAAAATTAATGTTTATGAGACAAATTACATCTGTTGTTTGTTTTATGATGCTACAAATATGTTGTGTAACATGACTATGACGTACATTTAAAAAAAAACAGGACAATTAAATTCAATCTCTGCTTATTTTTCAGCTTCAGGACTAACAAAATTTGTCGTATTGAAAGTTTTAAATACAGCAAGAGAGCGAGAGGGTGTTTTCTTGCCTCATTGGACATCATATAAAATTTTGACATTCATTGTTCTTTTTACATGACATATATTTTTATGTTTAAACAAACAGCAAAAATTTTTACGACTTGGTAAGAGACAGTAAACAGTAAAAGAGGAAGATAATAATAAAATTTTATACAAATTTTATAACACCAACTACGCCAAAAAAAAAGCAGATAATCATAAAAGGAGGATGTGTTGTAGAATTTTATAGTTCTGTTTATTTTTTGACACATTTAGCTTACATCATTCATATTTTTATATAATTTTAGGAAAGGTCAGTTTTTGATGTCATAAATATTTGTATGAGTTTTAGTGGCTGCCCACTTTTTGATTTTATTTGAAATTATGAAAAAATTTGTATACATACCTGTGAAAAATACGGTGGGAGTTCACATCTTTGGTCTTCTAAACGAGAACACTGTACTCGTTCTAATAATTCAAATAGATCGTGTGTAGCGCCTCTTAATCTTTCGGGACTATGTGTCAAACTGCCGCCACTGCCTTTTGTTGTGGTACCGGCCATAAAGGCATGTTGACGTCTAAAAAGAAAGAAAAAAAATTTAAATTAATATTTTTAAAATTATAAATCAAATATAAGTCCTTATAAAACTAAACAAAAATACTGGTTTTTAAAAAACTAAAATAATCTTAAAAAAATTAACAACGATACCAAAAAAAAAAAAATCAAGGGTTATAAAACAAATTCTCAGGAAAATACACATAAAAGCAAAAATACCGGTTTTTTATAAAATTTATTTTGCTGTTTAATAAATACCAGAATAATAAAACAACTTGTACTTATTTAATTTCAAGTTTATGTGAAAAAAACTCTTGTGTTTTTTGTTGATTAAGAGAAAAATTGGAAGAAATACTGGTTTTAAGTATTTAATATTCTTTACATTACAGTAAAAACACATTAAGAAACAAATTTATTTTTTTAAATATATAATACTTGAGGTATTTTTAAAAAAAGTGTTAAAAAGCTATTTAAATTGCACTTTGTACAAAAATACTGGTTTCATATAGTATAATTAAAGAAGTTCTTATATGTTTAACAGCTTCGGAAATGAATGAGTATTACAAAATAGCATTCATTTTAAGTAAAAAATGCTTCATATAGTGTATAAGCACAACATTAAAAAATACTGGTTTTGTGTTTAAAAAAAAACAGTAAATAGAATTTGGTGGACATATTAAAAAACACTGGTTTAATATAGTAGTTATTAAAGAGGTTAACTGAAATGGAATTTAATAGATGATGTAATAAGTAGTAACCAAACGAAAACGTAGAAAAATACTGGTTTTTAATAGAAAACCTTTGAAATATTTTTTAAATATCTAAAAAAGTTTGCAATAAATCATTTCTGTTTCAAATTATAGAAACGTAACTATTTTCCAAAAAAAAAAGTTACTAAAATAAAAATACTGGTTGCCAGATTCAATAAAAATAATATCTAAAGAGGAAGGAAAACACCCCACGAAATGTCGGAGGAAAATATGAAATAAATCTTTTATTTACATAAAGCAAATAATTTTACCTTGAAAGCCTGAATGGAAATTCCAATAAAACATTAATACTGGTTTTTCTTTAACTTGCTTAGCTTAAGCATAACTAATTTAATTTCTTAAATCAATAAACAAACCACAAATATAATTGAGGCTTATTTCAATTTAGATCTATTCACAAAAAATCTATAATTTTAAATTTGATTGATTTTAAGATAATTTAAGAAAAATACTGGTTTTAAAAGAACTTAAACAAATATTACTTTACAAATTTAAATAATTTCTTTAAAAAAAAGAAACAATAATATTCTTCAAAAAAGATTATGGAAATCAAAATACTGGTTTTTCGTAAATATGCTTTTCGTAAATATATGTATCCCTTTTAAAGCATAAACAAACACAAAGTTGAATTCAAGTATATTTAAATTTAGTTTAATGCACAAACAATCTAAAATTTTGCTGTTGATTGTTTCACATTTAGTTAAAGAAAAATACTGGTTTTAAAATTAATAAAACAAATCTTGCTTCAGAAATAATAATGGTTCAAATCATTTCTCTTTAAAAAAATAGACAAGTTGATATTTTCCGAAAAAATTAATCAAAATAATAATACTGGGTTTTCATAAATGTGCTTGAGTAAAGCAAATATCCCTTTTTGAAAGCATTAACAAACAAAATGTCGAATTTAGCCATATTTAGTTTTTTTGTTTAAATACACAAGAAACATATAAAATTTTGCACTTGATTGGTTTATAGTTGATTAAAGAATAAATACTGTTTTTTAAATTAATAACACAAGTCTTGCTTTACAAATAACAACGATTTAAGATATTTCGCATTATAAATATATTAGAATTAATATGTTTGAAAACGGGAATTCAAATAAAAATACTGGGTTTTCATAAATACACTTGAAAATATTTCTCATTAAAAATATATTAGAATTAATATGTTTGAAAAGGGGAATTCAAATATAAATACTGGGTTATCATATACACACTTGAATATAAAAAAACTATTTTTATATCAAGGCACTTGTAAGGCTCTTGTAAATTAAGTTTAGATTGGTTTATAGATACATAATCTAAAAAATATTGGTTTTAAGCTAATTATAAAAAATATTGCTTTACCTAAAAAAATTTCAGTCAATCAGCTTACAATTTCTTTTAAACAAAAAACAAATATTAAAAAAAAAAAATAAAAGTACTGGTTTCCCTTTTTGGCTATTTTAGTTAACTGTGTTAGAGAATCTAAGACGTTTTTCTTAAAGAAAACTCTGAGATATTTTCCGGTAAAAATCTGATTTTATTTTTGTCACTTAAATAAATACTGGTTTTTGTTAAAAGTATGTATTGCTATTTTTAGAAAAATAAGGCATATTTCGTACGATAAAAAAGTGTTAGTTTTTTAAAAAGAAATACTGGTTTAATTTTAATAATGCTAATTTAACGATTTAGTGTTTTAAAAATGCTAACTTTCTCTTATTACCAAACAAATTGTTAAAATTTTTAATACGTTTTTACAAATAAAGAAATACTGGGTTTCATATTAAGTGCTGCTAATTAAAATATTTTTAATTAAATTAGGTGCTTTCTTGTTTTCTTAGAAAAATTTAATAAAAACTTTGGCTTAATTTCTTAATAAATACTGGTTTTTATTTTGAGAAAAGTTAATTTAACGATTTTTTCTTTAAAAAATGTTTTATACATCTTAAAACCCAAGTTGATTAGAAAAACAATCGACTTCCTTATTCAATTAAAGAAATACTGGTTTTGCTAAAAAAAGCTTATTTAACGATTTTGTCTTTATGAAACATTTTGTTAAGTTTTTCAAACACCAAGTTGAGTTGAAAAAAATTGATTTCCTTTTTTAATTTGTTTAAGTTGTTTTCAATTCGAAATACTGGTTTTTATTTGAGTTAAGCTAATTTAACGATTTTGCGTTTTAAAAACGCTTACTTTCTGTTTACAATAAGCTAATTCTGAAAATTTTTAATAACTTTTTTCAATAAAGAAATACTGGTTTTTATACCCAATGCTGTTAGTTAATCAAAATATTTTTAATTATATTAGGCGCTTTCAATTTTCTTAGAAAAAATTAAACAAAAACTTTGTAATTTTTTTAAAATAAATAATGGTTTTAGTTTTTAGTAAAGCTAATTTACCGATTTTTTCTTTAAAAAACTTTTTTTTACAATTCTTAAAAAGCAAGTGAATTAGAAAAAAATAAAGAAATACTGGTTTATTTTAGAAAAGATTTATTTCCCGAGTTTGTCTTGTAGTTACATTTTTGAAACACCAAGTGGATTAAAAAAAATTTACTTTTCTCCGCAACTAAAGAAATACTGGTTTTTTATAATAAGCGTTGCTACTTTTTTTTAGTAATAGGACCATTTCTAGTTCTTTAAGAAAAACCTTAAAATAGGTTTAAGATTTTTTAAATGCGATTAAAGAAATACTGGTTTTTTGATAAATTGAAAGCTTTTACATTATGATAGAAAAACTAAATAAAAATTTTATTAAATTAATACTGGATTTCAAACAAATTAGGAGTTTTAAAGTTTTATTGAAGAAACAAAATAAAAACTTTATTGGTTTTAAAGAAATACTGGTTTTTCTGTCTTGGTTTAAGCCTATTTAACGAGTTTCTATTAAATAGGAGTTTTATTACCTTCCTTAAACACCAATTGAATTAAAAAAAATTTAATTAATTCTTTTGTAAGTTTTTACTTAAAACATACTGGTTTTCATCTTATGTGTTGCATATTTAGCGATTTTTAAATAAGTTAGGCGTTTTATGGTTATCTTAACAAATAAAGTATGACAACCTTTTTTTCATAAGGAAATATTAAATTTTATCTTAAGTATAGCTAATTTAGCGACTTTAGGTAAAATAACATTTTGTTACTTTTCTTAAAAAGTAAGAAAATGAGAAATATTTTGGATACCGTTTAATTCACTTAAGCGTCCAACCTGAATCAAATTACGTCGCGTAAGGCGTAACGCCCAATAAGTTTTCGTTTCTAATATTTAAATGTGAGCTACCTAAATCAAACGGACGTACAAATTTCAAATTTGATGTGTTTGTTTTTGTTTTTTTCTTTACGTCTTGCGCTACGCATTTGATTCTGGTTCGACCCTAAAAAATACTGATATAATTTATGTTTCATTTTTTTTGTTTATTTTGGATTTTTTTTATCAGCTGTGTTGATAATTTAGCGATTTTTAATTAATTCATTTTATTAATGAAATTACAAGAAAATCTTAAATATTTTGCAATTAAATATAATTTGTTTATACTTAAAAGAAAAACTAATATTCAAAACTTCATCGCGTTTGGTGCGTGAACTTTTTTAACGATCGCGAAAAAGTAAGACATCATTTCTTAATATGGCACTTCTCGTCGCTTAAGAAGGATTAAGGTATGAACAGAACAAGCCCGGCACGACTTTTTCCATACGATTTGACAGTTAAAAACCGTGACCGGCACGACAAAAAATTAAAACTTATTTTATTTTATCTCCGGGTTCTCTCAATCTCTCTCCCTCTCACACTCCAGGGTTGCTGATTTTCACAACAATTTTTAATTTTTTCATTCACAATGGTGTAACAACCGTACAGTAGTGCCAACTTAACCACATTGACTATGTGACAAGCGATTTTTTCCCGTGAAATTACTCTAATTTTATTAAAAGTTGGCACCACTGAACAAACAAATGACATTTTTTGCCGTCGCCGTCCCCCGTCATTGTTTTGGGCCTATATTCTCCGGCAACGGCAACCGTCCCCCGTGCCGTGCTTGTTCTGTTTCTACCTTTAAACCTTTTGAACTTCGTGGCCTAATTATAGATTAAAAGAATATAATATCCATAAAGACATCTTACTTTATTATACACATTGAATCAAATCAAACTGCTTGTTAGTTTTAAGTAACTAGTTGCATTGTAAATAAACAATAGTCATAAATAAAATTGTTTCTTCTTCTTCTTTTATTTGCCAATCCGTTATTCGGATATTAGCGATCATACAATTATAATTACAATAAACATATACACAAATATATACAGATTTGATACATTTTATAATAATTCAGAAAATTGTTTAATACAAAAAATTGTTTAATACAAAAAAAAAAAAAAAAAAAAAAAATTTCTTAATATTTTTTCATGGCCTGTACGACTATGGGATGGACTTTTTGATATTTGCAAAAAAATTAAAAAGTTATAACCCTAATGTACATTAGGGTTATGACTCATTTTTGACAAAATTTTTACCTATCCCCACGCATTTGCGGGTCATTTTGGCATAAAAAGCTTCCGCACCAAACGTAATTTCTAAAAAGTCACAGATATTTTTTGTTTTAAGTCATATTTTTCAAAAACAAGGTAATTTTAACCCTTCCAATGAATGAATTATATCAAAAAAGATCTTGTTGTTCAATAAGACTTAAACTAGCTGATTTCGAAGTTTTATTTAAAAATCCTAACAAAGTTTTTAGATTATTTTTAAAAATTGAAATTTTATCTTTAGTATTGAAAATTGAGCGGTTTTGTGTTAAAAAACGCTTTTGTTTCAGAAAACAGTTGTATTATTTTTATAGTAATTGTGCTGTAACAAGAAATATGACATTAAAAAAAATGCTACAACTTTTGAAGTTAAGAATTTCAAAAGGGTTTGTTTGCCATTATTTCTTTCTGTTCTTTTCTTTTGTGCAGCCGTTTTTTTTTTTCATAATTTGGTCATCATATCAAACACGCCATATTTTTTACAGACATTGCACATCGTACTTATAATTTTCGAGTGCAATATTTTTTGAAGTGACTTTAGGTATTCATAATTTTTTATATTTTTTTGTTGTTTTGTCTGAAATATAAGTACATATCCCATTGTTTGAACAAGAAAACCAGAAATAAATCTTAAAGTTCTTTTTAATCATTACTTCAAACTCGGTTAGTTATTTTTTCTGGGTTAACGCTTCAGTGACAGTGAAACAGCCTAAAGGGGATAAATCATAGAAACATTATTGTGTTGTTTTATTTTCCAACCATATGTGGTTGATTTCTTTAAAGAAAAGAAACCACTAAAGATTATAATGAAACAAAAAAGAAGAAGGAAGGAAGTATGTTCCTTTGATTTTTTTTTTTTTCGAAAACTAACAGCAACACTTGTGTTTATTAATCAAGAAATGAAAGGAAACAAAAAACGCAAAAAATAGGGTTTTTTTTTGGCATTTAGCAACAAACAAAACTTAAAAGTCAAGACCGTAACGTTAAAAACAATAATATAAAAAGGAAATGCTAAATTGTTAAACAACAAAAAAACAATTTGCTAAAAATTTTTTTGCTGCTAAACAAAAAGAACACTTTCAAAAAAATTTTTTTAGAGATTTTTTCAAAATACTTAGACTGTCTGTCCGTCCTGTCGTCATTTAAAGTAGAAAAAAAAAATTTAGTTGTTGACATACAAACATCATTTTTGTTGTTTTACGTTTGTTTGTTTTTTGAAGATGTATAATAATATTCTTCTTACTTTTAAATTCAAGAGGATGTTGTCATATTTTCATCACAAACATTAAGTTGTTGTGTTTTAACAATTCATATATATTGCTGCAGCAACAGCAGATGTTTTTTTCTTTGTTGCTGATGTTGTTTCTATTACAATACTAATGTTGTTTTTCTAATATTTTTATGTAGATTTCAACAAAGACAAAAAAATAATGCGTTGTTTTAGTCCTTTTGAACAGTACATGCTCCACTGGCACTTAAATTTTGAACAGACTAATAAATTAACACCTTAACACAATTATGTAACAGGACATGCTTAAAAAAACAACAAGAACACTAACAACAATAACACCAAAGTACAGACAAATGTTAAATAAACAACACGAATAAACATAGGTGGATGTAACACCCTAAAGATATAAATATTAGAGTGGCATAAAAAAAATACTTTGGTCGAATTTCAATGAAAGCCGAGAAAATATTAAAAAAAGTTTTTTTTAAAAAAATTTCCAAAAATATTTGGTAAAAAAAATAATTGTGAAAACCCGGTATTATATGAAGATTTTTTTAAATTATGTTTTTGTTCGAAAAATTATAAAAGTGTTTTTTGATATATCTGTATGTAATAAAAGATTTTTTTTAAATTACTTTTAAAACCAGTATTTTTAATTAATTTGTTATAAAACTAAATTTTTAATTTTTTGTCAATTAAACTAAATTTTAATGGGTATAAAGGCAACTTGTTTTATGATTCTAGCTTTGAAAAGTATTTTTTGTTATGTTTAAATATGTTTATAAAAAACCAGTATTTTTATTTTAATAACTTTTTTTTCGAAAAAATATTAATGTTACTATTTTTTCAAAGGGAAATAATTTAAACCTGTATTTTAGTTAAACTAAGATTTTTTTGGTTAATTTCGAAACCAGTATTTTCCTTTAATTAGCTATAAAGTAATCAAATTCAATTTTTTTGTGCATAAAACTTCAAAATTTTAAAACATGAAAATTCTAAATTTGTTGAACTTAAGATAAAAACCAGTATTTCTTAGTAGCTTCTTAATTTTTTTTTGTTAGATTTTTCAAGTTAGATGTTATACTTTAATATTGTTTTACTAGCAATATTTGTTATAAAAAACAGTATGTATTTAAGTATCAAACACTAAATCTAATTTTCGCAGGAAAAACATCTTAGATTCTAAGACCGCCCTCTCTCATTCTGTACTTCTATTAATGTAAAAGACCATCAAAGTATAATAAAAACCAGTATTATTAAACAAATTTTTAAATAGAGTTTTTGTTCAAAAAATTATAAAAGGTTTTTTTGGTACTTTCGTATGTAATAAAAGATTTTTCTAAATTACTTTTACAACCAGTATTTTTAATTAATTTGTCAATTTTTTGTTAATAAAACTTAATTTAATAAGTCTAAAGTCAACTTGTTTTTTGTTTTTTGCATTAAAAAGTATTTTTTATGAAAACCCAGTATTTTTATTATAATAACTTTTTTTGAAAAATATTAACGTTACTATTTTTTAAAAGGGAAATGATTTAATCATTTATTTTGGGTAAAGTAGTATTTGTTTAATAATTTTAAAACCATTATTTATCTTTAATTAGCTTCAAACCAATCATATGCGAAATTTTTATTTTTTGTTAAATTGTTGTTTGATTATAGCTTTCTAAACGCTAAATTTGCTTTACTTAAGATAAAAACTAATATTCTTGAAAAAGGTAAGATTTTTCTAAGCGAAAAAGATACTTTATTAACGTTTCGTTAGCAATATTTGATGTAAAAACCAGTATTTATTCAAGTATCAAAAACCAATTTTGGTTTTTACTAGAACAACTTCTTAGATTCTAAGACTGCTCCTTTTAACTCTCTCTTTCTACACTTATAAGTAGAAAACAATTTTGAAACATACACACGCTAAATATTTTGGTAAATAAATAAAAACAATTTTGAAACATAAAAACGCAAAATTTGCTTCAATTAAGATAAAAATCGGTATTTCTTATAAACATTTAAAATTGTTATGGTTTTTTTAAGCAAAAAAGATACTTAAATAAGGTTTCGTTAGCAATATTTGATATAAAAACCAGTATTTATTAAAAAAGACAATTAAATAACGTTTCGTTAGCAATATTTGATAAAAAAAACCAGTATTTATTTAAGTATCAAAAACCAAATTTGAATTTTACAGGAAAAACATCTTATAATATAAGACTGCTCCCTCTCACTCTCTCTTTTTTGTACCTACACCTAATGTAAAATACCATCAAACAAAAACCGGTATCCCGAGTAAAAATAAACATATATAAAAATATATAACTTGATGCAAACATAATAAATCATATATGATTATACATCGCGTGAGATATTTTCAAAATTTTTTAAATGCAGTCATATGTAGTTATAAATAATTGAATCATGATTCGGATTAAAAGGTGTACGGTTGATATAATTATATAAAATTATATGAGGGTCAATACAAAATTTGTTTTTCTGTATAATTTAATATAAAATTATATATATCCTATTCTGTTCCATATATAACACTATATGTTTCCATTTAACCAACAATTTTCTAAGTTTTTAAGGCAAAGTATAAGATACTTTTTAAAATGTTCCTAAACATTTCCTTGTTAGGGTTATGTATATCACCTATCTGGTTCGAAGCGTACCCGAGCATTTTTTTATTTAAGAAAATTATATGTTTGGTGAATGTATCGTTGACCTGTGGTGTAACTCAACCCAAACCAAAAAACACCAGGATTTTACATGTTTTTATGCAATTAGATCTAATTAGATCCACTAATATATGGCAATGTCTGGTCAAAACTCGGATGAAATCAAATCATATTTTATACAAGTTGATCTTTTTTAATGCAAAAACAAACAACATTATTCGGATCAAATTGCGTATAAATATATATTGTGTTACATATCATTATATATTGTATCATATAAAAATTTTTACTCGGGATTATTTAAAGATTTTTTAAATAATGTTTTTGTTTGCAAAAAACTGTAAAATATTTCACTGATATTACTGTAAGTAATGCAAAAGTTCTTAATTGCTTCTAAAACCAGTATTTTTTTAATTTGATATTTAGGATTTTTTGTGCATAAAACTAAATTTTAATGAGTCTTAAGTTAACTTGTAGTTTGATTATTGCTTTAATAAATGCTTCTTTGTTATGCTCACATATTTTTATGAAAAACCAGTATTTTTATTTTAATAAATTTTATACTATTTTTTGAATAGGGAAATGATTTAAACCTGAATTTTTTGTAAAGTAAGATTTGTTTTAATAATTTTAAAACCAGTATTTTTCTTTAACTATCTATAAACCAATAAAATATTTTTTTTTTTTTTTTTTGCAAAAAACTAAATTTTACTGATCCTAAATTTAAATTTTGGTTTGAGTATTAATTTAAAAAGTGATATTTGTTATGCCCAATCATATGACTAAAAAACCAGTATTTTTTTAATGAAACGTTTTGTTATTTTCTGTAAACGTTGATTTGAAAAAAATTTACTTCCTTCCTCAATTAAAAAAATACTGGTTTTTATTAAAAAATATTGAATTTTATCTGAAATTGAGAGATTTTTTGTTAAAAAACACTATGGCTTGACTTTGATCCACCCATCGTCATGGGTTAAAGTTGCACCATTTGTGAAATATTTTAAATATGGCGTTTTTAGACTCAAAGGAATCTGCACTTATCAAAGTTTGACAAATGTTATATTTCGTGCCACTCTAATCCATGTGCTGTTTGTTTTTTTGTGGGAGAAGAATGTTTTAGAGGAGGAGTAATTGCAAGTACATGAAAATGAGAGTATGTTAAGTGGTTCCAAAACTACTATGTTTTTGTTTTAGTTTTAGAAGACAAAAATCTAACTAAAGGTTAGTTTCTTTTACTAAATTAAACACGAAGAAGCAATAGTATTGTTTTTGGTAGAGGTTAAAATAGTTTTAAGATCCTTTAGGTTTTAACCTTCAATCATGCATAGAAAGAACAACAGCCTCTTTTTTGTTTTGTGCAATAGAAAATATTTAATTAGAAAAATGAGTTTATTAGAAATTTATTAACTAAATGCATTGATTCAATTACTTAAGTATTTAAATTTCCTTCAAGTAAGAAATTTGTATTATTGATTACTCCAGTAATTGGTTTAACTACTAAAGTTATTAATTCAATTATATTGTGTTTGCTAATATTACAAAATATTACAAAATTTTACTAATTTTTTTTTTTGCTAGTTTTAGATAATTTTTTGCCCGTTTAGAATTTTTTTCAATTTGAATTCTTTACTGAATTTCAAGTATTAGCAAAAGAACTTTTAAAAAATCTTGTTAAACAACTTAATTTAAACTTTTCTTCTCAAGATCAATCAATCCCTGATTTTTTTTATTTCGTTGAAAATTTTCTTTAAATTTTGGGCGTTTTCTCCTTAATCTTCTATGATTGATGGTGATGATTTTAATGCTAAAAAAATACTTTCTCTTAAAAAAATGTTATGGTTTTTCAATTTTCTTCTTATTATTTTGTATTTTTAATACCTTGAGAATTATTTAAGGTTTTGCTTGAAAACCATTACAACGAAATCCCAGAAACATTTATAGAATAATAAGAAAAATGACAAATGATTAATGATTGTGGTAAGATTTTATTACATTTTAGAAAACAACAAATGACATTTTAGTAGGATTTTTACAAACAAATCAAAATCATTAATTGAATTTTAATTTAATAAATCAAAAAATCAAAAGATTGAATGACAAAGAAAAATAAAAAAAGCTATAAAATTCATGCGCTTCCGTTCTTAAGGTCTAACAATAAGACCAAAAAAGGTTTGAGCTATGAATGTTAAAGAAGATTTTTATTTTTATGAAAAATTTAAATTATTTAACTTTGTATTATTTTAGGTAAAATTTATATGCTAATTTATGCTATTTTATAAAAAATTTTTGCTATGCTTAATATGGCTAAAAAACACCAAATAAAAATGCTATAAACGGCTGTGCGGGAAACAGTATAGGTTATGAAGACAAAATCGACTTTTGTTGTACCCTACACCTAAAGCGAGTTATTCGAAAAACTGGTTTAATTTATTCGGAAAACTGGATGGCCCTGGTAAATTTTGGCAAAACCCCTTTATTTTGCCTACATTGTTGGCAACAAATTTTTTTCGCCAAAAATTTATTTCATCAGAACAATTTTTGCCAAAAAATGTTTGGTAAAATTTATTTTTTTTAATTGAAAAACTTTTAATCAGAAGATCTAGCGATTTTCGCCTGTTAAAATGGTGATAATTTCGGTTTAGCGGTTCGAAAGTTATAAATGAAAAAGTAAGGACAGCTGGAAAAAAAATTTTTGCAACATTCGACATAACCTAAAAAAGCAAAATGTTTCAATTCGGCTGCTGGTGAGCAAATGCGAACGGAATTTGAAAGGGAAAAGTAATAAAACAAAAACAAAACATTTTTGGTTCACAAAAAAAAATTTTGGGCGATAAGTTCTTTTTTTCACTAAATTTTTTTTTTATTTTTTTTACTAAAATTTTTTTTTTTCATTATTATTTTCTGGTTCCAATTTGGATTCATCCATATATTTTAACCACAACTTTTATTCACCAAAAAACAAAATTTTAATAAAATGTTTTCTATTTTCATGAAATGCGTGGGATTTATTTGAACACCGGATACAAGAAAAACTGGCCCGACTCCTTTAAAATTGAAAATGGTGATTATTGAATTCAAAATACGTTGACCTGCAAAATTATAATACGATTATTAAAGTCATTTGAGCCAAAATTAAAGCGGACCATTATATGGAAGCTAGGTCTAAACATGGACCGATTTTCTAATTTCAATAGTCTTCGTCCTTAGGCCAAACGAAGCTTAAGTTTCAACTTTTAGCCACATCGTTTAATAATTGCGACCTGTATCGTTGTTACGAAGTTTAGATCGACGGACTAACGAACATCGCTAGAATGACTAAAAAAGTTATTCTGAGTCGATCGGTGTGCTTAAAAGTGGGTCAAGGACCAAAATTTCGGGTAGTTACAAACACAGCACAAAGTCGTTATACCCTGTACCACAGAGTGATGTAGGATATAAACATGTTCAGCATGTCCGAAATTAGCTTTTTTCTTGTTTCACATGAAATTTTTGTTTTCACTAAACGGATTTTCACAGAGATGCGGACATTTGGGGATCCTGTCAAACTCAATTTTTCAAAGTTCGTATCGTAATACCTGCCGGGCGATGGCCACGTAATAGCTGCTTGTCGGAAAATTTATTAAAAATTTTGCAATGTCATCTTTAGTCGTCAACCAGCGGTCAAAGTTAAAAAAAAATAAAGTTTTTTGATCAAAATTCATATCCGAATTTTTTAACTAAAACCGGCTCAAAAATTAGGAATTTTTGCGCACTTTATGGAAAAAATATTTAAAAAATTCCAAAATAGCGATTTTGGTCCACAGATGCTGATTTTAAACATTATAATAATAACTGATTGTCGGAAAATATATGAACAAATTTTGCAAGAGGATCCAGCGCACAGTGCCACATTTGGCCAATCTAGGACGACAAAAATCCAATTTTAATTATATTGACTTGAAATTCGATATAAATGTTCGTTTTGACTTCAAAAATAACATTATGAAAAATATGGGAGGCCGGTTAAGGACCACGCCCACTTTTTTAAAAATTTGTAATTTTGGTTATAATTTCTTTAAATTTGGTATATATACTCTCAATGACTGTAGAAATAATATCACAAAAAATGGGGGCGGTCAGACAACTGCCACGCCCACTTTTTTAAAATATGTTTAAAAAATATGTAAAAACAAGGTTTTCATATCGCCCCACTGTAGTCGGCGTCGCAGACGGCCGCAAAAGTTAGCCGTTGAAATAAGTACTATGGATATTGGTCAATATATCTGAAAAATTCCGGCGGTCAATACGGACCAAAAACAAAAGTTCTATTCCATCAAAAAAAAAAAAAAATATATATAATTTTCTTTTCAAAAAATTTGTATTTTGTTAAAATTTATAAAAAATAGAAAATTTTTTTTTAAAAAAAAAGAAAAGATATATCTTAAAGCATTTAAATATCCTTTAAAATTACCAAAAAAGAGTGGATAAATATCTCTTTTTGTTCAAAAGTTACAACAGTTTAAACTCGACTTAATTTATGCGAAATAATGTACACTAGTTACAGGATTTTACAAGATGCAACTTTATGCACCCACTTGTTAGTAACGAACAGAATTATCGTTCTTATATGATTATTTTCGTGCTCGGGAAACCAATTTGGATTTTTATCCAAATTGGTTCCAAAAAAATTTAATAAAATTTAAAATCGCGATTTTGGCCCAAAAATGCTAATAACCTGATCATAATTTTTGGACCAAAATTGTGTTTTTATGTTTTTTTTTAATTTTTTCCACAACTTACTCAACATTTTCCAACTTTTAAAACCAATTTGGTTTAAAAATAATTTTTATGTTTAAAAATCAGCATCTGTGGAACAAAATCGCTATTTAGGAGTTTTTTAAACATTTTTTCCACAAAGTACGCAAAAATTTTTTTAATTTTTGAGACGGTTTTGGTTTCAAAATTCGGAGATAATTTTTTGTAAAAAAACGTAAATTCTTCAAACTTTGACTGCTGATTGCCGACTGCATTATCGCAGAATCATCTATTCCGTGGCCATCGTTCGACAGGTATTACAACACAAAATTCGAAAGTTTGGATTTGACGGAACATGCCTAGATCGACTTAAAATCAGGGTTGGCAACCGATACCCACCTATAATAACGGTATTTGGCTATTGTTCCGCAACCAATAAAGATATTGACATTTTCAAAAGCGATTATGAAAGCTGATGAAATTTCTAGTATTTTAAATGTGTCACTTGCGGTACAATAGCCAAATACCGTTATTCTAGCTGGGTATCGGTTGCCAACCCTGCTTAAAATCGATCGAGAGTCGGGAATAGATCAAAATTTTGAAGTGTTACATATGGAATGAAAAACTTATATCTTTCTATATCTAAGTGTAGGGTATAAATACTATTATTTAACCATTGTTCTACAGTTTTTTAGTGTAATAGTTCCCTTACCATTCCCAGTGTTGTATTTCAAGTTAAAGTGATGACATTTAAGCAAAGATAAATTAAGCTTTACATGTCATTTTGACACTAAATTACTACATAAAATACAAAAAAAAAAAGTAGAAACAAACACCAACAATTTATTGTTTAAAATTAATGTGAGAATTTCAGAGGTTTTTTGTTTCAACAACATGTTCTACATTTGGAATGGAGGCAAAAAAAAAAAAAAAAAACATTAAATGATCTTGGCCACACATGTTTTCCTCCAACCAATCTAAAACAATATAGGGGGCGTCTTTTAAACTAAAAACTCCATAAAGGAAGTGATTTGTGTGAGAATTACCAAGCAAATGTTTGAAAATTAAACTAAAACAGTTAGTAAAACATAGAAATAAAGAATTTTTATAAAAAAAAATATTAAAATTGTAAGATTAATGACAGGATATTGTTAAAAAGAATTTTAAAATAAATATTTTAAAATATTTCTTTATTAATGCCCCAAGGAATTTTAAAATGTCAATTTAATTTTAAAATTTTTTCAAGAAAATAAAATAAATTTCCCAGGAAATTTTTTAACGGAAAACTAAAGTAAAAATATAAAAAATTTATAATAATGGGTTATAAAATCAAAGGAAAAACTTTTTTTTATATATAAAACTAATTTAACAAATACATGAAATGTAGAACATTTTGATAAAAATCTTAGAAAAAACTGAAACAATAGGGGATAGTTGTTAGTTTTCTTTTGCACACACACATCATGAAGTGTAAATGTCCTTTTTAATAACCATGTAGAGAGTTTATATGTATATTAATGTCCTGCTGTGGGACATTGTTTAAACATTGTATACGATGCACTATTATGATAAGAACTTTGAAATAAGTCACAAGACATTAACACAAAAAGGGGTCTATTCAATTCAACTTTGTCACTGTAGTTTTTTTTTTTTTTATAGAAAAAAAATTAAAAAAATTTTTTTTATGAACTTTTTATAAAAGTCAAGAATTTTCCTAAGGGTTTTTTTTAGAAATTAGTAACAAAATTAATAGTGTAATTATGTTTGTGAAACTCAACAGGAAATATGTAAATTTTTTTGGGAAATAAAATAGTGTTTAAATTATGTGAAAATTTATGAATTGTATTATTAAGTCATTAATTAACACCATAATCAGGAAAATAAAACATTTCAAGGACCTTAGGAAATGACAGAAATATACGAGTAACAACAAAAGATCTATAATGAGCAAAAACAAGAAAGAGCGACAAAAATTACACTCATCGAGTATTAGAAACCGAAAATTGTACAATGTACATTCTCTTGATTACAATTGTCAAGGTTAGGTTAGAGGTGGCGGAGTCAAAGACTCCTCACATAGACCGGATGGTCCATAGCGAAACAACGAATTGTACTATTTGCCTTAGGTCGACATTCGAAACCGTTTCCAAGCTCGAAGTCATGTCTGCCTAAAATGTGCAGTCGGGTTCTGGCCAAAGCAGGACATTGGCAAAGAATATGTTTGACCGTTTCTTCAGTGTTAGGTTCATCGCACCTTCTACAGCTTGCATCAGAAATAAGTCCCATTATCTTTCTATGATAACCTATTAGGCAGTGCCCGGTGATCACTCCAGTAAGTACACGGCAGTTCCATCTAGTGAATGAGAGTAAGTATTCAGTTTTTCTTAGATTGTAGCATGCCCATAATCTTCTACTGATCGCACTTATTGTTAGCTCTCTCCACTTTCTATTAGCCATTGCAGTGTTTTGAATGTCGCGTAGCGATCTAAAGTGCTGGATTGGTGGATCAATATGCATTTGTGTGCAATACCATCAGCACCTTATTTCGCGAGCTCGTCCGCTCTCTCGTTTAATACGTACAATTGTCAAACAACCAACAAAAAAATAGTTGTATTAAAACAGATTTACATACACTCAAAAAAAAAACTTTAAAGTTAGCAAAAAAAGCTTGTAAACCTACAAGAAAATTTGCTGATTTTGTTAACTGAAATTATTTTTATTTCAACTTAGTTCATACAAATTTGAGGACCCCATTGGGTTCGGACCCGATAGGTCCAGACTCCGATGGGCCTAGACCTAGTTGGGTTCCTTAAAAATCGTCATAGTTTTTGATCCAAAATTTGTGTCCGTTTCGCTCTACCTTGCTTAGTTTTTGAGATACGTGATTTTATGGGACCACCGGGGTTTTGAGAATTACAAAACTGATAACTTCAAAAATATTACTCGGAGAGCTTTGCGGTCTTGTTCTACGTGTTGAGAGCTACAAAAATGCTTTTGGACTTTTTGTTGTGTCGGCAATATTTACCGAGATATGAGCATTTTAAAATTTTCGGGAATGCTAACTTTTTTGGATCCAAAGTTTTGACCAATTAGGGTCCTAGAGAACCAAAAATGGCCTCCGTTTTGCTCTATATGGCTTAGTTTCCGAGATAGCGCCAAGCTTTTTTGCTAATATTAGCAAAAAAGCTTGTAAAAATTTGGTCAGCTCAATTTTAAATTTAGCAAAAAAAATTAGTTCAAATTTTGTTTAAAATTGCTAATGCGCTAAATGAAGTTTACAAGATATTTTTGCTAACATGCTAATCTCAACTAAAAATTTGCTAAAAGTTAGCTAACCAGCATTAGCAAAAAAAAAAGAATAGTAAATCTACTTATGTATTATTTTGAGTGTATGATTACCAATTGGATAATACTATATGATAGTTAACGTGTAAAAATGGATTTGATCTTATCTGATCTTATTTCATCTGATAGTATATGAAAGCATCTGATTTTATACATTTGTATCTGATCAGCTCTAGTCGAATTTGTCCCAATGTTGGCCAAATCCGAGATATAATCAGATCCCGAATTTTGCTATTTCAGATATAATTATATGCAATCAAATATGATCATTAGGGTTCGGACTTTTATGCAGTTAAAATTGCGTTTTATGCGCAAAAAACATGCACCAAAAATAGAAAAATATGCGCTAAAAATGTAAAAAGTAAAAGATACAATTGTATTTATTTGGATCCGACATTTTTGGATCAAAATATATATAATTATATCAAAAAATATATTATTATATCAAAACAGTTTTACTCAGGTTGGCACAAATTTGATATTAAATTATATCTGATCAGAAAAAATTATATAAAATCAGATACAACCAAGTGTTATCAGATCAAATCAAATCGGACCAGACAAGATCAAATAGATTTTTACACGGGTTTTCAAAGTAAAAATATTCAAAAAGGAATTCTAATCGATTTATATCTAAACTTTTTTTTATCGAGTGCAGATTTTTGTAAATCATCAAAAAAAAATCGCTGTCTTATTAATTCCCTTCAATTGATAAATTATTGTAAATATAAAAAAAATGTAACCCTTTTGTAATCCAAAGACAATTTCAAAAACCTACAATCTAAAAAAAAACTGTGAGAAAATTATAGAAACAATAGATCGAAATGAAAATAATGTCCGCAATACTGCTATAAACGTATGCTAAACACAATACGCAAATGTTAGCATTATCATAATGAAGAGAATAATGATCATCTTATATGCCAACACCATAATTACCATGAATATGGGGAAAGAGAGGAAAGCAAAAAAGGTAAACAGGAAATGGGGTGGAACAAAAGTTTTAAATTACCAACATCTTTGAAGAACAACCGTTTAGAAAGCGTTAAATTTTCTTTAGATATCAAGACGAATTCTATCTATCTATGAAGAAAGTTAGACAATAGATGAAAAGTTTGGTAATGACAAACAAGGGTGTAAGAAGAACATTAAAAAGGATCATTTTAGAGAAATATGCGATAAAGAAGAATTTCAAATATTTCTTTTAAAATTTAAGGAAAGAGATGTTTTTGGTCATTTGTATAAAGAAAGTTATGCAAAGAAAATTTTCAAGATTTTCTAGGGTGGGTTTTCTGTAAATCCTTATAAAACAACTTTTGGCTTCGAAAACTGGTTTTGTTTAATAGTAATAAAACTGATCCATAAAATAAATAAAAATTTTTTTATGGATTTAATTTGAAAAACGAAAAAAATAACTAGACCAAAATTATTTTAACACTTTTAATTTGAGGTTTTGTTAAATTATCCTTAAAGGTGGTAAAAAAGGATATAAAGGTGTAGATTTACAACTTTAAAACAATTTTATAGCTTCAATGATAAAAAAATTCCCAAAAATTAACATAAATTAGAATTTTATAAGGAAATTGTTTGAATTTTAAGGAAAAATTCAAAGGATTTTAAAGAAATTTTTAAACATTTTCTTTTTTTGTTAAACAGGATGTCATTAAAAAGGATTAAACTTACTAACTAGAACAACTGGTAAGGATATAAAAATGAAAAACTATAAAAATATTTTAAGTATAATTACAAAATAAAGAAAGGGTTGTTTATGGAGCCAACAGCAGCTGTCGTATGATCATCATTTTCTTTAAAATCCTTAATGGGTTTGAGGTGTTTTTCTTTTAAATTTATGACATAATCCTTCTTTGACACTCTCTCTCTCTCTCTAACTATAAATTTAAATTTTTATTGTTTTTCAAAGTGTACGATGTATGTCAGTGACCCATTATAAGAAATTCATTTTTCCAGTATATTAACATTTGATCACATTTAAAAATATGTGTCACTTTTGTTTTTGGGTGACACATTCATCGTATTACAGTTAAGCCACTTGAGTTGTATTGGGAAAAAATATGTAAAACCTTTACTGTCTCAAAACAGGATAAGTAAGAAAGTCTGTTAAAAATCAATGAATGATTTAATGTATGAAGTCATGACTCGTGCTCTTAAGAGTTTGGGTGTCTTTCTTAGGAAACAACATAAAAATGTTAATTTTTTTTTATTTTAAAAAGTTTGTTTTGTGAAAATATATGATTGTTGGCGTAATATTAACAGCAGGAGGTACAAAATGTGAAAATTACACAACATGTAATTTTTTTTTTTACAAAAATACTTTTGTAACAGTTTTTTTTGGTTGTAAAAACAGAAAATTCGCATAATTTTGGAATATATTTTCTGTTTTTTTTTTTTTTTTTGGAAACTAGATTTAAAAATATGCCATAAACAACAGAGTTTTAAGTTTTAGTACAGTTAAACCTAATAATAGGATGCAGCAAATTTTTTTTTTCGAATTTCAAAATCGTTGGGGTCGAAATAGTTGCATTTTAAGGTCAATATTAACTCACAAAAATATTGGACCTGTACACTCAAAAAAATAAAAGTACAAGTTTTAGTAAGTAATTTTTTGCCCAAATCTACTAATAAGTTACTAACTACCAGTAGTACAGAAGTTTTTTAGTATCTTTAAAGTACTAAAATTAGTAATTTTTAGTGGTTTTGAATAATGCTAGTAAAATTGTTTAGTATTATTTACCAATTCCTGAAAAAGGTCCTTTTGGACTAAAATATTAGTTCGTTAGTTAAATTTTTAGTATTGAATACCCACTTTTTTTAGTGTACACTCAAAAAAATACATTAGTAGATTTACAAATTATTTTTTGTTAATGCTGGTTACTAACTTTTAGCAAATTTTGAGTTGAGATTAGCATGTAAGCAAAAATATCTTGTGAACTTCATTTAGCGCATTAGCATTTTTAAACAAAATTTTTTTTGCTAGATTTAAAATTGAGTTGACCAAATTTTTACAACCTTTTTTGTTAATATTAGCAACATAAATGGTAATTTTTTTTTATTTTCAGAAAACTTAAAATGGCGCTATCTCAAAACTGAGCCAGATAGAGCAAAATGGAGGCCATTTTTGGTTCTCGGGTCCTCTTTAGGTGTCGCCGGTCCTCTTCACATGTGTGGACCCTTATGGGCCCTAACTTTGGATCCAAAAAAGTTAGCATTTCCGAAAATTTTAAAATGCTCATATCTCGGTAAATATTGCCGAAACAACAAAAAGTCCAAAAGCATTTTTGTAGCTCTTAACATGTAGAATAAGACCGCAAAACAAATAAAAGCTATTTGAGTAATATTTTTTGAGTTATCGAGTTTTTTTAATTCTCAAGACCCCAGTGGTCCCCTATAATCACGTATCTCAAAAACTAAGCAAGGTAGAGCGAAACGGACACAAATTTTGGATCAAAAACTACGACGATTTTTAAGGAACCCAACTTAGTCTAGGCCCATCGGGGTCTGGACCTATCGGGTCCGAACCCAATGGGGTCCTCAGATGTGTATGAACTAAGTTCAAAAAAATAAAATTTTAGTTAACTAATTATTGGCAAAACATTTTTGCTATCTTTAGCAAAAAAATTGTGGGTTCAAAATCAGCAAATTTTCTTGTAGGCTTACAAGCTTTTTTTGCTAACATTACAGTTTTTTTTTGAGTGTAGGAATATGTGTTTGGTTCCTTTTTTGATTCGTAAAAAGCTTTTTTACGTGTAATATGGACCGCTGAACTTATATTTTTGACATGGTTGCCAGTGAAAAAAAAAAAAATTGAGAAAAAAATGCTTGCATTTCGTTCCCTGTTCTATTACATTTTGTTCCTTATTCTATTACATTTCATTCGATGTAGGTTTCATGCCATTCGTTAAAAAAATATAAAATTTCTAAACTTCTTATCTTGATAGATATAAAAATGCCCTTCTCATGGATTGTAAAATTTTGAGATTTTAGGGTTTTTTAGTTCAATAGTTTTTCCCCTTTAGAATCCAAATAAAAAAAAATACTTTTTGTGCAATGTTTTTTTTCTGAATGATCCTAGATTCAAATTTTAAAGTATATTATTTAAAGATATTGTTAAAAGTACCACAGTACAAAAAAGTACCTCAGTACCAAATAGAGTTGTCAATTATTCGCCTTTCAACTTTGTACTAATAATTCAAATAATTGTTTTTGTTCGGTCGATCAAACGATTAAATCTAAAATATAATTTAATCGATGAGAATAATGAATAAAAAAGGTGACTATAAAAAATATTTTTATTAAGTTTAAAGTTTTTTAAGTTAAGGGGATTTGGAGGAGGACGTTGGAGAACACCTTTTCCCTCTTCACATAAATGTTTACAAATTCATTTATTACGATATTTACGCCTAAAAAACACACTTTTGTCAGTATTTTGTATTAACATGACATTAAAAGTGGGCGGACCGAAAAAATAGCATTTCCTAAACACATTGGCTCAAATGTAGGCCAATGAACTTCATATGGCATAAAAATATTTCATTTGTTGAACAAATATAGAAAAAAACCTGTAAACATTTTTTTTCTGGTAGTGTTTTAGATCTTTAAGGGGGAACATTTTCCTCTCTCGTCCGATTTTGGCTCAAACTTAACGAGCCTTTGACCATAAGACATAATCGTGCCTAACTTCAGGAGTACGGCTCTTTTATTTTAGACTGTATCGCTTGAATGTCTTAGAATCGATTACTGATCAATAGTCCTAGACTGGTCAATGGTCCTAGACCGATATTTCGATACTGTAGTTGGAGGGTAAAAAAAATAATTGTTCGATTAATTGACATAAATTAATCGATTTATTCATTATTCGAAAATCGTCATTTTTAAATTAATCGAACAAGAGTTTGGTTTGTTTGATCGATTAATCGAATTGTTCTAAATCGGTTGACAACTCTAGTACCAAAGTAAAAAAAGTACTAAAGTACACTTATTTTTTACCTAGAAGGGAATTTCCAAAAAAGTACTATTTTATAACCTATATCTTAAAATATCGGTGATCCCCTCCCCGATCGATTTTTAATTCATCTAGCAATATCCGTCCGTCTGTCTATGAAAAACACCCTAACTTTTGAAAGATTACTCCGAGGAAGCTGACTTTTGGCACTCATATAATTTTTGTTCTCCTGTTCAAGCTGGTACTGCATTTCGGTGAAATCGGTTCAGGGGGTTTTGAGTAAAACCGTGAAATTATGTTTTTTGCGAATTTCACGTGTTAGAAAATAGACTAAACGCCCTTTGAATGACATTGGTAAGCCCCAAAAAAATATTTAAAAAAGTATTTTTGTAACTTAAAAAAATTTTTTTATGGTAAAATAAATTTGTACACCCAAAAAATTTTTTCACTCTAAAAAATTTTTACACTCAAAAAAAAATTTTTAAAACAGTGTTTTTGATACTCACAGAAATTTTCACACTAAAAAAAATTTGTCCACTCGAAAAAAATCTACACTCAAAAAAAATGTTTTCTACAAAATTATTAAAAAAATGTTTTTTACCTAAAAAAATGTTTTTAGTCAGCATTTTTAATAAGATAATTTTGTTAATGTTAAGATAACTAAAAAAAAAGTGTTTTGGGCATTCAGAATATTTTCCATGTTTGTAATGTACTTTTTCCGTCAGCAGAAAGAATCCTGCCTTCCTGGATATATAAAAAAGTACCAAAGTACAATTATATAGAAAATTTTAAATTTAATACTAAAACGTCTTGAAAAGAAAAATCCGTTACAAAGAAAAACTAATGGTCATCTTAGAATTTAGGTTTCTAAATTAACCATTAAATTCTCTTGGTATTATATGTCTAGTAATTGATTTTGTTGATACTTTAAAGTTTTATAATTTTCATGCAGTTAAATCTACTGCATGTTTTGCTTGTTAATTAAAAATATGATTAATCATTTTTTAGAAATTTTTTTTTCATCATCCTTTAAAACAAATATTTAATTTGTAAGTAAACAAAAAAAATCTATATTACATTTCCAACAACAAAAAAAAAATTTAACAACTCTTTAAAATGTGCAATATCATGCAGGGATTCTGCAAACAAAAGCCTTTTTCCAACCCTTTTTTTTTTTCTTAAAAAAACAATAAATGAAAAATTTAATAAAGAATTTGGCAAAGAAATTTCACAAAAGGTTAACTAAAGATCTTATATAAAAAAATTTTCAAAAATTTTTCTACCATAAACTAAAGATTTACATTATTGACTGTGGCAATTACCACCATCATATGTTATAGCCATATGTTTTCGAAAATAATAATGAAAAACCAAACCACCTTGTCCATATAAATAATGTTCAATTAATTTAGTGTTTTTGTGTTTAACTTTTTTAGTTTATCATTTTCAAACATGCAATCAATAAAATTATATTAAAAAAGGTAAAAACTATTCAATTTAAACTAATTATTAAGAAAAAAAAAATATTAAATAATTTCACGTTTTAAAGTAAAAAATGCACAAAATGTTTGTATATATTTTTTGTATAATACGCAGCCCAACTTTGTATTGAAAAATATTT
Source organism: Pegoplata infirma (assembly GCA_963921195.1). Lineage (NCBI taxonomy): Eukaryota > Metazoa > Arthropoda > Insecta > Diptera > Anthomyiidae > Pegoplata > Pegoplata infirma. The sequence continues at coordinate 23,286,177 of OY992537.1, forward strand.
AACAAAAATTATGTAGAAGTGATCATAATCTTAAAATAATCTTATAACATTTTTTTTTTTAAATGTTTTTTTAGTTAAAATATTTAAGTATTTAATTTACAAAAAGACTAGTTTCAATTTTATTTTTTTTACTACAGCTACAAAAATTTTCATTTATGGAGTCTTGTAACATTTATAAAAAATCTAGAGATAATGACAGTGAGTGGGGAAAAATTATCGTTTATCAATTGATAAAATAGATTTTAAGAGGATTTTATTTTTAATTTTTTAGTTAAAATTGAGAAAATAAGAAAAACTAGTTAAATATCATAAATATCAATGCTATTTATGAGATCAGTTAAATTTAAAGTCAATCTGACGATGTTTTTTATTCCGCCTGTCTGTTGAAATCACGCTAATATGTTTAAAACAAATTGCTGGTGACTGATACTTGACATGTATATTTGTCATAGTTGTAAACAGATTGGTATTGAACTTGAACAAAATCGGTTGAGTCATTAAAAAGTTATGAGTGAAAATAAAAGGACATCTCTAAAATTTTTTTTGATACTTTTCTAAAATTTGTTAATTTTTATAAAAAAAAGGGGAAAAAACAAAAAGCGGTCAAATTATTGATTGCTATTTACGATCTCCGTTAAATTTAAAGTCGATCTGGCGATGTTCGTTATTCCGCCTGTCTGTAGAAATCACGATAACTTTTTTAAAACAAATTACTGGTTACTGATAATTGACATAAACATTTGTCATAGTCGTGGACAGATTGGTATTGAACTTCAGTGAAATCGGTTGAGTCGTTAAAAAGTTATGGCCGAAAATAAGGGACATCTCTAAAGTTTTGATACTTTTCTATAATTTGTTTGGGAAAAAAGAAAAAAATCTACTAAATTTTCGATTGCTATTTATGGCCTCTGGTTAAATTTACAGTCGATCTGGTGATGTTTGTTATTCCGCCTGTCTGTAGAAATTACGATAACTTTTTTAAAACAAATTGCAGGTTGCTAATACTTGACATATATATTTGTCATAGTCTTGGACAGATTGGTATTGAATTTCGACAAATTCAGTTGAGTGATTAAAAAGTTATGACCGAAATAAGGACATCTCTAAAATTTTGATCCTTTTCTATAATTTGTTTATTTTTATAAAAACTGGGAAAAAAGCAAAATATGTATTAAATTATTGATTACTATTTACGATCTCCGTTAAATTGTACTCGACCTGGCGATGTTCGTTATTCCGCCTGTCTGTAGAAATCACGATAACTTTTTTAAAACAAATTGCAGGTTGCTAATAATTGACATATACATTTTTCATCGTCGTGGACAGATTGGAATTGAACTTCAGCGAAATCGGTTGAGTCATTAAAAAGTTATGAGTGAAAATAAAAGGGCATCTCTAAAATTTTGATACTTTTCTAAAATTTTTTAGTTTTTATAAAAAAAAAGGGAAAAAATAAAAAGCGGTCAAGTTATCAATTTCTATTTACGATCTCCGTTAAATTTAAAGTCGTTCGTTTTGAAAACAAATTACAGGTTGCTGATACTTGACATATATATTTGCCATAGTCGTGGACAGATTGGTATTGAACTTCAGAGAAATCGGTGGAGTCGTTAAAAATTTATGAGTGAAAATGTAAGGTCATTTCTAAAATTTTGATACTTTTTCATAATTTGTTAATTTTTATTAAAAAGAATGGGAAAAACCAACAAATCGATTAAAATATCGATTGCTATTCACGATCGCCGTTAAATTTAATGACGATCTGGCGATGTTCGTTATTCCGCCTGTCTGTAGAAATCACGATAACTTTTTTAAAACAAATTGCAGATTGCTAATACTTGACATATATATTAGTCATCATCGTGGACAGATTGGTATTGAATTTCAACAAATTTAGTTGAGTGATTGAAAAGTTATGACCGAAAATGTAAGGACATCTCTAAAATTTTGATACTATTCTATAATTTGTTAATTTTTATATAAACTGGAAAAAAAAAACAAAAAATCGATTTTAATCATCGATTGCTATTTATGGTCTCCTTTAAATTTAAAGTTTATCTGGCAATGTTCGTACGGCCGTCTGTCTGTAGAAATCACGATAGCTTTTTTAAAACAAATTGCTGGGGGCTGAAACTTAACATAAATATTAGCCATCATCGTGGACAGACTGGTATTGAATTTCAACAAATTTAGTTGAGTGATTAAAAAGTTATGAGCGAAAATGTAAGGACATCTCTAAAGTTTTGATACTTTTCTATAATTTGTTTATTTTTATAAAAACTTTGAAAAAAGCAAAAAATCTCTTAAATTATCGATTGCTTTTTATGGTCTCCGTTAAATTTAAAGTCAATCTGGCAATGTTCGCACGGCCGTCTGTCTGTTAAAATCACGAAAACTTTTTTGAAACAAATTGCTGGTGGCTGATACTTGACACAATCATTTGTCATAGTCGTGATCAGATTGGTATTGAGCTTCAGTGAAATCGGTTGAGTCATTAAAAAGTTATGAATAAAAATATAAAAGCATCTATAACATTTGAATATACTAAAAAAAATCTTGCACTCAAAAGAAAAACTCTGTCAAAAAATCTGTAAAACGACGTTCAATTTGAATTAGCAATCTTTTAACAGATTGTTCTGCTGAGAAGGATATTTTTACTAAAATCTCTGTCATTCAGTTTAAGAAAATAACAGACATTTTACTATGTTTATACTGATTTTGTTTGCTGAATTTTATTTTTTTTTCAAGAAATTTTTTTATATAAAAAAAAGCAGAACAGATTGTTCTGATGAAATCAGCAGATTGCTCTGCTGAAATCAGCAGATTGATCTGCTGAAATCAGCAGATTATCCTGCTCAAATCAGCAGATTTTTCTGCTAAAATCAGCAGATATTTCTGCTAAAATCAGCAGATATTTCTGCTAAAATCAGATTTCTCTGCTGTCGAACAACACACATGTTTAATAACTAAAACGCCAGATAAAAGTATAAGTTTCCGTAGCGTAGTGGTTAAGAAGTGTACTTTCAAGTCGGAAGGTGGCGAATTCGATGCTGGCTGGCGGCGTATGTTTTTTTTTTCTTGTTATATTTATTCACCTCTTATGACAGATATTTAGCAAACCGTGTCTGCTAAAATCAGCAGATTTCTCATATGGCTCAAAATGGGTGTATTTTCAGCAAATTTTTCTGCTGATTGGACAGAGAATTTATTTTGAGTGTGTAAAATGACAAGAAAAACTTGTTATTTTTATTTTGTGCTACCTTCTTTTTGACAAAAATTCCTTGTAATTTTACAAGCTTTTTACCAATAATTTTGTAATTTTACAAGATCTTTACCAATAAAATTGTAAATTTAAAATTTTTTTGACACGATAAAACTTACAAGAAGGTCTCGTGGCTTTACAAGATTTGCTACCTCCTATTTTACGAAAGTTCCTAGTAAAAATTTAGAGATTTTTTGTAATTTTACAAGCTTTTTACCAATAAAATTGTAAATTTACAACATTTTTGGCGCAAAAAAAACTTACAAGGAATTCTCGTAAATTTACTAGATTTTTTTGTAAAAAAACTTTGAAAATTTGTAAAATTAGAAGAATAACTGTAAAATTACAAAAAAATAAATTTCAATCGAAAATTTTTTGTTAAAAAACACGGAAAACTGTCAAATATTGGTAAAATGGTATTACGAGACTTTTTTTCTAGTAATTTGGCAAGTTTTTTTTGTGTGTACTAAATTTGTTGTTTCTTTTCCAAGTGTCTTCACACTTTTCCTACATACTGTATGTATTTTAAAAGTTTGATAATCATTAAAAATAAGAAAAAATATAGTATTTTATTGCATATTATACTTTTTTTCATATATGAGGGATTAAAAATGGCAAGTTAACTTTTGTAAAAAATGTCTATATAAGTTTAGTCAGGTTTTTGTTACTCTTTTTTTTAATTCAGTTTTTAAATTGTATGATGGTGCCACTTTTGTTGGCTTAGGAAAATAAGAAAAATAAAAAAAAAAACATAAAAAAATTTAAAAACGTACGCGGGCGGTACAATTATTATTGTGCAAGCTGGGAATATGAAAAAAAAAAATCAAAATAATGGTAACAAATTAGCTGTATATTGTTAAAAAAGTAATATTTAATTAGAAATATAAAAAATAATAATAAAATAACGTGTTTATTTGTTCTTATAAGGTTTAATAGTTTGTAATTTTAAAATAATAAAAAATGAAATATAACAAAAAGATTTTTAAATGGTTTAAAACGACTTTAAAATTCTGTATATTTTAAACTGTTTTGAAAGTATTTTCATAATTATGTTTTTTAAATAATCAAATTTATTTACAAAATTCAGGCAAAAAAAATTCAGGTAAAAAAAATTGATTTTTCATCATTTCATAATTTAAAAAATGTTCTTTTCATACTTATTTGAATAATTCAAATTGGCTGGTTAATAAACATGCTTTATACCATTTTTTTCAATAAAAAATCGAACAATGGGTATTTAAATTTACAAAACTCAAAACTAAAAAAAATATCTGACTTTCAGCCCTAAATAATATCTCCTTTATCAAATTAAATTTCTTAACGCTTCAACTTAATCCACCATATATCCCCTTCACTGTAGGGTATCATTATACCATAAAGAGGGCGTTTTTTTCTATAAACTTGTGTTCTGTTTATAGTTTTTGTCTTATGGATTTTTTTTACAGCTACAATGACATTTCGTTACTTGTCAACTTAAAATCAACACTTGTTTTTTATCCAACAAAACAAGACAAATTTTTATAATACTATCAAGACAAATTATTGTCAAATCAAATAATTTCAAATAATTTTAAATGAGTTTTTTTTTAAGTAATTTCAATGCAGCATATAATTATTTTTTTTTTAATTAAAAGAAAAAAAAAGTTTAAAGATTTTATTTTGAAGTTCATTTAATACTCCCACAACTATAATTGTATATTAGCTCATATTTATTGGTAATTCTTAATTTTTCTAATTATTTATACACTACACTTAGGAGTATAGGGTATATAAGTTTGTTATTGTGGTTGTGATTCATCATAAATGATTTTTGATAGTTTTTAAGACGATTTACAGATATTTGTACTTCTATCTGTCTGTTGAAATCACGTTTTCTTTTAAAAGACCAGTCCGTTGTTTCCAAAACTCGGCATATATATTTTTCAAAGTTTTAGTCAGCTTGGTATTGCATTTCAGCAAAATCGGTCGAGTGGTTTAAAAGATATGACACCTCAAACATTTTACTACTTTATTTAGTAATTTTGTGATAAAGCATTTTTAAGCCTTAAAAATATATTTTAGATAATGTTTTGTTACTCAAAATAGATTTTAAACTGTATATATTAATGATTTGTATTATATATAAGGCAATCTAGCAATGTTTGTCTGTTGTTATTACAACAACTTTTGATAGACTAGTAAGATGATTCCGATATATGGCCCATTTATTTGTCATATTCTTGGATATGTTGGTATTGCATTTCAGTGAAATCGGTCTAGTGGTTCAAAATTTATATGCAAAAATGTAGGGACACCTCGAAATATACTTCCCCCTCACCATTAATGTTGTTAAATAGATAAATTATGGTTTTTGCACATATTTAATGCAATAACAACATTATTAAAATAATTTTTTTGTAATACACGCCTACAATTTTTTTTTTTTTTTTAAATCGGTAGAACAGTTTTTGAGATATTGCTATTTGAAATTTGCAAAAAAAATATTTTTCCAACGATCAACAAATTTTTGAAAAAATTTTTGGATTTTTGAAAAATTTAAAATTAAAACAAGAAAATAAGAGTCGGTCAAGACCGACCATATAATATCCTACACCTGTGTTTCCCGAAAAATGGGTCACAAGTCCAAACATGAACTAATTGGGTCTATCTTTTGTCAAATCTTTAATAAGTGTAGAAAACACTCACAAAATAAATTTGAGTGATATGTGAATATCGAGGCAAATTTTGATATGGAGCCTAAGTCCAAAAACTGTGTGATTATAATCAGATTTGATTGGGTTATCAAAATACGCATTAAAAATACATAAACAAAATTATCATAAAATATTTTCTATTTTTATGAAATTTTGGAGATTTATGTGAATATCGATTCCATTAAAATTTGAAATGGTGATTTGTGAACACAAAACTCGTTTACCTGCCTTTGGAAAGGATTCATAATAAAGAAGTAATATAATTAAAGTCCGTCAAGATCATATAATACCCTACACCAGTGTTTCCCGGAAAATGAGTCCCAAGTCCAAAGATGGACCGATTGGGTCTGTCTTTTGTCAAATTTTTAACAAAAGTAGAAAACACTCACAAACCAAATTTGAGTGAAATTGTTGCCGCTTTATGTGAATATCGGGCGAAATTTTCATATAGGACCCAAGATTTATGTGAATATCTGGTGGGTTGTTTCTATGAGGGCTGCAAGAATAAGTGGTCCGATGCCTTTAAAATTTGGAATGGTGATTTGTAAAACCAAACACGTTTACTTGTCAAATTTCGAAAGGTACTTATTAAAATACGGTTGTTATGGTCTTATGACCCATATTTAAAGGGGACATTTGTATGGGAGCTAGGTTAAAACATAAACCGATTTTTTCCAATTTTAATAGCGTTCGGGTCAAAATAAGCTTATGTTTTCAATTATAGACAAGTCGATTAAAAATTGCTACCTGTATCGTGTGCACAACTTTAACATGGACGGACGGACTGACAGACGGACATAAATCGACTTAAAAAAGTGATTCTAAGTCGACCGGTATACTTGAAGGTGGTTTTAGGACCAATATTTCGGGTAGTTACAGACATAAAAAAGGGTATAAAAATGTTGGCCTTCTGAATAACAATATTAAAAAATTTCTGAAATCGGTTAAGCGGTTTTCCAGATATCGCAATCTGAAATTTGTCAAACAAATTTCAAAAATGGCGGATTTCTTCGACGTTTAAGAAATTTAAAAAAATGTCTCAAAATTTTTTCCATTGACTTATTCATAGAGCTTTTATACAAACTTTTATTTTTACTTGATTTAAGCCAAATCCGACCAATTTAACGAACAATCGATTAAAGTTTAGAGCAATGGTTCCCAACCTTTGATTCTCGCCCCACTGGGGGCAATTTGAATGCTTCAGGGGGCAACGAGCAAATTTTTAAGATTTTTTTTCTATTAAATAAACAAAACAATATTATTTTAGTTAAATTATTTAGTTGATTGTTGAAAACTTTTTCCAAAAACTTTGTTTAACCAATGATTTTAACAAAAAGTGTACTTAACCACAAGTAAATTTTGAATTTAAAAACAAATTTGAAAAATTTACAAATTTTTTTTGAGTGTAGGGGGGACATTGTAGCTTTTTTAACTTAAAAGTGGGGCATGGCATAAAAAAGGTTGGGAACCATTGGTTTAGAGGTTTTGGTGAACATTTTTTAAGGACCCAACACTTTGACCAAGTTAGCGCCATGGGTTAAAATGATCATATTTGGAACAAATTAATTATAAATGAAAGCTTGATTCAAGCTCTATACAAGGTTCAAGGAAAAAGAATTGAGATTTTTTTTTTAATTTCTTAAACAGCCATTTTTGGTAGATTTAAAAAAGCGATATCTCGAAAACCGTTCAACCGATTTTAATTTTTTTTATATATATAAGTGTCATTCCGTTTGTAACACCTCGAAATATTGGTCTAGGACCCCATAAATATATTCATGATACTATATCGATTTTAAGTAGATCTAGCTATGTCCACCTGTCCTTACGTCTGTCTATTATAAACACGCCAACTTTTGAAAGACTTTACGGAGGCTCCTGAAGTTTGGCACGTATGTTTGTCATTTACCTAGGCAGGTTGGTTTTGCAATCCATTGAAATCGGTCCAGTGGTTCAAAAGTTATAAGCAAAAGAGTGAAATTCGTCATGCGTTTTTCGCAAATTTACTAGTTCAAAAACACGCTTACTTTTGAAAGACAATTCTGAGGCCGCTAAAGCTAGGCATATATATTTGTGGTGCCCCTAGTCTGTTTTGTACTAAATTTCAGCCAAATCGGTTTATTGGTTTAAAAGTCATTAGCAAAATCGTGAATTTTTAGATAAGTTTCACCTTAAATTCACGTGTTGATAATACCGAGCTTTAAAAAAAAAGCTTTAAAAACATTGGTAAGCCACAAAATTTCTTTCCAAAGTATTTTTGTCATTCAAAAATATTTTTACACTAAAAAATTTACACTAGAATAAAGTTTTACACTCAAAAAAAATTAGTAATTTTATTTTTTTTTTTTTTTACAAACATGACAAAAAAGTTTTTCACTCAAAATAAAATATTTCTAATCAAAATTATTCATTTTGAAAAGGGAATTGTGGAGGGTATTCATAGATTCGCAGTCGGCAACTCTCCCTTTATAAAATTGCTGACATCTTCATACAATTTTTCAAAATGTCATCAATGACATGTCAGCAGTTGGTCAGCGGTTGTTTAAACGAATTGTTAGTGGCCACCAACTGCTGACATGTCATTGATGACATTTTGAAAAATTGTATGAAGATGTCAGCGATTTCATAAAGGGAGAGTCAGCAGTATGTCAGGTGTGCTTTTATTTTGCCAACTGGGTTCTGCCAATATGAATTTAACTTTTGTTAATTTCTAGAACCTCCATTTTTGGCAAAATTCAAATAGAGATATCTCGAAAACCGTTTAACCGATATTTTTTTTTTTTGATATTTGAGTTCAGCACATCAAAATTATAAATTTGATGTTTCGTAAGACATATTTTTTTAATAAAAATTTGACGGAACACTTGAGAAAATCAAAAGCCAAAGAAAAAAGTGCCATTCTGGTGATTATATCAGTTATATCAAATTATATTAAATTCTGATCAGATCTCAAATTTAGTTCCAATTTCAGAGATATGGTCAAATCTGCTCAATAATAGAATCAGAAACTGGTAACCAAATTCCAGATCTGACAGATCTGATCAGATACAATTATATTTAGTAAGATATAAGTAGATCAAGCCAGATATCAGCATTTCAAACCAATCACAAAAAAATTCACTTTTTTGTTTTGGACCTTGTGAGGGGCATTCAAAAATTCGACCAAGCCGATTTTTCTTGTTTATTTATTAATATGATTAACAGCCAAGTTAATTGGATATGGCAACCTTGCTTGTATAAATATATAAATGGTTAATGTAGATTTTGAAAAGATATGATTTTTTAAACAGCAAAAAAATTATTGTTTAGCGCCCACTTTGGAAATTACAAAAAAAAAAATAAATAAATGACAATGATTTAAAATATTAAACTGTAAATTTTTTTTAATAGTTTTTTTTTTATAGTTTAAACTATTGTATGGTTTTTATTACAAGTAATTTATGTGTTACCATAAAAGTGGAGGAATAATTTCTGTCCCTTAGTGAAGTTGCAAGTACTTAACGAATTGATATTCGCCACGAAATGTGATCAATATTTTCAAGAATGTTTAACAATTTTTTTAAAATTTTAAAATGACCACCCGTGTGAAAATTTATTTGATTTTATTAGCCATGATTTGATCTGATAATATATAATTGCATCTGATTGTATATAATTGTATCTAATCAGACATAATAAAATGTAAAATTTGTGCCAATGTTGACCAAATCTGAGATATGATTAAATCTCGATTTTGGTCATTTCAGATATAATTATATCTAATCAGATATGAACACATATAAATAGATATAAACAGATTAAATAAGATATAATCCATTTTTACACGGGCAATTGAATTTAAGAAATTTTAAATTTAAGTTTAGAAAAGCAAAATTAAAATGCATAAAGCAAATTAATGTCACAGACCAAACAGAAGCGACACTTGTAACAGAAGTTAAAAAAATAAATCTTGACCGTCGCATCTGTTTAGTCCGAGGTAATGTCACATACTAAAAAGAAGCGACATTTATAGCACAAGTCAAAACAGAAATCTTGACTGTCGCGTCTGTTTCAATCTGGCTAATATTTCTAATAAAAGCTGTGTTTTTCCGTTAAATTTAAATAATTTTTTGTTTATTCTAAAAAAATATGTCTCATTAATTGAAATTTTCTTAATCCCGCCAAAATTTCCAGTTATTAAAACACTTGTTCCGCATTACAATATGTAAAATGATTCCATTAAAACAATTTAACACTTGCCGTTTTATTTAACAATTCACTGAACACACACAGATCATGCAAACTTAATAGACAACGTTCATAAATTATGATCATAAATAATGATCATAAGTAATGATCATACATTTTTTTGAAAATTCATTAGAGTATATCATGACAAAAACTCATACTCATTAACATTTACAAGATATTTTTCATGTTTTAATTTCGTTTAATTTAAATTAAAGTTAATTTTTATATAAAAAAGGTAAAACAACATGACGACAATAAGCGTGCCAAAATTATTTTTTTGCACTGAAAAAAAATTTGCATAATTAATTTATGCAAGGGATGCACAACGCAAGACAAATGTCAAAATGACAAAACTGAAGAGGGCATATAATAAATAATATTGCAAAACGGTGGAAAATATAATAAAACAAGTAGCGTTAATAATTTGAGAGTAGCAGGCATTGTTTAAAATGTAAAAACAAATGTTTTTGCATTGTTGTTTAAAAAGGGTTTTGTAAATAATGAAAGGAAATTTTTAAAATTTGGCAAAAAAAAAAAAATTTGCATAATTTTGAGCAAAGGAAACCAAAATAATCATAAATTGAAAATAATATAAAATGTCTGAGAAAAAACTAGGTGAAAATCACTGTGCAACTAAAGAAATTTGAAACTACAAATGGTTGCAGGAATGCATGAAACCTAAAACTACACATATAATTTAACCATCCGACAGTAAAATGAAAAACCTCCTTCCGAAATGATGTGGATGGATTTTTTTAAGAAAAGTGCAGAGACTTTTAAATAAAAATATGTACCAGAATTGTACTTTAATATAAATAGTTCTTTTTGATAAAAAATTCACCAAAATAGTACTTTTTGATAAAGAGTACGAAAATAGTACTCTTTTTAATAAGAGTAAATATTGATAGAAATAGTGCTTTCTTTTGGTATTTTCTATAAGTTCTATTTTGGTAATTTTTATAAGTAATATTTTGGTACCTTTATAAGAAAGTACTTGTTATAAGTACTATTTTGGTACTTTTATAAAAAAAGTACTATTTTGGCAGTTGAGTACTATTTCTAACTTTTTTTAAGTACTGCGTTAGTACTTTTTATAAAAAGTTTTACTTTGGTACTTATTTTAAAATGGTACTATCTTGGTATTTTTTATTAAGAAGAGCTACTTTTAAACTTATAAAGGGACAAAAATATTACAAAAATATTATTTTTAGTAACTTTTGTAAAAAACAAAAACATGTTAATAAAATTAACCAAAATAGTGAATTTTTTTAAAAAAAAAGTACAAAGACCTTTGTATAAAAAGTAACAAAATAGTACAAGAACGAGAAATGTACTCGTTTTATTAAGAGTAAATGTTAATAGAAAGCACTATTTTGGTATTTTCTTTAAGTTCTATTTTGGTAATTTTTATAAATAATATTTTGGTACCTTTATAAGTAAGTACTTTTTATAAGTACTATTTTGGTACTTTTTTAAAAAATTAATATTTTGGCAGATTTTATGAGTACTATTTCTAATTTTTTTAAGTAATATGTTGGTACTTTTTATAAAATTTTTACTTTGGTACTTTTTTTAAAAAGGTACTAATTTGGTACTTTTTATTAACAGGAACTTCTTATGAACTTATAAAGGGACAAAAATATTACAAAAATATTATTTTTAGTAATTTTTGTAAAAAAACAAAAACATCTTAATAAAATTAAACAAAATAGTGAATTAAAAAAAAACGGACAAAGACCTTTGTATAGAAAGCACCAAAATAGTACAAGAACGAGAAATATACTCGTTTTATTAAGAGTAAATATTGATAGAAAGCATTATTTTGGTACTTTCTATAAGTACTATTTTGATACTTTTTATAAGTAATATTTTGGTACTTTTTATAAGTACTATTTTGGTACTTTTATAAAAAAGTATTATTTTGGCAGTTTTTATGAATACTATTTCTAATTTTTTTTAAGTACTATGTTGGCACTTTTTATAAAAAGTTTTACTTTGGTACTTATTTAAAAAAGGTAATATTTTGGTACTTTTTATTGAGAGGAACTACTTTGAGCTTATAAAAGGATACAAAATATTACAAAAATATTGTTTTTAGTAATTTTTGTAAAAAACAAAAACCTCTTAATGAAATTAAACAAAATAGTGAATTTTAAAAAAAAAAAACGGACAAAGACTTTTGTATAAAAAGTACCAAAATAGTACAAGAACGAGAAATGTACTCGTTTTATTAAGAGTAAATATTGATAGATAGCACTATTTTGGTACTTTCTATAAGTTCTATTTTGGTAATTTTTATAAGTTATATTTTGGTACCTTTATAAGAAAGTACTTTTTATAAGTACTACTTTTATTAAAAGTACTATTTTGTCAGTTGAGTACTATTTCTAACTTTTTTTAAGTACTGTGTTAGTACTTTTTATAAAAAGTTTGACTTTGGTACTTATTTATAAATATTAAAAAAATATTATTTTGAGTAATTTTTGTAAAAAACAAAAACATGTTAATAAAATTAACTAAAATAGTGAATTTTTTTAAAAAAAGTACAAAGACCTTTGTATAAAAAGACCAAAATAAAACTTTATAATTAATAGTACCAAAATTATTTAGAAAAATGTCCAAAATATTTCTTATTTTATAAAAATATTTATATAAAAAAGTACTATTTTGGTATATTTTTTAAGTACTAGTTTGGTACTTTAAAAAAATAGCACTATTTTGGTAGTTTTTATGAGTATATTTATTATTTTATTTTAAAATATATAAAATAAAATAAAAAAGACCTTTTTTGCTTGTTTTTATTAAAAAACATAAAAAAATTAATAGTACCAAAATAATAAAAATACTAAATCTTTTAAATAAAAGTCCTATAAAAAAAATTTATAGAAATCCCCATTAAGGTACTTTTTGTAAGTATTATTTTGGTACTTTTTATAATTTGTGTACTATTTTGGTACTTTAAAAAAAGAAAAAAAATAGTACCAAAATAATAAGAATATAAAATCTTTTAAATAAAAGTCATATAAAAAAAATTGGATAGACATCCCCATTAAGGTACCTTTTGTTAGTCTTAATTTGTTACTTTTTTAATTTGTGTACTATTTTGGTACTTTTATAAAAACTATTTTGGTCCCTTTCATAAGTACTGTTTTATAAAAAATTACTATTTTCTTTTTGCTACTTTTTAATAAAATAATAAAAAATGGACAAAAATATTACTTTTCAATTTATTGATCATTACTTCTTATCTCCTATAGTAAGGGAGTCGATCTAGGATCTTTAGGGAGTCAGTGGAGTATATAAAATTGTTTATGAAATAAAACTAGCTGTTATAGTAAAAAAATCATTCTCTTTTGCAATAATCTTCATTTAGATTTACAAAACTGTTCTTACAATTTTACCCACTTCGATTTTTTGACTAGCAAACTGTGGGACATTATAACTTCGAGACGAATGGAGAAAAAACAAGTAAAACGTTAAATTCGGCCTTGCCGAATGTGGTGATACCCTCCACAATTTCAAAAAAGTTATTGCAAAAAACTTTATTTAAAAGGAAATTACTTTTGAAAAAAAAAATAAAAAAGAATTTCCGTGAAAAAAAATTTTGGTAAAAAAAAACCCGCGATTTTTTAATTTTTTTTGTCAAAAAATATGTTCGTACTTGTTTAAATACCATTTGGTGTTCAATTATATTCAAATATGTCAACCAGCAGTCGAATTAAAGAATTTTGTATTTCTAGGTTATGTTGAATGTACTAAAATTTTTTAGGTGTCCTTACATTTTCGTTCATAACTTTTGAACCGCTGAACCGATATCGCTCAAATGCAATATCAAACTTCTCGGGAGAACTTCCAATAACTTTGTTAAGTTTCAGTCATGTCCGTGTAATATTTTGGCCGTGATCACCATTTCCACAGACGGACAGACGGACAGACGGACATCGCTAGAATGTCTTAAAATCGATCGGGGATCATGAATATATATACTTTATGGGGTCCCAGACCGATATTTCGATGAGTTATAAACGGAATGACAAACTTATACATATATACCCTCTATCACTAAGTGGAGGGTATAAAAAGAAAAATAAAGAAAATTGTTCTTACAATTTTACCTATTCCGATTTTTTGACTAGCAAACTTTGGGACAATATATCTTCGAGACGAATGGAGATATTTCACCGATTTAAAAAACTAAAAAGGCCAGAGGTATTTAAGTGTCTTAAAACGTAATTTATTATTTAAAATATTAACTTAATACCCTACACTCAGCTTCATGAGCCGACACTGCATTTGTTTTTTTTTTTTGTTAAAAAAATAAATCTAAAATATATTTTATTTTGAGAAAAATAATTTGTTTGCTCGCAACTTTGAGATATTATATCTTCGAAACGAATGGAGTTATTTCAGCGATTTAAAAATCAATTTGTTATTTGAACTATTAAATATATACCTAACAGTCAACAGCATTGGCGTAGGAAGCCAACATTTCTGGGGGGGGGCTAATGCCCCCCCTAGATTTTTTTGAATTTTTTGGTATTTTTTTTTTTAATAGAAAAACCAAGACCTATTCCTGAAGCGTTCCCTTTAACATTCGTCTAGGTGTCCTAGAAACGAATGCCCCCCGAAAGCGATTAAAAATTCATATTTTTTTTTAAAAAATTTTGATTCTGAAAATTTTTCGGAAATTTAGAACTCCCAGATACGTTTCGAGAATGAAAGATTTTTAATGTTTTTCCTATAGTAAAATCATTATATTACTATGATTTTTTTTTTTCAAGAGAAAGTTCTGATGATTGCAAAAGTTGATGATTATTAGTCAAAATTCTCAGATTCTTTCTTCCAATAACTTTTGTCTATAAAAAACCCCTTAGAATTTAGAAACTTTTTTAAATCAAAGAAGTTAAAATGTTTTCCTGAAGTTAAAACCCTAAGATTCGGTAAAGTTTATATTACTGACAAAAAAAAAACAGATTCATATAAAAACTTTTTTCAATAATTCAGACTATTTTTCAATGGGAAAAACTATTAGATCTAATATAATAATCATTACGAGTCCTTAAGACTCGTAGAATATTCCAAACGAGTCCTAAAGGCTCATTATTATTATTTATTCTTGCAAAAATTAATGAAATCAATAAATTATTAAAAAAAAAAATGTGAATGATTAAAATTCTGGGGGGGGCTAAAATTTTTCTGGGGGGGCTAAGCCCCTCCCAGACAGGGCTATCTACGCCAATGGTCAACAGATAAAACCCCCTTAGTGGATATTCTTAATTATTAAAAAATAAATTTTAAATATATTTTAAGTATAAGGCCTCGAGCTCGAGTATTTTAATTTCTTAATATTATATTAAAAGGTCGAATAAAATTCAAAATTATATTTATATTTTAAGTATTTAAAAAAAAATTATCCTGGCTCACAACTTTGAGATATTAGATCTTCGAAACGAATAGATATATTTGAGCATTTTAAAAAGTAATTTGTTTTTTGATATATTAACTAAATACCCTACCCGAGTAAAAAAAAATTGTATGTTAAAACATGTTATCTTATAAAATTATATATAATTTATTGGATCTGATTTTGCTAAATTTCATCCGAAAATTGGCCGCGCCAAAGTTATCTCATAACATCTTATAATATATGAAGTTACAGTTTAATATTTGATTGTATGTGATTTCATCCGGAAATTGGCCGCGCCAAAGTTATCCCAAATTATCTATTATCATGATTTTGTATTAAATATGATATAATATGATGTAATTTCATCCGGAAATTGGCCGCGCCAAAGTTATCTTAAAATATCCAATATCATGATTTTATATTAAATTGGATATTATATAATGTAATTTCATCCGAAATTTGGCCGCGCCAAAGTTATCTTATAATATCTGATATCTTGATTTTATAAAAAAAATATTGGATACATTTTTATCCAAAAAATGTTTCTTTTTTTAGATTTATTTTTAGATATAATAATGTCAAACTGAAAATAAATAATAAAAAAAAAAAAAAACTTCGAACGGACGGGGATTAGAACCACAAGTCTTCCGTTTTGTAATCGCAATCTCTACCCTCTAGACCAGCGGACGTTGTTAGCAAATAACAACTTTAAAAGACTTACCCGAGTAAAAAGGAATTTATATAAATGTATATTATTTTATATGTTTACATAAAACCATATACAACTATATGAGTCAGAGTATAAAATTATATCTCACTTTGAAATTTTCCAATTTTTTTAAATGATGTCATATAAAATCATATCTAATTATATTGTTCATAATATATTAATATAAATGGTAGATGTAATCATACGTTGCACATAGAACTTAATCCGATTTCATACATTATTATACGTGACTTTATATCTAATTATGTATGGGACTTTACTAAACAAAAAATCCAGTATCAATTTATGTATAATTATATATGACTAATATAATACCATTTAAAATTATATATGGTTCCATACTAAAAAAATTTTCAACAAAAATAATAGATATAATTATATGTGTCTTAAACGATAACATATCTGTGTTTGTATGGTACTATATATACGCAAATTTCGTCTAAACTCAATATATATTTATAAATGGTGGCATATGTAATGGAATATATATTTTGATATAATCATGTATATAAAAAATATTTTTTTGACCAAACAACTAGCCATATATAATTATATATGCCAGTATTTCAAAATTTATTTTTGTGTGTCAACATATATGGTTATACAAAACTTTTTATTGTATCATATAAGATTACATATGATTTTTGGGAACCCGAGTTCGATTCCCGGCCCAGTCGAGAAAAAAAAAGTTTTTTTTTATTTTTTTTTTAAATAGAAAACACTTTTTTATTGCGTTTAATTTTTTTAGAACTAAAAAATTTTCATTTTTGGAATTTTTGCAATCATTTTAAAAAAAATGTTTTACTTTTATACAGTTATATATAACTATATTTAATTTATTATAAAATTATCTATAATTTTTGGGAGCCCGAGTTCGATTCCAGAAAAAAAATATTTTTTTTTTATTTTTTTTAAATAGAAAACACTTTTTTATTGCATATATTTTTTTTAGAACTAAAAATTTTTCTT
Source organism: Pegoplata infirma (assembly GCA_963921195.1). Classification (NCBI taxonomy): domain Eukaryota; kingdom Metazoa; phylum Arthropoda; class Insecta; order Diptera; family Anthomyiidae; genus Pegoplata; species Pegoplata infirma. Next base: position 23,303,468 of record OY992537.1, read on the forward strand.
TTTTTGAATTTTTGCAATCATTTTTAAAAAATTATATTGCTGTTATATAGTTATATATAACTATATTTAATTTATTATAAAATTATCTATAATTTTTGGGAACCCGAGTTCGATTCCAGAAAAAAATATATTTTTTTTATTTTTTTTTTTAAATAGAAAACACTTTTTTATTGCATTTGTTTTTTAGAACTTAAAAAAATTTACTTTTTGAATTTTTGCAATCATCTTTAAAAATTTGTATTGCATTTATATAGTTAATAATAGCTATATTTGGTTTAAATTATCAAATTATCAATGATTTTTGGAACCCGATCTCAAATCTAATTCTGATTTCCTGATTCCATGAAAAATTTCAAATTTATAAGCCAAAGTCTTATTTCACTTTGGAAGCCTATGACTTGGAAATAAGGCATACCGCTACATTAAAATTATTGTTTAAGCTTACCATGGAAGCCCCTAATAGCGCTGTACGTCATTCCAATTTTTTTTTTTGCAAATTTTATCAAAAATTTTCTAAGTCTTTTTGAAAATTGTGTATAAGTGAATAACATATTTAATTGGATATAATCATATATTACTATATGTTAGATCAATTTGATATAATTAGATACGATCAATTTATTTAAAACTAAGTCTTTTAAAGTTGTTATTTGCTAACAACGTCCGCTGGTCTAGAGGGTAGAGATTGCGATTACAAAACGGAAGACTTGTGGTTCTAATCCCCGTCCGTTCGAAGTTTTTTTTTTTTTTAATTTATTTTCAGTTTGACATTATTATATCTAAAAATAAATCCAAAAACAGAAACATTTTTTGGATAAAAATGTATCCAATAATTTTTTTATAAAATCAAGATATCAGATATTATAAGATAACTTTGGCGCGGCCAAATTTCGGATGAAATTACATTATATAACATCCAATTTAATATAAAATCATGATATTGGATATTTTAAGATAACTTTGGCGCGGCCAATTTCCGGATGAAATTACATCATATTATATCATATTTAATACAAAATCATGATAATAGATAATTTTGGATATCTTTGGCGCGGCCAATTTCCGGATGAAATCACATACAATCAAATATTAAACTGTAACTTCATATATTATAAGATGTTATGAGATAACTTTGGCGCGGCCAATTTTCGGATGAAATTTAGCAAAATCAGATCCAATAAATTATATATAATTTTATAAGATAACATGTTTTACCATACAAATTTTTTTTACTCGGGTAGTTTTAAATAAATTGATCGTATCTAATTATATCAAATTGATCTAACATATAGTAATATATGATTATATCCAATTAAATATGTTATTCACTTGTACACAATTTTCAAAAAGACTTAGAAAATTTTTGATAAAATTTGCAAAAAAAAAAAAATTGGAATGACGTACAGCGCTATTAGGGGCTTCCATGGTAAGCTTAAACAATAATTTTAATGTAGCGGTATGCCTTCCAAGTCATAGGCTTCCAAAGTGAAATAAGACTTTGGCTTATAAATTTTAAATTTTTCATGGAATCAGGAAATCAGTAGCGCAATTCACTAACTTTTTAACGACAAAAATCGGAAGTTATATTGTCAAAAATCGTTAATTATCGACTATTGTCTTTGAAAGCAATTCTATAACTTTTGTCTACTGAATTTTGTCGTTATTGAAAATCGTTAACTTATCAACAAAAATTTGTTTGAAGTTAAAGTTAACGAAAATTTTCGGTTCTCAATACAATTTCAAAATAAACAAATTTCAAATTAACTATTTTTGTCGTTAATTCTTGTCGGTAATTGAAAAATTTATAGAATCACATATTCGTTAAAACAACCGACAATTCTCGTTAGTTAACGATATCGATAATTTCGTTAAAAAAGTTACTGAATCGCACTACAGAATTAGATTTGAGATCGGGTTCCAAAAATCATTGATAATTTGATAATTTAAACCAAATATAGCTATTATTAACTATATAAATGCAATATAAATTTTTAAAAATGTTTGCAAAAATTCAAAAAGTAAAATTTTTTAAGTTCTAAAAAAACAAATGCAATAAAAAAGTGTTTTCTATTTAAAAAAAAAATAAAAAAATATATTTATTTCTGGAATCGAACTCGGGTTCCCAAAAATGATAGATAATTTTATAATAAATTAAATATAGTTGTATATAACTATATAACAGCAATATAATTTTTTAAAAATGATTGCAAAAATTCAAAAAAAGAAAAATTTTTAGTTCTAAAAAAAATAAATGCAATAAAAAAGTGTTTTCTATTTAAAAAAAATAAAAAAAAATATATTTTTTTTTCTGGAATCGAACTCGGGTTCCCAAAAATTATAGATAATTTTATAATAAATCAAATATAGTTATATATAACTGTATAAAAGAAAAATAATTTTTTAAAAATGATTGCAAAAATTCCAAAAATGAAAATTTTTTAGTTCTAAAAAAATTAAACGCTATAAAAAAGTGTTTTCTATTTAAAAAAAATAAAAAAAAACTTTTTTTTTCTCGACTGGGCCGGGAATCGAACTCGGGTTCCCAAAAATCATATGTAATCTTATATGATACAATAAAAAGTTTTGTATAACCATATATGTTGACACACAAAAATAAATTTTGAAATACTGGCATATATAATTATGTATGGCTAGTTGTTTGGTCAAAAAAATATTTTTTTTATACATGATTATATCAAAATATATATTCCAGTACATATGCGACCATTTATAAATACCCGAGTAAAAATGAATACATATAATTTTACATTATTTGATGTATGTATATATAGCCATATGAAATAATATGTTTTCATATCAAACAAAGTACATAATTATATCTCGCATTGAGTTTTTCCAAATTTTTTAAATGGAGTTATATAAAATTACATCTAATGATAACCATATTAATATATAAATACATGTGGGAGACATAATCATATGTGACACATATAACTTAATCTGATTGCATACATATTTATATGTGACTTAATATCAAATAACGTATACGAGCATATTTAAAAAAAATCCAATATCATTATATATATAATTATATATGACTTACAAGAAACCATTTAAAATTATATATGACTTACAAGAAACCATTTAAAACTATATATGGTTCCATCTTAAAAAACGAAAAAAAAAAAAATTCAAATATAATTATATATGGTCGCACATATAACTCTATATACAGTTATATAAAACTATACATGGCATCAAACATTTATTTTTTTAATATTATCAAAGATATTATTATAAATGGCTTATGAGATACCGTATATAGTTTTGTAAGGTACCATATAAATACAATTTTTTTTTAAACTCTATATATAATTTTAAATGGTGGCACATGTAACGCCATATAAAATGTTATACAATTGTATAAGGTAAAAAATATTTTTTTCTTTCACAATATTTTATATATAATTATGCATACTTTTATATGACAGTATTTCAATATTTTTTTTTTAATGTTGCATCATATATATTTTTATTTAAGTATACAAGAGAGCTTGTATAATTATATATGATTCTCAAAGCACCTAAAATCAGTCAAAAAAAAAAATATATATAAATTCTATAAATTTTTAAATAGAAAAAAAATCAGTTTAATCCATTGTATTTTAAAACTTAAAAAAATGCATATTGGATTTTAAAAGTTAAATGTTTAAAAAATGCATATAACTTAAATAGTTGTGTGTAACTTTATATAAGATCATATAAGATAATATATGATGCTTGGGGACCCCGAGTTCGATTCCCGGCTCAACCCAGAAAAAAACTATTTTTTTTAAATTTTTTAAAAAAGAAAATATGTTTTTAAAGCTTTTTGTTTTTTCTAAACTTAAAAATATTGAATAATTAAATTTTTATGATAAAATCGAAAAATAAATATTATTTATTTATAGTTATATAATTTTATATATTACATCATATAAGTTAATATACGGTTCCTAGGGACCCTGGGTTCGATCCCCGGCTGAGCTAAGAAAAAAAGTTGTTTTTTTTAATTTTTTTTTTAAAGAAAATATGTTTTAGAAGCTTTAATTTTTTACTAAACTTAAAAATATTGATTAATTTATTTTTTATGATAATATTTAGAAATAAATATTATTTATATATAGTAATATAACTTTCTATACTGCATCATATATGATAATATATAATTCTTGAGGACCCTGAGTTCGATTCCCGACTAAGTCAAGAAAAAAATTATTTTTTTTTTAATTTTGTTTTAATCTAAATGATTTTTTAATGCGTTTTCGTTTTTCAAATTTAAAAAAAAATAAAATCCCTGAATTTTAACAAAAATATTTCAAAAATAATTATATTTTGATATAATTATATATTATTTAATCCGAAGAAAAAAATATTTTAAAACTTTAATGTTTAACCATCAATATCTCTGGTTTTAAGAGAGCTAAAGTCCTCAGATCAAGCTCAAATCATAGCTTTATTTGTTGCCAATAATTAAAAGTGTATTTGGTTCGAACTTATGTTAGCAATATTTTCAGATAAAATTAGTTTTGTCTGAAAAAACTTCCGAAAAAAACTTAAAACTCATTATTTGGCCGTTGGTGAGTAAAAAAGTTTATACATGTTTTATACCATTTTAAAGGCATTTTTATTAAATATACAACGGCAGAAAGAAAATTTGGATCCGATGAAAAATGTGAAGCTCATAAGCCAAAAACCGTTTTTACTTTAAAGCTTTATAACTTGGAAAATTAAGAGCATTGGAAGATGAAAATCATGTTGTTGAACTCAGTATTAAACCCCCTATTAGCTCAGCAAATAAACTAAAAAAAAAAAAAATCACAAATTTTAGCAAAAATTTTCTAAGTCTTTTTTAAAATTTTGTTCAAATTCAAGTCGAATATAATTTGATGCAATCATATACCCGATAAGATAAACTGGATTTAATTATATATAAGTTAAACTTGATATAATTATATATGATAAACTATTTTCTAAGTTTTTTTAAAACATAGTCTTTTAAAGTTGTCATTTATTAACAACGTCCGCTGGGTCAGAGGGTAGAGATTGCGATTACAAAACAGTTGGTAGCTGTTCGATTCCCCCGCCGCTCGAAGTTTTTTTTTTTTTTTTAATAAATTTTAATTATATATATTTATATCTTAATATTGAAAAAAATTGTTTGGATAAAACTTTATCAGTTCTAAAAATAGATTTTATTGTTCGGATTAAATTATATATAGTTCTAAAAATAGATTTTTTTTTCGGATAAAATTTTATCTAAAGTTTTTTGTAATATTTTTTTTTTTCTTTCGTATGAAATTTTATCTTTTTTTATCCAGCTAAAAAAATCTTTTTTTTTTGTCTTGGTCCAATAAGATCCAACCATTTTTCGGATGAAATTGTATCCCACCGATTAAAACTGATCTAATTAGATAAACCCACTTTTCGGATCAAATTGTATCCGTCCGGTTAAAACTGATCTAATCTTAGCGATCCATTTTTCGGATCAGTGCTGATCTTTCAAATCTCGGATCTATCAACAGATCTGGAATAATATAAGAACATATATTGCTCCATATAAAAATTTTTACTCGGGTATATATTGAGTTTAGACGAAATTTGCGTATATATAGTACCATACAAACACAGATATGTTATCGTTTAAGACACATATAATTATATCTATTATTTTTGTTGAAAATTTTTTTAGTATGGAACCATATATAGTATTAAATGGTACTATATTAGTCATATATAATTATACATAAATTGATACTGGATTTTTTGTTTAGCAAAGTCCTATACCTAATTAGATATAAAGTCACGTATAATAATGTATGAAATCGGATTAAGTTTTATGTGCAACGTATGATTACATCTACCATTTATATTAATATATTATGAACAATATAATTAGATATGATTTTATATGACATCATTTAAAAAAATTGGAAAATTTCAAAGTGAGATATAATTTTATACTTTGACTCATATAGTTGTATATGGATTTATGAAAACATATAAAATAATATACATTTATATAAATTCCTTTTTACTCGGGTACACTCAACTGCTTGAACCAACAACGAGTTTGTTTTTTATTATAAAAATAAATGTAAAATATATTTTTTATTCTAGGTCGCAACTTTGATATATTATATCTTCGAAACGAATAGAGATATTTCAGGGACTTAAAAAGCAATCTGTTATTTAAACTATTAACTAAATACCCCACACTCAACAGCTTGAGCTGAAACTGCATTTGTTTTTTTTATAAAAATTTGGAGTTTTATTTTAAGAAAATATTACTCTGACTCGCAACTTTGAGATGTTAGATCTTTAAAACTAGTAGAGATATTTCCGAATTTTAAAAAGCAATTTGTTATTTGAACTATTAACTATATGCTATAAACTCAACAGCTTGATTCAACAATGCGGATGTTTTTAATTATAAAAAATAAATTTTTAATATATTTTATTTAAAAAAAAAAAAATTATCCTGTATCGCAACTTTGAGATATTATATCTTCGAAACGAATAGAGATATTTTAGCATTTTAAAAAGCAATTTGTTATTTTAACTTTTAACTATAATTCCTAAACGCAACAGCTTAATCTGACACTGCATAAGTTTCTAATTTTACAAAATAAATTTATAAATATTTTGGATAAAAAAATTACTTCAACTCATTTCTCAAATAATTTTAAAATTTAAATTAAAAATATAATAAAAAAATTTATACATAAAAAAATAAATTCAAATATACATACAATAATTTCTTCATATATCTCTTGCGTGCCACTAAAGTATACGATTCTTTATGACCGTTACTGAGATACTTCATTTTGTCTGTTGCTGCTTTTTGTTTTGTGAGGTTATAAGTTAATCCAGTTATCAAAATTGATCTTCTTTTTCTTGTTGTTTGGGTGTACAAAAAATTCAAAGGAGTCTGTATTCCGGTCTTTAAATTCTCACGCTGATATTCCATATAAATATACTTAAATATAGAATAATAAAAATCAGGTACTTTTTAGTTTTTGTTCAGAAATTTTAATGTTAATGATCTTTCGTTTTCTTTCTTTTGTTTATTTAGGTTTTTAAAATTTAATAAAAATAAATCACTTGAAAGGATTCTTGTTAAGGATACACAAGTTTGATCTTTTTACTTTATATATTTTGTATACAATTTTTGTTTGAAAAAAACTCAAAAGATTTTTATCTCTGTTTTGTAAACAGGTAGGTAGAATTTGTTGTTAAATTTAAAATATTTATTTTTTTAAAAATATATTGCACAGTTCAAATGTTTACTTAGTTTTACACCAAACACGTTTTTTTTATTTTTAAAATTTTTTATAGTTTTTGTTTTAATATCCAAAGTTTTGAGTTATTTCAAATCACGCTTTATTTTTGTATTACTGTATAAATTTTCGTTTTAGAAATATTTTTTCGTTTTCTTTTAGATTTTTTCTTCCGTTCAAAAAATTTTCTGTCGTTCTACAGACAATAAGTTTTATAAAACTAAATTAAATTTCTCAATTGTTTTGTATTTTTGTTCAATAGTTTTATTTTTGTTAGTTCTATGTTGCGCACATATTTTTTCAACCCCTGTTTCTTAAAGCGGTTTTGCATGATTACAACATGTTTGATAGTTGTTTGTCAACTGCTTGGCATGATCAAACCTTAACAAAAGATCGTTTTAGAACTTCATAATGATGTTTGATCTGAAGGGTGGAAATTTCTATCATACTGTAATGTTGACAGAAGTTGCTTTATTTAGGGTTAATAATTTATTTAGGAAAATTCATGTTTTAGTTTTATAATTATTTTCAAACAATAATCATGAGCGCATGGCTACACTTTCGTCGAATCAATTTAAAAAATATGTAATATAATTTTTCAAATACGTAATTTTAAATTCAATTCGAATGTGCCGAATTACACTTTCTTGTTTTTGTACCCGGGTGGGGATATGATCTATATATGGGGCATGCCATGTGAAATCGGACACTTTGAAAAACTTTTTTTTTAGATTTCCCTATTTGCTTACAGTTTTTAGTACCCTTCGAAAACTCCTTCGTGGTAAATTTTCAGATTTTTTTGATGACCCGTTCAAAAGATATCGAATTTTTAAAAATTGGTAGTTTGTTCCTTTACTCAAACTTCTTTTAATCATAACTTCTTCAATAATGGTCCAAATTTCAAATTTTTTTTTTTCAAAATTTTTGTTTTTTTACCTACTTTCTAAAAAAAAATCTCGAAAAATTCTTAAAAGCGCTCTAGTATGCGATTTTTAAGTTTTAAATCTCATTTTTGAAAATGTTTGTACTCTTCGATTTTTTGGAAATTTTTTTGTGTAAAACTTCTATCAATTCTACAAATTTTTTGCCCAGGAAGATCGTGGGATAACGATTATTACTATTTTTTAAAATTTTTTGAAAAAAATTTTATTGTAATTTTTCAATCTTAAAATCATTTGTACTGCTCCAATGGTGCATCATAGAGGGGTCCTTTATAAGACCGACCCCCATTAAGTTTTACGTCTTAACATTTCTTTGGAACAAACTAATACCCTATTTCCAATTTCTAAGGGGGCTCCCACACAAAACGACATTTTTTTAAATTTGTTCCAACCGCTCTAACTGCCCTAATAGTGCCCTTAGAGCAACAAAATATATGACCGACCCACAATATTTTTTTAGTCCAAACATTTTCTCTGAACACACCTACTCTCTATCTTTAACTGTTAAGGCGGTCCCCATACAATTTTTTTTATTTTTTGTAAATTTGTTTGATTTAGTCCGCTTCTACCGGTCCAATGGTGCGTCCGAGAGGGGTCATTAGCGAAACCGACCCCCATTTATTTTTACCCTAGAACATTTTTTCAAAACATAGCTACGCCCTATCTCCACTCCCTAAGTAGGCTCCCATACAAGTAACAGTTGGAGCAAATTTTATAAAAATGTAATTTTGTATGGGAGCCTACTTAGGGAGTAGAGATAGGGCTTAGGTATGTTTTAAAAAAATGTTGTAGGGTAAAAATAAATGGGGGTCGGTCTCACTAATGACCCCTCTCGGACTCACCATTGGACCGGTAGAAGCTGATTAAATAAAAAAAATTTACAAAAAATAAAAAAAAATGTATGGGGACCGCCTTAACAGTTAAAGATAGAGGGTAGGTGTGTTCAGAGAAAATGTTTAGACTAAAAAAATATTGTGGGTCGGTCATAAATTTTGTTGCTCTAAGGGCACTATTAGGGCAGTTAGAGCGGTTAGAACAAATTTTAAAAAATGTCGTTTTGTGTGGGAGCCCCCTTAGAAATTGGAGATAGGGTATTAGTTTGTTCCAAAGAAATGTTAAGACGTAAAATTTAATGGGGGTCGGTCTTATAAAGGACCCCTCTATGACGCACCATTGGAGCAGTAGAAATGATTTGAAGATTGGAAAATTACAATAAAATTTTTTCAAAAAATTTTAAAAAATAGTAATAATCGTTATCCCACGATCTTCCTGGGCAAAAAATTTGTAGAATTGAAAGAAGTTTTACACAAAAAAATTTCAAAAAAATCGAAGAGTACAAACATTTTCAAAAATGATATTTAAATTTTAAAACTTAAAAATCGCATACTAGAGCGCTTTAAAGAATTTTTTGGGATTTTTTTTTTTTTAAAGTACGTAACAAAACAAAAATTTTGAAGAAAAAAAAATTGAAATTTGGACCATTATTGAAGAAGTTATGATTAAAAGAAGTTTAAAGTTATGATTAAAAGAAGTAAAGCAACAAACTACCAATTTTTAAAAATTCGATATCTTTTGAACGGGTCATCAAAAAAATCTGAAAATTTACCACAAAGAAGTTTTCGAAGGGTACTAAAAACTGTAAACAAATTGGGAAAATCTAAAAAAAAAGTTTTTCAAAGTGTCCGATTTCACATGGAATGCCCCATATGTATGATCCTTATCAATTTTAAGAGCTCACAAGGGAAGTCTTCCTGGTGTCACCCTCCGATCTTCATGAAATTTGGATATGTTGTTAAGAACGAAAATTAATTCGACAAGTATTTTTTTTTAGCGGCCCAAACTCATTTTAAGGGGGGGTCGATTTGTATGGGAGGAAATTGACTTTTTCAGTTTTTACGATTTACGCCTATTTAAACATAATTAATATAGGCATGTGTGACATCAGATTAAAGGTATTAAAAATACCTATCTGGTGGTGCTAACAACGGGCCAAAGAAGTCAATATTTTTCGACTAATTAACAAAAATGTCCAAAAATTTTGGTATTTTACTCAATATGACGAAAATTTGTGCATGTTTGGACTCGATCTTAGCACACGTAGATAGGTTTTCCAAAGACCTTTCATTTGGTATATAACATGACTAGGTTTCTTTGCATAATATAGGAGATAAACGAAAAAAACTGAAAAATGGCCTTGTCTTTCCCCCTCCTTTTTACCCTCTAAATATGAATTTGGGCCGCTAAAAAAAATATGTGTCCCATTATTTTTTCTGCTCTACAAAATAAACCAATTCCATAAAGATCCGCGGGTGACACTAGGGAGACTTCCCTTGTAAGTCGAATTTAACTTTTCTACTTTGTTTTAATTTCTTTACATGTTGTAGGGTAACAAAGATTCGGCATAGCCGAATTTAAAACTCTTACTTGTTTTATCTACCATTGAAGTCAGGACTATCCAAAAAAACTTACCTGAAAATAAAAAAAAAAAATACAAAATATTTTAATGGATTAAATTACAGTAGAATAAGAAAAACAATAAAGTAGTTTTAAAACAAAATTTTCAAAGGAACTTTGATACATAAAATGTGCACATAAAACTTGCCCACCCCAGAACTATGATCTAGCTACTTGAAAATGGGAGATATTTGTCAAAAATTTTATTTGCAGCTTTTTAATGCGTACTTTGGTAATCTAATTAAATCTGATTAGAATCTGACCATTTCTGGACTTAGTCTGAAAGTAGATATCAAATGGTGTTAAACTGCATTTACAGTTTTTCATTTCGTGATCCTGTTTCCTTTTAAAAGGACTTTCAAATTTTGAAGGACAAATTTTGAAAAATATTTCTGAAATATTTGTACTTGTCCTAATATGCATCTGATGATCGCAAATGAAAGAGGGGGGTCTCCCCTAATTTTTCCAATTTTTATTTTTCCATATCAGGATAAAAGGATGTGAATAGAGTCATTTGAAAACTTTATAAAAATATTTTGAAAATTTTGAATGATATTGAAGGATAAAGTTTTGAAAGGACGTAAATTACCTCCTTTTTAATGACATGTAAAAATAATAAAAAAGGAAAATTAGGGGAGATCCTCATCTTTCATTTGCTATCACTAGTAGCATCCTACGACAAGTACAAATATTAAAAAAAATATTTTATAAAATTTAATCCTTTAAAACTTTGAAGTCCTTTTAAAAGGAAACAGGATCACGAAATGAAAAACTGTAAATAAAGTTTTACTATATTTAGTCTCTTGTCGTGTTTAACGAATCTTAGTTTTTGCGGACGGTGTAATAGAGTATGAGCAAAATACATAAAATCTGGGGATCACCATCAAAAACTTTTTTATGACTTTTTTCTTTAAAAATCTTCATTTTGATTATTTCGTTAAATAAAAAAGAAGCAATTTAGACGAAATTTGCGGATCACCATCTAAAATTTTAAAAATTTTTTACCTTCAAGAATTTAAAGAAATATGTTTTTATATGAAATTTTTCTAAAAAAAAATATTTGCCATTATCTCCTTAAATAAAAGAGCAAATGCAAAATAGACAAAATCTGAGGATCACCATCAAAAATTTAAAAAATCTGGGGGGTAATTGTGTAATTCGATTTGAAAGAAACTGTTCGAATTCGGAAAATTTTCATCCTTTGTAAAATGCAATTCGCTACGAAAAAAATATTTTTTGGTTTATTTTTAGAATGAAAGGATAAACATTAATATACCAAAAGATTTTTCCATCAGATAAAAATTATTTTAGGTACTTTAAATTGAAAACAAAAATGTCGTTCGAACAGCTTCTCTTTTCGAATCGAAATACACAATTACCCCCCTGTTTTTGTATGAAATTTTTCTAAAAACCTTTATATTGCATTATCTCCTAAAATAAAAAAGTTAGAGATAAAAAGACAAAATCTGGAGATCACCATCAAAAATAAAATTGAGAAATTAGTTAAAAATTTATTTAAAAAGCTTCGGTAAATTAAAAATTTCAACAAAAAATTTGTTATTTTTACTAATTTAGTGTGGTTGTCATACACTTAAATATGTGATAAAATAAAAAAGCAAAATAGACAAAATCTGGGGATCACCATCAAAAATATAAAAAAAATCTGTTTTTGTATGAAATTTTTCTAAAAATGTTTATTTCGTCTCCTTAAATAAAAGAGTTACCCTAGTAAAAATATTATTCTAGTTTTTCTAAATAGATATAATTTGATCCGTAAAATGGTTGTATCAAATAATATCTAAGTGGATCAACCGTATCAAAATGATAGATATAATTTTATATAAATATATACGGAAGCATATTAACTCATATAAGATTGTTTCAAATTATATATGATTATATCAGAAAATTTTTACTCGGGTAGAGCAAAAACTACCAAATATGTTTTTGTATGAAATTTTTCTAAAAAATTTTTATTTGCCATTATCTCCTTAAATTAAAGAGTAAAAGCAAATCAGACGAAATCTGGGAATCACCATCAAAAATTTAAAAAATAGGTTTTTGTAAGAAATTTTTCTATAAATGTTTTTTTAAATTATCTCGTTAAATAAAAAAGTTAGAGCATCAAAAATAAAATTGAGAAATTTGTTAAAAATTTGTTTAAATAACTTCGGTAAATCACCAATTTCAACAAAATTTTTGTCATTTCTACTAATTTAGTTTTTTAGTGGTCATACACTTAAACATGTGATAAAATAAAAGAGCAAAAGCAAAATAGACAAAATCTGGAGTTCACCATCAAAAATTTAAAAAATCTGTTTTTGTATGAAATTCTTCAAAATAAGTTTTTTTCATTATCTCGTTAAATAAAAAAGTTAGAGCAAAAAAGACAAAATCTGGAGATCACCATCAAAAATAAAATTAAGAAATTAGTTAAAATTTTTTTTTTAATTATCTCGTTAAATAAAAAAGTTAGAGCAAAAACGACAAAATCTGGAGATCACCATCAAAAATCAAATTGAGAAATTAGTTAAAAATTACTTTAAAAAACTTCGGTAATTTACAAATTTCAATAAAAATTTGTATGAAATTTTTCTAAAAATTTTTTATTTGCCATTATCTCCTTAAATAAAAGAGCAAAAGCAAAATAGACGAAATCTGGGAATCACCATTGAAAATTTAGAAAATAGGGTTTTGTATGAAATTTTTCTAAAAAATTTTATTTTCCATTATCTCTTTAAATGAAAAAATTACAGCAAACCAGACAAAATCTGGAGATCACTATCAAAAATAAATTTGAGAAATTAGTTAAAAATTTGTTTAAAAAAATTCGGTAAATTACAAATTTCAACAAAAAAAAGTTGTTATTTCTACTAATTTAGTGTGGTGATGCACTTAAGCATGTGATGAAATAAATGAGCAAAAGCAAAATAGACAAAATCTGGAGATCACCATCAAAAATTTAAAAAATCTGATTTTGTATGAGATTTTTCTAAAATGTTTATTTTTTATTATCGCCTTACATAAAAGAGTTAGAGCAAATAACAAATATGATTTTGTATGAAATTTTTCTGAAAATTTTTTATTTGCCGTTCTCTTTAAATAAAAGAGTAAAAGCAAAATAGACAAAATCTGGGGATCACCATCAAAAATTAAGAAAATAGGTTTTTGTATGAAATTTTTTTTATAAATGTTAATTTTCAATTATCTCCTCAAATAAAAGAGTTAGAGCAAAAAAAGACAAAATCTGGAGATCACCATCAAAAATAAAATTGAGAATTTAGTTAAAAATGTGTTTAAAAAACTTCGATAAATTACAAATTTCAATAAAAATTTGTTTGAAATTTTTCTAAAAAAAAATATTTGCCATTATCTCCTTAAATAAAAGAGTAAAAGCAAAATAGACGAAATCTGGGAATCACTATCAAAAATTTAGATGATAGGCTTATGCATGAAATTTTTCTAAACAATTTTATTTTCCATTATCTCCTTAAATAAAGAAGTTAAAGCAAAAAAAAAAAAACAAAATCTGGAGATCACCATCAAAAATAAAATGAAGAAATTAGTTAAAAATTTGTTCAAAAAAACTGAATGCGGTAAATTACAAATTTCAACAAAAATTTGTAATTTAAAAAAAAAGAGTAAAAGCAAAAAAAAAATCTGGGGATCATAAACAAAAATTTTAAAAATCTGGTTTTGTATAAAATTTTTTCTAAAAATGTTCATTTTGCATTATCTCCTAAAATAATAGAGTTGGAGCAAAAAAGACAAAATCTGGAGATCGCCATAACAAATAAAATTGAAAAATTAGTTAAAAATTTGTTTAAAAAAACTTCGGTAAATTACAAATTTCAACGAAAATATTGTTATTTCTACTAATTTAGGGTGGTCATACACTTCAATATGTGATGAAATAAAAAAGCAAAAGCAAAATAAAAACTTGTACTTTCCATTATCTCTTAAAATGAAAAAATTAGAGCAAAACAGACAAAATCTTGGGATCAACATCAAAAATTTAAAAAATCTGTTTTTGTATGAAATTTTTCTAAAAACTTTTATTTTCCATTATCTTTTTTAAAGTTAGAGTTAGAGCAAAAAATAACAAATTTGTTTTTGTATGAAATTTTTCTAAAAAATTTTATTTGCCATTATCTCCTTAAAAAATATAGTAAAAGCAAAAAAAAATAAACAAAATCTGGGGATCACCATCAAAAATTTTAAAAATCTGTTTTTGTATAAAATTTTTCTAAAAATGTTTATTTTGCATTATCTCCTAAAATAAAAGAGTTAGAGCAAAAAAGACAAAATCTGGAGAGCACCATTAAAATAAATTTGAGAAATTAGTTAAAAATTTGTTTAAAAAACTTCGTTAAATTACAAATTTCAACAAAAATTTGTATGAAATTTTTCTAAAAAATGTATTTGCCATTATCTCCCTAAATAAGAGAGTAAAAGCAAAATAAACAAAATCTGGGGATCACCATTAAAAATTTAAAAAATCTGTTTTTGTATGAAATTTTTCTAAAAATGTTAATTTTCCATTATCTCCTTAAATAAAAGAGTTAGAGCAAAAAAGACAAAATCTGGAGGTCACCATCAAAAATAAATTTGAGAAATTAGTTAAAAATTTGTTTAAAAAACTTCGGTAAATTACAAGTTTCAATAAAAATTTGTATGAAATTTTTCTAAAAAAATTTTTATTTGCCATTATCTCCTCAAACAAAAGAGCAAAAGCAAAATAGACAAAATCTGGGGATCACCATCATAAATTTAAAAAATATCTTTTTGTATGAAATTTTTTAAAAATGTTTATTTATATTTATTTAAAAAACTTCGATATATTACAAATTTCAACAAAAATTTTGTTATTTCTACTAATTTAGTGTGGTCATACACTTTAACATGTGATGAAATAAAAGAGTAAAAGCAAAATAAACAAAAACTGGGGATCACCATCAAAAATTTAAAAAAATCTGTTTTTGTATGAAATTTTTCTAAAAATGTTTATTTTCCATTATCTCGTTAAATAAAAAAAGTTAGAGCAAAAAACAACAAATATGTTTTTGTATGAAATTTTTC
Organism: Pegoplata infirma; assembly: GCA_963921195.1. NCBI lineage: Eukaryota > Metazoa > Arthropoda > Insecta > Diptera > Anthomyiidae > Pegoplata > Pegoplata infirma. The sequence goes on from OY992537.1 coordinate 23,319,222, forward strand.
TAAAAAAAAAATATTTGCCATTATCTTCTTAAATAAAAGAGTAAAGGCAAAATAGACGAAATCTGGGGATCACCATAAAAAATTAAAAAAAACTTTTTTTGTATGAAATTTTTCTAAAAAATGTTTATTTTACATTATCTCCTTAATAAAAGAGTTAGAGCAAAAACCACAAAAACCACATAACATCAAAAATAAAATTGAGAAATTAGTTAAAAATTTGTTTCAAAAACTTCGGTAAATTACAAATTTCAACAAAAATTTAACATTAACAAAAATTAAACATGTGATGAAATAAAAGAGCAAATGCAAAATAGACAAAATCAGGGGATCACCATCAAAAATTTTAAAATCTGTTTTTGTATGAAATTTTTCTATAAATGTTTATTTTCCATTATCTCCTTAAATAAATGAGTTGGAGCAAAAAAGGCAAAATCTGGAGATCACCAACAAAAATAAAATTGAGAAATTAGTTAAAAATTTGTTTAAAAAACTGCGGTAAATAACAAGTTTCAACAAAAATTTTTTTACTAATTACGTTTTTTAGTGGTCATATACACTAAAATATGTGATGAAATAAAAGAGCAAAAGCAAAATAGACAAAATCTGGGATCACCATCAAAAATTTAAAAAATCTGTTTTTGTATGAAATTTTTATAAAAATTTTAATTTTCCATTATCTCTTTAAATGAAAGAGTTAGAGCAAAAAAGACAAAATCTGGAGATCACCATCAAAAAAATTATTAATTTAAAAATTTGTTAAAAAACTTCGGTAAATTACAAAATTCAACAAAAATTTTGTTATTTCTACTAATTTAGTTTTTTAGTGGTCATTAGAGAATGCATCCCGGGATTTCCCGTCCCGGGATTCCCGGGAAATTCGTAATTTTTCATTTCCCGCATTCCCGGGAAATTTGTGCGAGATTCCCGGGAATTTAACAAGTTAACTGATGTATTAAGGTAAATAAATATTTAAATATAATGGCTCCGATTTTCATGTACTAGAAAATCTATAATTTGTGCTTACAATATGCACTTAAAAATCAAAAATATGCAATAAAAATTCAAAAGTATTTACTAAAAAAGTAAAAAGTATTAAAAAATGTTTTTCATGAAAAAAGGTTTTACTAAAAGCAAAACATATGAACTTTATGATTTTGTGACGACACAGAAGTTGAAGATGTTTTATTTTCAAGTCAAAAAATTGTTTTTTTTTGTAAACAGAAAAAACAAATTGCCAATGAACTACATTCATAGTTTTTATGAACAAGTTCTTAAAAATATGTAGAGGTTTCATAAATTTTTTGAACTGCCAATGAACTACATATATAGTTTTATGAACATATTCTTAAAAATGTGTAAAGGATTCATAAATTTTTTGAACTTTTTTATTCATATTTGAAAAAAAATTTTACAGAACATTGTTTAAATTTTTTTTTAAATATAGTTTTTAGCATAATTTGTTGCTTTTGTTTTTTTACACTGAATTATTATTTTGTTTTGCTTTTAAATGCATTAAGGCATTGTTAGACGTAATAATTTTGCAAAAAACAGTTATAAAAAAATTGTTAAAAACTAAAAAAATGTGTTAATGGTTTTTAGTGCGGGATCCCGGGAATCCCGGGAAATTCAAAATTTTTTCCCGCTTTCCCGGGAAATGAAAAAGTGCGGGAAATTGCGATCCCTAGTGGTCATACACTCAGAAATGTGTTAAAAGGTCTTCTCTAAAAAGAAAATTAACATATTTTTTTTAATGCCATATTTATTTTATTTACTTAAAAAAAATATATGAGAAAAAGTATTTAAAGTGCCATTTGTTACTAATAAATTATTGTCACTCTTAAGTCGTATTTATTCAAATCTTTTAAGATAAACCGCATACAAATTGTCTTCATTATGAAATTATTTAAATCAAATTTATTTATATCTCTATTAACTCTCAACATTTCAACATCCCTTCAATTAAAAACCGCTAGAGATTTTCAATTGCTTTGGGTGTTGTTTTTTTTATTTTTTCTAAGTTTCTTATATTGTTTAATTGGTTTTTGTAAAAAAAAAAATATAAATATGAAAATTAATGTTTATTTGTTACGGATTTTTCTTTTCTAATCCGGTTGGGTAGTATTTTTTTATAACTACCGGTTAAAAAAAGACACACACTTAAGTTATTCACCCTGATTTTTTTTGTGTTACACTTTAAATGAGGTTTTTTTCTTTCATGGGAGAAGAGGTTCACTGTCACTTCATTATTTTTTTTTTTTTTTCCAAGATGAGGAGGGTTCTTAATAATTTGTGGTTATAGAAAAATGTTTTAAAAAGAAAACAATAAAAAAATATTTAGAGCACGCGTTAGGGATAAAAAAATAGAAAAAAAAATAAAAATAAGAATACCCTTAAGTCTTAATAAAGGGTCAATGTTGAAAATATATTGTCACTCTAAGTTTATTAACGAAGGCAGCAAATAAAAATTTGTTATCAAGTGGTATTAAAAAAGGATTTAAAAAAGGTTTAATAGGTTTAAATTGAAAAAAAAACATTGTTAAACTGTACTAAAAAAAAATTTTTTATATCAAAGTGAATTTTTATTTTATTTTAAATGTTTATGGTTTGCTCATTTCCACTTTTTCTTAAAAACCACTTCCGTTTCCTCTTAAGGACTTTCTTTTTATCTTGTTGTACATTATTTTCATTTGTTATAATACCATTTTATATAATTTTTTTATTATTTCTTTGCTTAAAGTTTTATTTAAATATAATTTATTTTAAATTGTATATTGTAGTTATATTTCAATTTAAATTTAATAAACATTTTATTATATTCATTTAACAGAACAATGACTGTGGAAAGTTAAAATAACCAAACAACACAAACACTAACACTCACAACAACTTTAAATAGCGCATACAATTTTTTATATATGCTCGCACACAAATACATACACATAGAACGAGTAAGAATTATATGTTTATTTGGCTGTGCCGAATTAAAAACACCCTATACAATTCCCAAGATTTTTAAAACTCATTTTTGGATAATTCTGATTAAAAAAAAAAATCTAAATTTTCTTAATCAATTTTTTAAGTTTTACTAAATTGTTCTATAGTTTTTTAATTTTCTTGAATTTTTCAAAATTTTTAGAACTGTATTTTTTTTAATTTGTTCGGTCACACTTTCAATGCAGGAAAAGTGTGACTCTCAATCCGAAATCACCTATCCCGTGACTTGTAAAACCGATACATATGTATAACTAAAATGCCTACACTTAAAAAATTATTGCAGTTACTACATGACGGTAATTTGTGTAGTAAGTTGTAGTTGTTGTTTTCAACTACAATTTTAGTTGTTTTTGTATGAAAAATCTCAAATAACTATTTTTTGTAGTCGTTTTTAAAAATAAATACAAAAAATTACTACATTGTAGTAACAGTTGTTTTATGTAGTTGTTTTTAGTCTATAAAAAACTTATAATTTTCTAGAATTTTTTAGAAAAACGAATGTGTTGAACGAGTTGGAAGTGTTAGATGCAGCAGGAATTAATACCAAACAATTTTAACCGTTTTTGACGTTTATTAGTTTTTTCTTAAAAAAAAAATCAGTAGTTAAAAACAACAACAATTTATGTTTGATTTTACCGTTAAATGTAGTAGACGCCTAAAAGACAACAAATGTAGTTCTTTCAATTTTTGGAGTGTATCACGTAACAGATATAAATTATACTTATCATTAGGGATGAGATTTCCATGCAAATGCATGTTTTTTGTCGATAGTCTAAAAACGATATTGACCAATTATCTTAGCGAATCAAGAAATTTGCGTTAAAATGGCATCGATTTGTTTTTGCATATTTTTGCATATTTTGGTGAAAATGCATATTTTTGCATATTTTTATTTTAAAAGCATATTTTGTGCATATTTCGAACTTTTAAGTGCATATTTTTGCATATTTTAGCATAAATTAGCAAAAACACATATTAAAATTAATTTTTTCCAAAAACTATTTAAAATTTTAAAAATTTATTTTGAAAATAAGAAATTTTTTTTTTCTTTTCATTTTTTTTTTTAAGATTTTCTTAATTTTTAAAAAAATTTTACTCATATAAAGTTTTAAATGTTACTATTTAAACCCAGCGTTATTTTTTGCTTTTTAAAAAGTTTTTCCTATGAAAACAAGATTTTTATTGTGTTCATATTATTTTTTAGTGCATATTTTCAGGTTTTTTAGTGCATATTTTGAATTTTTTAGCGCATATTTTAAGCGCATATTTTCGATTTTTTAGTGCATGAAAATCTCATCCCTACTTATCATCAAACTGTCTCAAAAATACTTATCCCGTGACTGGAGACAATAGGACAATACAAAATTTTCCAATTTTTACCAACACTCAAAAAAAACCTTGTCAAATTAGAAAAAGTCTCGTAATCCCATTTTACCAATACTTATTAGACAGTTTTCCTTGTTTTTTTTTATACCCTCCACTCTAGTGATAGAGTTTGGCATGTATATTGGGCATTTACCTGGTCAGGTTGGTATTGCAATCCAGCGAAATCGGTCCATTGCACAGTAGGTAATTTGAACCGAAATCTTGGCCAAAAATCATTTTTCGAACTAACAATAATAATGTTTTTGTTAATTACGTTCGATTTAGAAAATATTAAAGCAAATAACTGCATATTTGGTTTTTCCAAAAAACAAATATAAACTGATTGACGGGCAGTCGAATTCGGCATTTTCAAGCAACGTGCACAGTGCAATATAAAACGCCTAATTTTGATATAAATTCAAACGATTTTTTCAGCTATTAAACATAAAGAAGGATATCGTGTATAATATGGAGAAGAGAGGGGATATTAAGTAATAAAAAAATAGCAAAATATTTTGGTGGACGTTATTGCTTTTTTTAACAAAACGTTTAATTATAACTTAACCTTAAATAAATGACTTTTTCAATGAATATAAACTTCGCATAAGCTTTTAATAATGTTAGCCGTGGTGTGCCGTGTTTTTGATTGATGAAAAATTTAAAGAAAATAATTCTGAATTCATTTTTTTTTATTTTCCGTTGCACTTTTTTGCACTTTTTGAGATATCAATTTTCTTTCAGACAGCCTCATCTTGCCATATCTTGAACTTTCTAACGTTTGGATTGGGAAAAGAACTAAGAGAAAAAACCCTGTTGCTGTTTATAATTTTGTTGTCAGTAAAATTGATTAAAATAATGTTTTAAACTAATATTTGGCTTCGTTGAAGGAAATAGTACGAACTTTTTTTGAAAATTTTTCGTTAAGGTGGTACAAGGCCCACTCAAAAAATAACAGCTTTTTTCAGCAAAATCAAACAAAATGGTTTATGTGCCATTTTGTTAGCCTTCTTGCGTATTTTCTTCATGCCGAGTTTCAAAAAAATTAGCCTATTCGTTTTCGAGATATTCAGTATTTTCCCTTTTTTTCGTATGGTGGCAACCCTAAATATTTCCACGATTACCAAATTCATAAAATCCAGCTGTGCGTGTTCACAAAAAACTCTTAAATTTAAAATTACAGCCATATCGGTCTAAAACTTTGGCTGTAATTATTTTTGGCCTAAAAATTGGCTCAAATTACCCAGTGTGCATTGGTTCAAAAGTTGTGAGCAAATGACTGAATTTCGGCAAAAGTTTTTCGTGAATTTACGAGATAAAAAACAAGATAACTTTCAAAAGGCAATTCTGAGAATGTTGAAGCCCGACGTATATATTTGTCGTCCCCCAGGCCTGGTTCGTTTTGAATTTCAGCTAAATCGGTCCAGTGGTTTAAAAGTTATTAGCAAATCCGTGAATTTCAGAATAGCTCACGTTAAATTCATGTGTTGAAAACCCGTTAAACACATTGGTAACTCACAAAAATATTTTACAACGTATTTTTGTCATTCAAAAATATTTTTGAACTTAAAAAAAAAAAAAAATACACTCGAAAAAAATTTTACACTCAAAAAAAATTTTACACTCAAAAAAAATTTTACACTCAAAAAAAATTTTTTTTTTCAAAAATTAGTTAAAAAAGTGTTTTTTCTCAAAATAAAATATTTCTGATAAAAATGTTTATTTTTTTCACGTTAGAAAATTTAATATCACTTAAAAAGGACATTGTGGAGGGTATTCATAGATTCGGCCAAGTCGAATTTAACATTTCTACTTGTTAACAAATAACTTTCGATCGAAATTTACATTTTTTTTGTAATTTTACAGTTTTTCTTGTAATTTTACAAATTTTCAAGGTTTTTACAAAAATAATCTAGTTAATTTACGAGAATTTCTTGTAAGTTTTATTTCGCCAAAAAAGATGTAAATTTACAATTTAATTGGTAAAAATCTTTTTAGGATGTTGTGGCTTAGTGGTTAGCGCGTTGGACTACTAGCCAGCAAGCCTGGGTTCGATTCTCCTCTCAGGCAAAACAACATTTTTTTCAGATATTTATTAGTTTATATTTATGACTAATATCTATCGCAGCACCCTCCTTCGTTGATAAATAGCACTAAAAACGTCAACGAAGTAAAATAATAAAATAATGGCTATAAACACAGCTTCAAAAATAATTCGCCAAATCAATAACAGATGGCGATGCAACTACTGTACTCAAAATTATCAACATGCGCAATTACAGTGTTGCCATACTGATGCCCTTCTATCTTTCAAAACTTTCATCTCTCTTCTATCCCCTTTCCGAAAGAAGCTCACGGTTACATTAGTAATTGATAGGCAGCATTGCCTGAGTGTTGCTTCTTTTAAAAAAAATAAAAAATAAATAAAAACATCCTTGTAAGTTTTATCGTTTCAAAAAATTGTAAATTAACAATTTTTATGGTAAAAAAATTGTAAAACTACAAAATTATTGGCAAAAAGCTTGTAAAATAACAAGGAATTCTTGTCAAAAAAAAATTCAAACTCTTCTTGAAATTTTACAGGGTTTTTTTTTTTGAGTGAAGTCCCGAACAAAATTTAAAAATATTCCCAGGCATTTTGTTGCATTTTGTAGTAAAAAATTTCATTAAAATTGATTTTAGAAAAAACAAGTAAGAAAGCTATATTCGGCTGTGCCGAATCTTTAAATACCCTCCACCAATGTGATGATTTAAAAAACAAAAAAGTTTGTTTTATTTATACCTCAGGAAATAAAAAAGTACCAAAAAGTGTACTTTCGGTACCTTTAATAAAAGGTACTTTTTATAGAAGGTACTTTTTATAAAAGGTACTTTTTATATAAGGTTCTTTTTATAAAAGGTACTTTTTATAAAAGGTACTTTTTATAAAAGGACCTTTTTATAAAAGGTACTTTTTATAAAAGGTACTTTTTATAAAAGGTACTTTTTATAAAAGGTACTTTTTATAAAAGGTACTTTTTATAAAAGGTACTTTTTACAAAAGGTACTTTTTATAAAAGGTACTTTTTATAAAAGGTACTTTTTATAAAAGGTACTTTTTATAAAAGGTACTTTTTATAAAAGGTACTTTTTACAAAAGGTACTTTTTATAAAAGGTACTTTTTATAAAAGGTACTTTTTATAAAAGGTACTTTTTATAAAAGGTACTTTTTATAAAAGGTACTTTTTATAAAAGGTACTTTTTATAAAAGGTACTTTTTATAAAAGGTACTTTTTATAAAAGGTACTTTTTATAAAAGGTACTTTTTATAAAAGGTACTTTTTATAAAAGGTACTTTTTATAAAAGGTACTTTTTATAAAAGGTACTTTTTATAAAAGGTACTTTTTATAAAAGGTACTTTTTATAAAAGGTACTTTTTATAAAAGGTACTTTTTAAAAAAGGTACTTTTCATAAAAGGTACTTTTTATAAAAGGTACTTTTTATAAAAGGTACTTTTTATAAAAGGTACTTGTTATAAAAGGTACTTTTTATAAAGGGTACTTTTTATAAAAGGTACTTGTATAAAAGGTACTTTTTATAAAAGGTACTTTTTATAAAAGGTACTTTTTATAAAAGGTACTTTTTATAAAAGGTACTTTTTATAAAAGGTACTTTTTATAAAAGGTACTTTTTATAAAAGGTACTTTTTATAAAAGGTACTTTTTATAAAAGGTACTTTTTATAAAAGGTACTTTTTATAAAAGGTACTTTTTATAAAAGGTACTTTTTATATAAGGTACTTTTTATAAAATGTACTTTTTATAAAAGGTACTTTTTAAAAAAAGGTACTTTTTATAAAAGGTACTTTTTATAAAAGGTACTTTTTATAAAAGGTACTTTTTATAAAAGGTACTTTTTATAAAAGGTACTTTTTATAAAAGGTACTTTTTATAAAAGGTACTTTTTATAAAAGGTACTTTTTATAAAAGGTACTTTTTATAAAAGGTACTTTTTATAAAAGGTACTTTTTATAAAAGGTATTTTTTATAAAAGTTTTTTTTTATAAAAGGTACTTTTTATAAAAGGTACTTTTTATAAAAGGTACTTTTTATAAAAAGGTACTTTGAATAAAAGGTACTTTTTATAAAAGATACTTTTTATTAAAGGTACTTTTTATAAAAGGTACTTTCTATAAAAGGTAATTTTTATGAAAGGTACTTTTTATAAAAGGTACTTTTTATAAAAGGTACTTTTTAAAAAAGGTACTTTTTATAAAAGGTACTTTTTATAATAGGTACTTTTTATAAAAGGTACTTTTTATAAAAGGTACTTTTTATAAAAGGTACTTTTTATAAAAGGTACTTTTTATGAAAGGTACTTTTTATAAAAGGTACTTTTTATAAAATGTACTTTTTATAAAAGGTAATTTTTTAAAAAGGTACTTTTTATAAAGGAACCTTTTATAAAAGGTACTTTTTGAAAACGGTACAGAATTTTCGGAAAGTACTTGTTCCAGAATGTTTTATTTCACTAAAGGATCCTACATTTTAAATTTAAAGTTTGAATAAAATTTCAGTAAATAAAAAAAAGTACCAAAAGTACTTTTTTACCCATTTTACCTCAGTAGAATCAACATTGGCAAAACCCGAGCCTTAGTGAATCTTTTTTCCGGAAGGTGAACCGACATTGCAAATTTCCATTTTCTAGTATGTACCATTATTTAAGGAAATATAAAATACTAGCTTACCATCCCGGTACTTCGTTACCGGTTGTATGGAATACCGAATAATAGAAAGATCAGAATTACTCTATTGATTTCAAAAAAATTCTCCTACGTAGTCTTTGTTTTATTTACTTATGGACGTTTATGGCTTTCATAAAATTATGTTTCAATGAATAATTTAAACAATAAAATTTGAATAACTTCGCTGGTACGTTATCATGTTCGTTCCGGTGAAAAAAAGATATTGACAATTTTCGTGCCCTTATATCAGGACTGTGATCACGTAAAACGATAGTTGATTATCGTCGATTTTTGGAGCATTTTTGTTACTAAACTAAACAAAATGTTTACAATTTTTTTAATGTTTCTGTGTTAGACAACACTCTTTAATAATATTATAAAGAAAAACTTTCAAATTTCCCTTCAAAACGGTAAGTATTTTGATGTCGTGCATCGTCTATCGTTTTCGTTTTACGTGATTAGCCCCCAGGTTTTTTGGATTTTGAGTGAATAAATATTTCAGTGAAAAAATAAATTTTAATAAAAATAAGATTGAGTGAAAAAACATATAAAGTGAAAAAAATTGGAGTAAAAAAAGTTAAATACGAAAAATTTGAGCAAAAAGTATCATTCCATATTGTTCCCTGCTCTATTTCATTTCGTTCCCCGTTCTGTTCCATTTCATTTCCGATTCCATCTACTACAAAGGACCCAACATTCCAAAATTAAAGCTTCTAAGGTAGGAACAAAAAAATTACCAAAAGTACACTTTCTTACCCCCGATAGAAACAGAATTTCCAAAAAGTACCTCTTCAAGAAAGTTTTTTTTTTACCGAAAAATCCTACATATTTCAATTTTCTACGATCATTGTTTTAGCAAATATTAAAAGTACAAAAAGGATTTTACATTCCTAATTTTAAATTCCTAGTTCTAGTTTCTAGTCCAAAATATCAAAATTACCGAAAAAACATTTTTTAGCCATTTTACCCCAAAGCGTATTTTTCCCAGAATGATTTTTTTTACCGAATTCTCCTGCATAACAAATTTAAGGATTCTATGATTATTATTTCAGGAAATACAGAAAAGTACCAAAAAGTGTATAAAAGGTGCATTATATTAAAGGTACTTTTTATAAAAGGTACTTTTCATAAATGGTACTTTTTATTAAAGGTACTTTTTATAAAAGGTACTTTTTGTAAAAGGTACTTTTTGTAAAAGGTACTTTTTATAAAAGGTACTTTTTATAAAAGGTACTTTTTATAAAAGGTACTTTTTATAAAAGGTACTTTTTATAAAAGGTACTTTTTATAAAAGGTACTTTTTATAAAAGGTACTTTTTATAAAAGGTACTTTTTATAAAAGGTACTTTTTATAAAAGGTACTTTTTATAAAAGGTACTTTTTATAAAAGGTACTTTTTATAAAAGGTACTTTTTATAAAAGGTACTTTTTATAAAAGGTGCTTTTTATAAAAGGTACTTTTTATAAAAGGTATTTTTTATGAAAGGTACTTTTTATAAAAGGTACTTTTTATAAAAGGTACTTTTTATAAAAGGTACTTTTTATAAAAGGTACTTTTTATAAAAGGTACTTTTTATAAAAGGTACTTTTTATAAAAGGTACTTTTTATAAAAGGTACTTTTTATAAAAGGTACTTTTTATAAAAGGTACTTTTTATAAAAGGTACTTTTTATAAAAGGTACTTTTTATAAAAGGTACTTTTTATAAAAGGTACTTTTTATTAAAGGTACTTTTTATAAAAGGTACTTTTTATAAAAGGTACTTTTTATAAAAGGTACTTTTTATAAAAGGTACTTTTTATAAAAGGTACTTTTTAAAAAAGGTACTTTTTATAAAATGTACTTTTTATAAAAGGTACTTTTTATAAAAGGTACTTTTTATAAAAGGTACTTTTTATAAAAGGTACTTTTTATAAAAGGTGCTTTTTATAAAAGGTACTTTTTATAAAAGGTACTTTTTATAAAAGGTACTTTTTATAAAAGGTACTTTTTATAAAAGGTACTTTTTATAAAAGGTACTTTTTATTAAAGGTACTTTTTATAAAAGGTACCTTTTATAAAATGTACTTTTTATAAAAGGTACTTTTAATAAAAGGTAACGGTACAGAATTTTCATAAAGTACTTGTTCCAGAATGTTTTTTTCAATAAAGGATCCTACAATCCAAATTTCAACTTTGAATGACCCTTATTTCAGTAAATAAATAAAAAGTACCAAAAGTACACTTTTTTACCCATTTTACCCCCGTATAATCAACATTGGCAAAAACCCAGCCTTAGTGAATCTTTTTTCCGGGAAGTGAACCGACATTGCAAATTTCAAGTTTCTAGTACCATTATTTAAGGAAATATAAAATATACCAAAAGTACAGATTTTTACCCTTTTTACCCCCTTAGAATCATCATTGGCAAAAATCCAGACTTACTGGATCTATATTCCAGGATGTGAACATATAGTCCAAATTTCCAGTCTCTATGACCATTATTTCAGGAGATAAAAAAAGTACCAAACGTACAGTTTTTTACCCTTTTTACCCCCTAAGAATCAACACTGGCAAAAATTCCGACATAGTGGATCTATATTCCGGGAGGTGAACATACAGTCCAAATTTTAAGTTTTTGTGACCATTTTTTAAGGAAATATAAAAGGTACCAAAAGTACAGTTTTTTACCCTTTTTACCCCCTTAGAATCAACATTGGCAAAATTCCAGCCTTACTGGATCTATATTCCAGGATGTGAACATACAAACTAAATTTCAAGTCTCTATGACCATTATTTCAGGAGATATAAAAAGTACCAAAAGTACAGTTTTTTACCCTTTTTACCCCCTTAGAATCAACACTGGAAAAAATCCGGCCTTAGTGTATCCATGTTCCGGGAGGTGAACATACAGTCCAAATTTCAAGTCTCTATCACCATTATTTCAGGAGATATAAAAAGTACCAAAAGTACAGTTTTTTACCCTTTTTACCCCCTTAGAATCAACACTGGCAAAAATCCAGCCTTAGTGGATCTATATTCCGGGAGTCGAACCTACAGTCCAAATTTCAAGTCTCTAGCTTCAGCGGTTTGGGCTGGGCGATGATGAATCAGTCAATAAGTCAGTCAGTCAGTCAGTCAGTCAGTCAGTCAGTCAGTCACATTACTCTTTTATATATATAGATAACAAAAGTACATATTTTTACCCTTTTTACCCTATTAGAAAAATCATTGTCAAAAACCCTGCCTTAGGGGATCTATATTTCGGGAGGTGAACATACAGTCCAAATTTCTAGTCTATGTGACAATTTTTTAAGGAAATATAAAAGGTGCCAAAAGTACAGATTTTTTCCCGTTTTTACCCTTTTGACCCCCTTAGAATTAACACTGGCAAAAATCCAGCCTTAATGGATCTATATTCCGGGAGGTGAACATACAGTCCAAATTTCAAGTCTCTATGATCATTATATCAGAAGATTTAAAAAGTACCAAAAGTTCAGTTTTTTTACCATTTTTACGCCCTTACCATTGGCTAAACTCCAGCCATAGTGGATCTTTATTGCGGGAGGGTAACATACAGTCCAAATTTCAAGTCTCTATGGCCATTATATCGGGAGATATTAAAAGTACCAAAAGTACAGTTTTTTTACCCTTTTTACCCCCTTAGAATCAACATTGGCAAAAATCCAGCCTTAGTGGATCTTTATTCCGGAAGGTCAAACTACAGTCCAAATTTCAAGTCTCTAACTTCAGCGGTTTGGGCTGGGCGATGATGAATGAGTATGTCAGTCAGTCATATTACTCTTTTATATATATAAATTTTCCGGTTTTGGGCGATTTTTGCCATAAAGTTTATTTCTGTATTTTATTATTTAACAAAATTTATTTTTTTAAATGAAAATATTTTTTTTTTTAAGAAATCTGAAAAAAATTGAATTTTGGCGATATTTTACATCCGGTTTGGCGACAAGGCCAAAAAAAAGTCTGGCAACCCCGTTAATATGACGAAGCAAAAAATGGACACACACACACACATGCTATATAAAAATAACTATTAATTTTTTTATTATTACTTAACGAACTTTTTTTTAATTAAATTTAGATTTTGTTTTACATATTTTAAAGCTTTTTTGTAAAGATTTATTTCCTTTCTCTCAGTTTTTTTTTTTCATTTCCGTTTTCTTTCTTATGTATCACACAAAATATGAGTTAAATTAGGGTTATGTTGAAAAAAAATTGTGTTTTTTAGTAATTCGCTCATAACTTTTAAAATACTTAACCGATTTAAAAAAAAAATACAGGAGTTTTTGCCTGGGAAAATTACTCAACTTTTGGTACCCCATGCATTTAAATCGGTTTCGGAGTATTGCCAAAAACGTGATTTCAACAGACAGACAGACGGACGGACAGACAGACAGACAGACAGACAGACAGACAGACAGACAGACAGACAGACAGACAGACAGACAGACAGACAGACAGACGGACATCGCTAGATCGACTTAAAATCGATCAAGGATCATGAATATATATACTTTATGGGGTCCTAAACCAATATTTCAATGTGTTACATACGGAATGACAAACTTATATATACCCTCTATCACCAGAGTGGAGGGTATAAAAAAATTCAGAAATTTTGAAAAAATTTTATGAACATTTTTAAACTTCTGTACATAAAAATATTTTCAGTTTTTTTTGCGCTTTGGAATAAAAACTATTTAAAAGCAAAAAAAAAATTAATTTTAAAAAGTTTCGAAAGTCCCGTCGGAAAATTTTTTTTGGCGTTTTGGAGTAAAAAAATCAAATTATGATTTTCTATTTTACAAAATTTCCAAGTACAATAGACTATTTCTGAAATACACTTAACCATTTTTGAAATACATTTCCTCACAATGGTGACACATGACATTTTTCTGTATGGCAAAACAATTTAAGGTCAATCGGATTAAATTAACCCGTTGCTCCCGGCGTTCAAAGTTTTGGATTTTTTGAAAAATTTAAAAATAAAAAAATTAAATAAAAAATAAATATATCTTTCGACACATCATATTTGTTAATTTTGATGCGCTGAGCACGAATATCAAAAAAATTTTAAAATCGGTGGAACGGTTTCAGAGATATCGCTATAGCTATATATTTGAAATTTGCAAAAAAATGGCGGGTTTTTCCTATTTGAAAATTTTTTTTAAAAAAGTCTTAAAATTTCACTCCCTTGACCCTTTCATAAAGCTTGAGACAATATTTCATTTAAAACAAATTTGATCCAAATCCGATCATTTTAATCCGTAATAACCTTGACAATGGAATCTGTCAAATTCCGAAACACGTGTCGATTAAGTCTTGCAAAAATTACCAACGCAAATAAATTTAAAATAGAAAAATATTTTTTTTGAAAATTATTCTATGAGAATATCATAGTTTTAATTAGTAAAGAAAATAATGACCTCGAGCTAGAATAAACCTACTTAAAATAATTAAACTAAATTAAATAATCGGGCTGCATAAGTCGATATAAGCCACAAACAGCAAAAAAAAATGATTAAAATCGGTTAAGTTTGGAAGGCTGCAGAGTTATTCTGACAAAAAAGTGCATTTCGCCCCGAAAAGTGCACCAGTTTAATGTAGGGTACACAAATAAACTTTTTTTTTACTAATAGTAAAAAAAGAGAGAGTACGTTAACCTATTTGAGTTTCCTTTTTCCTATTGTGTCACTACATGGTAATTTAATACAACACATTTACAGTAACACACACTTGCATACATTTAGGCGCACACACTAAGGCAAAGATAGACACACACACACGCAAAACGAACGACATCAACACTTACAAACACATGCATTGTACTGCTACAAGAGCATACTACAATAGGGAGATCCCTATAAAATTATTGTTTTAAAACAAGGGACTAAAGAGAACACAAAATAAGAAATTCAGAAAAACATGAATTGAAATTCCGAAAATCTTCAGAAAATTTTAAATTCAGAAATCCACAATTAAAATTTGAAAAAAAATCCAATCAAAATTCAGAATGAGCAATTTCAAAACTTCTGAATCTCAAAATCGATTCATAAAAAATTTCCTTGTTTAAGGTCCCACCTAACACTCGTTCAAAATTACAATTGTAAAGAACGTCAGACACAATTACAAACATTTACACAATAATACATATTACAGGCATACAATTCGTAGTAGAATATAGTAGAACAACAACAACGAACGTACGAACGACAACAGCAATAACAACAAAATGTTAGTAAAAATGTAATGAAAAAATCATAACATTTGTATGTTCTTCTAGTTGTTAGTACGTATGTTGTAGGCTCTTAGCAAAAAAACACAGCATAAGTAGTTGAAACAGCTTTACAAAACAAAAGCAAAAAAAAAAAAAAACTTTGTAAACTTGTTGTATGAGGGTGGGAGATGAGGTAGGGTTGGGTTTTGTGGGAGCGAGTTGTGACGGTAGAGGGTGCCTGCAATATTGCATACTTCACACTTGTATAATATTTTTGCGAAAAACATGGCAAACATCATTATTAGGGCGGCGATTTCTATGAAAATGCATATTTTTCTGTTGAAAGTTTATTTCAAAAGGCAACAACCAAAATCGGAATGGGATGAAAACAAGAGCAACTGAAAGTTGACATTTTCCATAACAAAACCCGCAAGGCTTTTTTTATTTTAGTGCAAGATTTTTTCACGCACTTAAAGTTGGTGGACTTTTATTACACTGTACGACACGATTTTGCACCCATGATCGGGACCAAAAAATTCGGAAAATAGAGGTAAAAAAAAGATACCCGTGTCTCCCAGTTTTTCTAGATCAATTCGTTTTCGCGTTTTATTAGCAAATCAATATTTTGTATAAATATATGAGTTTTAATTGCTTGGGGAATTAAGGATTACGCGAGCAACAGTTAATCGTGATGGCTTAAATTAAGCTGAAATACTTGCAAGTAGTATCAGATAAAATATGCTAAACATGAGGAAAATCGGCCCACGAGCTTAAAAGTTATGAAAAAATTTCTCAAATTTGGCTGTTTTTCACATGTTTCTATACTTTCTTTTAAATGATAGAGGGTTTAAAATACGCTAACTTTTGAAAGACAATTTGGATGCTCTAAAAGTTTGGCATATATATTTGTTATTTCTCTGCTAAGGTTGGTATTGAATTTCGAGAAAATCGATCCAGTGTTTCAGAAGTTGTGATCAAAACCGTGAATTTCGAATAGGTTTAATCTTGAATTCCCTCTTTCAAAAAAACTTTCAATGCTCTTTAAAAAATATTGGTATGCCACAAAAATATTTTACAAAGTAATTTTATAGCTCGAAAAAAATTACACTCAAAAAACATTTTGCACTAAAAAAAAAGTACACTCAAAAAAATTTTACACTCAAAAATTTTTGGCCATCCAAATTTTCTATGATGGCAACCAAAAACAAGATGTGTGCATTGCAAAAAGATGTTTAAAACTTTTCCAGAGTTGCCACAATATTCTTTAGAATTGCCACTAACAAACAACCAGAAAATTAGCCCCTTTTAAATGATAGTATTTTTTCTAATGTGAAAACAAAATTGTTAAAAATTTTGATTCGACATTTTTTTATTTGGATTAAAAAACTCTTTTTTAAAATTTTTGTAAAAAAAAATTTGAGTGTAATATTTTTTTAGTGTAAATTTTTTTTGAGTTTAAAATTTTTTTAAGTGTAATTTTTTTTTCGATTGTAAATATATTTTTAGCGATAAAATTACTTTCTAAAGTATATTTGTGGCAAACCAATATTTAAAAGAGCATTTAGGGTTTTTTTTAACAAGGGAATTCAAGGTGACATTAATCCGAAATTCGCTGTTTTGATCATAACTTCTGAAACCCTGAATCGATTTCCTCGAAATTCCATACCAACCTGGCAAGATAAATAACAAATATAGATGCTAAAATTTAGGAGCATCCAAATTGTCTTTCAAAAGTTAGAGTATTTTGTACCCTATATCACTAAATAGAAGGTATAAAAACATGTAAAAAACATCCAAATTTGAGAAATTTCTCATAACTTTTAAACCCGTGTACCGATCTTCCTCATGTTTTGCACATTTTATCTGACACTATTTACAATTATTTCAGCAAAATTTATGCTATCACGATTACCTGTTGCGGGTGTAATCCTCACTTCCCCAAGTGATTGAAATTCGAATGTATACAAAATAATAATTTGCTTATAAAAAGCGAAAACGAATTGATCTAGAAAAACTGGGAAACACGGGTATCTTTATTTTAGCTCTACTTTCAGAATTTTTTGGTCCCGATCATGGGTGCAATCAAAAGTTGAATTTTATCGTACAGTGTTATAATTACTTGAACACTGTATAAGAGGCGTATACTTAATTTTGTAATTGTCTTTAAATAACAATCATACGCAACGGTAAATATGACAAAAGTTACTAAAGCATTATTGTCTGCCTTGACCCGAGGAACATTTGTGCCGAACACCCGAAAACTCTCCGATCTTTAGTTTTAGAGTTATCTGCGAAAGAATAGTGAAAATTGTAATTTTTTGAAAATATTTATAATACTTCTGTGCGACTGCTGTGAAACGATGAAAATAACATTGAAGTGTTTTTCCAAAAACACATTCGTCTTATTTTTACATCTTTTACAAATTTCTTAAAGGTCCCGAGGTCGTCAGAATTTTCGAAATGGCGTTTTTGTTTTTGGTTTAAATGAAAATAAAGTCAAAAATCGACATTTTTGCTAAAAATAGCTTTTGCGTGAACTCGTATATCTAGGTAAATAAAATAGATGCATAATAATATGAGCTACAATTTTGCCGAAGACATGAAAGTTTTCGAGATATCGGTGAAAATGTAATATTTAAAAGTGTCGTTTTTTCACGAAAATCGCTAAAAAATAGAAACAAAAACGCGAAAAATATATCTTTTTAGGGTTTGAAGCTTGATGACTCGAAAACTACTATCCGACTGTCAAGAATCGGATAAGTATAAGATTAGGCTACAAATTCTTCTTGAGGCCCGCTATTGAGAGACTTGTAGTCTCCCCAGAAAATTAAAAAATCTCTCAAAAACAATTTTTTACTTTCAGAATTTTGACTTTGGACCTTCGTAACTCCAACAAGTGAGAGTGTTAAATTCGGCTGTGCCGAATCTTTTATACCCTCCAAAATATATAAAAAATTAAAAAAAAAATTTTTTGTCAGGGTCGTTTAATTTAGAGGCCCGTTCTTCAAAATGGCTCCTAGGGAGTAACTAGTATTTAAGTTAGTTTTGTAAGATTTATACACTTATTGTTAGGCCAAGAATAGGCAGATTTAATAATCCAGATAATAAAGTATTTAACAAAAAAAAAAAAAACAAAAAAAAAAGGGTCGTTTTTTTTGGGGGGGGGGGTGGTGATGGGGTCAGGGGGCGACATTGAGAGCACCTTCTCATCGCGATAAATATATCAAATGTTTCATATATTTAACAAAAATACAAAAAAACATGTAAAAAAGTGTATATTTTCAGAGGATGGTTCAGTTCTTCAAGGGGGAACTTTTTTTCCCCTGGGCCGATTTTGCCCATTCGCGAACTTAACCTGCCTATGACCATGAGACATATTTGCGCCAAACTTCAGGAGTCTAGTTGTTTTATTTTGGACTGCATTGTGTTATCTACAGACAGACGGACGGACGGACATTCACAGAACGTCTTAGAATCGATGACTTTATGGGGTCCCCGACCGATATTTCGATGCGTTACAAACAGAATGACAAAGTGAGTATACCCCCATACTGTGGGTGGAGGGTATAAAAATAATTCGTGAATACTCTCGGGACCAAAACTAAGGTCCAGACTACAAGTTCGTAGTTGAACGCGAGACTTTACGATCATTATCTTCGGCTATTTTTTAGAATAGTGAAAATTGTAATTTTTTGAAAATATTTAGTGCTTCTGCGCGACCACTGTGACACGGTGAAAATATCATTGACATTTTTTTCCAAAAACACATTCGTCTTTGTTTTTACGTCCTCTACAAGTTACTTAACAGACTTGAGGTCCTCAGAATTTTCGAAATAACGTTTTTTTTGGTTTAAATGAAAAAAGTCAAAAATCGCTATTTTTGCTAAAAAAAAACTTTTTTGCGAACTCGTACAGTTCGGTAAATACGACAGATACGACAAAATATTACAAAATAAAATAGATGTGCAATAAGATGAGGTATAATGTTGTCGAAGACAAGAAAGCGATCCGAGCTATAATTTTCAATATATCGGTGAAAATGTAAAATTTAAGGGAGTCTTTTTTCACGAAAATCGCAAAAAAAATAGCAAAAAACGCGAAAAATTTAACTTTTTAGGGTTTGAAGCACGATAACTCGAAAACTACCGATCCGATTTTAATAAATCGCATATGGGCTGATAGGTATAAGATTGTGCTACAACCTCTTTTCAAGGCCCACCATTGGGGGACTTGTAGTTTCTCCAGAAAAATTTCACTTTTTAGGGATTGAAGCACGATAACTCGAAAACTACTGCTCCGTTTTTCATGAATCGCATATGGGAGGATATGTATAAGATTAGGCTACTAATTCTTCTCCAGGCCCGCCATTGGGGGACTTGTAGTTTCCCCAGAAAATTAAAAAAAAACATTTAATAACAGTTTTTCATTTTCAGAATTTTGATTTTGGACCTTTGTAACTCCGAAAATAATGGGTGAAAACTCTAGGGACTAAAACTTAAAAATAGGTAAAGATCCAGACTACGAGTCCGTAGTTGGCTTATGGCGCTTTTAAGCTTAAGGGCATATTTCGTTCATATTGTGCATATTTTGGTTTTAAATGCATTTTAATTGCATATTTTAACATAAATTAACAAAAACACAAATTGAAATGGATTGTTTCAAAAAATATTATTAAAATTAAAAAAAATATTTTAAAAATATGAATAAATTTTTTTTTAAATTTTTTTATTTATAAATTGTCATAATTTCTTTAAAAATCTTGCATTTATGTGTTCATAGGAAGTTTTAGTCCTTGATATGGAAACCCGGCATTTTGTTGCGCTTTTAAAGAGGTTTTTATTGCAAAATTTTATGCTTTAAGTGCAAATTTTTGATTTTTTGTGCATATTTTGTGCATGTTTTGCATATTTTGATTTTAAATGCATTTTAAGGGCATATTTTAACATAAATTACCAAAAAAACGAATTAAAATTATTTTTTTTTAAATATTAAAATTAAAAAAATTATATTTAAAAATGTGAATAATAATATATTTTTTTTAATTTTTTTTATAAATTGTCTTGATTTAAAAAAAAAAAATCTTGCATTTATGTGTTTAAACGAAGTTTTAGTCCTTGATATAAAAACCCGGCATTTTGTTGTGCTTTTAAAGAAGTTTTTATTGCAAAAATTTTATGTTTTAAATGCATATTTTTGATTGTTTGTGCATATTTTGCATATTTTGGTTTTCAATGCATTTTAAGTGCATACTTTTGCATATTTAAAAAAAAAAATGAGCAAAAATACAAATTTAAATTAATTCGTTTCAAAATATATTATTAAAATTAAAAAATTAAAAAAATATTTTTAAAAATGTGAAAAATATTTTTTTTTTAATTTTGTTTATAAATTGTTTAATTTCAGAAAAAATCTTGCATTTTTGTGTTTATATGAAGTTTTAATTCTGGATATGTAACTCGGCGTTATTTATTTTATGCTTTAAGTGCATATTTTTGATTTTTTGGTGCATGTTTTGAAAATTTTAGTGAATATTTTGAAAATTTTATTGCATATTTTGAAAATTTTAGTGCATATTTTTGATAATTTTAGTGCATATTTTTTATTGCATGAAAATCGCATCCCTAATCATCATCATCATCATCATAGTCAACATCTCTTTTGAAAAACATGAGTTCATAGATTTTCTATGTTATGAAAGTTTTAGAGACTCCCTTGTATAATTGGTATGTTATGGTGGTTTTCCATAAACATCAGCACAGGAATTATGAAAGGAGTTATGAGAGGAGTTACTCTACTAGACAAAGACGTTATCACAGACACAAGGCATAAAACAGAAACTGCAATAACAACAACAATCAGAATACTGCACTCGCACATAAACATATATCAAGTCATCAGACTATATAAAATATAATTTATGAATTAAAGCCTTTACACTGTGTCCAAGTGGAACAAATTTTAATTTTGAATGAAATTTTGAAAAACTTTACGAAAAAATTAAAATTATGATTAGTTTTTATTAAAAATAAATAAAAATTGTTTTATTCAATCTTTAAAATATTATATTTTGAGTAGGTTTTTTCTAGCTCGAGGTCATTATTTCCTTTATTAATTAAAATTATGATATTTTCATTAAAAAAAATTTCAAGAACATTATTTTTCCGTTGTAAATTTATTTATGTTGGTCATATTTGCAAGACTTGTTGCAGAATACTTGTTGCAGAATTTGTCAGATTCCATTATCAAGACTATTTAGCAAATATAAAAACCATATACTACAAGAAGCAAAGGGAATTAAAATGACAAATCGTTAATGTTCAAACAAAAATATTAATACACATTCAAGTCTACCCTCATTGAGAATTAGAAGAAGAAAATTGTACATTCTCTTAGTAAGAACACTATCGTCAAATTGATTTTAAATTTTACACAGAGGAAAAATATTGAAGCAATCATATTTTGATCCAAATTAATCATAGTATGATCACAAATTAGTTTTTTATGATTTTTATGGAATCACAAAATAATTGCACAACATGCATAAAATCTTTGCTTTGTTATAGACTATTTACCAAGGTTGGCAATCGAAACGAATAACGGTATCGATATCGGTATTGGTATCGTATTTTTATTTATTTCGGTATCGGTATCGGTTACGGTATTTGAGTTGAATCAGTTACGGTATTACCGATACCGAAACGTCAATACCGGTACATACCGGTATTATCGAAAAAATGCTAAAAATATAAAAAAAACGTATAAAAACTAAAAAAAATTGTAAAAACAAGTAGAAAAGTTAAATTCGACTTGGACGAATCCATCAATACCCTCCACAATGCGCTTCTAAAGTGATAGTTAATTTTCTAACGTGAATCAAATGACCAATTTTGTTTAGAAATATTTTATTTTGAGTAAAAAACTTTTTTAAGTCATTTTTGAAAAAAAAAAATTACATTTTTTTTAGTGTAAATTTTTTTTCGAGTGTAAGTTTTTTTGTTTTAGTATACAAATTTTTGTGAGTGACAAGAATACTTTGTAAAAAATTTTCTTGACTCATCATTTTTTTAAAGCTAGTTTAACGGTTTTTTCAACAAGTGAATTTAACCCTTAAAATCCTACTGGTTCCGCAAGGAACCAACCAAAAAAATCGGTAACTTTGTTAAACAAATTTTGTTGAAACTTTCTTCTGTGACTTAAACAATGTTTATTAATACAATATCTAACATTTTCGCCTTTCACCACTTAAGCTGTGTTTATATCATACCACTGAGTATTAAGACTTGTCAAAAAATCGTGTGTAATATGATTTTGTTGACAGTCCAATAAGACTTTTGATTTTATGAAATATTTCAAAAAATGGCTGTGTATTATTAGATTTGCATACAAACAGCTGTTTTAAAAATGTCTGTTTGATTTTGCTTATGACTTTTTGGCAGTATTAAGACTTTGGTAATATTTTACTTTCTTAAAATCCAAAGACTCGGTGGGATGATATAAACACACCTTTAGAAGCACATTTTTTTGACACCCGTATGCTCATCACAGTGTCCCAACCTCAAAAAAACCAAAAAATTTGGTGAAATTACGTTATTCCGAAAAATCATTTTTTGTGTTAAATACATCGAAATCGAAGCTGAAAAAAATAGTTCCGTGAATTTTTTGAATTTTCAGAATGTTTAAAACAAAAAAAATGTGTTAGAAAAAGACTTTGGTCAAATTTTGTCCTCCGGGTGCCTGATTGATTCGCAAGGGTCCAACCAGGTTTTCTTCACATAGTTCAGGTAAATGTAACCTATAAACTAGTGCCCCCCATTTCCCGGTTCTCGGTATTCCCGGGAATACCGGTATTCCCGGTTCTGGTACCGGTTTCCCGGTTCTAGATATATTCCCGGGAATACCGGTATTCCCGGTTCTGATCCTGGTACCGGTTTTAAAAAAACAAAAAAATACCATACCATAAAATATTAAGATTACACCATTTAATCAGTATTTGGGAAATATTTAGTTGTGTTTGTAAAATTATTTAAAAATCAAGTAATTTTTTTTTCTTTAAATTCATAAAAAAATAGGAAATGGTGTTTTTCACATGTTTTGTGTTATTTTTTGGTAAAAGCGAAGAATAAATTTTAATTATACAAAATTTTACAAAATATACATACCGGTAGTCCCGGGAATACCGTCAGAACCGGAACCGGGAATACCGGTATTTCCGGGAATACCGGGAATAATTCAAGAACCGGAAAACCGGTTCTATTTCCCGGTAATACCGAGAACCGGGAATACCGGTATTCCCGGTACTACGGTCAGTAGGCACTACTATAAACAAAGTCGTAGAACAAAAGTTGTTTAGAATTGCAAGTTTTATAACATATATTTTTTTCGGCTCAAAACAAAAAGTCAGGTTATTAAAGATTAAGGTGAAACCAATCTGAAATTTATGGTTTTCTTAATAACTTTTGACCCACTGGACCAATTTGGCTGAAATTTAATACGAACCAGGCCAGGGGAACGGTAAATATATATGCCAAGCTTCAGCATCCTCAGAATTGCCTTTCGAAAGCGTTTTTTTATCTCGAAAATTCACGAAAACCCCTTGCCGAAATTCAGTATTTTGCTCATAACTTTTGAAGCACTGGACCGCTTTTGTCCAAAATCCTATGTCTTTAGGACATAAATATAAGGCCGTATCGATTTTTACCTTTCTTTTATGTTTGAGCTGAAAGGGGTCCAATAAGTTTCTATTGGGTGTCAAAATGACTCCATAAAATTTTATTCCCTCCCGCATCGCGGTTAAAGTAAAAACCCCAACTTATAACATATTTCATCTTATTTTTAGGCAACCAATTTTTTTTGTTGGTGTTATCTATTTGGAAAATAGGTCTTCCCTGTCTAGACAAGATCACATTCAAAAATATTGCAAACAATTTTTTTTCCAAATTATGGGACTTTTATGGACGATTTCTACGAGTTAAGCCACTTCAAATATTATACTATGGTGGAAAACCTCCTGCTAGCATCCCAAATGCCTCCCCCGAAGTCCTGTAAATTTAAAAAAAATCCTTGGACACCCACACCACGGATTAAATAAAAATCCCCACAAAAACTATACTATACGAAAGGGGTCCAGAAAGTTTCTATTGGGAGTCAAAATGACTCCATAAAAATTTCGTGAAAATCAATAATTTTCTTTTGCTCCCGCATCGCGGTTGAAGTATGGCTTTTTTTAATTTTTTTTAATTCACGATGTGGGTGCCAAAAGATTTTTTGATTTTCATGAGGCTTCGGTGAGGCATTTGGAGTACGATTTTTAATTTACAAAAACCAAAAAATTTGCAAACTTTCCATTATTTTTTTTTTTTTTAAAACATGGTTTTTAAGAAAAAACCGTTTCAATACCGGTACGTACCGATACCGAAGGAAAAGGTTTTTGGATACCGGTATCCGATACCAAAACTGAGTTTCGGTATTGGTATTGGTACCGGTATTCAATTTAAAGGGTTTTGAAACGGATAACGGTATTGAAAAGGTATCGATTGCCAACATTGCTATTTACACACATAGTAAAAACATGTTTGGAATATGATTGCAGCACACCAAATCAACCATAATAGAGGAGCGTCATGGCATGATTGAACATGTGATCATATGAATATATGATTGTGAGTGACAATCATGCCATAATCTATTACAATTAATAAATTACAGTTTTTGATCATACTATGATCAGTTAAGATCATAATATGATAGCTACAATCATATTATAATAAAATTTATCAAACATACTATGATCCCCTCCATTATGGTTGCGGCAATCAAGTTTCTTCTCTTCGAGTATTATTTTTACAATTCTTTTATGTAAATATAAACCAAAATTCCTATTTTTGGAAACGGTGTACCCTTCACCCACCAACCTTAACATTTTATTTTGCCCCTAACACTCGGTAGAGAAAAAGCCAGTTATGGCAAAAATTCACAATTAAAAACTTTTCAACTCGTTTGAGAAAAATTGCAGCAAAAAAAAACACAAGAAATAAAAAGAAAATTGTTACTAGAATTATTTTTCCTGAATAGGTTCCGACGTGAAACACACAGAGTTGACTCTTTATATTTTTTTTAGCCTACACACAACATAATTAAAGAAATGAAAAAATTAAATGAGAGGTAAAAACGCAGAAAAAAAAGCAAGCGAGAAATGGAAAGGAATAAAAATAAAATTTTAGAAAAAAACAGAAAAAATTTTTTAGAAATTCTATTAAAGGCCTGTTATTAATAAAGTTTTTAAATTGTGAGAAATTTTAAATGAAAGAAATTATATCTTCTGTGTTTTTATGACATCCATTAAAGAATGGGGTATATTCGCTTAGTCATTCTGTGTGCAACATAGCAAAATATTGGACCCCATAATCAATAAAACGGCATTTTTCAACTTTTGAAAATATGAAAATTGGTCAAATGGTTTTTAAAATTCGTTAAAAATTACGGGTTTTTCCGAAGTTCAAAAATATTTTTTTTTTACCATTTTATAGAGCTTAAAAATCCAAACCAATCATTTCAATCCCTGAACTCTTCGATCAAAATTTTTAATTTTTTTGAAAACTTTTAGAACATTCAAACTTTGATCGAAAGACTGCACGTTAGTTGAGTGTGAGTTGTATTAAATTTACTCACGTGAGCGTGAGTAGAAAAAGTATGCTCGTGAGTGAGTGTGCGTGATTCAAAAGTTCCTGTCGTGAGCCTGAGTGAGTGTGTGTCAAAAATCACTCATGGGCCCATCTCTAATTTGGAATCCAGCGGAAAAAGAATTCAAACAGAAGCTAAAGAAAGAACAACGGAATGGAAATGGGAACGAAAGGGATTTTAAAACACTATTTTCTTCACTAACATGTTTTTCACTCTAAGTTTCTTTCGCTTATACGTTTATTTTGCTCAATTTTTTTTATTAATATTTTTTTTGTATTCAACTTTTTATCACTCAAAATTTGTTTACCCTAAAATTTTTTCGCTATTAGCGAAAAACACTTTTCATGTGACTTTGTCTCACACAAAATTTTTTCACTCAAAATTTTTTTGATCAAAAATTTGTTTTACTCGAAATTTTTTGTTCGAAAATTTTTTTCACTCAAAAATATTTTTGCTCAAAAAATTTTGTATCTCGAAATTTTTTTTACTTAATTTTTTTATTTTTAAATTTTACTTTTTTACCCTAAAATTTTTTTGTTATAAGCGAAAAAAAAATTTCAAGTGACTTTGTCCCACACAAAATTTTTTCACTCAACATTTTTTCGATCAAAAACTTTTTTCACTCAAAATTTTTTTTTTCTCGAAAATTTTTTTCACTCAAAAATATTTTTTACTCAAAAAATTTTTTAACCCGAAATTTTTTTTATGACCTTTAAAATTAAAGATCCTCAAATAGGTGAACGTGACATTAGACTGGCATTTTTCTGTATGGCAAAATTTTTTTCTCTGATTTTTAAATTTCGGGTATTTTTTTATTCTTGTAAGCCTA
Organism: Pegoplata infirma; assembly: GCA_963921195.1. Taxonomy (NCBI): domain Eukaryota; kingdom Metazoa; phylum Arthropoda; class Insecta; order Diptera; family Anthomyiidae; genus Pegoplata; species Pegoplata infirma. The sequence continues at coordinate 23,346,029 of OY992537.1, forward strand.
AAACTTATGTGGTACCAAATTGAGGCCAATCGGATTAAATTAACCCGTGGAGCCCCGCGATCAAACTTTTGGATTTTTGAATAACATAAACAAAAATAAATATATCTTTCGACACATCATATTTGTTAATTTTGATGCGGTGAGCACAAATATCAAAAAAAATTTAAAATCGGTCAAACAGTTTTCGAGATATCGCGAATTGAATTTTTTTAAAAAAATGGGGGTTTCTTCCCGTTCAAGAAATTTTTTTAAAAAAAGTCTCAAAATTTTATTCCATTGACCGTTTCATAGAGGTTGAGACAATTTATAGTTTAAAACAAATTTGAGACAAATCCGATTATTTTAATCACGTGACGCCCTTCGATAAAATTTTTAGACTTTTGGAAAATTTCCACTAAAATTTTTGATTTTTGGAAATGAAAAAATTGAAATATCTTGCGATACATTATTTTATTTAATTTTGGCATGGTGAATACAAATATCCAAAAATTTCTAAAAGCTGTCTATCGGTTTTTAAAATATATATCGCCATTTAAAATTTGGAGAAAAAATTGCAAAAATGGCGATTTTCTCAAAATTTCCTTACATTAAAAAAAAAATTTTTAAATCGGTCGAACAGTTTTTGAGATAAAGCAATTTGAAATTTTCAAAAAAATGGCGGTTGTTTCCTACGTTCAAGAAATTTTGTAAAAAAAGTCTAAAAATTTCATTCCGTTGACCGTTTAATAGAGCTTGAGATTGAGACAATCTTTAGTTTAAAACAATTTGAGACTTTTGTAAAATTTCCAAAAATTTTGGATTTTTGGAAATGAAAAAAAATTAAAAAATAACTTGCAACACATTTTTATACCCTCCACTTACAAGGGAAGTATTGGCACAAAAGACCCATAAGGGTCGCAGTGCCGGCCGTTAGGGCTAGATCACCCCTTTAATAATAATAATACAAGGGAAGTCTCCCTGGTGTCACCCTCCGATCTTCATGAAATTTGGATATGTTGTTATGAACGAAAATTGATTCGACAAGTATTTTATTTTTAGCGGCCCAAACTCATTTTTAGAGGGGGTCGATTTGTACGGGGGGAAATTGACCTTTTTCAGTTTTTTACGATTTACGCATAACAATATAGGCACAAAAACAATATAGGCACATGTGGTATCAGAGTAAAGATATTAAAAATACCTATCTCGTGGGTCTAACAACGGGCCGAAGAAGTTAATATTTTTCGACTTATTAACAAAAATGTCCTAAAATTTTGGTATTTTACTCAATATGACAAAAGTTGTGCATGTTTGGACACGTTCTTAACACACGTAGAGAGGTTTTTTCAAAGACCTTTCATTTGGTATGCCACATGACTAGGATTCTTTGCATAATATAGGAGATAAACGAAAATAATTGAAAAATTACATTTTCTTCCCGCCTCCTTTTCACCCCCTAAATATGAATTTGGGCCGCTAAAAAAAACAAGTGTACCTTTATTTTTTCAGCTCTACCAATTCCATAAAGATTCGCGGGTGACACTAGGAAGTCTTCCCTTGTTGGTAATAGAGCGTATATATAAGTTTGTCATTGCGTTTGTAACTCATAGAAATATCGGTCTGGGACCCCATAAAGTATATATATTTATGATCCCCGATCGATTTTTAGACATTCTAGCGATGTCCGTCTGCCTGTCTGTGGAAATGGTGATCACGGACAAAATATTACACGGAGATGGTTAGGTTAGGTTATGGTGGATGGCATTGGCATAAACCAATGCCCATAGAGGCCGACTTGTGGCCCATTATGATTCCAGTTTCCCCTTCTTCTTAGATAAAAATCAATAGTTGCATCTATGCATTCCACTTCGATGTTTTGATAAACGCCAATAAGGTCCATGGATTTATTCCTCGGATTTCATGTAAATTCTGAAAGAAAAAAGAGCCAAATAATTTAAATCTTCTAAAAGACAGTGCAGGGCATTCACATAAAAAGTGAAAACTGTCTTCAACAGCTTCCCTACACCATCGACATGTATCATCATCTACTCTTCCAATTCTTACCATGTGTTTACCCAGGGTGTTGTGGCCTGTAATCAAATTAATTACCATTCTCAATTGTCTTCTATCCATATCAAGAAGAACTTGGCTTTGTTTCAACGAATTTTCATTCCATAATGATTTTGTCTGAATACAGCAGTCCGACTGAGTCCATCGGGTTAACCAAGTTTCTCTCGCTTCCAGTCTGATCCGTTGCGAGATTAGAGATAGAGGTGGATAGACGTCACCCACAGCCAACTCCTGTGAAAGGTTGGCTCCCCGCTTAGCAAGCTCATCTGCCTTTTCGTTGCCCAGTATATCTTTATGTCCAGGTACCCAGCACAGTCTAATGTTGTGCTGCTCGCTGAGAACCTTAAGCTCTCTGTGGCAGCGGCTAACTACCTTGGACCTTATACTGTCATTTTTCAGAGCCATTAAAGCAGCCTGGCTATCAATGAAAAAACTAATATCACTTCTGTATATTGGTGACATTGAAAGCTGCTCCGCTGCTTTGATAATAGCGTAAATTTCAGCTTGAAAAATACTGCAATCATTATCAAGTCGAAATGAACCTTCCATGTTAAGTTCATTGCAGTGGAAGCCACTGCCTGTACCACTTGCCATTTTAGAACCATCCGTGTAGACATTAATTGGATAGAACTCCACCTGATCATTGAGCCAATCATCCAATGAAGGGATTTCAATGTTTAATCTCCCATTTACAACATTACGTGGAGTAATATAATCAGTAATAGTGTTCCTTTCAGTGCCACTTATAAGTTCCATATGTCGTACTTGTCTGTTTTTCAGTGATCCTGTTTGACATAGTCTATTAAGAGTAATCGCAGCATTCTCCTTCAAGTGAATATCTAAGGGTGTGATGTTTAGTAGTATTTCCAATGCGTCAGTAGAAGTCGTACTCATCGCGCCTGTGAGACTGAGCAGGGCTATTCTGTTAACTCTCTTGATCTTATCCGCATGTACTCTATGATCAACAACTGGCCACCACACATGGCAACCATACGTCATCACTGGAGATGGCTGAAACATATTTATTGGAAGTTCTCCCGAGAAGTTTGGAATTACATTTGAGCGATATCGGTTCAGCGGTTCAAAAGTTATGAACGAAAATGTAAGGACGCCTGAAAAATTTTAGTAAATTCAACATAACCGAAAAATTCAAAATGCTTTAATTCGGCTGCTGGTTGACATATGTGAACATAATTGAACACCAAATGGTATTTAAACAAGTACGAATAAATTATTTGACAAAAAAAGAAAAAAAAAAACGCGGATTTTTTTTTAGCAAAATTTTTTTTTCGTGGATTTTTTTTTTTTTCAAGCAAAATATCCACTTAGTGATAGAGGGTATATATAAGTTTGTCATTCCGTTTGTAACTCATCGAAATATCGGTCTGGGACCCCATAAAGTATATATATTCATGATCCCCGATCGATTTTAAGACATTCTAGCGATGTCCGTCTGTCCGTCGGTCCGTCTGTCTGTGGAAATGGTGATCACGACCAAAATAGTATACGGATATGACTGAAACTTAACACATTTATTGGAAGTTCTCCTGAGAAGTTTGGTATTGCATTTGAGCGATATCGGTTCAGCGGTTTAAAAGTTATGAACGAAAATGAAAGGACACCTCAAAAATTTTAGTACATTCAACATAACCTAAAAATACAAAATGCTTTAATTCGGCTGCTGGTTCACATATGTGAACATAATTGAACACCAAATGGTATTTAAACATGTACGAACATATTTTTTGACAAAAAAAGAAAAAAATCGCGGATTTTTTTTTACCAAAAATTTTTTTTCGCGGAAATTTTTTTTAAATTTTTTTTTTTTTTTAAGTAATTTCCTTTTAAAAAAAAGTTCTTTGCAAAAATCTTTTTGAAATTGTGGAGGGTATCACTACATTCGGCAAAGCCGAATTTAACTTTTTTACTTGTTTTTTTTTAAAGTAGTTTCCTTTTAAATAAAGTTCTTTGCAATAATCTTTTTGAAATTGTGGAGGGTATCACTACATTCGGCAAGGACGAATTTAGCTTTATTTAAAATCTAAAATCGGTCGATCGGTTTTTGAAAACTTAAAATTTTTAAAAAAATACAATAATGGCGATTTTTTCCTTCGTTCAAAAAAATTTTAAAAAAATCTCAAAATGTCTTTCTTTACCTTAACCCTTTCATTAAGCTTAATAAAATGTTTCGTAAAACCTAATTTGCGCCAAATCCGATTGTTTTAACCCGATCAAAGTTTATATTTTTTGTTGAAAAGATTAAAAAAAAAACAAAATTTTGATCGATGGGTGTCACAGGTTAAAATGATCGGATTAAGCTCAAACGGGTCAAGGCAAAGAAATTTTGAGACTTTTTAAAAAAAAAAAATCTTGAACGTAGGAGAAAACCGCCATTTTTTACACATTTGAAATGGCGATATCTCGAAAAACGATTGACCGATTTTTAACATTTGTTGATAATCGTGATCAGCGCATCGAAATTAAAAAATATGAAGTGCAGAAAGATTCTATTTTTTTTTATTTTATTTTTTTTTAATATTTGTAAAAATCCAAAATTTTGACGGCGGCGCAGGGCTCCACGGTTTAATTTAATCCAATGGGCCTCAAATATGTACCATATAAGTTTTAGACCTAGGAGAGTAAAAATTTGCCCGGACACTTGGGAAAATCGAAAGTTGAATTTTAGTTAAATGTTAAAATAAAAGCCTCAAGCCCGACCTCTAATATTTTTTTTTAAATTCAAGAAAAAAAAATTTTGACAAAAAATAAAATATTTTTTTCCTACGAAAAAATAAAATATTTTTTTTACTAGGAAAAAAAAAAATATTTTTTTCTGGGTCTAGCGTACCTATAATATTTTTTATGCTGAAAGTAACATTTGCAACCCCAGACTTTTATTTTTTTTGAAATCGTAAGAATAAGAAGCCTTGCAACAATTTTTTTTTTGAAGTGTTTGTCATTCTACTTAACTAACAAAAAATTATATGAAAATGTTAAAAAAAATATAAAGTCTAACAGAAAATATAAAAAAGTCTTCCTTTTAGCGTTTGTAACAAGAAAACAAAAAATAACAAACCCTCTTTTTAGATGAGTCTAATGCAAGGCTGGTAGGTTTTATAAGTCGGGGCCAAAGGAATGAGACTCTAAATGCACTTTAATGGCAACAAACAAAATAAAATAAAAATATAAAATAAATAAAAAAGGAAAATGAAAAGCAGAAGTAGGCATAAAATTACAAATTGAAATAAAAAATTCGTATGAATAAATTTAAATTAAATTAAACAAAAACGCAAACCCATAATTTTTCTATTTTATTTTTACACAGAGTGAGTTAAGAAATATAAGTTTTTTTTATATGAATTTAAACGAGATTATTAAAAACACATAATTAACCTTTTGAAAATAAAGTCTCCAATGTCACTATGAATTGAAATTAGTATTAAAAAAAAAATTTAAGGAAAGCAAAAAAAAAAGATTTTCAAATCAGATAAGAGAGTCAAACAACGTGTGCTGGCAAAAAAATTGTGTAGCCCAAGTGTGTAGAAAAGACTACCCTTTTCACACTCTTGTAGAAATATAAAAAAAAGTGAAAAAAATATTTAGCAGGATGACAAAAATCCTTTTCATTATTTGCATATTTAAAAAAAAAAAAACTTTCAAAGTAAAATAATTATATGAATATGTTTATTTTCATTTTTTATCATATTTTTCATTTCATAGATCATTGTCCTTTGTATGTTTTTTTTTAGAAATTTCAAGTTTTAAAAACTTTTTACTTCAATATGTTGTATATGATGGATGACAGTTAATACAAAACACATCATTTCTTCCTTACCTTTCACTCATTCCTTCATTCATACCAAATCAAATGTCTATAGCAGATAATAATCTAAAAAAATTTGTATGTTTTATTAACATTTTGATTTAATTGTATGATATGTCAATGTAAGTGACTGTATGTATAACACTGTTCGACAGCCAATAGTAAACATGAATTAGATGATATACGTCTGAAAGTAGTGATCAAATGGAAAACACTGCATTTACAGTTTTTCATTTCGTGATCCTGTTTCCTTTTAAAAGGACTTTAAAGTTTTAAAGAAAAACACAATTTTTCTGAAATATTTGTACTAGTCCTAGGATGCCACTGGTAATGGCAAATGAAAGAGGATCTCTCCTAATTTTTCCGTTTTTTTATTTTACCATATCAGGATAAAAGGATGTGAATAAAGTCCTTTAAAAGCTTTATCAAAATAATGTAAAATTAATAATGTAAAAGAAATAATTGAGCTCGAGGTCTGTTGTTTTAACTAGTTTTTATTTTATTTCTCCGATATTTCGAAATTCATAGAATTTCATCATCAGGGACACTTGTAAAAATTACACAAATAAAATAATCTTTAAGCTATATTGTACTACCAGACGACGATGTTAAAGAAACTATAGCTTCAAGTTTATTTTGTTCGTGTAATTTTTACAAGTGTCCCTGGGGATGAAATTCGATGAATTTCGAATTTTCGGAGAAATAAAATAAAAATTATTAAGGGTTTGTGATTGAAGAAGAAAACATTGTATTTCTAAAGATTATTTTTAATGTGGATTTATTCCAGACCATGGTTTCTGTAGCCACCTCTACGTCATCAGTGGAGAAAATTACATTAGATATAAATTGTTTGACTATTTGTAAGACTGTTTTTTCTATATGTTTTTTCATCAACAGACTTAACTCTGAGTGGAATAGAACCCACGTTCTTCAAATTTTCCATCAGTTTGCAAAGCAAGAACTCTACCATCTGAGCTATCGCCCTGCTTGACAAACTAACAGCAGAAGTTGGTTTGTTCGTATTTCATTACAGATGTTAAGTGTGTGACGTCAACAGAAGATTTTTATTTTACACCAACAATTACGATCCTTAGAAACAACAACATTCCTTAATCTCTCTTTGTCTCGTTTTTGCACATAACAATTTTAGCGCTGAATTATTTGTTCATACACGTTAAAGATGAGTGCATATATTATAATACGAACAAACCAACTTCTGCTGTTAGTTTGTCAAGCAGGGCGATAGCTCAGATGGTAGAGTACTTGCTTTGCAAACTGATGGAAAATTTGAAGAACGTGGGTTCTATTCCACTCAGAGTTAAGTCTGTTGATGAAAAAACATATAGAAAAAACAGTCTTACAAATAATCAAACAATTTATATCTAATGTAATTTTCTCCACTGATGACGTAGAGGTGGCTACAGAAACCATGGTCTGGAATAAATCCACATTAAAAATAATCTTTAGAAATACAATGTTTTCTTCTTCAATCACAAACCCTTAATAACAAAACAGAATATGGCATGCGCCGATAAAAACACTTAAAAATAAAATAAAAATTATTTGAAACAATATTGTACTACTAGACGACGATGTTAAAACAACAATAGCTTAAAGATTATTTTATTTGTGTAATTTTTACAAGTGTCCCTGAGGATGAAATTTGAAATTCATTCATCCATGAGGATGAAATTTGAAATTCATCATCGGGGACACTTTGCTTTAACATCGTCGTCTGGTAGTACAATACCATACGACGATGTTAAAACAACTATAGCTTAAAGTTTACTTTTTTTGTGTTTAATTTACAAGTGTCCCTGAGGATGAAATTCGAAATTCATCATCGGGGACAATTGTAAAAATTACACAAATAAAATAATCTTTAAGCTATAGTTGTTTTAACATCGTCGTCTGGTAGTACAATATTGTTTTAAATAGTTTTTATTTTATATCTCCGATGTTTCGAAATTCATCAAATTTCATCCTCAGGGACACTTGTAGGAATTACACAAATAAAATAATCTTTAAGCTATAGTTGCTATAACATCGTCGTCTGGTAGTACAATACCATACGACGATGTTAAAACAACTATAGCTTAAAGTTTAGTTTGTTTGTGTATATTTTACAAGTGTCCCTGAGGATGAAATTCTAAATTCATCCTCATGGACACTTGTAAAAATTTCACAAATAAATTAATCTTTAAGCTATAGTTGTTTTAACATCGTCGTCGGGTAGTACAATATTGTTTTAAATAGTTTTTATTTTATTTCTCCGATATTTCGAAATTCATCAAATTTCATCCTCAGGGACACTTGTAAAACTTACACAAATAAAATAATCTTTAAGCCATAGTTGCTTTAACATCGTCGTCTGGTAGTACAATACTATACGACGATGTTAAAACAACTATAGCTTAAAGTTTATTTTGTTTGTGTAATTTTTACAAGTGTCCCTGAGGATCAAATTCGAAATTCATCCTCAGGGACACTTGTAAAAATTAGACAAATGAAATAAACTTTAAGCTATAATTGTTTTAACATCGTCGCCTGGTAGTACATTATTGTTTTAAATAGTTTTTATTTTATTTCTCCGATATTTCGAAATTCATAAAATTTCATCCTCAGGGACACTTGTAAAAATTACACAAACAAAATTAACTTTAAGCTATAGTTGTTTTAACATCGTTGTCTGGTAGTACAATACCATACGACGATGTTAAAATAACTTTAGCTTAAAGTTTATTTTGTTTGTGTAATTTTTACAAGTGTCCCTGAGGATGAAATTCGAAATTCATCATCAGGGACACTTGTAAAAATTAGAGAAATAAAATAATCCTTAAGCTATAACTGTTTTAACATCGTCGTCTGGTAGTACAATATTGTTTTAAATAATTTTTATTTTATTTCTCCGATATTTCGAAATTCATCGAATTTCATTCTCAGGGACACTTGAAAAAATTACACAAATAAAATAATCTTTAAGCTATAGTTGTTTTAATATCGTCGTATGCTATTGTACTACCAGATGACGATATTAAAACAATTATATCTTAAAGTTTATTTTGTTTGTGTAATTTTTACAAGTGTCCCTGAGGATAAAATTTGATTAAATTCGAAATATCGGAGAAATAAAATAAAAACTATTTACATACAACAATATTGTACTACCAGACGACGATGTTAAAACAACAATAGCTTAAAGATTATTTTATTTGTGTAATTTTTACAAGTGTCCCTGAGGATGAAATTTGATGAATTTCGAAATATCGGAGATATAAAATAAAAACTATTGAAAACGATATTGTATTTCGAAATTCATCAAATTTCATCCTCAGGGACACTTGTAAAAATTACACAAAAAAAATAATCTTTAAGCTATAGTTGTTTTAATATCGTCGTCTGGTAGTACAATACCATACGACGATGTTAAAACTACTATAGCTAAAAGTTTATTTTGTTTGTGTATTTTTTACAAGTGTCCCTGAGGATGAAATTCGAAATTCATCATCAGGGACACTTGTAAAAATTAGACAAATAAAATAATCTTTAAGCTATAGTTGTTTTAACATCGTCGTCTGGTAGTACAATATTGTTTTAAATTTTATTTTATTTTATTTCTTCGATATTTCGAAATTCATCGAATTTCATCCTCAGGAACACTTGTAAAAATTACACAAACAAACTTAACTTTAAGCTATAATTGTTTTAACATCGTCGTCTGGTAGTGCAATACTATTCGACGATGATAAAACAACTATAGCTTAAAGTTTATTTTGTTTGTGTATTTTTTACAAGTGCCCCTGAGGATGAAATTCGAAATTCATCATCAGGGACACTTGTAAAAATTAGATAAATAAAATAATCTTTAAGCTATAATTGTTTTAACATCGGTGTCTGGTAGTACAATATTGTTTTAAATAGTTTTATTTCTCCGATATTTCGAAATTCATCAAATTTCATCCTCAGGGACACTTGTAAAAATTACACAAACAAAATAAACTTTAAGCTATATTTGTTTTAACATCGTCGTCTGGTAGTGCAATACCATACGAGGATGATAAAACAACTATAGCATAAAGTTTATTTTGTTTGTGTATTTTTTACAAGTGTCCCTGACGATGAAATTCGAAATTCATCATCAGGGACACTTGCAAAAAATACACAAACAAAATAAACTTTATGCTATAGTTGTTTTATCATCCTCGTATGGTATTGCACTACCAGACGACGATGTTAAAACAAATATAGCTTAAAGTTTATTTTGTTTGTGTAATTTTTACAAGTGTCCCTGAGGATGAAATTCAATGAATTTCGAAATATCGGAGAAATAAAATAAAATCGAGCTCAATTATTTCATTTACATTACTTTATCAAAATATTTTATTGAAAATTTTGAATGAAATTGAAGGATAAAGTTTTAAAAGGTTGTAACTTACCCCCTTTTTCCCGATACATAAAAATTATAAAATAGGAAAATTAGGGGAGAACTTCCTCTTTCATTTGCTATCACTAGTGGTATCCTAGGGCAAGTATAAATTTTAAAAAATATTTTATAAAATGTAATCCTCTAAAACTTTGAAGTCCTTTTTTAAAGGAAACAGGTTCACGAAATGAAGAACTGTAAATACAGTTTTACTAAATTTAGTCCCTAGTTTCTTTTTTTTTTCTTTTCTTTTTTGTCGGACGGTGTAACATATCCTTTTTCAATTTTCTTCTAAAATATTTTTGTATGATAATTAAAATAAGTAAATTTTAATTAAAAAATATGTCATTTTCAATTATCAAACTAATTGATATGAATAAATTCATTTATGTATGAATAAATGTTCCAAAAAACAACTTGCAATTCTGATTTCAATTTCGTTTTAATAATCTTTTTACAAAAAATATCATTAAATAATCTGTCATTTTAAGTTTATTACAAAGAAATTTCATTTATTTTTATTATTAAATTGTCTGAGTATGTTTTAATTGAATACCTAAAGCGTTATAATTTCTTGTTATATAATAATGAAATAGATATGGGAGCTAATCGTAATCGTAACGTAAATCAGGCGTGACTCTTGTATGAAAGTGAGCGATAATAAATTTGCATGAGTAAGGTTACGTGCCTGTTTTTAGATTATAAATATATTCGACCTTGAAGAATATATCCAGCGGATTTCGAGAAATCGTCATTTGAAATGTGTGAAAAAAATTTTCAAAATGGCGGTTTTTTGCTAATTTCAAGAATTTTTTTTTAAATAATCTTAAAATTTCTTTTCCTTGAGCCTTTCATAGAGCTTGAGACAATCTGTAATTAAAACTTAATTTGTGCCTAATCCAATCATTTTATCTTATATCAAAGTTTTGAAATTTTGAAAATTTTTACCAAAATTTAAGAGTTTTGAAAAAAAAAAAAAAAAATCTTGCGATGCATTAATTGGCATGCTGAATTTTTTTTTTAATCCGTCGAGCGGTTTTCAAGATATCGTCTTTTAAAATTTGTCAAAAAATTAAAAAAATGGCGGTTTTTTCCCATATTCAAGAAATTTTTTAAAAAAATCTCAAATTTTTATCAAAAAACTTTAGAAATCGGTCGAATGGTTTTCGAGATATCGTCATTTGAAATTTGTCAAGAAATTTTTAAAAATTACGGTTTTTTCCTACGTTCAAGAAATTTTTTAAAAAAATCTCAGATTTTTTTTGTATTGACTAATTCGTAGTGCTTGAGGCAAACTTTCTTCAAAACTTATTTTCATCGAATCAGTTTTGGTTTTTTTTATATATTTTATAACATTCTCGCTTGTTTTAAATTCAATGAGATTGACAATCGTGATAGTCGTATTTAATTTAATCACGCGAACAGTGGGTGAAATATTTCACAAGTGGGGGTACTTCGAAATTGACTCACGCGTCCATCTCTTATTAAAAAACCTATTTTAATTTAAATATTTGAATAGCTGTGAATTTTGTTCATAAGGTTATCATTGGAAATGAAAAATATGTAGAAGAGTTTAAAAAGAGTTAAATATTTAAATAAAATTAAATATTTTCACTTGGAAGAAATGAAAACAATAATGATAATAAAAATAATAATAATCAAAATTCGAACTTCCATAAAAGTAACTAAAAATTAACTAAAGTTAAACATAATTGATAATAAGAAATAAAATATTAAATATTGAGAATTTCTTCCATATTAGAGAACTCCATTTAAAAAAACACTGAACTACACAGAAAAACTGTTGTATTGTTTGTTCAAACGTTGTTGTATTAACAGACAATTTATATGTATTGACAAAGAAATTAATCAATTTTATATTCAACAACACAAATTGTCAATACAATTAAATTTTTCGTTAATACAATAACGCTTTAATTGAACCAACAGTTCAAAAGTTTAGTTAGGAAAATAGTTAGAAAATGTAAAATTTTACTAATTACACAGGTTGACAAAAGTTGAACTTTTTCAATTTGCCTGACCTTTGACAACTGATTTATATGGATTTTAGTGTGCTGATTCTGAATCTGTTATCCAATTTTTTCCATCAGCTCGCGTTCGCTAGCAAATCGCTATTAAAGAGTCGAAAAAGTGCGATTTTTACTAACTTTGCTTGGCTATAATTTCCAAAACTAATTTTGGAGCCTCAGTTTTAAGCCCGAACTTAACTACTATATTGGATGCGAGGATTCCTAAAGTGGTATTAGCTTTTTTCTGACAGCTTAAGTTTTCGTGTTGTAAAAAAGGGCATAAATATTTAGTCAAAATTAAAGAGGGCATAAATTTAAAAATTTTATTTTAGCGATATCTCCAAAACTAAAGATGACTCAACAAAAGTAAGAGCATTTTTGGAATCAGCATATCCAACATACACAAAATCGTCATTCACTCTTTGGATATAAGACAAGTGTTGGTAAATATGGACTCACAAAGATGCCAAAAATAGCCTATTTTCAAAGATTCCTTAGGCTATATCTCGAAAACTAGAGCTGACCCGAAAAAACGATAGTCAGATTTGAAATTAGCGTACCCCAATTACCCAAAATTAGCTATCAGAACCCGGGCAAAAAAAAAAGTGTTGCCCTGTGTTATCAGGAATATTAATAAACTTTTTTTCAGTGCGGTAGTAATCACATTAAAGACTTTCTCTTTTTCAACAAGTTGATTTTTATTTAAATTAATTTTATTTGATTTATTTCCTTTAGGTCACTGATTTAAACACATTTCAGGTTTTTACAGGTTACACAAAATCGTCATTCACTCTTTGGATATTAGACAAGTGTTGGTAAATATGGACTCACAAAGATGCCAAAAATAGCCTATTTTCAAAGATTCCTTAACTTAAAGGTTATTTAAGTAATTGAAATATCAAAGAAAATTAAATATTATGATATCTTAAAATATATATCAGAACGTATTCTAGGAAAATTTTTTTTAATGTCTGAAATATAGTAAAAAATTTATTAAAATTTTTATAACTGAAAGTGAAAGTCTAAATTTCTTGTATTAAATTTAGCTATAGCAATTCCCCTAATTTTTGGATTTAGGATCCATTTGCTGAAAACACTTGTTATTGGTATTAAAAACTAATTGTAAGTTAATTTTGGGACAAACTAAAAAAAAAAACAAGTGAGAGTGTTAAATTCGGCTGTGCCGAATCTTTTATACCCTCCAAAATGTAAAAAAAAAAAATTAAAAAAAAAAATGCAGGGGCGGTTTTTTTTGGGGAGGGGGACGTTGAAAGCACCTTCTCATCGCGATAAATATACCAAATGTTTCATTTATTTAACAATAATGCAAAAAAAAATTAAAAAAGTGTATTTTTTCAGAGGTTGGTTCAGTTCTTCAAGGGGAACTTTTTTCCCTTTCTCCGATATTCCCATTTCCGAACTTAACCTGCCTAGGACCATAAGACATATTCGTGCCAAATTTCAGGAGGATAGCTCTTTTATTTTGGACTGCATCGTGCCATCTACAGACAGACGGACGGACGGACATTCACAGAATGTCTCAGAATCGATCACTGATCAATAATATATATACTTTATGGGGTCCTAGACCGATATTTCGATGCGTTACACACGGAATGACAAAGTGAGTATACCCCCATACTGTGGTTGGAGGGTATAAAAATACTTTGTCAAATTACTAGAAAAAGTCTCGCAATCCCATTTTACCAAGATTCCTTGGTTTTTAACAAAACATTTTTTGTTTTGGTCGATCAAATTTAATTTTTTTTGTAATTTTACAATTTTTTTTTGTATATGTCCAAATTTTCAAAGTCACGTCAAAAATGTTATAAATTGACAATTTTATTAGTAAAAAGCTTGTAAAAAGTTTTGTAAAATTACAACAAAGCTCGTAACTTTTACACGTTTTTTTTTTTGTAATTTTATAAGATTTTTTTCTTCAAAATTTCTTTCTACTAAACCCTTCATAGAGCTAAAGACAAAATTTAAAATCATTTTACACCAAATTTTTTTTTTTTTTTTTGAAAATGTTCACCAAAATATTCTGATTTGACTAAAGTTAAGTTTAAACGAAAGTTTGTCTTAAGCTCTATCAAATAGGCAGTGGAAGAAAATTTTGAGACTTTTTTTTTAATTTCTTGAACGTAGGAAAAAAAACGCCATTTTTAGATTTTTTGACAAATTTTAAATAGCGATGTCTCGAAAACCGCGGGAACGATTTCAAAATTTTTTTTGAAGTTAATAAAAAAATCATTTTTCTAAAATCCAAACTATTGGTGAAAATTTTCCGAAACTCCAAAACTTTGATCGAAGGGCGCTACACTAAAAAAAACCTGGTAAAATTTACAAGAAAAGTTTGTAACTTTTTTTTTCCTACATCCTATTTGACAAGAATTTCTTGCTATTTTACAAACTTTTTACCAATAATTTTTAATTTTACAAGTTATTTACCATAAAACTTTTTTTACTTTTGATTTTACTAAATATTTTGCCACCTCCTACTTTACGAGAATTACTAGTAAAAATTAAAAAAAAAAATGTAATTTTACAAGATTTTTACCAATAAAATTGTAAATTTACAACTTTTTTGGCTAAATAAAACTTACAATAAATTCTCGTAAATTTACTAGATTTTTTTTTTTGTAAAAAATCTTGGAAATTTGTAAAATTACAAAAAAAAGTAAAATTACAAAAAAAAATGTAAATTTCGATCTAAAATTTTTTGTTAAAAAACAAGAAAAACTGTCAAATATTGGCAAAGTGGGATTACGAGACTTTTTCTAGTAATTTGACAAGGTTTTTTTGTGTGTAAATGACCTAATCAAATAAATATCCAATCGGTCCATGTATGCACTTGGAACCCATTTTCCGGTGAGCTCTAATACACTAAAAAAAACTTATCAAATTACAATAAAAACGTGTAACTTTTTTTGTTTGCTACCTCCTATTTGACAAAAATTCCTAGTAATTTTACAAGCTTTTTACCAATAATTTTGTAATCTTACAAGGTTTTTACCAATAAAATTGGAAATTTACAAATTTTTTTACACGATCAAATTTACAAAGAGGTTTCGTAATTTTACTAGATTTTTTGCTACCTCCTATTTTACGAGAATTCCTAGTGATTTTACAAACTTTTTACCAATAGTTTTGTAATTTTACTAGCTTTTATAAATAAAATTGTAAATTTACAGTTTTTTGGCGCAATTAAAATTACAAGGAATTCTCGTAATTTACTTTTTTTTTGTAAAATTATCTTGGAAATTTGTAAAATTACAAAAAAAATTGTAAAATTACAAAAAAAAATGTAAATTTTGATTTGTTAAAAAACAAGGAAAACTGTCAAATATTGGTACACCCAAAAAAAAAAAAAAACGTGGGTATTCAATACTAAAAATTTAACCATATTTTAGTCCAAAAGAACCTAGTGCAGAAATTTTTTACTAAAATTATTGAAAACCAGTAAAAATAACCAATTTAAGTACTTTGAAGATACTAAAATTAGTAAATTATTAGTAGATTTTGGTACAAAATCACTTACTAATCCTTTTACTGTAGAATTATTTTGAGTGTACTATGGGATTACGAGACTTTTCCTAGTAATTTGACAAAGATTTTTTTTGTGTGTAGAGGATATTATATAGTCGGTCTTGACCGACCATATAATATTCTTACTTACTTTCTTTTTAAAAAAGTTTACCAAATTTGTTTGCTCCAAAAAAATCAGTTTAACTTTTATCTGTAAAAATGTTCTAACATAAATTAATCAAATTATTTAGAATTAATTGTAAATCAAAACTGTTTACTTAATTTCTTTCAAGAGACGTCACGAACCTTATATCTGTGAGAACAAGTGATAATAGCTTAAGTCGACATAAGAGCGAATCGAGTTCAATGCATATCGCTGTACTCTGTATTAAAGAGATAATTTTGTCCAATTTTCGTTACGGCCTATTCAAACCAGAAGTGAAATCTCATTCGAACGAGATTGTGATGATATGGTACTGTACATTTTATATACTACCGTACACATTCGAGCAAGATTTCACCTAAGGTGTGAATTGGGTTTATATTCGATTTTTAGTTAAGCGATTTTTTTTTTATAAATCGATTATATCGCTTAAAAACCAAAATAATTTTAATTTTAAGTTCAAATTGTAGACCTTATCCAAGATTACATGGACGTTTAAACCGCGTTTCAAACTTTTCTTATTAAATTTTTTTTTACAAAAACCTTCATATTTTAAAGCAATATATTTCGACTTAACCTATTATCACCGATCGCACAAATAATATTTATTTGCCAAATTTTATCTGAGCCAAAATGGGCAACCACTTTTGGTCTTATCGTTAAAAAACATTAAATTATTGCCCCCCCAATTTTTCCAGATAACTTTAAAAACTTCAAGCCTATATAAACTCCAAAATTTGCACAGACCTATATCAGTTTTCGTTTTCATAGTAAACATGAAAGTTCTCGTAGTTTGTGCTCTTTTGGTGGCTTGTGCCAGTGCCGGCACTGTTTCTAACATTGCCCAAAAATTGGTGCCCAGTTTTGCTACTGGCCGCATTATTAACGGTCGTGATGCCGAACCTCATTCAGCTCCCTACATTGTCTCATTGAGCTCATCCTCAAAACACAATCACATTTGCGGTGGCAGTTTAATCAACGAGAACTGGGTCTTGACTGCTGCTCATTGTATTAGCAAAGCCGTTGGTATGGGTGTTGTTGCCGGTCTCCACAAACAAAGCAGTTTGGATTCTAGAACTCAATCTCGTGTTGTTGATTACGGCAAAGTTCATGAAAACTACGATGGTGGTGTTGGTCCTTACGATATTGCCCTTTTGCACGTTTCTAAGCCATTCGTCTTCAATGATTGGGTACAACCAATTGCTTTGCCTGTTGCTGATGCCATCCCAACTGGTGCTACTACACTTTATGGCTGGGGTCAAAAGAAATGGTATACCTTCACTGCTGCCGGTACTTTACAAACCGTTGATACTCAAGTTGTTGAATTCAGCAAGTGCGTAGCTGCTTTACCCGATGATGCCCCTATTCATAAGACCAATGTCTGCTCTGATTCCTTGCAACAAAGCATCTCTGCCTGTAATGGTGATTCTGGTGGTCCATTGGTTCAGGAATTCAAGAGCTCTCCCACTACCTTGATTGGTATTGTTTCTTGGGGTTATATTCCCTGTGGTGTTGCCAATATGCCATCAGTTTATACCCGTGTATCGGCTTATAATCAATGGATTGCTACCACACAACAGAGATACTTAAGTGCTTAAGTGTTTTACGAATTTTTTAATGAAAAAGAATAAACTGCATTTTAAATATTAAAATTTTGAAATTTTAATTATTTGGGAATTTGTTAAAAGGCGATTAAAAACAGAAAAAATTAAAGTTTTTATTTTAAATTGACAAGAACTGATCAATTTTTCCATAAAGTTATATCTAATTGAATCCGACTGAATAAAACCTAAACTCGTCAGATTCAATTAGATATCCAAATCGGAAATATCCACTCAGAGATCAAGGCGATCGAATGTGAACGATATGCCAACGTCAGGTTAGGTTGGATGGGCGTTCGCCATATGGTGAACGCATTCGGTGGCCATAAAGTCAATTGTAATTCCCTTAATAGTTGTTTTCCTACTTCTTAGGGAATCGGGATAGTTTAAACTTCTTTTTAAACTATCCCGATTCCCTAAGAAATTATTTGAGAGACGTTAAGTAGACATAGTTTAGGCAATCCAGGTCATCGAAAAATCTTTGCTCCAAATGCTAAATGCAGCGCATCATTCACTGAGTCCTTCTCTTCCTCCTCCACCACTTCCCTACAACTCCTACAAGAGTCCCTGTCAGACATTACTACACGCACGAATTAGCCGATTACACAGAATCCCGTCAGTACTTCCACTAATAGGCAACCGTTCTTTTGTCAAACGTACGAATTTGGACGTGGCAGTGGCAACAGGGCTCGTGATATCCCGCACGTAGTCAATGATATCCACAACTTCTTAATTCTTTTCTTTAATATCCTATCAATTTCGTTAATCAATTCATCTAAGGAACCGAAATGTCACTGTTCAACAAGTTCCCTCTCCGACTCATAGCCATATCTCAGACATTCATCTGCCATTGGGTGACTCCACTATGTCCAGGGACTTAGGTTAGGTTGTAAGTGGCAGCTGACGTTTTACGTCAACACACGTAGACTCTGAGGTTCATTGTGCTATCACGGGACTTTAATAGGTTCCCGTACTAGTCCCTGTCGTTAAACCAATTTGAGCTTCTTATGAAACTCCCTAGATATTGAATTTTGACATCCGACAAATTAGAAAGATCGTGCAGCTCTCTAGATCCCAGTGAAGCAAGTATCTGACTAGAAAGTGCCGGGAATTGGCAAATGAAGTGTTCGATAGCTTTCAACTCCTCTTCATCCATGCAACTCCGGTAAAAGTCATTCGACTTTGCGTGCTTCCCCACACGACAGTGTCCGGTAATTATAGCAACCACCTTCGATATATCTCCTCTGGGAAGCGATATCAACTCACTTGTGAGCTTCTGATTAAGAGAAGGCCAAATCTGTCGTGTTTTCTCACACGTCCATCCATTGTCCATCTTTTATTAGTCTCCGTCGCGGAACAAAGCCGTAGGTTTTGCTTGCAAGTTTCTAGAGGCATACTAACACATTCCAATTCTGTTGGAATCTGTAAGGTTGTTCCCAGTCTTGCAAGATCATCGGCTTTGCAATTCCCTGGAATGTCTCTGTGCCCTGGGACCCATTTGAGTAGTATGTCAAACTGCTTGACCATCTCATTTAAAGAACTGCGGCAGTTAAGGGCAGATCTTGTTTTCAGAAACATGGACTCCAGAGACTTGACCGCGGCTTGACTATCAAAATAGATGTTGAATGCGGTTTTAGACAAGACATTGCAACTCAAGCAGTCAGGCACTTCCTTTATTTACCAGCATCTCTGCCTGATAAACACTGCAATGATCCGGCAATCTTCGAGCCAGGCTCAATCAAAGCTCTTCCGAATAGACTCCAAAGCCCACCTGCTCGTGCAGCCTCAATCCATCTGTGCAAAAATTTATGATGGCTCCACTTGCCGGAATGCCCCCCATCCAATACTCCCTGGATGGTATCATAGTGGTAATGTGACGCACAAAAAGGCTCATAGAGGGAGCACAGTCCACATTTTGTGGTATTGTTATCGTCTTCAAGATTGCGCTATAGCCACAATTGCTGCTCCTCCATTGTAGCGTGCTATTAAATCTACCTGCCTACCCAATATGTCCAATGGTATCAGGTGAAGGAGGATGTCTAATGCAGCCGTAGGTGTAGTAGGAAGAGCACTAGTGATGGACATCGACGCCATTCTCTGTACCTTCGTGAAAAAGACACGACAATGATTCCATACAGCAGAATTGGACTCACCACCGTTGTATAAATCCAATGAACGACTTTAGGGCTAATTCCCCATCGTTTTGCAATGTCCCTTTTACAGGAATATAAAGCAATTGTTGCTTTTCTCATCCGATTCTCAATATTACGCGTGAAATTAAACTTCCTATGTAGAAAAACTCCAAGATTCTTGCCTCCATCTGAAAAGGTGATTTCAGTGCCGTCCAGAGAAGTAGGATCAAAAGCAGGATCTTATTGGCAAGAAGATTTTCCACCATTAAAACGATCTCACGCTTCACTCCCAGACATGGCCACAATTATGGAGTCTGGGATGACACTATTAAAAGACCTCAAGAAAGGCCACCCTAGTGTAATCCTTTAATGAAGCGATCTCTCGATGGTACCAACGAGCTCATGAAGAGCTGTTTCTGTTGATCTACCCTTGTTGTATGCATGTTGCCTTGTCGATAGCAACCTCGTGTCAATCACTCTACGAAAATATGAGTCTATAATTCGTTCCATTGTATTTAACAAGAAAGAAGACAGACTAATTGATCTGAAATCCGTCGGATCTGTGTTGGAATTTTTTCCAGCCTTCGGGATAAAAAAGAAACTTAGATAAGCTTGAATGTGTGCTGACAGATTCGACGACGGGATTGTTAATAATTATTCCCGATTTTACAGTGATCCTTCAGAGCTACAAGACTATCCACGAAAATGTTTATGGCCCTGATCATCATCATTTGCTCGGATTTATCAATTGCAAGTAACTCAACCTCGAAAACCCTACACTTGTCCGGAAGTCTGAATGGGACCCTGATTTAGAGACATTCAGAGTATACTCCCGAACCAGTACCATTTCCATCTTCGATCCGTCCGTAGGATAACGATCGTATTCACTGTAATAACAGAGTTTACCTCCCTGTCGTCCCTAGTCGGTAATTGGACTTCGAAGGTTCTGTTAGAGTTCTTTTGCGGTGATTCAAGTCGGTTTTCTGTTTCACGTTTGTCCCGTCTATCGTATTTAATATGGTCGAGTGTCCCTAAGAGCGTTACCTAAGCATTTGCGACTCTCTTAACCTGAGAGCCGATTTTGCTGCTGAATGTTTAGTATCACAATACACCAATCCCATACTCCGCTGTGAGATAACACCTTAATGGCAAACTGAAGGTGGAGAGAGCTAACAACAAGTTCGATCAGTAGAAGATTGTGGTCATGCTAGAATCCGAGGAAAATTCACTTACCACATAGAACTACCGTACACTACTGGAGTGATAACCGGGCACGGCCCTAAGGGTTATCATAGAAAGAGAATGGGACTCATCTCCGATGCTATTGAGGAAACGATCAAACATATTTTTTACCACTGTCCTGCTGTTTTTAGAACCTGCCTACACATATTGGGTAGATATGTCTTCGAGAGCTTGCGGTTTCGAATGCCGACCTAAGGCAAATATACAATTCGCGATGAAGACTAACGCGTTCTACCAGCGTCTCTAAGGAATTATTGTGGTTTCGCTATGGATAGCCCACTTTACGTGACGAGTTTTTGTCTCCAAAGAAAATCTGTTTCGTTTAATCTTTGTTAAGAACCAAAATCATTTTAAATCAATTAAGAGTATAATAAATTTAAAACATCTTTAAAAGAGACATTGTGCAGTGCTACCTTACACTTGCGTACAAAAAAAGGATAAAGTAAAGGTAAATATTTAGAAAATTTGGATCATAGCTACAAAAAACAATCTTTCGATGGGTGCCCCAAGTTGGGCGCCAAGTGGGTTAGTGAGAAATTGTGTTTTTTTAATTTTAATATTATTATGATTGAGAGTAATAATTAAGTTACTATAATCTTGGCAAGCTCTGCAACAAATATGGTATGGTTTAAAAATATGTTGGATATTTTTGTTAAAAGGGTATCCACAGATTCAACAAGGCCAAATAAAACTTTCTAATATTATTTTTCTTTTTTTTTTTTGCAACTTTTATTTGTCTTTCTCTCTTTAATTCAATTTTCCTTTCATGTACGTGCAATATAAACTTATTTAAATTGCACGTGACATATGAGCTTCATTTTTGTATTTTCTTTTCAAGTTGCCAGTGCCTGCCTCATTTATTGGTTTTCTAACATTGGACAATGAAAACCAAATCAACTGCATACACAAGGAAAATAGTAAGTGGAAGCACTAAGAGTGGAGTAAAAGAAGAAAAGAAAAAGTGAAACACTTGTAATTTTCACATACATACATCTTAAGTCTTCCTTGACAACAAAACATAAAAGGGGAAGGTACCACGAGGGAATATGATTATAAAAATTGTCATTGTATTTTGTATTGAATTTTTGAAAAAGAAATTTTAAGTTTCACTTGCATTTCTAGTCTAACCTTTTTGGGTACTTTCTTAAAAAGTGACAAAAAAGTACTGCAATATTTGTATTTTTAAAATGACCAACAAAAGTTATTGGTAAGGTACTTTCTTGGCATCTGATTTCTTTGACATCTTATCCTCCAAGCCTGGGATGAACAAATCAACCTCTAATTTGTTTCCTCTGCAAAAGAAGTACTTACAAGTACTGATTTTTGGTACCAAAAAGTACCTTCAAAAATTGATTTACATACTCTAACCTTTTTGAGTACCTTTTAGAAAGTTTTATAAAAAGTACTGATAAGTTACGTTTAAAATTGTCATGGTACCTTTAAAATGGCCAACAAAAGATACCTATAAAAATCTCTTTTCTTAAGATCTGATCTCTTTGACAAAAATACCAAAAAATATGATCAGCAAAATCCTATTAGTCTGGAATGAATAAATCAACCTTTAATTTGTTTAATTTTTGTATGTAATAGAGGTCCTTAAAAGTACCGATATTCGGTACCAAAAAAGTATTTGTGAAAATACCGAAAAAAGAACCAGTAAAAACTCTTTTATTTTGTCTATGATTTGTTTAAAAAAATTTAAAAAAAATTTACTCTTCAAAAATCCATTAACCTGGTAAAAACAAACCATTCTCTAATTATTCTCTTTCGCCTGAACTTCTATTCCCACTTTTGGGAGACCTTCCCCGTCCGTGCAATGTCATTGTTTCAATATTTAAGTGTGTTATGTTCTCGATTTTGCTATTGTTGTTTCTAAACACTTTGCGTCTCAATGCTTGCCTCTCGTATGGCTTGGCTTTGTTGTCGTATTTGGAATTGGATTAAATGCCAAAGCAACCCTTACTTAAATCCCCAATAGATTTTTTAATGCGTTTCTTATGACATTCTTATTGTTTTGTTGCTGTTCTTGATTTTTTTTCTTTAGAATTCACACCCGTCTTTGTTGTGAGTTTATTTTCTGCAATTGAATATCATGTAACGACGCGACGTCAAGTAGTTATACTTGTAGGTGGGAGTTAAACGGAAACGTGATTTTTCTACGTTTTTACAATATTTTTTTTTTTAATTTTTTTTTTCTTTATATTGTTTTATTGTAACTCTTTTAAAACGACGTCATGTATACAAATTTTCAACACACCATGACATTATTTGTTAAGTATTACGGTAATAAAACACAAAATTATATTGAATAAGTAAAAAAAGTTTCAATCTTTGTTAAGAAACTAATTCATTTTAAATCAATTTAGAGTATAAATTTTAAATATCTTTAAAAGTGACATTAGGGTGACACTTACTAATCAAAAACTATGAAGTAAAAGTAAATATTCAGAAAATTTGGATTATAGCATCACAAAACAATCTTTCAATGTGGGCCCCAAGTTGGGCGCCAAATGGGCCAGGAAGAAATTGTGTAATTCTTCGGCGGAGAAACATTTTTTGGAGTATAATAAATTTTAAATTCCTTTAAAAGAGACATTAAGGTGGAAATTAATAATAAAATACTATAAAGTGGAGTTAAATACTCAGAAAATTTGGATTCTAACAACATAAAACAATTTTTCGATTGAGACCCCAAGTTGGGCGCCAAGTGAGTCAGTGGAAAATTGTGTGTCTTTAGGTAAGGTTAAGTTGGATGGGCGTCCGCTAATTTGACGAATTCACTTGGAGGCCATAAGGCCCAATGTAATTCCCTTAATTATAATTTCCCTACTCCCCTCTGATACAAAAACTTTTTACTTCTTGAACAACCTCGATTACCTAATCCGACTCTACATTACATTGCAATTAACATATCCTGACAGAGAGGTTTAAATAACATTCTGTATCAGAGTCTGTTCAGAAATATTGCATAGGTTATGTGGAATGTACCAAAATTTTGGTACAGTCCACATAATTAGAATCGATCACTGATATACACCTTATGGGGTCCCAGACCGAAATTTCGATGTGCCACAAACAGAATCACAAACGAGTGAATTCGCGGACGCCCATCTAACCTAACCTATATACCTCTACCACTAAAAATAGGGTATACAAATAAAACCAACCCGGTTGGGTAAGGTTGTAAGTGGCTGCTGACAGTACACATAGACTCTGACGTCCGTTGTGTTACCACGGAATGGTAATGGGATTCCCTTACTAGTCTCTGCCGTTACACCAATTTGAGCTCCTTATAGAAGTCCTGAGATATCGAATTTTGGCATCCGAGAAATCGTGTAGCTCCCTGAATCCTATTGAAGCAAGTAGATGACCGGAAAGTGCCGTGCAATTGCAGACAAAGTTTTCTATAGTTTCAAACTCCTCCTCATCCATGCAACTCCGACAAAAGTCATTTGAGGGCACGTTTAACCGTTCAGCATGGTTTTCAATAAGGCAGTGTCTGGTAATTACAGCAATCATCGTCGAAATCTCTCCTCTAATAAGCGATATCAGCTCACTTGCGCGCTTTTAGTTAAGAGAAGTTAATAACAAGTTAATGTGCCCATCTGATTAGTCGCCTTCGCGGAACAGAACCGTATATTTTGCTTGCACGTTTTTAAAGGCATAACAACACATTTTAATTCCGTTGGAATCAGTCTTGCAAGCTCATCGAATTTGGAATTCGCTGGAAAGCCTCTGTGCCCTGGGGCCCATATGAGTCGTATGTCAAACTGCTTGGCCATCTCATTTAAAGACATGCGGCAGTTAAGGGCAGATCTTATTTTCAGAAACATTGACTCCAGGGATTTGAACGCGGCTAGACTTTCAGAAAAGATGTTGACTGTGAATGTAGACAAGACATTGCAAGTCAACCAGTCAGTTACTTCCTTTAGTGCCAGCATATCTGCCTGGTAAACACTGCCAGTTAGCAAAATAAAATCACCGCTGACATACTGCTGACACTCTCTTTATGAAATTGTCAAGCCAGGATCAACCCAAGCTCTTCAGAATAAACTTCAAAGCCCACTAGTTCATGTAGTTTCGATCCATCTGTGTAAAAATGTATTGAGGTTTAACTACCCGGAATACCTTTCAACCACGGTAATGTGGCGCTCTAAAAGACTTAAAGAGGGAGCATTGGTATGTTCTTCAAGATCGCGCTATGGCCACAATCGCTGCTCTTCCGACACATAGATTTAATTTTCTGTACCTACGTGATTAAGACACAGTTCCCGCTTGTCTTTGAATGATGCCATGCATCTGAATTGGACGTACCTTGTGAGGACAAAAGTCACACGTTCGTTTTTGTCCACACCATCGTATTATATATAAATATAATAAAGCCTACCAACCCACATAAATCAAATGGCGCCAATCGTAAATGACATTTATAACAACTTCATAGTGGGATAACCTGGCTGGATATAAAACCCACCACACATATGTTATTCTCACCATACTGAGTATAGGTATCAGCTGTTCAACCAGTATATAAGGAACAGCAATCAACAAACTCGTTCAGTTTGCTGGTGGCCGTGAAGCAGTACACTTGGGTAAGTCTCTAGTTTACTAAGTCTATCGCGATTGGGGAGTGCTGTCGCCAGGTGCCCCAAGTTCTTCTGGATTTTTCAGCTCGTGTCTAGGGAGTGCTGTCGCCAGGTGCCCTAGTTGGACTTACCCTCGCTGTTCGCGTCTAGGGAGTGCTGTCGCCAGGTGCCCTAGCTTGGATCATTTTCGCTGCTCGCGTCTAGGGAGTGCTGTCGCCAGGTGCCCTAGCTTGGATTATTTTCTCTGCTCGCGTCTAGGGAGTGCTGTCGCCAGGTGCCCTAGCTTGGATTATTTTCTCTGCTCGCGTCTAGGGAGTGCTGTCGCCAGGTGCCCTAGCTTGGATTATTTCCGCCGCTCGCGTCTAGGGAGTGCTGTCGCCAGGTGCCCTAGCTTGGATTATTTTCGCTGCTCGCGTCTAGGGAGTGCTGTCGCCAGGTGCCCTAGCTTGGATTATTTTCTCTGCTCGCGTCTAGGGAGTGCTGTCGCCAGGTGCCCTAACTTGGATTATTTTCTCTGCTCGCGTCTAGGGAGTGCTGTCGCCAGGTGCCCTAGCTTGGATTATTTCCGCCGCTCGCGTCTAGGGAGTGCTGTCGCCAGGTGCCCTAGCTTGGATTATTTTCGCTGCTCGCGTCTAGGGAGTGCTGTCGCCAGGTGCCCTAGCTTGGGTTATTTTCTCTGCTCGCGTCTAGGGAGTGCTGTCGCCAGGTGCCCTAGCTTGGATTATTTCCGCCGCTCGCGTCTAGGGAGTGCTGTCGCCAGGTGCCCTAGCTTGGATTATTTTCGCTGCTCGCGCCTAGGGAGTGCTGTCGCCAGGTGCCCTAGCTTGGATTATTTTCGCTGCTCGCGTCTAGGGAGTGCTGTCGCCAGGTGCCCTAGCTGGGATTATTTCCGCCGCTCGCGTCTAGGGAGTGCTGTCGCCAGGTGCCCTAGCTTGGATTATTTTCTCTGCTCGCGTCTAGGGAGTGCTGTCGCCAGGTGCCCTAGCTTGGATTATTTCCGCCGCTCGCATCTAGGGAGTGCTGCCGCCAGGTGCCCTAGCTTGGATTATTTTCGCTGCTCGCGTCTAGGGAGTGCTGTCGCCAGGTGCCCAAGCTTGGATTATTTTCTCTGCTCGCGTCTAGGGAGTGCTGTCGCCAGGTGCACTAGCTTGGATTATTTCCGCTGCTCGCGCCTAGGGTGTGCTGTCGCCAGGTACCCTAGCTTGGAATCTACATCGCCGCCTCCGTCCCGCCAGCCCGATCACCGGTCGCCGTTCCCTAGTTTTAGTTTTACTCTTTTTCCTTTGTAGTGTAAGTTTATTCAATAAATGAATTATTTA
Source organism: Pegoplata infirma (assembly GCA_963921195.1). NCBI lineage: Eukaryota > Metazoa > Arthropoda > Insecta > Diptera > Anthomyiidae > Pegoplata > Pegoplata infirma. The sequence goes on from OY992537.1 coordinate 23,372,925, forward strand.
TTATAACGTTTTAACAACCAGTCTTTTACTCTCGGTCTCAGCAAAAACAAATTTCTGTGACGATCCCTACCCCCGCGAGCTATACCCCAGCTAACGGAGGAAACTCGTCGTTACAGTGGCGCCCGAGCAGGGACTTGAGAGTAAAAGAAAGACTACGGTAAAAGGTAGTTGGTTAATTTTTTGAATAAACTACATACTTCCGGGACAAGAGAGTGAAACGGATAAAAATACGTTGATAAAAAGAAGTATTCCCGGAATTCAAGTTGAGGTAAGGAAAATGTCCATAGTGACAAACGCTGACCGAGTACGGAAATGGAATACACAATTCGACGGTGAAACATATCCCTTCGAGTTCATAGATAGACTGACGGAATTAGCGCCTCTGTACGCCATGGATGTTGACGTTCTACCCCAATTAATGCCATTGTTCCTCACAGGGAAAGCATTAATCTGGTTTCGAAACAATCATCGCAATTGGAAGACATGGTCCGCCTTCAAACGAGATTTGCTAACATTCTTTCTACCTCGGCGTTACTTTGATCAACTGGAGGACACCATTCGCCAAAGGTATCAACTTTCCCAGGAAGACTTTAAAAGCTACGTCCTGTCTCTTCAAAACCTTATGAGACACGGCAACTTTCCTAAGAAACAACAACTGGAACGGATCTATCGAAATGCCTTGCCCAAATATCGTTGGTACATCCGCCAAAAGGATTTTTCCACACTGGACGAACTATTGGAACTTGCTGGAGACCTTGAGTGCATTCCCGCCTCTCCTCACCATACGGAAGAACGACTTCGACTCGTAACTATCGATAAAGTCCCCTCGGACGTCAACTACACTCAGCAAACGTCATCAGCCACCTCAAATTTCCAGCCACTCCCGGTCAACGCAAGGTATACCCAACCAATCCCCAGCAGCAATGTTGGCCAACCACGCCGGTCCACCGGGGGCCAACTACTCGCCGGACCCGCACGTTCCCTTCAGTCTGTCAGCAGTAGGCCCGCCCAAGATTTATCACCTAGAACATCATCCGTAGAAGATACCTTTCCCACACCAAGTCATGTACCAGTCGAGGAACATAGCCCCGAGGATCAAGCTACAATCCAGAATTTTATCGAAAAAGAATTACAAAAATTTCGAGAGTTACATGGTTTGTCCACCGCAGCTAAACACCGGATAGTAGTCACTGACGATCGGCCGTTTAAACTTAGATATGCACCCCGAAACCCAGCAATGCAGGCCATAATCGATGCAAAAATCAATGAGCTCTTAGCCAATGGTTGCATAGAACCTTCAAGAAGTCCGTACAGCTCCCCGATCACTCTCGCGCAAAAGAAGAACGGAACCTGGAGGTTGTGCATCGATTTTAGGCACCTGAATTCCAAATCCGATCCCGATGCGTACCCGCTTCCTCGAATTTCAACGATATTAGACCGCCTCAGGGAGGCCAAATATGTGAGTAGTCTGGACTTGAAAGATGGATATTGGCAGATACCCCTGGAAGACGATAGCAAGAAGTACACCGCCTTTACTGTTGCCGGTCGTGGATTATACCAATGGAGGGTTATGCCCTTCGGATTGCACTCTGCCCCAGCAACTTTCCAGAGAGCGCTTGACAGCGTGATTGGACCGGACTTAGAACCCCATGCCTTTGCTTACTTAGATGATATTATCGTTACTGGAAAGACATTGGACGAGCATTTAGCAAATCTAGCCGAAGTTTTCCGTAGACTTAGAGCTGCTAACCTAAAAATAAACCCAGACAAATGCGAGTTTTTCAAAAAAGAAACCAAATATCTCGGCCATGTTGTCAGCGGGCAGGGCATTCATACTGACCCGGACAAGGTCGCCGCAATTCGAGATATGACGGCTCCCCGCAACGTGAAGGAGGTTCGACGATTTCTTGGAGTCGCTTCCTGGTATCGTCGCTTTGTACCGGACTTCGCCACCATTGCACAACCGCTAACTTCTCTGCTAAAAAAGGGAAAACACTGGAAGTGGACAGACGACCAACAATCCTCGTTCGAGCTACTGAAGTCAAAACTGACTGAGGCACCTGTCCTAGCATGCCCCGATTTTACCCAAACCTTTACGCTTCAAACTGACGCCAGTGATCACGGGTTAGGAGCAGTCCTGACGCAGGATCTGGAGGAAGGCGAAAGGGTCATCGCTTACGCAAGCCGAGGTCTAAATGGGGCTGAAAGAAACTACAGTGCGACTGAGAAGGAGTGCCTGGCCATCGTTTGGGGCATCCGAAAGATGCGGCCCTATCTAGAAGGATATTCTTTCAAGGTAATTACCGACCACCTGTCTCTCAAGTGGTTAAATTCTATCGATAACCCGACTGGTCGTTTGGCTCGATGGGCTCTTGAGCTCCAGCAGTACAAATTTACGGTGCAATATCGAAAAGGCAAACAGAATGTGGTCGCGGATGCCCTTTCCCGCCAACCTACTGAAATGCTACAACGAGCTGTGGAAGAGAACGATCCAACTCCCTGTGCATGGATACAGCGCAAAATGGACGAAGTTAAGCGGAACCCACAAAAATATGCCGATTACATGACAGTAGGATCACAACTCTTCAGACATATCCCTAGACACCCAAATGATGAGGATTGTACGCCGTGGAAATTGTGTGTCCCAGGTCCACAGCGACAACGGGTCTTAGAGGAAAACCATAGCCAACCAGCGGCCGGACATCTCGGCATTCGCAAAACCATCAACAGAGTCAGCAATCGTTATTACTGGCCAGGAATGTTTCGCGACGTCTCGAGATTCGTACGAGGTTGTGAATCCTGCCAGAAGTATAAACCTAGTCAACAGGCTCCAGCTGGTGAAATGTTGGTACAAATTCCTGAGGAACCATGGGCAACTGTTTGTGCAGACTTTGTCGGGCCACTACCTCGCTCAAAACATGGCAACAATACTCTTCTGGTTTTCTTCGACCGGTTTTCTAAGTGGGTCGAACTAATTCCCCTCCGCAAAGCCACAGCAAAAGGTGTCGTAAAGGCATTCCGGGAAAGGATCCTTGCCCGGTTTGGGACACCAAAGGTACTGATCACCGACAATGGTAGCCAATTTCAGAGTCGTGAGTTAAAAAAATATCTAGAAGAGATTGGCGTTCGACATCAGTTCGCAGCCCCTTACTGTCCTCAGGAGAATCCTACAGAAAGAGCTAATCGGACCATCAAGACCATGATTGCGCAGTTTTCCCAAAATCACCACAACAAATGGGATGAGTTCCTACCGGAAATTACGTTGGCCATAAACACCAGTAGCTCCGAATCAACAGGATACAGCCCCGCATATCTCGTTCAAGGTCGGGAACCCAGACTACCTAAAGCTCTTTACGACGAGGTAGTCACCGGAACAGGTTCACTAAACCAAAGCCCAGAAGAAAGGGCAACTGCATTAAAGGAAATCTTCCAAATCGTCAGACAACAACTCGGCAAGGCAGCACAGGACCAACGACGTCACTACAACTTACGCAGAAGACCATGGAAACCAAAAATAGGCGACACAGTTCTACTCCGGCAACATCCCTTATCGAAAGCAGTGGACAATTTTGCTGCAAAACTAGCCCCAAAATACGCTGGACCTTACGAAGTCATAAACTTTCCGTCTCCAGTTATCGTAAAACTTCGGGACCGGGAAAACAACGAGATTAAGACAGCACATATAAGCGATATAAAATCATTCGTAGAAGAAGCCTCGTCATCGTCAGCTCAGTAAGTCAACCAGCTCATTTATGTTCCCGAGGGGGGGATCATGTGTGAGGACAAAAGTCACACGTTCGTTTTTGTCCACACCATCGTATTATATATAAATATAATAAAGCCTACCAACCCACATAAATCAAATGGCGCCAATCGTAAATGACATTTATAACAACTTCATAGTGGGATAACCTGGCTGGATATAAAACCCACCACACATATGTTATTCTCACCATACTGAGTATAGGTATCAGCTGTTCAACCAGTATATAAGGAACAGCAATCAACAAACTCGTTCAGTTTGCTGGTGGCCGTGAAGCAGTACACTTGGGTAAGTCTCTAGTTTACTAAGTCTATCGCGATTGGGGAGTGCTGTCGCCAGGTGCCCCAAGTTCTTCTGGATTTTTCAGCTCGTGTCTAGGGAGTGCTGTCGCCAGGTGCCCTAGTTGGACTTACCCTCGCTGTTCGCGTCTAGGGAGTGCTGTCGCCAGGTGCCCTAGCTTGGATCATTTTCGCTGCTCGCGTCTAGGGAGTGCTGTCGCCAGGTGCCCTAGCTTGGATTATTTTCTCTGCTCGCGTCTAGGGAGTGCTGTCGCCAGGTGCCCTAGCTTGGATTATTTTCTCTGCTCGCGTCTAGGGAGTGCTGTCGCCAGGTGCCCTAGCTTGGATTATTTCCGCCGCTCGCGTCTAGGGAGTGCTGTCGCCAGGTGCCCTAGCTTGGATTATTTTCGCTGCTCGCGTCTAGGGAGTGCTGTCGCCAGGTGCCCTAGCTTGGATTATTTTCTCTGCTCGCGTCTAGGGAGTGCTGTCGCCAGGTGCCCTAACTTGGATTATTTTCTCTGCTCGCGTCTAGGGAGTGCTGTCGCCAGGTGCCCTAGCTTGGATTATTTCCGCCGCTCGCGTCTAGGGAGTGCTGTCGCCAGGTGCCCTAGCTTGGATTATTTTCGCTGCTCGCGTCTAGGGAGTGCTGTCGCCAGGTGCCCTAGCTTGGGTTATTTTCTCTGCTCGCGTCTAGGGAGTGCTGTCGCCAGGTGCCCTAGCTTGGATTATTTCCGCCGCTCGCGTCTAGGGAGTGCTGTCGCCAGGTGCCCTAGCTTGGATTATTTTCGCTGCTCGCGCCTAGGGAGTGCTGTCGCCAGGTGCCCTAGCTTGGATTATTTTCGCTGCTCGCGTCTAGGGAGTGCTGTCGCCAGGTGCCCTAGCTGGGATTATTTCCGCCGCTCGCGTCTAGGGAGTGCTGTCGCCAGGTGCCCTAGCTTGGATTATTTTCTCTGCTCGCGTCTAGGGAGTGCTGTCGCCAGGTGCCCTAGCTTGGATTATTTCCGCCGCTCGCATCTAGGGAGTGCTGCCGCCAGGTGCCCTAGCTTGGATTATTTTCGCTGCTCGCGTCTAGGGAGTGCTGTCGCCAGGTGCCCAAGCTTGGATTATTTTCTCTGCTCGCGTCTAGGGAGTGCTGTCGCCAGGTGCACTAGCTTGGATTATTTCCGCTGCTCGCGCCTAGGGTGTGCTGTCGCCAGGTACCCTAGCTTGGAATCTACATCGCCGCCTCCGTCCCGCCAGCCCGATCACCGGTCGCCGTTCCCTAGTTTTAGTTTTACTCTTTTTCCTTTGTAGTGTAAGTTTATTCAATAAATGAATTATTTATTATAACGTTTTAACAACCAGTCTTTTACTCTCGGTCTCAGCAAAAACAAATTTCTGTGACGATCCCTACCCCCGCGAGCTATACCCCAGCTAACGGAGGAAACTCGTCGTTACAACCTCTGCTGTATAAATCCAATGAAAGACTATAGAGCTAAAGCCTTCGTTTTTCAATGGCCTTTTTACAGGAATATAAAGCAATCGTTGCTTTTCTCAACCGTTCCTCAGTACTGCGCCTGAAACTCAACTTTTTATATAGAAAAATACTTCAAGATATTTAACTCCACCTGAGAAGGCGATTTCAGTGCTATCCAGAGAAATCGGATCAAAAACGGGAATTTTAATTGTCCTTATAGACAAGCTCAGTTTTACTTGGATTAAGTACCAGATCACAGTTTTTAGCGCCATTAGGCAGATCTTTCAGAGTACCTTGAAGAATATCTCTTTATGTTGGCAGGTGCTTTTCCTTTACCGCTATCGCGACATCGTCAGCATATGCGACAACATGGCAATCACGTGCTTCTAGAGAGAGCAACATTGAATTCAGTGGCAGGTTTTAAAGAAGCGGCGAAAGAGCACAACTTTGTGGTGTTCCCCTATAGAGAAATCGAGATATGATATACGCTCCCAATTGAGACGTTGTTACGTCTATTAGCAAAAAAATGTTCCACCTTTAAAACGATCTTGCGCTTCAATCACAGAGCAGACAATGCACCAACTATCAAGTCTGGGATACCATTATTAAAATCGCCCTCTATATCAATAAAGGCCACTAGTGTACTCCTTTATCAAAAGCGATGGTTCCAACGACCTCATAAAGAGCTGTTTCCGTTAATCTAACCAACCCAGTAAACGCCGGGCACTGTAGCCAGTTGTAAATAAAATAACACTCATATTTAATAATATTTTTTAAATTTTTTACTACAAAAAAAGTTGTTTTTAATTATGTTTACCCACAAAACAATGACATTTATAAATATTTTTTATATAAAAAAATTGACTTGTACTTAAACGATTTTTGACATTGATTTGTTTTTAAGCCCTACAACCACAGTGGGTGTATACTTACTTGGTCATTCTGTGTGTAACACAACAAAATATATTTCTTCGATACCATATATTATGAATCTATCATCGACTCTAAGACGTTCTAGGAACTCAAGTCCGTCCGTCAGCATAAAACATGAAAGTTCCAAAATTAAAGAGCTTGACTCTGAAAATGACTTATAGTCAGAGGGAGTTAAGATTGGTTCATGTGAAAAATCGAATAGGAGGCAAAAAATGTATCTTGACGGAATAAACCAACTTCCGAAAAATACATTTTTTGTACGTGATTTTTGCACTTGGACCTGGGGGACTAGAAAATCTCAGGATTTTCTCGGAAAGATTCCTTTGGAAGATTTTTATTATAAATTTAAAATATGCAGAAACCATTTTACTTCTTGAAGGGTATAAAAAATTCCGCTTAACCGAAATCAAAACTCTCACTTGTTTTATTTGGTTTACTCCTCTACTTTCGAGATTTTGTTTTTGTGGTGCGTTGTTTCGTTCATTAAAATACGATATAATTTTTTTTTTGCCCTTACAGGCATATTCCAATACAAAAAATAAAATAACGTTTTTCATATTTGTTTGATTATTTGTGTCACTCACTTATTTGCTCAGTCAAGTCTTAGTTTTGAGTGTCACATATGATTGTTTAATGCCTCGAGTGTCATGTTAATATGCTTAACAGCTAAAAGTTGTTGGTGTTTTATACATATTTTTTTTTATTTCGGGTGTATGGGAAACCACAAATTAATAATCATTTTTGCTTGATAGAGCAGAAAAAACAATGGAACAAAATATTTATATAAATAATAAATTGTAAATAAGGCCAAAAAAATTATGAATTTATTCAAACATCAAAAAAAAAAAACTGTGTAAAGAACTTTAAAAACATGTAAAAAGCAGAAAATATAAATGGGATACAGGCAGAGAAATTTGATTGGAAAAAAAAACAATTCAAGAAAGAATATTTTATCAAAGTCTTATTGAAGCCCCAGCTTGGGCGCCAAATGAACAACTTGTATCGTTAAGTTTGAAAACAACAAATTTTGTTTGTGTATTAGCAACTTTTTATTGAAGTCCTAGCTTAGGCGCCAAATTAAAAACTTGTGTCTTTAAGTTTAAAAACAACCAATTTTGTTGTTCGTTTCTTTCTCAGCACAAAATTTGAAGATTAGTTGATACTAGACTTGAAATAAGAATTGTTAAAATTTCTGAGATGGGAATTATGAATTAATTACCCTTAGCATTTTCTAAGATTGTTTTATTTACTCAAACCTTTTGTACTTTCTTTCAGCATGAACTGAATTTTGGCCCCAAGTTGGGAGCCATTTTGTAGTGACAACCAAATTTATTTTTCTTCTTGCTACCTCAGCACAAAATCTAAAATGAATTAACAATGGATTTGAAATTCAAAATATAAATATTTTTAAATGGAAATTGTTAAAATATCTGAGATGGTAATTATTAATTATTTATTCAAACCTTTTGTACGTGTTTTTGCATGAACTAAATTCTGGCCCCACGTTGGGAGCCATTTTGTAGTGACAACTAAATTTGATGCTAAGTGGATAATTTGGAAAAATGTTACAGAATCTAAAATTTGTGATAAGATTCAAATTTTTCTTTAACTGTAAATATTTAAAAACTAGTTTTCTAACAAAAATATCTTTTAAAGCTTTTGTCTACGGCAAAAGATCAAAAAAAAAAAATCAAACACCATCAAATCAGCTGCCGTTCGTCAATAGTTCTTTTTCTACAATCCAATCCACAAAGACAAATTGTGTTCATATATTTAAAAAAAAATCTTGTTTTAGAATTTATTGGTTACAATGTGTTAAGATTCCAATAAAACCAACAAAATTGAAAGACATATAGACAGACATATGACATTTTTCTGTTATAAGTGTGAGATTTTTGTTTTCAAAAGTTCATGTTTAAATCATCATTGGCGGATGTTCATAAAAATTACATCTAAATATATATTGTCATCCAAGCCACTTTACGACACCAACTATATTCCGCATGTGTGTGGCGCTAGTATCCATAAAAATCTAGTGGGTGTATACATTCCGTAAACTAGAAACCAAGAAAGTTCTTGGATAAAGATCACAATTATAATAATTATAAAAGAAAACAGGGTGAAAGAGATTAACAAATGAAAGAGATTAACAAATTTAATTAGCTTTGATACTTCCTAAAATAGTAGGATTTATTTATCTGGCTCAAAAAGAATTTTGAAGTTTTGTGGATATATATTACAATCTAATTGTTTGTGACAAGATATTTTTGGAATAAATTTATTAAAAAATTGAGTTTGACACGTGTTGCAGTGGAATATCTATATTTATTCCTTATTACAAATTGGCTCCCAACGTGGGGCCAAAATTAAGTTCAGTTATTAGTTTGGTATATTCACATTTTAATCATTCTAGAAATTAGAGTCCAACGTGAAAAATACAAACAGTTTGTATAAATGAAAGGTTAGGTTGTGGCTGCTTACGCTTTATGTCAGCACACATAGTCTCTGAGGTCCGTTGTGATACTACGGTACTAGTCACTGCCGTTAAACCAATTCGAACTACTTATGTAGCTCCTATTATATCAGAAAGACCGTGTAGCTTCCTTAATTCTAGCGAAGCAAGTCCCTGAGCAGAAAGTGCCGGGCAATGGCAGATATAGTATTCTATATTTCCAAATCCTTCTCATACATGCAACTCTGGCAAGAGTAATTTTACGGTACATTTAACCGATCAGGGTGATTTCCTATGGTGCAGTGTTCGGTAATTACAGCAAATCACCATCCAAATCTCATCTTTTGAAAGCGATATCAGCTCACTTGTGCGCTTATGATTAAGAGAAAGCCAAATCAGTCGTGTAGTCTCACACATCCATTCATATGCCCATTTTTGATTCGTTTCCATCGTGGAACATAGGCGTAAGTTTCTAGAGTCCTCCAAACACCTTCCAGTTCTATTGAAAACTGTAAGGCAGTTCTCAGTCCAGCAACCTTATCAGCTTTGCAATTCCCTGCATGTCTCTGTGCCATCATTTGAATACGTGCGGCAGTTAAGGGGCATACCACATGGAGGTGTTCTTTCACCACTTCCTTGGAACCAGACACTGAATTATATGCTGCTATCTCTAGAAGCACTTGGTTGTCATGTTGTCGCATATGCTGACGATGTCGCGAAAGCGGTAAGGGGAAAGCATCTGCCAACATTGAGGGAGATTCTTCAGGGTTCTGTGAAAGATCTTTCTAAATGGGCAAGAGGCTGGAAGGAGTTAATCCAAGTAAAACAGAGCTTGTTTTGTTAAAAAGGAAAAATAAAATTCCTGCTTTTGATCCTATTTCTCTGGACGGCACTGAAATCCCCTTGAGGAACGGGTGAGAAAAGCAACGATTGCTTTATATTCCTGTAAAAGGGCCATTGGAAAACGATGGGGTTTTACCCATAAAGTCGTCCATTGGATCTATACAGTGGTGCGTCCAATTCTGCTATATTAAATCATTGTCTGGTGGCCTGCTTTAGAAATAAAAGCGAACTGCGTCTTTATCACGAAGGTACAGAGAATGATGTCGATGTGCATCACTGGTGCTCTTCGTACTACACCTACAGCTGCATTACAAATCCTTCTTCACCTGATACCATTGGACATATTGGGTAGGAAGTATGCGGCAACGTTGGCAATTCGACTTAATAGCACACTGCAAGGGAGGAGCAGCAATTGTGGCCATAGTGCGATCTTGAAGAAAATAACAATACCACAAAATGTGGACTGTTCTCCCTCTATGAGCCTTTTTGAGCGCCACTTTACTACTATGTAGTGTTTATAAACCGGTTAACCGGTTAACCGAAAAACCAGTTTTTTCCCAAAATTTCGGTTTTTTTGCAAACCGGTTAACCGAAATTGAAAAATTCCGGTGCACCGAAAACCGGTTTTTTTCTGTCGGTTAACCGGTTTTTTTTTTTTAAATACATTCAAACGGATTATTTTGCAAATATTAAGGGTTTGCACTTTTTTTTATGATATTTTCAAAATTTCATTAAAAAGTCCTTGAAAATCCGTGAGAAAGGAAGTATAAAATACTTTTTGTCTTCAAGAAACAATTTTCCAAATAGGAATTCTAATCTGGTAAATATTTGAATTATCCCCGTTATGAGCGTTTTTTGGACAGTTTCATTGAAAACTTAATAAGTGACTGTTAACCAGGTACTAAAATTCTTATTAATGGAGAAAATGTCAATTAAAGAACATTAATATAAAATACGGACTACAATTTATTACGAATTGATGAATTGATGTATTTGTTTTTGAAATAAAACCAATAAAAATTAAAATAAAGCTCGGGTGAATATAGGAAAATTAAGCACCGTATTTAAATACCGCTATTTTCAAAGGATAACAGTTGCTAACTTTGCTTAGTTACATTCGATTTTTTATTAAATAAAAATGAGCAATTTTAAAGTATTTTTTGGGTTTGTCAGTTAAAGAAGAAAAAACCGATTAACCGGTTTGTTTATTCCGGTTTAACCGAGAAAACCGGTTAACCGAAAAAGCTGAATTTCAGTTAACCGAGAAACCGGTTTTCCAAAATGTCGTTTTTTTATAAACACTACTACTATGATACCATCCAAATGGATTGACGTGTGAGACAACACGACAGATTCTTGATCAAGGATTGTAAAAAATATATTTCATGGGGTCCTTAAATGATATTTCGATGTGTCACATACGTATGTCATATACACATTTACTCCATTCTACAAATTGGTGCCCAATGTGGGGACCGAATTCAGTTCATACAAAGGTTTGCATAGATAAAACATTTTTTAAAAATAAAGAAGCGGCCATTAATGCACTTTTTTTCAACAATGTTCAGAATTTAATCTGTTTGTCTGCCGTAAGCGAAAAGATGTACGGGCAAATATACGAAAATCAGTGGTACGTCTTACAATTAGTCTCTCAAAACTCTATATATTATGGGGTCCTTGACCGATATTTTGATGTGTTACAAACAATGACTCGATATAGGTAATAAAAGGAGTATACTTATTTCTGTTTAAAAATTGGCTTCCAACGTGGGGCCAGAATGTGTTTATACAAAAACTAACGAAACGTTTGTATAAATGAAACAATCATAGAAAATTAGAAGTGGCCTGTATCTTGAAAAAAAAAAAACAATTTGTTCTTTAACAGAGTACAAAACTTACCTCTGAGTTTGCTTTCAACTGACAGAGGAACGACAGACATTTGGAAATCACTAATTCGTCGTAAAATCTATTAAGGATCATGAAATATATATTTTATCGGGTCCTATACCAATATTTCGATGTGTTGCATACATCGCCTCACTAGGAAAATGAAAGAATTGTTTTTGATTTAATATATTCGCATTTTTTCGTTCGGCAAATTGGCTCCCAACGTGGGGCTCAAATTCAGTACACACAAAAACGAACATGAAAGGTTTGTGTATATTAACAACATAAAAACAAGGCAAATCAGACACTATGGTGATTAAAAACTCCTATTTCTTCTTCAACAAAAAAGAGAACCTGGCCGGTGTGACTCTTTCAAAAGACAGTCGGACGGACATATGTACGGAAATCGGTAGATCATCTGTAAATCGATTAAGGATTGTAAATCTATATGTTATAGGGTTCTAAACATATATTTCGATATGTAAAATATATTGAGTGTGTAGCCAAATAAAAAATTTCTTTTGACATATTTATTTCGTTCTAGAAATTGGCTCCCACCGTGGGGCGTGACTCCAGTTGATACAATAACCAACACGCAAGGTTTGTATAAATGAAAAACTCTTAAAAAAAGTATATGCGTCCACTGTTGTGACTATAAAAACCCAATTTTCTTCAATAATGTACAGAACTTGATATGTGTATCAGTTTTAAACAGACAAACTGAAAGACAGATATACATAAATCGGTAGATCGTCTTTAAATCAATCAAGGTTCATGAAACACATATTTTATTATGTCCTATACTGTTATTATACTCAGTAGGCGGATAAAATCGATTTTTGGTTTGGAATATCTATATCTTTTCCGTTTATGAAATTGGCGCCCAACATGGGGCATGAACGTAATGCATACAAAAACCAACAGTAGAGGTTTATTCAGATTATAATTTTAGAAAATGTAGAAGTGGCCACTAATTTTAGTCCCCTGTCACTCAATACAAATGCCTACTTTAGTCCTTTATCAAAAACTACACATTGAAATATTTCTTGAAAAAATTTCATCTTTCCATGGCTCTTTTTTTAAGGCAAATTAAAACTTCCCGTCCTTAACTTTTAGATTCGCATCCATAAGCATAATATATTTTTTACCATACATTAACTGCCATGCCAAAACAAAAAATGTCCCCTATAGACAGACATAAATATGTCTCAAGTGTGTATGTATGGAAAAATCTAAGGTCATATATTTCAACAGGTCAATAACATAATAAAATGTACATTTTCATAACAAATGTACATTTACATTTGTGGCATTTTAGTTTTAATCATATTAACCAAACAATATAAAAAAAAAAATAATAATTTATTTTATTTAGCAAAATATTATTGGCAAACATACAACAAAATATTACAAATGATGACCACACAACACTACATTATTGCCAGCCACAATACAAATGTTTTTCTTTTTGTTTTTTTTTTTCGATCTAATCAACTACTGCTATTCAAAAAACTATCAGTATTGCCAACTTGTAAAACGCACTGAAAGAAATTTGTGTATTTAATTTCACTGTTGAACAAATTCCCACTCCCATCTGTCTTCCAAATTGTTCGATCACGTAAGGTTTTAAAGATAATCGCGTTTGAATATTGAAAAATACGTTAATAAAGGATTTTTTGGGTCTCTCCTAAAACGTATTCTTTAGTTGCTCACACAAAATCTTAGCATTTGAAAAAGTCAAACTCCTCTATAACGCACTTGTATTCATTATAAATCTATATTTATTACATTTACAAATTGGCGCCCAACTTGGGGCCCCAATCAAATTCATGGAAAACAAACACTAAAGGTTTGTATAAGTGAAACAATATTAGAAAATGTAAAAGCGATCACTATCGTGACTTCATATATACAGTTTTTCTTCAATAATGTACAAAACTTGACCTGTGTGTCTGTCTTTAATAGACAGAGAGACAGAAATGCGGAAATCAGTAGATTGTCTTAAAATTGATCAAGGATCATGAAATACATTTTTTAACATAGGGTCTAAGATTGATATAACGATGTGTCAGACACATCAAATCAATATCCACATTTATTCTATTCTACAAATTGGCTCCCAACACGGGGCCTGAATTATGTTTACACATATAAAAACGAGATATATAATATAGGTTTTTGGTGTCGAACTGTGTGTTTAGTTTATTGTAAAATTGTCAATGAAGAGCACAGCCATAGACTAAACGATTTTCGGGCAAGTTGTCGACTAAACGAGGCAAACTTTTTCTACCTTTCTTGAATGAGAGAAACAATTATAACAGACTTGTCTTCTATTTGCTTACGGCAAATTATATTAGTTTATTATTCTTAACAAAAGTAGAACAAAGATAGAGATTAAACAGATTACTTTTTTGTCATTTCTCATTAGTGTCGCATATGTTTAGTCTATGGCTAAGTAGTGTTGACATATCATCGATTCTTGAAGCCTTATAGGTTGCGGTTGCGTGGTTATTAGCGGAGCTGATACATTAAACATTGAATAAAGTCTTCTGTAGTATTTCCGGCCAAAATACAGGCCGGTTTTGCAATGAAAGGTTTTACACTTCGTCTATATTAGCAATTACCATTACCATCACGATGTCAACTCAATATTAACTCGATGGTAAACAAGTGTTGGCAATTTTAGTTTGTCATTTCACTGCTCTATCATCCATTTCTTTCAGTGTCTAAAAGTAGTAATAGATTTACCAATGCCTTAAACAGCTGTAACCAAAAAGTATTGTGGTTGGTTTCTTTTGCACACAAAAAAAAATTAAGTAATAAAACTAAACAATAATAACAAATTATTTACACTTTAAACACAATACATTCGGCTAAAAACTTAAGCAATAATTTATTTCTCTATTAACATAATAACAATGTTCGGAACATAAAGAGAAAAGTGAATGACTCTAAATGAAATGATAGCACTGGTAATAGTAGCATCTTTACCAACCATTCAGCAAAAAAATATTTCAAGTTTTGTTATAAAGATCTTTTGTTTTTGGGGTTTTAAAAACACCGAAAAACGTGGTTGAGGATTTATATTTAAGTTTTTTATTGTTTAAACAATTTAACACTTTGTTTTGCAAATAAAAAATAAACAGCATTAAAAAAAAGAGAGCATTAAAAATATTTAGTTTATTATACCAGTTTTGTAAGCATGTTGTATATTTTGTTCTCATTACAATTATTTTTGGCATAATTTTTGTTGGATTTCTTAGACATGTGGCTCGCGTGCCACATGCAAGGCAATTTAACAAAAAGTTATTGTGCTTTGGCAACCAACTTACTACTGCTACTACTGTTTTACAACTTGTACTGCTACTAAATAGAATGTCTTGCTACTGCTGCAAAATTTTTATTTGTTGGTCTATATTTTCTTTGGTAATTTTTTTATTTGTACTATCAACTTTAGGATAGATATACCTTTTATAAATCGGTTTGTTATTCTGTTTGTAACTTATCAAAATATGGGTCTAGGACCCCACAAAATATGATTTTTGTTATTTTTTAAGATGATTTCCCGATTTTCGCAAATCTGTCTGCCCTACTGTCTGCTAAAACCTGATACACAGGTGAAGTTCTGTTCATTGTTGAAGAAAAACATTTCTTTTGACTCACGATAGTGTCTAAATTTTCGAATATGGTTTCACAAACCGTTAAGTGTTTGTTTTCCATGAACTTCATTCGGGCCCCACCGTGGGCGCAAATTTGTAAAACGGAATAAACATAGATATTCTACGAAAAAAAAATTATTTTATTTTCGTGTTGCGTCGATGCGTTTAACACATCGAAATATTGGTCTAGGATCCCATCCCAACCAACTTACTACTGCTACTACTGTTTTACAACTTGTACTGCTACTAAATAGAATGTCTTGCTACTGCTGCAAAATTTTTATTTGTTGGTCTATATTTTCTTTGGTAATTTTTTTATTTGTACTATCAACTTTAGGATAGATATACCTTTTATAAATCGGTTTGTTATTCTGTTTGTAACTTATCAAAATATGGGTCTAGGACCCCACAAAATATGATTTTTGTTATTTTTTAAGATGATTTCCCGATTTTCGCAAATCTGTCTGCCCTACTGTCTGCTAAAACCTGATACACAGGTGAAGTTCTGTTCATTGTTGAAGAAAAACATTTCTTTTGACTCACGATAGTGTCTAAATTTTCGAATATGGTTTCACAAACCGTTAAGTGTTTGTTTTCCATGAACTTCATTCGGGCCCCACCGTGGGCGCAAATTTGTAAAACGGAATAAACATAGATATTCTACGAAAAAAAAATTATTTTATTTTCGTGTTGCGTCGATGCGTTTAACACATCGAAATATTGGTCTAGGATCATATAAAATATATATATTTCATGATATTTATAATATTTTAAGATGCTCTACCAATTTTCGCTTATCTCTCGGTCCGTCAATCTGCAGAAAGCAGACACACAACACAGGTTAAGCTATGTGCGTTGTTGAAGAAAAAATATATGTATTTAGTCATGATAGTGTCAGTTTCCACATTTTGTAATATTATTTCACTTATACAAACCTTTAGTGTTTGTTTTTTATGAATTTGATTCGAGCCCCACGTTGGGCGCCAATTTGTAAATTTAATAAATATAGTTATTCAAGGCAAAAAAATTATTTGCCTATTAAGTCGATGCGTGTAACGCCATAAAATATATTTTTCAGATTTTCGTATATCTGTCGGTCTGTCTGTTGAAAACAGACACGCAGGTCAAGTTCTGTTCATTGTTGAATTAAAAATATTTATATTTAGTCATGATAGTGGCAGTTTTCACATTTTGTAATATTATTTCACTTATGCAAACCTCTAGTGTTTGTTTTCTATGAATTTGATATGGGCCCCACGTTGGGCGCCAATTTGTAGAATGAAATAAGTATAAATATTCAACACAAAAAAATCATTTTATTTGCCGATTGGGCCGGTGCGTGAAACACATGGAAATATTGGACTAGGATCCCACAAAATATATATTTCATGGTTTTTATTAGATTTTAAGACGATTTATCGATTTTCGCATAACTGTCTGTACTACTGTCTGCTGAAATCAGATACACAGGCCAAGTTCTGTTCATTGTTGTATTAAAAATATTTATATTTAGTCATGATAGTGGCAGTTTTCACATTTGGTAATATTATTTCACTTATACAAACTTTTAGTGATTGATTTCCATGAATTTGATTCCGGCCCCACGTTGGGCGCCAATTTGTAGAATGAAATAAATATAAATACAGTCAAACCCGGTTATAACGAACTCCGAGGGACCGGTAAAAATAGTTCGTTATAAGCGAAGTTCGCTATAAGCGGGGTATTTTTTTTTATCAACCTAGTTTTATTCCCAAAAAATAGATCCAATTTTGTTTTATTTGAAAAAAAACATTAAAAATATAAATTAATTTTGTCAAAATTATAATATAAACCAAAAATGTCCGACCTTTTGTGAGTTTGATAAACATGATTGTCACACATTTAAAAATATTTATGGAAGTTCGTTATAAAAAGGTAAATACACATGAAATTGTGTTCGTGGGACCATAAAAAGCAGTTCGTTTTAACCGAGGATTCGTTATAACCGAGTTCGTTATTAAAGAAGTATTTTGTGTGAAAATTGATGCCAAAACGTCGGGACTTTAGAATTAGTTCGTTATAACCGAGAATTCGTTATAACCGAGTTCGTTATAACCGAGTTTGACTGTATTCAACACAAAAAAAAAAAATATTTTCCAATTGAGTCGATGCGTGTAACATATCGAAATATTGGTCTAGGACCATCTACCGATTTTCGTTTATCTGTCGGTCTGTCTGTTGAAAACAGACACGAAGGTCAAGTTCTGTTCATTGTTGAAAAAAATATGTATTTTAGTCATGACAGTGGCAGTTTCTGCACTTTGTAATATTATTTCACTTATACAAACCTTTAGTGTTTGTTTTCCATGAAGTTGATTCGAGCCCCACGTTGGGCGCCAATTTGTAAATTTAATAAATATATATATTCAACGCCAAAAAATCAATTGTCTATTGATTCAATGCATGTAGCACATCCGAATATTGGTCTAGGACCCCATAAAATATATATTTCATAATTTAATAGATTTTGAGACGATATACTGATTTTCGTAAATCTGTCTGTTGAAAGCAGACAAACAGGCTCTGTAAATTGTTTAAGAAAAAATAGGTGAATTTAGTCACGATAGTGGCTGCTTTTACTGTTTCTAAGATTATTTCATTTGTACAAACCTTAAGAGCCTGTTTTTTGTATGAATTTAATTTCTGCCCCTCCGTGGGCGCCAACTTGTAGAAAGGAATAAATCTGGATATTTCAAACCAAAAAAATAATTTAAATTGTCTTTTAAGTGGATGTGTCTAACAAAACGAAATATCGGTCTAAGACACATATTTCATAAAATATATATTTCATGAGCCTTGACCGATTCAAAGATGATCTACTAATTTTGGTATATCTGTCCTTCCATATCTGTTGAAAGCAGATATACAAGTCAAATTCCGTACATTGTTTCATTTATACAAATCCTTATTTTCTCGTTTTTATATAAATATAAATCAGGCCCCGTGTTGGGAGCCAATTTGTAGAATAGAATTAATGTGTATATATATTTGATGTGTCTGACACATCGTAATATCAATCTTAGGCCCTATGTTATAAATATGTATTTCATGATCCTTGATAAATTTGAAGACTAATCTACTGATTTACGCATGTCCGTCCGTCTGTCTGTTGAAAGCAGACACATAGGTAAAGTTCTCTTCATTGTTGAAGAAAAAATATATGTATGAAGTCACGATAGCGATCGCTTCTGCATTTTCTAACAATGTTTTACTTATGCAAACCTTTGGTGATTGTTTTCCATGAAATTGATTCGGGCCCCACGTTGGGCGCCAATTTGTCGATGCGTGTAACACATCGAAACATTGGTGGGGTACCAAATAAAATATATCTGTCATGATTTTTAATAGATTTTAAGACGATCTTTAGATTTTCGTACATATATTTCCCTCCGTCTGCTAAAAGCAGACACACAAGGCTTTGTAAATTGTTGAAAAAAATTTGGTGTTTGAAGTCACAAAAGTGGTCAATTCTACTTTTTCTAAGATTGTTGCATTTATACAAACCATAAGTGTCTGTTTTTGTATGAACTTGATTCTGGCCCCTCGCTGGGCGCCAACTTGTAGAAGGAAATCAATGTGGATATGCCACAAAAAAAAGTTTTTCTATTGAGTGGATGTGTAGGACAAAATAAATATTTTTTAAATTTCATGCCCCTTGATCGAATTAAAGGCGATCTACTTATTTTGGTATATTTGTCCTTCCATCTGTCTGTTGAAAGCAGACATACTAGTTAAATTCTGCACATTGTTTCTTTTAATTAAACCCTTATTTTCTCGTTTTTATATAAACAGAATTCTGGTCCCATGTTCGGAGCCAGTTTGTAGAATTTAATAAATGTAAATATGTCAAATCAAAAAATTTATTTTATTTGCCTGTTGCCTTTTTATGATCTCTGACAAATTTTAAGACAATCTATAGATTCCCGCATATCTGTCTGTCCGTCTGTCGACTGAAGACACACAGGTCAAGTTATGTACAATGAGTGCGTGGGGGGCACTTCCAAATTTTCTAAAATTGTCATCTGTACAAACCTTTAATGTTTGTTTATGAACACACTGAGTTCGAGCCCCACGTTGGGCGCCAATTTCATAAACGAAATAGATATAAATATGCCAAACCAATAATCCATTTTATGTGACTAGTGATTCGATGTGTGTAACGCATTCAATTCTCAAGTTTCTAGGCCCATTTATTCAGGAACTATAAAAAGGGGTTTTATTGGCCCAATATTATAGCGAAAAAGCGAGTTTCTTTTGCAGTGTGGCCTTAGAATTGACAGATCGATTCTAAGGTCAAATTCGTATTAATTTTCATAAACCCTAAACGAATTGCAGCCGAACTGTTAAAAAAACAATATTAGAAACATATTTAACTCAAAAGTCTGTCAACGTCTTTTGGCGCCCAAAGTGCGGCAAATATAAAAATACTTTTATCTTTGTTAGAGTTATGTCGTTCATGAACGGACATCCATTTCGGTAAACGATTGACTAAGCTCTTTTTAATCAGCTCTTTTCGTTCTTTTTATTCGCAATGTCTTTTGGCGCCCAGCGTGGAGCTTAAATAGAAAAACAATGTGTGTTTGATTTTCAAATATATCGATCGTATCTGAATCACTTTTTGAGTCGATTTACCAATGCCCATATAAATGGTGTGTAACCGAAGCAATAAATTTGGCTCAAATTAATCATTGTGACCGTTGTCTGCATCGGACCATTTTGGACAAAAATTGGTGTAGGGTATTATATGTCCGGTCTAAACTGACTATAATTTTCTTACTTGTTTTGTATTTAATTTTTTTAAAAATGTTATGCGCCATTTACATTAAATTTCTACACAAATTTACTATTCACATAGAATGTGCGTTGCAAAAACCGTCAAAAGTGTGCCAATTTTTTTTTTAATATTTTTTTTTTTTTGTTGAATGCTTTACATTTAATGATACACTAGAGGGTATTTTAAAAGGAAGTTATAGTAATAGTCTTAAAGACGGGCGGTCTGTATGACCAGCGAACATTATCATCTAATGGAAGGTTGTTAAAAAAAAAAAAATACTAAATACATCCGGTGAAACTGCATGAAATCCGGCTAATGTCAAATACAAAAATGTTTAATATAATTTAAAAAATAGTAGCACATCTTTAAAGCATTTTCTTAAAATTACTTGATTTTCCAATTTAACATAAAATTGGTCACTTGCATGGCTTCTGTTAATAACTATAGTAAGTTAGTGAAAGTGGTTTATATTAGGGGTGTTCAACTAATCTCCGTGAAAGATGTATTATTATAAACGCCAAAAAACAGTATAAATGGGGCAGTATAGCGGCACATTTTCTTCCACTTTTGATTTTTCTAAGTGTTCGCGCAAAGAAAGTGGTTAATATTAGGGGTGTTCAACTAATCTTCATGACAGATGTATTATTATAAACGCCAAAAAACAGTATAAATGGGGCAGTAGAGCGGCACATTTTTTTCCAGTTTTGATTTTTCTAAGTGTTCGCGCAAAGACCTTCACAAGATCCACAAATTATGTGGTACAATATACAAATACCAATTATTTCTTTAATATGTTGAAGAGTATGTATAAAACATTTCGCACAGCCAAATTCAACACTCTTACCTGTTTTAGCTGTAGGATTCTTTATACCCAGTTTCTAGTACAATTTTTTCAGAAAATAAAAAAAGTACCAATGTACAATTTTTTGCCCCGAAATTTTCCAAAATACCGTGATTATACTAGTTAATATATTTAAACTACTTACATATTGTGTATAATCTTTTTTAAAATGTACGTACCTGAAAGTGAAAAAGAAATAAATTTAATTTTCATTAACAATTTTTGAAAATATACTTAAATGTGGAATTAATCTTAAAATAAAAACACCAAATTTCCATAAAAATTAAATCATGATTAGAGCGGTAAACAAAAAAGCGATAATATCTATAATGCAACAATTTGCCTCAATTTGCCCCCAATGAACTCTCCGTTGTCATAATTGTTTCCCCAATAAAGGTTTCTAACTTCCAGTTAATTAGTTTATTTATATTTTTAAAAAATTTTCTAAATAACAGTCCATTTTTCATTCAACTCTTTGCGGAAGTGTTAAGTTTTCATTATAAATTTACACTTTAATTTTACGAAAAACACCTTAAGTTCAAATTTTAGCATATTTTGCATATTTGAAAAAATGTTTTGCATAAATTATGCATTAAAAATAAACTGCATGGTCGTAAAAACAGTAATGTTGGTTTTGGTTTTCAGTTTTACATAGTAAACTAAATGTATAAAATTTGCAATTCAAATTTAAAATGAAACAAATATTTGTTTTAAAATGTAAAAAAAAAGTTGTTAAGGTAGAATTATTTTATTATATTGGTTAACCCGTTAAAGGAAAATTATAAAGAACTGATAAAGCAAAAATTTACTTAAATGCTGAATTAAAAAAAAATTTATTGCTTAAATAACTCTTTGGCGCCGCTTAGATGCAAAGTTAATCAACATTTTTACAAAAACTTAGGTAAAATTATGTTTTACTCTTATGGAGCCATCTTTAATACCCTTCAAAGGCAATTTATAAAGAACTGATAGAGCAAAAATATGCTTTTTTATTGAAATCCAAAATTTTGTTGCCAAATAAAATCTTTTGCGCCGATAATGCCCGAGTGCAAAGTTATTCAAAATTTATACAAAAACTTAGGTAAGATTATATTTTTTCAATTTTATTTTACTTAATTTAAAAATTTATACAAAAACTTAGGTAATATTATATTTAATTTTTGAGGAGCTATCTTTAATAAAAATTTTTAAAATCATACGTAAAGTCTCGTCAATTTTTTGTTCATGTTTTAATGATGAAAATAGGGAATAGTACAAAATTTTCTAAAAATTAATGCATATACATGATAGCACTGAATTTACCTAAGGAAATTGGTTAAATTAAAAGTTTTTTGGAAACAGAAAGTTGTTCGATTTAAGCCCCCATTATTTAAACAGCAATTATTTTTCCTAACAGATAATATGAGAGTGAAAATTTAATTGAAATTTATACAAAAACTTAGGTAAAATTATGTTTTACTTTTGCGCTGCCATCTTTAATACCCTTTAAAGGCAAATTATAAAGAATTGATTGAGCAAAAATATATATTTTTTACTGAAATCCAAAATCTTGTTGCCAAATAAAATCTTTTGCGCCGATAATGCCCGAGTGCAAAGTTAATCAAAATTTATATAAAAACTTAGGTAAAATTATATTTTACTCTTGCGGAGCCATCTTTAATACGAATTTCAAAAATCAAGTCTTGTCAATTTTATTTTATTTATTTAAAAAATTTATACAAAAACTTAGGTAAAATTATATTTTACTTTTGCGGAGCCATCTTTAATACAAGTTTTGAAAATCATACGTAAAGTCTCGTCAATTTTAAGTGTTTTAAAAGTGAAATTAGAGAATAGTACCTAATTTTCCAAAAACTAATGCATTTACATAATAGCACTGAATTTACCTAAGGAAATTGGTTAAATTCAAAGTCTTTTGGAAACAAAAAATTTTTTTATCTAAGCCTTCATTATTTAACCAGCAATTAGTTTGTCTTAACAGAAATTTAATTACAGCAAAGTAATTAATTGATAAAAGGAGTTCAGATGGTTGCCTATCTTGTGGACAATTATTTTGTATTATGAATTCCTTCTAGCATGGTGTAGTTAGTAAATAAAAATGACTTCGAGCTACAATAAACCTACTCAAAATATAATATTTTGAAGGTCGAATGAAAGAATGTTTGCTTTTTAATAAAACTTTTTAAAAATTTATACAAAAACTTAGGTAAAATTATTTTTTACTCTTGCGAAGCCATCTTTAAAAAAAAAATTTAGAATCATATGTAAAGTCTCGCCAATTTTATGCTCATGTTTTAAAGGCGAACTTAGAGAAGAGTAATTAACGAATAAAAGAATGTTTGATTTTTAATAAAACTTTTTAAAAATTAATACAAAAACTTAGGTAAAATTATATTTTACTCTTTCGAAGCCATCTTTAAAACAAATTTTTATCATATGTAAAGTCTCGCCAATTGTATGCTCATGTTTTAAAGGCGAACTTAGAGAATAGTAACTAATTTTTCAAAAGTTTCTGCATATATATCATAGCACTCAATTTACCTAAGGAAATTGGTTAAATTCAAAGTTTTGTGGAAAAAAATATTATTCGATCTAAACCTCCATTATTAAGCCAGCAATTAGTTTGTTTTAACAGAAATTTAAGTACAACAAACTTTTTAATTGATAAGGATTTCATATGGCTGACTTTCTTGTGCATTTACACAATTTTTTGGGTTATAAAATTCTACTATCATGGAGAAATTATTAAAGAAAAATTACCTCGAGCTAGAATAAACCTACTTAAAATGTAATATTTTATAGGTCGATTAAAATAAATAAAGTAAAAAGAATGTTTGTTTCTTAATAAAACTTATTCAAAATTGAAAAACTTAGGTAAAAAAATATTTTACTCTCTTTAATATCTTTAATATGGATTTTAAAAATCGTATGTCAATTGTCATCATTTTTATTCCTACCTACAAAAGGTAAACCTAGAGAATAGTACCTAATTTTCTATAAGTTTATTCATATATATCATAGCACTGAACTAAGGAACTTAACTAAGGAAATTGGTTAAATTAAAAGTTTTTTGGAAACAAAAAGTTGTTCAATTTAAGACACCATTATTTAAACAGTAATTATTTTGAATAACGGAAATTTAATTACAGCAAAGTATTTAATTGCTATTCGGAGTTTAGATGTTTGCCTTTCTTGTACATTTACACAATTATTTTGAGTTATAAAAATCTTCTATCATGGAGAAATTATTAAAGAAAAGTGATCTCGAGCTAGAATAAACCTACTCAAAATGTAATAGTTTCAAGGTCGATTAAAATAAATAAAGTAAAAAGAATGTTTGTTTCTTAATAAAACTTATTCAAAATTGAAAAACTTAGGTAAAAAAATATTATACCCTTTCGGACCCATCTATAATATGGATTTTAAAAATCGTATGTCAATTGTCATCATTTTTGTTCCTATCTATAAAAGGTAAACCTAGATAATAGTACCTAATTTTCCATAAGTTTATTCATATATATCATAGCACTGAATTTACCTAAGGAAATTGGTTAAATTTAAAGTTTTTTGGAAATAAAAAGTTGTTCGATTTAAGCCCCCATTATTTAAACAGTAATAATTTTTAATAACAGATATTTAATTATAGCAAAGTATTTAATTGCTATAAGTAGTTTAGATGTTTACCTTTCTTGTACATTTACACAATTATTTTGTGTCATAAAATCCTCCTATCATGGTGTAGTCAGTAAAGAAAAATGACCTCGTGTTAAAATATACCAACTCAAAATGTAATATATTAAAGGTACGAGTAGAATAAAAAAAATGCTTAATTTTTAATAAAACTTATTTAAAATTTATACAAAAACTTAGGTAAATTATATTTTACTGTTTCGGACCCATCTACAATACGAATTTTAAAAATCATATGGGAATGGTCGTCAATTTGATTCTCATGGTTTTAATGCGAACCTAGACATTATAAAATATATAAAAGAATGTTTGCTTTTTAATAAAACTTATTCAAAATTTGAAAATTTATACAAAAACTTAGGTATAATTTTATTTTACTCTGTCGGAACCATCTTTAATACGGATTTTAAAAGTGTTTATGTTTTAAAGGCGATCCTAGAGAATTGTACCTAATTTTCCATAAGTTTATGCATATATACCATACCACTGAATTTACCTAAGGAAATTGGTTAAATTTAAAGTTTATTGGAAACGAACAGTGGTTCGATCTAAGCCTTCATTATCAAAGTAGCAATTATTTTTTTTAAAGAAATTTAACTACAGCAAATTATTTAATTGCTAGAAGGAGTTAAAATAGTTGCATTTCTTGTGCACATTTTATTTACACAATTATTTTGTATTTTAAAATCCTCCTATCTATGAACTTAACTTATTTTATCCCCAATCAGTAGTTTTTTTTTTTTGAAAAATTGTGGTTTTATTTTAAATGAAATATTAATTCTTTTGTTTAGTTTTTTTCTATATTTCCCCCAGATACTTGTTAGTGATTTTTGTGTTCAGGAAATTCAGTTTTTGATTCTAATCTCACAATCAGTCATCACATGATACATATCAACAAGTACTTATTTATCAAAAGTGTTAATATGGCTATGTGAACGTAGCAGCAGCAGCTTTATTTTTATGTGTAAAAATACACAAAAAATTCCCTTAGGATATCAACAAAAACTCCTTCATTTTGGAAAATTTATTCTATTAAAGTAAAGTGATTCCATTCCGTTCATACATACAAAAACAAATTCATTCATTTGCAATGCTAAACAGTTGACGGTTTATTCTTTTTCTAAATACATGTGTGAATTTTAGTTTGCTTTTTTTTAAAAACCTTTAAAAGTGGAATGGAAATCTTTTTGTATGACTTGTAGCAGATATTTTGTTAAACTTAAAATTTTGAGAATTTTTTGTTGTATTTATAATGCTATAATTATGTCAATTCTCTAGGTGATTATTAAAACAAAAGAAAAATTCTTAATGTATAAATTTGTTTTTAGAGAGTTTTTAAAATTATAGTAATATATAGACTGAAAATAAGGTCGTTGAGTCTACTGAACAATTTTTTTTTTATATTTTTACTATGAAATTAGTATTAATGCAGTCAAAGCTGTATTAGTCTTAAATTTTAACTGTTGCTATTCGTAGTGCTGTTATTAAAGCTATAGCTGCAGCTTTTACTAAAACTAATGCAAAAGCTATTGTTTAAGTTATTTATAAAGGTACTACTGAGCTATTAGTAAAGTTATTACTAAAGCTATTGCTACAAAAAATTTTAGTTAATGCTTTAGCTAATGCTATTGCTAATGCTATAGCTAATGCTGTAGATAATGCTATAGCCAGGCGCGGATCCAGGAATTTCATTTGGGGGGGGAGATTTTTTTTTTTTTACCAATAAATATAAAAGTTTGGTTGGAAGCGGGGGGGGGGGGTGTGTACATTTTTGTTAATATTTTTTTGTTTTCTTAAATTCGGATCCAGCTTTTGGATTTGGGTGAAATTTTTTTATATCTAAAATTTTTTTTTAAGATTTACTTCGTAATAAGGCCGTTAATAGCCAAATAAACGGGCATATTCACAGTTATGACTAGGGCACGTACTTTCATGAAAATGCATGTTTTTACTCAGCATTGTAAACATTACATAAATTATATATCTTTCCGAATCAATAAATTTGCAGTAAAATGGCATCGATTTGTAGTTGCATATTTTTGCATACTTTTGTATAAATGCATATTTTTACATGTTTTCAGATAAATTGGACTTTTTTTTTAATCTTCATCAATATTTATTCCAAACTTCCTTAGGAAAATGCAAAACCTATCCCCCATTTCTTATAGAAAAATAAATGTATTTATAGAAATCCTATTCTGAGGTATTTCTTATAGAAAATTGATTCTGAAAGTAAAATTTTTAGATTCTGAGAAATGTTTCCGATTTAAAATGCTTCTGTTCTGAGACATTTGTACTAATCGTAAAGAAAAAAATGTTTTGGAATTTAAGATTTTTCAACAGAAAAAATATTTTTTTTTTATTTCGCTTAGACTTAGGGTGGGGTCTTTTACCATTGAGGTTGTTTTTTGACTTGAAAATCGAAAAATTCTGCAAAAAAACATTTTTTTTTAGAAAAAAAAATATTTAAAAATTACTTGTTTTAAAAAAATGTTGTACTTAATATTTTTTTTACTCCAGAAATATTTTTTGAGTCAAAGAAAAAAAATTCTAAAGTAAATTTGTTCAATTAAAAATATTTTTATCACAAAATGTGTCTATAAAAAAAAAATTACTAATTAAAAATTGTGTAAGTGGGCTTAAAAGTTTTTGACAAAGCATAATTTATGTTGACAAACCTATTTGTTTAGTAAAAAAAATATTTTTAAATGCATATTTTTGAAGTTTTTATTGCATTTTTCGGATTTTTAGATGCATGAAAGTACTTGCCCTAGTTATGACTATGTCTGTCAAAAGCCATTTTTTTAAATTGAACACTGTTCAATGAACAGTCAAAACGTTAATATTTTTCTACACAAACCAACAACAAAATTCAAAATTTTTAAATTTTATTTGTAAATTTTTAAACGCGATCCCGAAATGCTCATAAAATTGACAAATAAAATTTTAATATTTTTAATTTTATTGTAGTTTTGTATAGAAATATTGATATTATGACTTTTCAGTCATAAAAATTGGGTTATGACAATCATAGCAAGTCACAACTGTGAACTGACTTGTAAACTCTTATATGTATAAAAAATCTTATTTTTCAAAAACTTATTTTGATACTAAAAGTTTTAAAAAAAGTTCTAATCAGATTCAACATTTTTCGCTTAGAAAATGTCTCCGATTGTGTTTTAATTTTTATTAAATAATAAAAATCTTTTTCATTGCAATGTCTCCGATTTTTAAACTTTATTTTATACATAGAACTAATCTGAGATTATGTGGCATTCTTTCTATAAACAATTTTTCCAAATTTTGATATACTTTTCTTATAAAAAATCTCTTAAATAATTTTTATATTTTTTGTATACAAAAATTTTCAGATCCTGAAACATATTTCGTAAAAGAAAATTATCAGAAATTAAAAAAGTATCAGTTTCTAAAACATTTTATGAAGAAATTTTAATACACTTTTCAAAAAATAAAATCTTAAATTTTATAGCTGTAATACTTTTCTATAGAAAGACAATTTCTTAGATTCTCAAACATTTTTGAATAGAAAAATGATCTGTTAATAATTTTCACATATAGAGTTTTATTGACTATTAACTAAATAAACTTGACATTAAAAGTTTTTCTGAAGATTATTATAACTGGATAATATGAAACTAGTAAGAAACAAACCAGGATGTCTAAATTTTTAGAAAAATTAAAAAAAATTTCTTTCACACTTTTCTCAATTCAAAACCATATATAAAAAATTATTATTGTTAGACACAATTTTAATAGAAAATTTTCCATATTCAGAGACACATTTCCTATAAAAAATTCTCAGAATCTTCCAACAGAAAAATTTTCAGATTCTGAGAGATTTTTCATACAAAAGAGTTTTCTATAGAAAAATTCTAAAACATTTTTCCTATAAGAAAATCATAGATTTTGATAAACTTTCCTATAGAAAATTCGCAGATTCTAAAAGATTTTTCAAACACAGAAATCCTCATATTCTTAAAAATTTTTCAATAAAAAAATTCCAAGATTTGAAAATATATTTCCGCATAGAAAACAAGATTCAATGACGTTTTTCCTGTAGAAATGTTTTCCGATTCCGAGAAATTTTTTTGTACATAAACTCTTTTCAGATTCTGAAACATTCTGAGGGATTTTTTATTTAAAAAAGTTATAAGACATTTTTCCTAAAATTTGAGATAATTTTTCAATCAAAAAATTCTTACATTCAGAGTCAATACTTTATACTTACTTTTTCCTTAGAAAATAATAAGGTTAGTTAGAAAATGTCCACAATTCTAAATTCTGAAACATATTATCCTAAGGATGTAAAAAATTCTTGGGCACACATAAAACTCTTCTTAAGGTTTTTGAACAATCTGGTCATTTTCTTTCTATCTTTCTTCCTTTCCCTTTCTTTCTTTCTTTCTTTCTTTCTTTCTTTTTCCTTTTTTTTCCTTTTTCCCCTTTCTTTTTTTTTTTTTTTGAAATCGTTTTGGGGGGGGAGAATGCCCATTCTCCCCCCCCTGGATCCGCGCCTGGCTATAGCTAATGCTACAGTTGCAGCTAATGCTACAGCTAATGCTATAGCTAATGCTATATCTAATGTTTTAGCTAATGCTATAACTTATGCAAAATAAATAGCATTAGCAAAAGCATAATTTGAAGCAAATGCTATTGCTATTTATTGCAACTGCAATTGCTTATTTTTGTTATTAAAAATTACTCAGATTCTGAGACATATTGCTTAAAGGATTTTTTTCTGCTTAATAATTTAGTTTAGTAAAAATCCTTAAAATTTAACAATACTTATTATTTTTATTAGTTATTGTAAAGAAATTTCTATAAAAAAAACGTAAACACTATTTGTAGTTTTTAACAAAAAATCTATGTTAACTGCTTACAATACTCTATAAACATGCATCATATAACCATAATTCTGTTAACATGAAAAATAATAAAGATGCAACATATAAAATTTTACACCCTTTAATAAGTGGTAGAGGGTTTGTCATTCCGTTTGTAACACCTAGAAAAATTCTGTTGAAAACACGCTAACTTTCGAAAGAAAATTTGGAGGAAGCTGATGTTTGGCTTATATTTTTGTCACAGGATTTTAAAAACAGTAATTGCAGTAAAATGTGACCAGAGTTTAGAAACCTAAAAATACTAACCATGAATTTGTTTTGAATAAATTTTTACAATTCAATAAGTTTAACCTAAAAAAAATATTTTTTTACAAAAATTACAAAAAAAATTTTACTCAAAATAAATTTTTCTACACCATTTACAGATGTAATTCGAAAAAGATCAATTGTAATTCGAAAAAGATAAATTGTAATTCGTAAAAGATCAATTGTAATTCGAAAAAGATCAATTGTAATTCGAAGATTCCATTTGTAATTCGAAGATTCCAATTGTAATTCGAAGATTCCAATTGTAATTCGAAAACCAACGAGTAAATCAACAAAACACAATGTTTTTAAAGGCGTAAGAAACGATTTTACTCGTTGGTTTTCGAATTAAAATTGGAATCTTTGAATTACAAATGGAATCTTCGAATTACAAATGGAATCTTCGAATTACAATTGATCTTTTTCGAATTACAATTGATCTTTTACGAATTACAATTGATCTTTTTCGAATTACAATTGATCTTTTACGAATTACAATTGATCTTTTTCGAATTACAATTGATCTTTTACGAATTACAATTGATCGTTTTCGAATTAAAATTGATCTTTTTCGAATTACAATTGATCTTTTACGAATTACAGTTGATCTTGTACGAATTACAATTGATCTTTTTCGAATTACAATTGATCTTTTTCGAATTACAATTGATCTTTTTCGAATTACAATTGATCTTTTTCGAATTACAATAGGAATCTTCGAATTACAAATGGAATCTTCGAATTACAATTGGAGTATTCGAATTACAAATGGAATCTTCGAATTACAAATGGAATCTTCGAATTACAAATGGAATCTTCGAATTACAAATGGAATCTTCGAATTACAAATAGAATCTTCGAATTACAATTGATCTTTTTCGAACTACATCTGTAAATGGTGTAGTAAAAATTTAATTCGATTTTTCTTATTCAAAAAATGTTCATCACTGAAAAATAGTTTTTGCTCTCAACTTAATTTTTATTCAAAAATTTTTCAGGCATTGTGAAGGGTATTCTTGGATTCGGTGAAGTCGATTTTTGTGTTTACCTGTTTTTTTAGTTATTTTTTTACAAATATATTTTACAAGTGGAAAATTGCCTATAGCTACATTATAAAAATATAATGTTCTTATTATTTTTTATGTACTACATTTTATTTTATTTTTTGTTGCTGGTTACCGGTATTAGTAATACGGTTGAGAGGAATAGAAAATAAAAAAAAGTATACTTATAATGCCGGCCTCCAAATTGTAAATTTGCGTGCAACGTCAACAACTACGACAACAAGTATCTCAGCCAGTCTAAGTACATACAAACAGCAGCAAAAATAAAATATAACCCGGTAGACTACAAGACGCTTTTGCAACCAAGTTGCTTGCTTACAACGGCTGTCGTTCAAATATTTATTATATGATGTCTCTAAAAGTAATAATTGCAGTTACACTGGCAACAATTTTCTGAGACATTCTGAGATTCTGAGACCTTTTTTTTACAAAAAAAGTCTCAGAGTCTGAGAAATTTTTTCTAAAGAAAAAGTCTCAGATTCCGAGAAATTTTTTTCTTATAGAAAAAGTCTCAGATTCTGAAACATTTTTCTTATAGAAAAAATCTGAGATTCTAAGACATTTTCCTTATAGAAAACGTCTTAGATTCTGAGACATTTTTCTTATAGAAAAAGTCTTAGATTCTGAGACATTTTTCTTATAGAAAAAGTCTCAGATTCTGAGACATTTTTCTTATAGAAAAAGTCTCAGATTCTGAGACATTTTTCTTATAGAAAAAGTCTCAGATTCTGAGACATTTTTCTTATAGAAAAAGTCTCAGATTCTGAGACAATTTTCTTATAGAAAAAGTCTCAGATTCTGAGACATTTTTCTTATAGAAAAAGTCTCAGATTCTGAGACATTTTTCTTATAGAAAAATTGTCTCAGAATCTGAGACATTTTTCTTATAGAAAAATTGTCTCAGAATCTGAGACATTTTTCTTATAGAAAAATTGTCTCAGAATCTGAGACATTTTTCTTATAGAAAAATTGTCTCAGAATCTGAGACATTTTTCTTATAGAAAAATTGTCTCAGAATCTGAGACATTTTTCTTATAGAAAAATTGTCTCAGAATCTGAGACATTTTTCTTATAGAAAAATTGTCTCAGAATCTGAGACATTTTTCTTATAGAAAAATTGTCTCAGAATCTGAGACATTTTTCTTATAGAAAAATTGTCTCAGAATCTGAGACATTTTTCTTATAGAAAAATTGTCTCAGAATCTGAGACATTTTTCTTATAGAAAAATTGTCTCAGAATCTGAAACTTTTTCTATATAGAAAAATTGTCTCAGAATCTCCTTTTCTATAGAAAAATTGTCTCAGAATCGAAGACTTTTTCTATAGAAAAATTGTCTCAGAATCTGAGACTTTTTCTATAGAAAAATTGTCTCAGAATCTGAGACATTTTCTATAGAAAAATTGTCTCAGAATCTGAGACTATTTCTGTAGAAAAATTGTCTCAGAATCTGAGACTTTTTCTATATAGAAAAATTGTCTCAGAATCTGAGACTTTTTCTATATAGAAAAATTGTCTCAGAATCTGAGACTTTTTCTATATAGAAAAATTGTCTCAGAATCTGAGACTTTTTCTATATAGAAAAATTGTCTCAGAATCTGAGACTTTTTCTATATAGAAAAATTGTCTCAGAATCTGAGACTTTTTCTATATAGAAAAATTGTCTCAGAATCTGAGACTTTTTCTATATAGAAAAATTGTCTCAGAATCTGAGACTTTTTCTATATAGAAAAATTGTCTCAGAATCTGAGACTTTTTCTATATAGAAAAATTGTCTCAGAATCTGAGACTTTTTCTATATAGAAAAATTGTCTCAGAATCTGAGACTTTTTCTATATAGAAAAATTGTCTCAGAATCTGAGACTTTTTCTATATAGAAAAATTGTCTCAGAATCTGAGACTTTTTCTATATAGAAAAATTGTCTCAGAATCTGAGACTTTTTCTATATAGAAAAATTGTCTCAGAATCTGAGACTTTTTCTATATAGAAAAATTGTCTCAGAATCTGAGACTTTTTCTATAGAAAAATTGTCTCAGAATCTGAGACTTTTTCTATAGAAAAATTGTCTCAGAATCTGAGACTTTTTCTATAGAAAAATTGTCTCAGAATCTAAGACTTTTTCT
Source organism: Pegoplata infirma (assembly GCA_963921195.1). Lineage (NCBI taxonomy): Eukaryota > Metazoa > Arthropoda > Insecta > Diptera > Anthomyiidae > Pegoplata > Pegoplata infirma. Next base: position 23,405,897 of record OY992537.1, read on the forward strand.
ATAGAAAAATTGTCTCAGAATCTGAGACTTTTTCTATATAGAAAAATTGTCTCAGAATCTGAGACTTTTTCTATATAGAAAAATTGTCTCAGAATCTGAGACTTTTTCTATATAGAAAAATTGTCTCAGAATCTGAGACTTTTTCTATATAGAAAAATTGTCTCAGAATCTGAGACTTTTTCTATATAGAAAAATTGTCTCAGAATCTGAGACATTTTTCTTATAGAAAAATTGTCTCAGAATCTGAGACTTTTTCTATATAGAAAAATTGTCTCAGAATCTGAGACATTTTTCTTATAGAAAAATTGTCTCAGAATCTGAGACATTTTTCTTATAGAAAAATTGTCTCAGAATCTGAGACATTTTTCTTATAGAAAAATTGTCTCAGAATCTGAGACATTTTTCTTATAGAAAAATTGTCTCAGAATCTGAGACATTTTTCTTATAGAAAAATTGTCTCAGAATCTGAGACATTTTTCTTATAGAAAAATTGTCTCAGAATCTGAGACATTTTTCTTATAGAAAAATTGTCTCAGAGTCTTATAGAAAAAGTCTCAGATTCTGAGACATTTTTCTTATAGAAAAAGTCTTAGATTCTGAGACATTTTTCTTATAGAAAAAGTCTCAGATTCTGAGACATTTTTCTTATAGAAAAAGTCTCAGATTCTGAGACATTTTTCTTATAGAAAAAGTCTCAGATTCTGAGACATTTTTCTTATAGAAAAAGTCTCAGATTCTGTGACATTTTTCTTATAGAAAAAGTCTCAGATTCTGTGACATTTTTCTTATAGAAAAAGTCTCAGATTCTGTGACATTTTTCTTATAGAAAAAGTCTCAGATTCTGTGACATTTTTCTTATAGAAAAAGTCTCAGATTCTGAGACATTTTTCTTATAGAAAAAGAGACATTTTTCTTATAGACATTTTTCTTATAGAAAAAGTCTCAGATTCTGAGACATTTTTCTTATAGAAAAAGTCTCAGATTCTGAGACATTTTTCTTATAGAAAAAGTCTCAGATTCTGAGACATTTTTCTTATAGAAAAAGTCTCAAGACATTTTTCTTATAGAAAAAGTCTCAGATTCTGAGACATTTTTTCTTATAGAAAAAGTCTCAGTCTTTTTCTATAGAAAAATTGTCTCAGAATTTTAGACTTTTCTAAAGGAAAAATGTCTCAGAATCTGAGACCTTTTCTACAGAAAAATTGTCTCAGAATCTGAGACTTTTTCGATCGGAAAAATCTCTGAGATTTTTCTAAAAATATAAAAAAGTCAGTGTAAACGCCTTATAAAAAAACATTTTTTTCTATCATGTTTATCCTCTACCTTAAAGAACGAAAAAAAATTACAACTAAACAAAAAAATAGAATAAATACTTTTGGCATTCATCCTACTCTTCAGAATTTTTACTCTATACAGCAAATAAAACAAAAAGTGCAATAAACTAATAAGTGTTTTTTATTCGCTCAGATTACTTAATTTTAAATATTTTTTTGTAACGTTTTTCACATTTTTTTGCAGAAAATACAACAAGACACTTAAATTTTTGAAATATATATTTCATGCAAATGCTATAAAAACATTGCCATTACATTACATATTTCATGACTATTTTATAAAGTTTTGAAAAGGTTTTTTGAAATAGTTGTTACGAAAAACAAATATCAAAAAGACAAAAGGAAATATTTACCTTTAAGTATAGTTTTGTCATTTTTACTATTTTTGAACACGTGCATTCTGAAAAAGTTATTTTTTTACAGCAGTAATTACATATTGTTTTGTTTTGAATGCATGCCAAAAAAACTATCAGAATTTTATCATATGTAAAACAATGTGTTTGAAAAATACTCAAAATTGAAATATCAACTTAATTGCTGGCTGCTATACATTTTTATACCCTACATTTTTGGGGGATATCTATAAGATCGTCGTTCGGTTTTTAACAATTTCTAATATTCATAAATTTTACAAACTCATGATAATCCCTGAATAATCCATATTGTTTTGTCCGTCTGTCTGGTGTAATTACATGTTTAGCGAAACTAAAATAACTTGGGGGCTCATTTAAATTCTTTAATAGTTGCCATAAACGTACATTGGTTGTATGTGAAAATGGGCGAAATCGGTCCAGTGGATAAAAAGTTATGGCTTAGAGTAGTAAAAATGCATTAAATAGAGGAAAAACACTTTTTAAAACACTATTTTCAAAATTCCTATACATAATTCCATCAATGGTTCAAATCTGATCAATGTTTTCTGATATGTTTTGGTTGCTGTCTTGCATTTGGTGGTGTCTGAATTTTTGGTAATGGTTTTTGTGGTTCCTCTAATCGATTCGGCAACGGGCCCCTACTTGGGCGCCATTTTAATTTATGTATTTGCTTATCTAGAAAAAATTCCATAATTTCTCAAAACCAAGTTTTAACAATTTTAGAAATCCGAATTCGCAATTTTCGAATTCACCATTCATCGAACTCTGGTCCATTTTGAATACTTCAAAAATTTACAAGGTTTCTTTAAACAAATTTAATACATATAAAACTTATTTTTCCACAAATATTTTGTTCTATTTTTCTCCTCCAAAGTTGTATTCTTAATTTAAAAACTTTTTCTTTTTCTTTTCGTTAACACAATTTCCAAAAACTGTCAGTATTTCCTTTTGGGTGTGTTGCTAACATAAGCAAAAACTTTTAATATCCTAAGCTCAATTCCCTGGCGAGTATGTAGAAAATTTTCCACAAATTTTCAACACATGTTGAAAAGTTGCCGATAAACATAAAATATCTAGTACAATGTTTGTTTTAGTTTTTAGCAATTTTTGCAATACATATAATTATCACATAAATATGATATTGGCAATTTTTGTTGTAAACAATATGAATTAATTTAGTATGTGTAGTGAGTTATCTTAATTTTAAATCTTTGCTAACCCAAATAATAAAATTATTTTATAATTTTTTTGCAAGTTGGTACTTTTTCGATCTCCTGAAATAATGGTCACAAAAACTTGATTTTTGTAATTAAGAGACATGTCACAGACTCAATTCCGTTCGGATTTGAAAAAAGTGGTCGTAAAACGCAAAACGAATATTTTTTCTCTTTCAAAAATCAAAGTGGAATTGAATGAATAAAAGTGGTTTCATTCCGAAAAAAATATTTGCTTTCCGAAAAAAAAATATTTGCTTTCCACTTCCGAACGGAATTGAGTCTGTGACATGCCCCTAAGAGGGTAAAAAATTGTACTTTGGTACTTTTACGATTATCCAAAATCCTATAAACTTAAATTTCGAAAAAAGGTTTTTGAAATTTTTGTGTTACCGACATTACCGATAAATAAACAACTTTTTGGAAATGAGAAAAAAAGGGTAAATATTTGGTGTTTTTGGTATTTTTGCTATCTTCTGAAATAATGTTCACTTTTATGCAAAAAAAACCTTTTGAAAAAAGTACTTTTTAAGAGTTTTGATTCAAAGGGGGTAAAATCGGTACTTTGGTACTATTTAGATCTCCTGAAATAATTTTCATAAAAACTTGATCATCTAGCAAATAAAACACATTCCGATGAAAGTACTTTTGGAAAGGGGGTGGGGGGGGATACAAATAAAAAAATGGTACTTTTGTACCATTGTACCATTGTAGTCCATTAAAATGGTACCTTTTACTTATATCTATTGAGATATAGAGCTTAAAATCTGCTGAAATTACATTCAGCTGGAAAATCTGCTGAAAACACACCCATATAAAATCTGTCATGATTATTTAGTTTTGTCAATTACTAGTCTCGATCCTTTTAATTGTATAAAAAACCAAAAAAAATTGACACTTTGGGGGGGTACAAATAAAAAATGGTACTTTTTTTTATAAAGTTGTAGTCCATTAAAATGGTACCTTTTATATCTATTGAGATATAGACCTTAAAATCTGCTGAAAATACATTCAGCAGAAAAATCTGCTGAAAACACACCCATATTGAAAATCTGTCATGATTATTTAGTTTTGTCAATTACTAGTCTCGATCCTTTTAATTGTATAAAAAACCAAAAAAAATTGACACTTTGAAAAAAAAAAAAAAACTGAAGAAAGTTTACTTGAAAAAAGGATGGCAGCAAATTATTTCTAGAAGATTACAAAACAATCTGCTAAAAATATGTTAAAAAATATCGTTTTGATTGCCAACACCTGAAAAATAATGTGCTCAAAATATGTTCAGAAATATTTTGAAATTCAGGCAGAATCAGTAAAAACGCAGTAAAATTTCTGTTATTTTCTAAAACTAAACGACAGAGATTTTAGTAAAAATATTAATTTTAGCAAAAAAATTTGCTGAAAGTTTGCTAAATCAAATTGAAAGTCGTTTCACTGATATTGACAGAGTTTTTCTATTGAGTGATGAAATTTAAAACAAAGAGCCCTGTAGCAAAAAAACTAGTAAAAACCCAGCAGAAATTTTGCTGAACTGGCAGCAGCATTTGGAAAGGAAACTTAAGTGAAGGAGCGCATCCAAACCTGCTGAATTCATGCATGATTCTCTAAGGCAATGTCACACTTTAGAGCGCTAGTTGGATACACCGAAAAAGCGCTCTTAAGGTGCTCTGAATTCACATCACTTTAGAGCGCTGAAAAAATCGCTATAAAGATGCAGTGAATTCATGTATATTTTTAGAGCTGATTTAAGCAGAATAAAGATGAAGCACATTTGACTATTTCTGAAATACAAATTACAAAATCTGAAATACAATTGACTATTTCTGAATACAATTGGAAAATCTTAAATTCAATTGATTAATTCTGAAAATCAGTTGACTCCCTGCAAGCATTTGGAAGAAATATCGCCTAAGAGATCTAGTTAGATTTAAAAAATTTCCAATTATATTTCCAAAATTTCAAATTATATTTCAGAAACTTCCATTTATATTTCAGATATTACCATTTTTAACCAAAAAATTTTTAATTACATTTAAAAAAATTTTAATTATATTGGAAATTTTTGAAATATACTTGGATATTTTTAAATATAATTGGAGAGTCTAAAATATGATTGGACATTTTTTGTAATATAATTTGTATTTTCTGAAACTAAAGTGGAAATGGTGCACTCAATTCTTTTTTTTCATTCAAAATGTGTTAAAGGTGCTATGATTGAAGCACTCTTTGCAGCGCTGATTAATGCGCAATAATGATGCGGTGAAATCATGTGTCTTTGTCCAAAACTCATGGTTTTTTATTCAAAAAGTGTTAAATATATTTAAAAGAAAAGCATGTGTGAAATTTTATTAAAATATAATTTTATATTTTAAGTTTTATATAAAAAATCTTAATAAAAATTTTAAATTTTTCCCCTTACTTTTACTGCATCCTCAAGAGCGCTCTTTGGATGCGCTTCGGTATGTTATAAAAAGATGCTGTGTCGCCAAAATCTCGATTTATTTTTGCTGGGAAAGTTAAATTCGGTCTTGCCGAATGTACTGATATCCTCCACAATGTAAACATGATTATTTGTAAAAAAAAACTTTTTAAAAAAATAAAAAATTTTGAAAAAAAAAAAATTTCGCGGAAAAAATTTTTTTGTGAAAAAAAAAATCCCGAAAATTTTTTTTTTGTTAAAAATATGTTTGTTCTTGTTTAAATACCATTCGGCAACGAATTCTGTTCACAAATGGGTATCAGCAGCCGAAGTATAGCATTTTGTATTTTTAGGTTATGTGGAATGTACCAAAATTTTCGAGCTGTCCTTACATTTTAGTTCATAACTTTTGAACCGCTAAACCGATTTTGCTCAAATGCAATGCCAAACTGATCGGGACAACAACAAGTACACTTAAATTAAATTCTCTGTACAATCAGCAGAAAACTCTGCGGAAAATACACCTATTTTGAGCCATATGAGAAATCTGCGGATTTTAGCAGACTCGGTTTGCTAAATATCTGTCTTAATTATCAAGGTGAAATTAGCAGAGAAATCTTTCGAGACAGCAGAAAAATCTGCATGAAAAACTTAAGAAAATTTTTTAATTTTTTTTTAAGTTATACTGTTTTTCAAGAATAAAATTACAAATTTTTTTTTTTTTGAAAAATTTTGAAAAAAAAACTTATAAAATTTTTTTCAAAACGGAATAATTAAATACTTCTGTAAAACTAACAAAACAATCTGCTATTTTTTAATTTTTATCAATTTTACTTTAAGGGTTTTAATGGGAACAAAATTATAGTTTGGTACTTTTTTTAATTTTTTATAGAGAAATTCTTGTAAACTGGAAATTTTCAATATTTTTTGAACAAAAGTTTTTTGAAAATTTCGATTCTAAGGAGAAATAAAGGCTAAAAAGGGGAAATTGGTACTTTGTGTAACTGTTTCAATTCCAAAAAAATGTTTAATAAAAATTTTTGTTTTAAAAAATACAATTTCAAAAAAATGTTTGCTGGGTTATCTAACATTCTGTGTTTTTGTATCCAAATTGAAAGTCATTAAACTGCATATAACAATGAGAAAAAAAACCAACGAAATATTCGAATAATTCCACTTTTCGCCATATGACCTCATATGTGTATCACTTTAAAACAATTTATTATTTATTTGTAAAAACCACATTTGTTGTAAAATTTTGTTTATAGTTTTATTTTTTTTGTTTTAGTAGAATCATTTTTCTGTAAAATTTTAACATTAACCAAGGGGGTTTTGGGAATTTTATGTAGCAAACAGAGAGTGTCTGTAAAAGATGAAACCGAAAAAAAAAATATACAAAATTGCATTTTATAAAACGGAAATTATTAGTTTTTCTGTTGTATATTATTCGGAGGGGATATTTGTAGCTGCTGCTGTTGTTTTTGTCGTTGTAGACCACAAAATCAAATGGTGTCTGTGAACTGGAGCAGAATTGTTTGGGTTGACTATTTTTTTCGTTGTTGTTTTTTGTACCCTGCACTTTTTGTTAGTGGTAGAGAGTTTGTCATACCTTTTGTAAATTTTCGTAATATCGGTCTACACACAAAGAAAAAGCTTCATTAATATAATGAAAATCAACATAAAAGTTCGTCCAATGAAACTGTTTCATTATATTTATGAAAATTTTCATAATATTTATGAAAACTTTATTAAAATGTTTCATAGGACGAACTTTTATGACAAATTGTTTTATAGTTCTTTGAGTGTAGGGGCCTATAAAGTATTTTTTTATTGATCAGTGATCGATTTTAAGACATTCCAGCTTTGTCTGTTGAAATTGCGATCACTGCCAAAGTATTACACAGATATGTGTGAAACTTAGTATATTTAATTGTTGTTGTCCTGAAAAGTTTGGTATTGCATTTGAGAGATATCGCCTTAGTGGTTCAAAAGTTATGAAAGAAAATGTAAAAAAACAGGAAACCGTCTGTTAAAATGGCGATCAAGGCGAAAGTATTACACAGATATGTCTGAGACTTAGCATTTTTAATTGTTGTGGTCATGAGAAGTTTGATATTCCATGTGAGCGATATCGTTTTAGTGGTTCAAAAGTTATGAACGAAAATGTAAGGACATCTAAAAAATGTTAGTAAATTCCACATAACCTAAAAATACAAAATGCTTTAATTCGGTTGTTGGTTGACATACTAAAATCGAATTCAATGCCGAATTGTGTTTAACATATTCACAAAAAAAAAACAAGTAAGAAAGTTATAGTCGGTCAAGACCGACCATATGATACCGTACACCAGTGTTTTCCGGAAAATGGGTCCCAAGGCCAAACATGGACTGATTAGATCTGCCTTTTGTTAGATCTTTATTAAGTGTAGAAAACACACACAGATCAAATTTTAGTGGACTTGGATAATTTTTTGTCAATAGACCGATTTAACGGAATATCGGTCGAAATTTTTATATGGGGGACTAACAAGGGAAGTATCTCAACCCTTATGAACCGATTTGCCTGAAACTTAAAATATATATTAAAGAGACGATTTTAAGGTTGGGGTGTCTCGGCTTATCGGCCATATCGGTATTTAAAAATTTCGTTGTCCCGTTATGAAACCATATGGACCTTCGGGAAAATTTTGATAACTTCCGAACTAACAGGAATATCGTCTAGGGCAAAAATACGGGTCGACTTAATTTTAATAAAGATTATTTCTTATCCATATGGATATCGTAGGTCTATGTCTTCACATAAGTACCCTCCAAAATTTACACATTTTCCTGAAAAAAATATTTAAAGAAGCCGATTTTGTACAAGTTTATGCCACCATTGGATAGTCATTAAAAAAACCTTTCTTCTCATATGAAAACATCATATAGTTTCTACAAAAGAAATAGCTGAAAAATCCAAAAAACGATTTTTTCGCCATTTTTTGACCCATGTTTTGAACCCCTTAGTCCCCGATATTGCCGATAAGCCGAGATACCCCAACCTTAGAATTATCTCTATTATATATATTTTAAGTTTCAGGCAAATCGGTTCATAAGGGTTGAGATACTTCCCTTGTAAGTCCTAAAATGGTACAATTATATTCCGATGTGATTAGGTTAGGTTAGGTTAAAGTACCCGTTTAACACCTAAAAATACAATTTTTATCAAATATTTCCATTTTCATGAGTTTTGAGGGATTTATGTGAATATCGGGAGGGTGGTTTGTATTGGGACTACCAGAAGGGCTAACCCGATTCCTTTGAATCTTGGAATTAAGATTCGTTCATACAAAATTTGATTACCTGCTAAATTTCAAAGCGATATCTATTATAATACGAATTCAAAAGGGGCGTTTGTATGGGGGCTAGGTCTTAACATGGACCGATTTTCTCTAATTTCAATAGGCTTTGTACTTAGGCCAAAAGATGCTTAAGTTTCAAATTTCAAGTCAATTGATTGAAAATTGCGACCTGTATCGTGCTTAAACCGATAGATGGACAGACGGACAGACGGACGGACAGACGGACGGACAGACGGACGGACAGACGGACGGACATCGCTAAATCGACTCAAAAAGTCATTCTGAGTCGATCGGAATGCTTGAAGGTAGGGGTAGGACCAATATTTCGGGTATTTTATGACCAAAAAAGTTTTTCGTGGAATTTTTTTCCAATTTTTTTTTTTCAAATATTCTTGCTAACACTGTGGAGGGTATCAAAATGTTCAGCTAGGCCGAATTTAACTTTTTTTTACTTGTTTTTTGGTTTTAATAAATTTTAATAAATGTTTTGTTTTTGTTTTCTATATAGTTGATGTTAAGGGACAACATTTGTAAAATGGAAAATTATTAATTGAAAAATATATTAAATTTAGTTTTTTTTTTTTGAAACATGAATCCGTTCACACTATATTGTTTTTCATGATAAACTGGGTTGAGTAAGGGAAGTGTGAAGACACTTATTGTTAGTTAAACAAGATTGTAATAAATTATTGGCAATGCCTTTTAAGCATGTAATATTTAGATTAAAAATTCAATATTTTTTATTAATCACCATAAATTGCTAAAAATCTATACCTATCATCTGCTTTAGTATACAAATAATAAAACAAATTTTCTTTTCAACTGCCAAAAAAATTATTTCGTAAGAGAAAATTTTAACTATTGCACAATGGGTCGGAGTAAAATGGAGTTGCTGAACCTTTATATGGTTTTTATGTTATTATTTATGCAAGGTCTACAATCTATATTTCCTTCTGCTGAAATCACTTGTCTGTTGAAATCAGTTTTTAAATTAAACTGGGATGTCTTGGAGGCTGATTTTAATTTATAAATAGTTGTTATAAACCGTTATTGTTTGCATGTAAAAATGGTCGAAATCCTTCCACTGAGTAAAAAGTTATGACTAGAAGCATTAAGGTACCTCATATAGTTCTAATACAGATGAATGAGGGGTACTAGATCTATTCTTAAAAACGTATTTTTCTAACATAACATGGATGGGCCCAGTTTTGTTTATTGGTATCTAAAAACTAAAAATTCAAAATTTGGAGACAATCGGATAACGTGCCGAAAATCGGTTAAAAATTGGAAAAAGTGATTTAAGGGTAAAAATTAAAAATTTTCAGATTTATTTTTTGATGAAAATCAGTAAAATTCAGTGACGGTCCGTGAAGTTGTCAGTGGGTGTTCTCTAATTTTTAAAAATAGCAAATTAACGTATAAAATTCATGTTTTTCTGGACCTAACGTGTTCCCGAGATATATAATGATCCGATCTTATTAGTTTTGTATGTTTTTGATTGAGATGCAGCCAAATTCTATTTTGTGGTCATTTTGTTGCCTCACCACATCGAATATTAACAAAAAGCATTATTTTGCAAATAAATGGAGCATACAATGGAATTTTGGCTGCATGTCAATTAAAAATAATAAAATTTTGACTTTGTCTATCACGGGAATGTGTTACGTACAGAAAAAGATACATTATATGAACATTTCCATTTAACTTTTGATTTTAAGGTTTACAAAATATTAAATTTTTTTTTGAAGGCACATCAAAATCTTTTAGTACGCGTAAAAACATGCATTTAGTAAGTTAAAATCCGTTCGCGTGAAGAACTTTCATCTGACGGCGCGAAAGTTATGGATTTTAATTGAAAACAAAAAATCTCAAAACTACAATTATTATTAGAATTTAACAACATCAACGTTAATTAATGTTTCATACCATCTCCAATACAAACCGGATAAATTTTATCCATTAACGTGGATATACAATCAGATTTTTACGTTAAAAGTTTGTTTTAAAAAGTTGCTCTCTTAATGCTTGATATGGAATTTACGCGAAATCTATTGACTATGTACCAAATTAAAGGTCATATTCGGATTTAACACCCTCAAATTAGTTAAGAAACTTGTGCATTATGCAAAATTGTGAATTTTTAAAAGTGATGCAATTTCTGATTAATGAAATTTTGAAAGATGCATAAAATCCACAATCTTCAAAATTTATTAATGCCGCTCAGTTTTGAAATAAAGCTTTATAAGTATCAGCAATTGCCTTTAATAGAAATTAATTTCTATTAGCGGTTTGGGTGTGCCCTGATGGTTTATCTGGAGACAAAATTGGCGCGTTTTCGGCGTACAGTTACATTAATGTCCAGTTTCTCTATTACGAATTTTCATTTTCGTTCGTCCAAATGACATAAGAAAATCAATCTGAGGTTCTGTATTGCGGATGTCATTTTAGTCGAACGAAAACGTAAGAGTTGTCATTTTTCTTCATATTTTTCTGTTTCTACAACACGAATTGAAATGTCAAAAACGCCAAAACCACACGAATGAAAAATACCATTCGTTTAGGAGTTTTTTGTGAAATATTTAACAAAATAAGTGAAAAATGTGAATTTATAACAAAAATAAGTAATATTAATTTATAAAATTAAAAAATGCGAATGTTTTATAACTAAATGCTTTGAAAAAAATGTGTATTAAAACAAATCAGTGAAAAAAAGACGGATTTGACCAATTTATATTAACAATTTAAAAGCCACGGGTCATCATACAAATTATTGTTTTCATTTGTTTTTTATTAAAATTGTGTTAACTTTTTAGCTATAATAAATAAAAAAAACTCTGATTTGATTATAATTGTGTTTTTTTTTTATAAACATGAAATTTGATCAGCTGTTTTCTTTAGCTGATGTGTTGATGTTGCCACTTCATTTAGTTTAGATAATTTTTGTATGAAAAAAATAAACAAAAACTAAAAAATAACTTTGTGGCAATACTGTAATTTGACAAATGGTCAAGACAAACGTAACTAACGAAAAAAATAACGTAATCAAACGAAAATGTTATGGAAACTGATATCATTACGAATTCGTACGGGTAGCGTTCGTTCGTGTATTGTTTCGTCCGTTTAACAGAAACACCATATAAGTCCCAATTTTTGTACACGATCCATAATACGCATTACAAGCAATCGCCTGACGGGTATATTTTAAATCTAAATTCTTTTCGCATGAAAATACAAGCAAAAGTTTAAAATCGTGAAATGTCAGATTTTTGCAAAATTTTTGCTAATCAAAATTTTAACATGCTATATCGATTTTATTATAAGAAATCAAAAAACATTTGGATCATGCGATGTGCTGGCCACTTTTAAGTAATATTGCGAATGTGCCTCGCAGAAAAGTGGATTTTTAATGACTTTCACGTTTTGTCTCTCAACCTTTGTCTAGCTAGTACGCCGCACCTATTGAGGGCACATTCATGAGACTAGTTTTAAACTGTAGGGAATTACGACAGCTATTATTCTTCGTATTAGCTTTTGAAAAGTATGAAGCGGCGCAAATTTCCTGATCAAAAAACGACGAAAAATTAAAAATGAAGGAATTTTAATTTCAAACCGTTACCACCAAATAACTTTTTTAATATTGATGGCACATCAAATTCATAAATACATCTTTTTTGAACAAGTATAGGGACCATATATTTTAAATCTTCGAAGAATACGTTGGACGGAGCAAGTACAATAGGCCAAAGTGTACATAATTTTTTTGAAATTTCAATCGACTTTTCCACATTTCTGAAGTTTGGTTGTCGTTAACTACCGCAAATTAAGATTTTTGGCCTTATGTGTTTGCAAGCTAATTGTATTAGGAGTCCTTTATGTATTTCTATCAGTAGATAGCCATTTGAATGCAAATAAAAAAGTTTTTGCCAAAAAACCAAAATTTCAATGAAATGAAAAGTTAAATGGAAATGTCCATATACATAATTTTGATATTTTAAAGAAGTAGAGAACACCCAGTGACAACTTCACGGACCGTCACTGGTAAAATTGGACCCATCCAAGTGGTAAAAACGAATATTGATTTTAAGAGCAGGCCTAAGGGGTGCTGACTATTAATGTTTGTTTCTTAGAGTGGACCCAAGCAGTTAGTTTCACTAATACAACTAGGAACCCATATTTTTGTGATTTGAGGGACTTCGTTAGATCGACTTAAAATAGATCGAGAGTTTTTTGAAGTCGATCTAACGGAGTCCTTCTAATTGTCTTTGGTAATCGTGTATTAAACGCCAAACTATTTGTTGTGTCAGATAAAATTTTTTTTGTTTTAAATCGGGCATGTGTATCAAAATTTATGAGGAAAAACATAAATTTTTCAACCATAGCCTGAAAATATGTGTTTAGTATTAAGCAAAAATGCTTTTTGCACATAAGCAATACAATTTTATCAATATTTTAACAACCTACAACCGCAAAAAGGGGCGGGCCGAAAATAAAATTTTGTAATCCGCTGGTATAAACTTTAAACTTTTTCTGACTTACAAATGTTTTATTTGTTTAACAAAAATAAAAAAAAAAACATATAAAAATTACATTTTTCAGAGGTTGCTTTAGTTCTTCAATGGGGAAGTTATTTTCCCCTGCACTGGTATTGTTTATTTTCGAACAAAGCCAGCATATGATTATATAAGACATTACGTGAAAGTCTACAGGGGTCAATCTCTTTTATTTTGAACTGTATAATGTCTTCCACAGACGGACAGACAGAAAGATGGAAATCGCTAGATATTTTAGAATCGATCACTGACCAAAAAATATGTATATGTACTTTATGGGATCCTATACAGAAAAAAAAATGTTTAAATTCGTAGATTTAATAAAAAAATTAATTAAATCCGCACCAATAACTAAAATGCGCAAATAAATTAAAAATATTTGTATGTCGTTAATAAAAATAAATGGATATTTAGTTAATTAAAAACTTAATACTATGAATTTAAAAATTTAATTAAAATTAAAAAAAAATAATTAAAATTTTAATTATATAAATTAAAAATTTTATAAAAAAAAAATTTTTGAAACAAATAATTGTATAAATTAAAAAAAAAAAATAAAAAACATGTGTTATTAAGAGCTTGTAAAAAATACAAAACATTTTTTTAAATAAAAAGGTAAAGGTTTTTAATGAAAAAATATTGATAAAAAAAATATTTAATGAAAAAAAAATACTGATGAAAAAAAATATTAATGAAAAAAAAAAAAAAAATGATGACAAAAAATATTGATGAAAAACAAATATTGGTGAAAAATAAATATTGATGACAACAAAGTATTGATAAAAAAAAAAATATTGATGAAAAAAAATATTGATGGAAAAAAAATATTGATAAAAAAAAATATTGATGAAAAAAAAAAATATTGATGAAAAAAAATATTGATAACAAAAAAAATATTGATGAAAAAAAATATTGATGAAAAAAAAAATATTCATGAAAAATAACTATGTTACGTTTAATTCACCGGCTGGTGAATATTTTTGTTATTCACCACGAGGTGAATTATTACCCAAGTTACAACAATTTTTGATTTTATGAAAATAAAAACAGTAATTCTTATTTTCATTTTCGTTAGTTTATATTAGGGTTTGAAAATGACCGTAGTTTACCTTAACCGCGGTTACGGTTAAAACTCAGGCGATTAACCGCGGTTAAAGGTTAACCGCTCTCTTTTTAAATAATTTAAACAAAATTATTTTTTTAATAGTAAAGATGTATTAATTAAAGTTGTTTTTATTCGACCTTTCTATCTATAAATAAAAATGCTTTTATTTCAAGCTATACTGGCCTCGAGCTCGAAATAAAAGCATTTTTATTTACTGATTTTATGTAAAATGTTGACAGTGGAGAGTACCTATAACTTTTGGGGTTTGGTAGAGAAAGTTATAAAAAAATTAAAACCAATAAAAATGAAATTTATTATTTAAAAAAAAAATTGAAAAATAATCAGTTTCTAAAACACTATTTCGCAATAAACGCCATAGATTTTGAGACATTTTTTCGATTAAAAAATTATTAGATTCTGAGAAATACTATTTTATACTTAAAAAAAGAATATTGGATTTTAAGGTTTTTTTTTTATAAAAGTCTTAAATTTCCGCCTTTTATTTTTAAAAAATTTCAGTTGCTGAAAAGTTTTTCTGTATCAAAAGTCTCAGATTCTGATATTATTTTTCTATAGAAAAAGTCTTAGATTCTAGCACATATTTTTTATAAAAACTATTTTTGATTCTGAGTATTTTTTTTTCTGTAGAAAAAGTTTTTAATTTTTTCAGTAGAACATTTTTCAGTCTCATATATTTTAAAGAAAATGTCTCAGACTCTGATGCCTATTTTCATTTGAAAATTTTCAGAATATTTCATATTCCGAGAAATTATTTTTAATATTCTTTGTTCCTTTTATCACTATTTTTTCTAAAAAAAAAAATTCCCTACTAACCTAGTGTTAATTAAATTAACCATTACCGCAGGATTTTTCATGCGGTTACGGTTAAATAGTGCGGTTAACCGCGGTTACGATTATGATTAAAACCGTATTGCAAACCCTAGTTTATATAGTCAAACTGAGGTGGCGTCCTGCAACTTTTTTTAAAAGTAGACACCAGCCTAAAAACATTATCATGTTAAAATTAGTAAAGCTTAAAATTTAATTAATCAATTAATTATATTAATTAAATATTTTATTAATATTAAACTAAAAAACAATTAAAATGTTAATTAAAAAAAGTTTAAAATTTAATGAAACAATTAATTATATGAATTAAAAACTTAACTGATATTAAATTAAAAAACAATTAAAATTTTAATTCAAATAAAATATACGCTATTATTTTCTGTGTAGACCGATATTTGTATGAGTATACAAAACTGAAAAATTTTGAGAGCAAAATATTTTGATTATAAAAAAAATGTTAAATTTCGCTTAAGATTTTTGAATTTTTTTTGGTTTATATAAGAGTTTTGTGAGTTTGAGTCAACGTGAGTGTGAGTAAAGCCTTTGTGAGTGCACGTGAATGTTAGTTGTATTAAATTTACTCACGTGATTAGGAGTGAGTGTGAGTAAAAAAATATGAGTAAAAAAATATTCAAAATATGCACGTGAGTGAATGTACGTAATTCAAAAACTCCTGTCGTGAGCGTGAGTGAGTGGGAGTTAAAACTCACTCAAGCGATTGTCTCTATTCCAAATATCAAGTTTCAAGAGCCATTATATCAGGAGATAAAAAAATTTACCCCTTCCTACGAATCAGAAATTTCAAAAAGTTACTTTTTTAAGAATGATTTTTTTGTGAGGCAGAAATTCAAATTTATTATTACCACAAGACAATTATTTCGGGATATATAATAGTACCGACGAGTTAATTTTCACCCCCTCAGAATTGAAATTTTCAAAAACCCAGGCAGCATTTCAAGTCCTACCTTCAGCCCATTGTGCGTAATGTAACAGCAACCTAATATTGAAACCTTTTGAATATGCATCTGTTGCTTGGTTATATATTTTTTTTTGGAGTATGGCACAAATACACGTCCTGTTTTACACGAAAACCATAAAATATCAATTTTTATCTATGCAATGCAAAAGAAATTTCGAAATTTAGTGCAGCCAAAAAAAAAAATGAAAAATCTCACGTAGTTCATTTGTGGCTTCTCTATAATTTTAGGATATTTTTTTATGATTACAGATAGATGAACAAAGGAGGAATAACTTTTTGAGGTTAACTTAAAAATAATTTAATTTTAAATCATGAAATCATCATAATCAGTCTGATCATTAAATGAATAATTTAATTTTATATACAGGGTGGTGCAATAACAAAGACTATTTTTTAAAATGCAATAAAATGAAACAATATTCAAAATTGTTGGAATGTTATGGATTTTTTTGAAAGAGCAAACATTTCCATTGTTTAGGACAAACGACTTTTTACAGGCGGCTGTCACGGCTATCTCCACAGAAGAGCATCTTTGCAACCCATTTTTCTAAGATAACTTTAAAATTTTCGCATAAATAAAGTCGTCTGCCATTAATACTAAATACCCAAAATGTTAAATAATGTTCATTTTATTGCATTTTAAAAAAGATTCTAAATATTGAACCACCCTGTAATTTCCTTTTAGCACACTGGGGTTAGATGATAAAACAGAAATAAAACAGAAAACCACAAAACATTAAAAATATTTTAACCACTTCACGCATCTGGATTCCATGCCCAACCACTACCACTATGAAATTTATGTGAATCATTTGCAGGAGGCTTCAACAAAACAGTAGCTCTTAAGACATTTAAACAGATTTATCATATTTAAATATAAAAACCAACAGATTTTTATTCATGGTTCACCTCAAATTGACTTTTTAGTGATAAATATTACATTATTTTTTTTTGTTTCCTTTATAATAACAATTTCTTATGCATAAAATACTATAATTTCTCACGATTTTAGAATAACGGAAAGTAGTGTTTTCAATATTTTGAATTTTTAGCATAAAGTTGCTCAAGAATGTAACTTTATAGCAATTTGTTTTACAAATATGAAATCACAGAATTTGTCTTGATATTCTAAAGAATTTTTTTAATATTATTTTCTTAATGAATGACAAAGTACTGTTTATGAAAATATGTACTTTATTAAAAAAAAAGCAAATATTTGCAGTGCCAGATGACCTGCAGGAAGTTTTTACGAATGTAAACGGAAACTCTATCCCAGCAACATTTTGGGTAATATAGTAAGATTTATCAGGAACTACCAAGCCCACCGCCCCCCCCCCCCATTTTAAATGTATAGTTAAAATTAAAAATTATGTTCTTCTCTTGAATGTTACTTCCGCAGTAGGATCCTACAGCTAAATTTAGAGATAATAGGGTTAAATAGCATCTCTCCTTTTTGTTTCCTTGGAATCAAAATTTCAAGTTTTGTATGACCTTATTTTAGGAAACCGAAAAGTACCAAAGTACAATTGTTTTTCCTATTTAACCCTCTTAGAATAAACATCCAAATATTTCCGCATATACGCAAAAATACAAGTATGAGCATTAAAATCCATATAACTCATGAACCAATTCATATACAAAGACCGTGCATACATATTGAATTAATTTTTTATGGAATATTTGAAGAAACAAAATATAGTGAAAACGCGTGTCTGTGGTTAGATATAGTCGGGTTTTCTGCTTCAGTTAAGACCCGCCCAACGTACGAAACCTAAGAACCGATTTTGCTGTTATGACATGCAGAATGTTTTTAATCACTTCCAGGCCAGCTTGTGGTTTTAATGTAATCGTTGTGCTTTCTAAAGATTTGAGAAATTTGAAGAAGCACCCTTCATCTTCTTCTTGGTAATCAATTTCCAAAAGAGCTAAGAGTCCAGAATAACATTCCTGTATTTCGCTTTCCTTATAGTTTAAGAAAGTTTCCATCCAGTTTGGGAAGATCAAACCTGCCTACCACAATGTTCTTTGTGAACAAAACGTGTTCATGCACCCGTTACCGTACCCGCATACAGGCTGCAACTTAAGAGTTATAAGAAAATGATCAGAAATGCAAAATGTGATTCTTGGAAAAACTTCTGTGGAAACATAGAAGACGTTTCTGAGGCATCCTGGCTGCACAAGGTTTTGGCTTCTTCTCCTTGAACTCTGGGATACCTGAAAGATCTTATTGGGGTGTGGTCTTTCTCCAGTGGAGAGTCGGTGGATCTCCTTTTAAACACGCATTTTACGGGCAATTCCATGACGACGTTTCATGCTTTGGATCGTTCTGACGCCCAAGCATCTGAAATTGCTTCGGAAATAATTAATATGCCAACATTAATCTGGGCGATAAAAAGCTTCAGGCCCTATAAATCCCCGGGACCTGATGGCATAATCCCGGCTGAGATGCAGCAAGTGTCGGACTATATAGCCCCGTTGCGGTATAATCTATACACAGCATGCATCAACTGGTCGTATATTCCTTTAAAATGGAGGGATACCAGAGTCGTCTTTATCCCGATGCTTGGGAAAAGTTCCCACACAGCTCCGAAGGATTTCAGACCAATTAGTCTGTCTTCTTTATTGTTAAAGACAATGGAACCAATGATAGACTCATATTTGCGTAGAGTGATTGACCCGAGGTTGCTTTCGACAAAGAAGCACGTGGTTGTCATGTTGTCGCATATGCTGACGATGTCGCGATAGCGGTAAAGGGGAAGCATCTGCCAACATTGAGGGATATTCTTCAGGGTTCTCTGAAAGATCCGTCTTAATGGGCAAAAAACTGTGGTCTAGGAGTTAATCCAAGTAAAACAGAGCTTGTTTTGTTTACAAGGAAAAAATAGATTCCTGCGTTTGATCCTATTTCTCTGGACGGCACTGAAATCACCTTCTCAGATGGAGCCAAGTATCTTGGAGTATCTCTCGATAGGAAGTTGAATTTCAGGCGTAATATTGAGGAACGGGTGAGAAAAGCAACGATTGCTTTATATTCCTGTAAAAGGGCCACAATTGCCCTCAAGTCGTTCATTGGATCTATACAGCAGTGGTGCGTCCAATTTTGCTGTATGGTGTGCATTACTGGTGCTCTTCGTACTACACCTACGGCTGCATTAGAAATCCTCCTTCACCTGATACCATTGGACATATTGGGTAGGCTGCGTCGGCAATTCGACTTAATAGGACGCTGCAATGGAGGAGCAGCGATTGTGGCCATAGCGCGATCTTGAAGAAGATAACAATACCACAAAATGTGGATTATGCTTCCTCTTTGAGCCTCTTTGAGCGCCACTTTACCACTATGATACCATCCAGGAGGTCTTGGATGGGGGATATTCCGGGTAGTGGAGCCACCATAAATTTTTACACAGATGCATCGAGGCTGCACGAACAAGTGGGGTTTGGAGTCTATTCGGAAGAGCTTGGATTGAACCTGGCTCGAAGATTGCCAGATCATTGCAGTGTTTACCAGGCAGAGATGCTGGCAATAAAGGAAGTGGCTGACTGGTTGTGCTGCAATGTCTTGTCTACAACCGCAGTCAACATCTATACTGACAGTCAAGCCGCGGTCAAGTCCCTGGATTCAATGTTTCGGAAAACAAGATCTGCCCTTAACTGCCGCACGTCTTTAAATGTGATGGCCAAGCAGTTTAACATACGACTCATATGGGTCCCAGGACACAGAGACATTCCAGGGAATTGCAAAGCCGATGAGCTTGCAAGACTGGGAACTACCTTCCAACAGAATTGGAATGTGTTGGTATGCCTCTAGAAACTTGCAAACCAAACCTACGGCTTTGTTCTGCAACGGAGACTAATCAAAGACGGGCAAATGGATGGACGTGTGAGACAACACGACAGATTTGGCCTTCCCTTAATCAGGGGCGCACAAGTGAGCTGATATCGCTTCCAAGAGGAGAGATTTCGACGGTGGTTTCTATAATTACCGGACATTGTCTTATAGGGAAGCACGCAGAGCGATTAAATGTGCCGTCGAATGACTTTTGCCGAAGTTGCATGGATGAAGAAGAGTTGGAAACTATCGAACACTTTATTTGCCATTGCCCGGCACTTTCTGGTCAGAGACTTGCTTCACTGGGATCTAGGGAGCTGTACGATCTTTCTGATTTGTCGGACGTCAAAATTCAATATCTAAGTAGTTTCATAAGAAGCTCAAACTGGTTTAACGACAGGGACTAGTACGGAATCCTAAGTTACGGTCCCGTGGTATCAGAATGGACCTTAGAGTCTACGTGTGTTGACGTAAAACGTCAGCAACCACTTACAACCTAACCTAACATAAAGGAATTGAAATGTGGTCCAATTTTTTTTTTAAACAAACCTGGTGGTATACTCATATCCCAGCAAAAAACTCCACCCGCTTACATTACTTCCGAACTACAAGAACCATTTAGAAAAAATATTTTTCCTAGAAGAGACGCAATTAAATTATTCTTGAAAAAAACACTCTAAATAAATCAACAAATAAATTAGAAATTCCATCTTTCCATTTTTAATGATCTATTTGTCACTTGACCTTCTAGCACGCAATATTGCAAATAACAAAACACTATTGTTCTATAAAATATTCCAAGAAATATCCAACTGTTCATTACAATTAAGAAAAATCAATTATCTTGAAAGACAAGAATTCATTAAACAACAAATATGTATACAGAACATATAGAAAACCTCCTGTTAACCCAAAACACACACCTTACTTGACAAAGAACACCCTCCCAGCAGGAACTTTAGTTTCAAACTACAAATAATCCCAAAATAACAAGTGACAAATTAAAAACACATTTACACACTCTAAACTCCACTCTGGAAGTAATTTTGATAGAAAACACTTGATATTCCTACAACATTTGTCTGTCATTAACCACAGCTGTGTGTGTCACCTGATAAAACGTAAATTTTGTAAGTAACATTGTTGGATCAATGAATGAATGGATGGATGGGTCACCATCATCATTATTATCTTCAACGACATTGAAACAAACACTTGATGAAATGCAAAAAAACAAAAATACATAACGTTGGAATAAATCGATTATGCTTAAAATTGATGGTGCTCCTAAACATGAAAACCGTTGGACAGACACCAACAAAACACATTGAATAGATTACGATTATTGAATGGAAGTTACTTTAACACATGCTGTTTTTGTTTTAAGGTGTCATTTGCACCTCCAGCTATTTTTGGGATGGTATATTGCCTACTACATGTGTTAAATGTGTTTACGGATCATTAATTGTTAAATGATTGTTCGTATATGTACATACATAAGTTTCTTTATGATGAAAAACTAATGGATTCAACAAATGTAACCAAAAAATTTCGGGGTTTTATTACAAGAAAAGATAGAAAAGGGTTTTTTATTAGCAATTGCTAATGTTTTTTTAAAAAAAGTGATATATTTAATTATATGATTATAAAATATCTTCAATATTATCACACGATACCACATATTAATGGATATTTCAAAAGTGTCAGCACTAGGATGAAAGGGATCACTAAAACCCTTAAAAAGTTTAAAATATAAGCAATATAAGTTCTTACAAAGAATTCCAAAGATATTTCAAGTATATAATATATATAACAATAAGGCCCCACGTTGGGCGCCAAATAGTTCTAACACAGAACCCCTCAGAACTAACAAGCGAAGTCTCCCTAGTGTCACCCGCGGATCTTTATGGAATTGGATTTATTTTGTAGAGCAGAAAAAATAAAGGGACACGTATTTTTTTTTAGCGGCCCAAATTCATATTTAGGGGGTAAAAAAGAGGGGGGAAGGCCATTTTTCAGTTTTTTTCGTTTATCTCCTATATTATGCAATGAAACCTAGTCATGTTACATACCAAAAGAAAGGTCTTTGGAAAACCTATCTACGTGTGCTAAGAACGTGTCCAAACATGCAAAACTATTTGTTATATTGAGTAAAATACCAAAATTTTAGGACATTTTTCTTAATAAGTTGAGAAATATTAACTTCTTTGAACCGTTGTTAGCACCACGAGATAGGTATTTTTAATACCTTTAATCTGATACCACACATGCCTATATTAATTTTGTTTGAATAGGCGTAAATCGTAAAAAACTGAAAAAGGTCAATTACCCCCCATACAAATCGCCCCCCCCCCCAAAAATGAGTTTGGCCGCTAAAAAAAAAAAAAGTGTCCAATTAATTTTCGTTCGTACGTATCCAAATTTCATGAAGATCGGAGGATGACACCAGGGCGACTTCCCTTGTAAGTTAGTTTCTTACACAGAACCCTTTTGAATGTCAGACAACTTTAAAGCAAATCTTACAAGGAATTTCAAAGATATACCAAATATATAATATATAACATAATAAGGTCCCACATTGGGAGCCAAATAATCTCATTATCCTCAACAAAGCCTTCATACTACACCGCCCGCTCTCAGGGCTGGTTCTTATTTGGAATACTTTGAAGGCAGTTTAAGACTCGGTATAGGTTCTAAAACTGAAAAAAAAAAATACTTTTGAAATTGAAGTGCTGTCATCGCCAAACTAACAAAGAATTTCAAAAATATACCAAGTACAACGTGATTTCGGTGATATTTAAATGTTAATGAGCCCCGCGTTGGTCGCCATATAGTGTCCATATCCTCAATGAAACCGTCATATTCCACCGTCCTTTCTTAGGGCTAAGGTGTGTTTGGGATCTTTGGAGGCAGTTCAAAAATCGGTACTAAAAACCGTACACTTTTTAGTATAGCCCACAATATTGTATTACAGATTCTAAACTGAAAAAAAAAACAATTTTGAAATTGAAATACTGCCATCGCCAAACTAACAAAGAATTCCAAAGATATTTCAAGAACAAAGTGATTTCGATGACATTTAAATTTTAATGAGCCCCGCGGTGGGCACCATGTAATGTCCATACCGTCAACAAAACCTACATACTCCACACTCCGTTCTTAGGGCTGGGGTATTTTTGGAATCCTTTGGAGGTAGTTAAAGAATCGGTACGAGAAAATCTTCTGTATCAGACCACAATATTCTATAATATATTGTAAAACTAAAAAAATAATCTTGAAATTGAAACACTAGCACTCTGTGGTACAGGGTATATCGTATTTTTGCTGATGTTTGTAATTACATAAATTACACTGTACAACGATTTAAAACTTTTTCCAAAATTACGGGGTTCCGCCGATTGATTCTGGTAGAGGAGACAAAAAAATTTACACGTGTGTCGGCAGTTTGCAAGACCACATCGGAATTTTTTTTAGAGATGGTTAAAGTTTCCCAGCTTTGGCCTGTTCTTGCAACATATCGGTAAATAAAACTATGTTTTCTTTATATCTGAGGTGTATGGTATGTTCAGCAACTTTGTAGATATTTTTGTGGAACATATTAACCCTCTAACTCCCTTTCATAACGGTATATTTAGGCTCTATTCTAACAAATCGTAAAAACAACCCGAAGAAGTAGAAAAGTTAAATTCGACTTTGCCGAATCTACAATGCACTTTTTAAGTAAATTTTCTAACGTGTAAAAAATAACAATTTTGATAAGAAATATTTTATATTGGGTAAAAAAATTTTTTTTAGTAATTTAAAACAAATAATTTACAAAATTTTTTTTTGAGTGTAAATTTTTTTGAGTGTAAAATTTTTTTTGAGTGTATTTTTTTTTGGTTAGTATAAAAATATTTTTGAGTGACAAAAATATGTTGTAAAATATTTTTGTGACTTACCAATGCTTTCAAAAAATTTTTAACGGGTTTTCAACACGTGAATTTATGGTGAAGCTAATCTGAAATTCACGGTTTTGCTAATAACTTTTGCACCACTTGACCGATTTGGCCGAAATTCAGCACGAACCAGGCGATGCGAACGACAAATATATATGCCAAGTTTCAGCATTCTTAGCATTGCCTTTCGAAAGTTAGCGTGTTTTTTATCTCGTAAATTCACGAAAAACCCTTGCCGAAATTCAGTCTTTTGCTCATAACTTGTGAACCACTGGACCGATTTCGCTGGATTTCAACACCAACCTGACCAGGTAATTACCCAACATATATGCCAAACTTCAGGAGCCTCCTTAAAGTCTTTAAAAAGTTAGCGTATTTTCAACAGACAGACGGACGGACATAGCTAGATCGTCTTAAAATCGATCGAGGATCATGAATATATATACTTTATGGGGTCTTAGGCCAATATTTCGAGGTGTTACAAACGGAATGACAAACTTATAAATACCCTCTATCAATAGAGTGGAATGTATAAAAAGGGGGAGGGCGGTGATAAAATTTTTTATAAAAATGTTGCCCATATAATTTTACTATATACGTCAAACCACACCAAAGCCCAAAAATTTACACGAACACCAAAAAAGAGTCAAGTTCAAGATTGCGCATTAAAAAAACTTACAACAAAAAAATTAACCCTTTGTGTTTTTGTTAAGTTTTGGGCTTTAGTGTGCTCTGGCATTACAGTAAAATTTTATGGCCAGTATTTTTTTAGAACATTTTACCCTCGCCCTTCCCCTTTTTAGGGGTACTTTATACAATTTGTTAGAATCGAGACAAAATTAACTGTTATGTAGAGGAGTTAAGGGTTAACATTTTCGACAAAAATATTTACCATAATATTTTCTACAAAGTTTCTGAACATACCCTAAACATCAGATGTTAATATCACATAGTTTTATAGTCAAATTCAACATAGCCAATTAAAAAAAAAAATGCAAAATAAATTAACCCTTAAGGAGCAACCTTGAATTTGACTCGTTTTTGGTGTTTGCGTTGAGTTTTGGACTTTGGTGTGTTTTTAAAAATATATTGAAATTTTATGGCGAACAAGAAAATATAGTTTTATATACCAAAGCTGGGAAACCTTAACCGCCTCTAAAATAAAATTCCGATGTAATCTTTCAAAACGCTGACACACGTGTTTAATTTTTTGGTCTCCACTACCAGATTCAATCGTCGGGACCCCGTAATTTTGGAAACATTTTAAAATCGCTGTACAGTGCTATTAGCCAACTAACATCAACTGATTCGCTAAAACTTAGCCGTTAATATAACACGGCAAAACTGTTAAAATTTAACCGTATCAAGTAAATTTGTAATCCCTTGCAGACGAGACAACAGTATTGATTTATTAGTTTAAAGTTTTGGAATTGATTAAGATTATGACGACAATACTGATATCATAATATTTGATTTGTGATATTGGGAAAAAATAACAATTTTTCGAAATTATTGAGTAATAGAAATTCTCATTTTGCAAACGAAAAACTAGCTAAACAAATTTTTCGCTAGAGGGCGTCTTTTTTTAAATTTGTCATTAAGTTTGAAACTCATTGAAATATTGGTATAGGATCTTATGACTGAAGTCATCAAGCAATATAGTAAGGCAATCTAGCGATTTTAAAAGTTTTGATCAAAAATTTAAGAACACCGTGAAATATTCAAAACTTTACACCTAACCTAACCTATTTAAAGAAGTTCACACATATTTTTAGACACAAAAAATTAAAAAAAAAATTTACCAAAAAAATTTTTTCCAATAAAATTTTTTTACCAAATTTGTTTTTTAATTTTTTTCTCAAATTTATCAAAAATTTAAGAACACCTTGAAATATTCGAAACTTTACACCTAACCTAACCTATTTAAAGTAGTTCACACATATTTTTAGACACAAAAAATTAAAAAAAAAAAATCACCAAAAGAATTTTTTCCAATAAAATTTTTTTACCAAATTTGTTTCTTAAATTTTTTTTTCAAATTTATTTTTTGTAATTCTGGAGTTTAAAATGAAATTCGGAAAGGCCAAATTACGCATCTTACTTGATTTTTTTCATTTTCTGAATTTCAGTTGAGCTTTTCTAAGTTTGATTGATATTTTCTAATTTTATATTTTCTAAATTACATTTTTTTTTTATTTTTAACTAGAAACAGTGTTGCCAACTTTCCTTGTTCTTTATCAGTTGAAAATTTAATAATATTTGTTATGTTAAAGGGTTAAATAAATTTTAAATATTATTTTAATATTTCATAATTAAATAATGACAAAGTGTTTGTAATTTATTTTATTTTTTTTTTTCATTTTTTCAATAATTAACAAACCTAATCACGTCTATTTAGCAAATGATGAAAATTAAACAATATTACCTTATAAATATTTTTATACAGAAATAAAAAAACAAAATCAAACAAAAACAAAACATAAATTAATATTATGAATACTAAATAATTAAATAAACAAAAATACTTAATCAGACAGAAAAGCAAATATACACTCAAAAAATATAGAAATTGTTAAAGAATCTGCAAGAAAATGAACTCATACGATAAATCAATTTACATGATTTTTTTAACACTGTAACTAAAATTGGTGTTGCTGGAAGAGTTTTAAGTTATTAACAAAAAAAATATGTAAATCAAAACTTTGATAAATATTTTAAACAGGGGGAGTTTACTTCATTGGAATATTTAAATAAAAGTTTTCAAATGCGTTTTAATTAAATGTGACAAAACAATACATATGTGGTTAAAAAAGTAAAAAGATAGTACATATTAATAAAAAGTACTAAAGTACCAGTGCTTTTTTATAAAAAAAAGTACTTAAAGTCTTTTTAGTTAAGTTTTATTACTTTTTAACAAAAATAGTTTTAATATCTTAGAACTTTTAGTAAAAACTACTATTTTAGTACTTTTCTTAAAATAGAGTAAATAGTACTTTATATTAAAATGTATTATCTTTAATTTATTTTTACTAACAATAAGTGTTATTTTAGCACATTTTATTGAATATAATACTTTTTTTTAAAAAAAATTTAATAAAAAGTGACAAAATAATACTTGGTTAAAAAAAGTTAAAAGATATTAAAATAGTACTTTTTTATAAAAAGTACCAAAATAGTACCACGTTGTAACAAGTGATGACTTTTTATACTTTATTTAATTATGGTATGGAGAAAAACATTGAAAATCGATAAGAAAAACTTCGTTGGTATATTTTATTGAAAATTACTTTCATAGTACTTTTTACAAAAAAGGATTAATTTATTTTTTTATCAAAATTAGCAATTTAGTACTTTTATAGTAAAAAAAATATTATATTAGTATTTTTTTGTACCGAAATATTAAAAAAATATAATATTTAGGTATATATTATAAAAAAGTACAAGAGCTTTTATTTTGGTACTTTTTATAATAAAGTACTACTTTGGTGTGTTTTGTAAAAAAAATACAATTTTATTACACTTTGTAAAACGTACTATTTTATTACTTTTTGTAAAATGGTGCAGTTTTAGTCATTTTTTTTATTAAGAGGACTATTTTGGAACTTTTTATAAAATGTGATATTTTTGTACTTTTTACATTTTATTACGAAGACAATTTATAAAAAAGTATTTTTTGTACAAAAGTGCTATTTCTTTGCAAAAACTTGGTAATGGGTTGTGAAAAGGGATGATTACCAAGAACATTGCATATAGTAACTACTCATTACCCACTGCATTACTTAAGTCCTAAAATAAGTACTTATTTGAAATAATATATAAAAATATAGTACAAAAAAAAAATACTTTTGGATCTATTTTAAAAAATATTAACAAGGGAAGTCTCCCTGGTGTCACCCTCCGATCTTCATGAAATTTGGATATGTTGTTAAGAACAAAAATTAATTCGATACGTATTTTTTTAGCGGCCCAAACTCATTTTTAGGGGGGTCGATTTGTATGGGGGGAAATTGACCTTTTTCAGTTTTTTACGATTTACGCTTACTTAAAAAAACTAATATAGCCATGTGTGATATCAAATTAAAGCTATTAAAAATACCTATCTCGTGGTGCTAACAACGGGCCAAAGAAGTTATTATTTTTCGACTTATTAACAAAAATGTCCTTAAATTTTGGTATTTTACTCAATATGACGAAAAGTTGTGCATGTTTGGACACGTTCTTAGCACACGTAGATAGGTTTTTCAAAGAACTTTCATTCATGGTATAAAACATGACTAGGTTTCTTTGCATAATATAGGAGATAAACGAAAAAAACTGAAAAATGGCCTTGTCTTCCCCCCTCCTTTTTAGCCCCTAAATATGAATTTGGGCCGCTAAAAAAAATGCGTGTCCCTTTATTTTTTCTGCTCTACAAAATAAAACCAATTCCATAAAGATCCGCGGGTGACACTAGGGAGACTTCCCTTGTAAGTATTAATATTTTATTAAAAAGTACTACGTAAAAAAGTACTTTTTATAAAAAAAGTACTATTTTAGTACGTTTACTACTTTTTTCAAAAATGTACATTGTACCACTTATCATATATTATTACAAAGGAATATTGATAAAAGTGTACTTTTTGTGAAAAAATACTATTTTAGTACTTTTTACAAATACGAATTACTATTTGTCACTTTTTATTGAAAAGAACCAGTTATTAAAAATTTAGTTTTAGTAAAAAGTTTAAAAAACGTACTTACAAGGAAGGTCTTTCACAGGTCACCCACCGATTGTCCTGAAACTTGAATATGAGAATGAGGGGATAAATAAGAGTTACCTGTTTTTTTTTAGCTGCCCAATCTCAAATTTAAAAAAGGGTTGCCACCTTATGAAAAAATAAGGGCTTTCGGGAAAATTCGTATAAAAGCCGAACTAGCAGGAATTTCGACAAACGAAAAAAATACGGGTCAGCTTAGTTTTGCTAGAGATTATTATACATTATTTTGGCGGTCGTACGTATATACATCTCCATATAAACTACCCCAACGATTATTCATTTTTGACGATAACAAACTTAATGAAGCCGAATTTGGTCACGATCGATACACCATTGGATAGGCCTTCAAAAAACCTTTCGATCTGTATAAAATGTTCATATAGTTTCTTTTGAATAAATGGGAAAAATCCACAAAAAAACGAAAAAAATACCGATTTTCCCCCTCCCCTTCGACCCGCTAAATGTGAGATTGGGCAGCTATAAAAAAACAGGTAACTCTTGTTTTGCTTCCCTCTTTTCTATATGCAAGTTTCAGGATAATCGGTGGGTGCCCTGTGAAAGACCTTCCTTGTTAGTAAAAAAAGTAAAAAAAAAATTAATTTCTATAACTATTGAGAAATATTACTCCTGCTCGAACAATGATATTTCAAGAAACTATTTCTACTTTCTTGAAAATTGTTACTTTGACAATGTCATCGTAATAATTAGTAAAGAAACGTGACCTCGAGCAGGAGTAAGCTGGAGTAATCTTTCTCAATAGAATTTATAGGTCGAATAATAAATAATTTTTGTTAACTTCTGATTAATTTTTATTAATAAATAAAAATTGTTTTATTCGACCTTTAAAATATTATATTTTGTGAGGATGTTTATTCTGGCTCGAGGTCATAATTTTCTTTACTAATTAAAACCATGATATTCTCATAGCATAATTTTCAAGAAAATTATTTTTTCCCGTGTAAAAATGTATTAGATCTTATCTGATCTGTTCATATATGTTCATATATGATCGTATCTGATTGCATATAATTATATCTGAAGTGTCCAAAATCGAGATCTAATTATATCTCGGATTTGGTCAACATTGCCAAATCCGAGATATAATTAGATCTCGATTTTGGTCATTTTAGATATACTTATATCTAATCAGACATGATCATATATGAATAGATAAAAACAGATTAAATAAGATCTAATCCATTTTTACACGGGTTGTTTTAAATTTATTTATGTTGGTCATTTTTGCAAGACTTAATCGACACGTTACTTACTAGTATAGTACAATTTCTTCGTCTTTCTAATTCACATTGTGGATAGAGTCGAATATGTATTAATGCTTTAGTTTGTGCACAAACGATTTGTCATTAGACTCGTTTGCTACTTTGTAGTATATCGTTTCTATTTTTGCTAAATAATCTTGACAATGGAATCTTGACAAATTCCGAAATACGTGTCGATTAAGTCTTGCAAAAATTACCAACATAAATAAATTTAAAACAAAAAATAATTTTCTTGAAAATTATGCTATGAGAATATCATGGTTTTAATTAGTAAAGAAAATAATGACCTCGAGCTAGAATAAACATCCTCACAAAATTTTTGTTAACTTAAAAATTAAAACAAGATTTCTATAACTTTTATTCTTAACCCAGCAAAAGTGTTCATTGCAAATAATCGGTTCAGGAGCGCATTATATTATACTGAAGTTAATTTTACGGAACACTCCAGAATCGATATATTTTTGTTTGAATTTGTCAGGAAAGTAATCGTTTGTTAGAGCAAGAAGTTTTTTTGAACCATTTTTTTCTGATTACCGTAGAATGTATTCTAGAATTTATTGTAGTAGGAATCTGTTCCAAAAAAATTTTCTGTAAAGTTTTTCTTGCAAATTTTCAAAAAAAAAACAAGTGGATTACTGTCGAAATTATTTTAAAACTTTTATAAAAAAACAATTTTGAAAATTTTAATTAATGTTAAAGCCATTATTATTTATTTTTACTATTTTTACTATTTGAGTGTAAACAAATATACACACACACAAAAAAGCAAACTATTCAATATATAATTTGTAAGTGATTAATGAAACAAAACACGTCAGCAAAAGTTGGCCTAATCAACACTAAATTAAAACAAATAAACTAAACAAAAAAAAAAGAAGAAAAGACAAAAAAAAAGCAAAAACTTGAAACCAAAATTTCGGAAATTTTATTAACAAAAAAAATATTTAAAAGCGATTACAAAATTTAGTTCATTATTTAAAAAGAGATTAAGTACTGAATAGACCAACATAAGTTAAACTAATGTTGCAAGTCGCGACTTTTTAAGACTTTTTCAAATATAAAAATTTCTTTCTAATACTTCTGCTCCCCATAAATACAAAAAAACTTAAGCTGTTTTGAAAATCTTTATTCAAATAAAAATGTTGTTTTGTCATAATAAATCAAAACAAAAACCGTGAAAATTCTTTAAGCACTTTTCTAAATTAAAAACACTTTTTTTTCAATGGGGATTTTACTGGCACTTTCTTACTTTCGGCTTCTTAACAATCAAAACAAAAAAGGGGAATAACTTTATAAATAGAATTTTCAAATAAATTTTCAAAACATATGGGATTCCTAGATATAAAATATTTTTTAACATAAAAATTCGTTAGTTGCCATATCATTTCTTAGAAATAAAAGTTTTTCTTTTAATATTCTATTGAAATTTTGGAAAAATAAAATTTTTTTTTTTTTTAAAATCATTGTTTTGTAAATTTGAATTTGAATTGTTTTTTTGTTTTTGTTTATAAGTGTCTTAAATTTTATGGTTTTTAAATAATCGAGTAGTGTTGCGGTAATTATATTGTTTAATAAAGCTTGTTTTTATAGTGTTTGGTTTTAAATTAAGTAGTATTTAAAATTTTACGGTAATAAAAATACAAATCTCAGTCGTAAAAATTTTTCAAATGATAATTTTGAAAAAGAAAAAAAAAATACCGGCTATAAAAATAAGTACTTGTAAGGGTAGACAATAGACCACTTTATCTAATTAATAATTAAATAATAAAATCAATATTAACTGAATCAAAGTCTGAAAGATAATAGTTTACGACCATTCTTCAAATTATCTATGAAAGAACGAGTGGGAACAAGTGGGAGTGATATGTTTGCCTGACAGGGGAAGTTTCCCTGGTGTCACCCGCCGATCTTTATGGAATTGGTTTCATTTTGTAGAGCAGAAAAAAAGGGACACGTATTTTTTATAGCGGCCAAATTCATATTTAGGGTGTCCAAATGAAGGGAGAAAACTGTAATTTTTCAGTTTTTTTCGATTATTATGCAAAAATAACTACGCTCAAAAAATTATGTCATTAACTGTTTGTAGGTTATTTAAAAAGTTTTACGTTTTGTCGTTTTTAAAAGAAAACAAGTAAAAAATTTAAATTCGGCCTTGCCGAATGTAGTGATACCCTTAACAATTTCAAAAAGATAATTGAAAAAAACTTTAGTTAAAAGGAAATTACTTTTGAAAAAATTAAAAAAAAAAAAATCCGCAAAAAAAAATTTTTGGTAAAAAAAAAATCCGCTATTTTTATACCCTACACCACTCTGTGGTACAGGGTATATTGAGTTTGTGCTGATGTTTGTAACTACCCGAAATATTGGCCCTAGACCTACCTTCAAGTATACCGATCGACTCAGAATAACTTTTTGAGTCGATTTAGCTATGTCCGTCCGTCCGTCCGTCTGTCCGTCCGTCCGTCTGTCCATCTATCGGTTTAAGCACGATACAGGTAGCCATTTTCAATCAATTGACTTAAGCATCTTTTGGCCCAAGGACGAAGCCTATTGAAATTGAAGAAATTCGGTCCATGTTAATACCTAGCCCCCATACAAACGCCCCCTTTGGATTCGGCTTTAATGACTCTAATAACCGTATTATAATAGATATTGTAACGATTCTTAATCGGTCGTTGAACTACCTTGGGAACAAGCTACCTAGTAGTACCGGCTGTGCTCGTCGATGGGGGGGTTTAGTAAGTTCCCAAAAATAAAATATTAGATATTAACGAATCAGTTACACGGGATTTTAAACTTTAGGTAGCAATTTAAAATAAACAAAAGGATTCATACATATCAAGAAAGAAGCAAGAGAGAAGAAAAGAAGCTGTTGATGTTGATTGTGTAGCTTAAGGTGTTAGGCGCTACACTTACCATGGCCCACCCTCCTTTGCTGACAAAGCTTGGTCCTTTGCTGTCAGCCCCAAAAATAAAAGAAAATAAAAATTTCCCAACCTACCACATACCTATGACTTCACTTTTCGTAATAAAAACCAAGAAAAATTTAAAATTTCATGTTTACCAACTTAACAAAATTTATTAAAAGTTATCATCTTCGCAAAATACAAAAAAAACAAATTAAGAAATTAACAAAAATACAAGGCATAAAATGTTCGATAAAATAAGAGTAATTCTACTTAGTACTATAATTCATAGGGACACATAGAAGAAAAATTGACGAGAATCTATGCTAGCAAAATTAGGTAAAATTATAACCAAAAATTCCGTTAAACGTTTGGGGTCAACCCATAAAAATTATAAAAAAAATTCATTTAATTTAAAACGGAAATAAAATTTAAGTAAAAGTTAAATTAATGAAGCATTAAATTAATAAAAATTATTTACGAAAATTCATTAAACAAATTATTAAAGAAAAATTGTAAAAAAACTTTTTAAACCCAAAATTATTAATATTAAATAAACTGAAAGACAATTTTATTCAATACACTCGTAGTGTGTTATATAGTCATTGCCTGTATTTTTATAAGTAAATAGATGTCTATGTAAAATATATATGGAATCAAACATGAACAAACTGAAATCTATAAAACCGCGTTCGATGCCAACCCTCGAACCATCTCCGTATCATCAAACCAAAATAAATATTTAAGGAGAAGTTACGAAAAAAAACTACGTAGAAAATATTCAACTATTCATGCTTAATTCCAAAATGTGTGAATGTAAAAAAAAATATTTGTTTGTTCGAGTAAGTTTGAAATAAAAATAAAAAACTTACATGGACTTCTGCATCGTTGTCTCCAAGCGCTTGTAGATTGATGAAGATTTGCCTTTCAGGGTATTCCCCGTTTAACACAACAAAAGCATGTATGAGTTGTACTGTTTGGTATGGTCTGTATTACGTGAGTGAGTGTGTATGTATACAAAGGGGATGTTTTCTAAGAATTGAGTGAAGTTAGTCGAAATGTGTGTTTCGTAGAAATAAAGTTGAGTGTGCGTGATAGTATGTATGAGAGGTATGTATGAAAGGAGAATGCGTGTAGTTTGGTGGTGTGAAGGGTAAAGGATGTATTGAATGTATGAACTCACACAAACACAATTAGGGTGACCATAAACAAAAAAAAATATTTTTTACGTTACACAAAAACAAAATATTATCACTGGTAGGTTATTGACGAAATTTAAATGGTTTTTTAATTTCAACGAATCAAGGTTAATACGATTTTAATATTTAAACGTTCTTACCGCGGAAAAAAAAAATAGCATATAATTAATCTTTTTTTTTTGGATATAAATTTAAAAAGAAATTTACGTTAATTTTAGAATTAATTTAACACGAACACACTTGGTCACCTTACTATTTTCACTACACTTTTATAGTTTGTAACTTTCTACACTTATTTTTTTTTTAAGCACAGTAACACACAATTTCTACACAACAATATTCTCTACAAACAAAATCTCTGGAGCACACAATCTGGACACAACAATATTCTTGGAAAAAATTTCTTGAACACAATTCCAAAAAGCTCGAACAAAAGTTAAAAACTGTATAGGTTCGCGGGCTCGCAGAGAGATGATTTATGGACGTTGTAAGGGGTAGATAGGAAGGAAGTTGATTCCAACACAAAAACCAACTGATTGAAAAATTGTTACTGCGCTGGGTGGTGTATGCCAGGCGGGGAAGAGAATTCTCCCTTGCGAAAAATTTTGCGCTGCACAGGCGTAAATATTCAAACCAATACCAATACGATTCTGGAGAATATTAAGCAGCAAAATGTTGTCCGTTGGGTACAAAATCCCAAAATTACTCCCTGTACACAACCAAAAAAAAAATAAAATTACTTTCCAGAATTCTCCGTGCCACTTGAAACAAAAAAAAAAAAAAAACTTACCTTTCCCCTTACAACAAAAACGGTTTAATGGTAATGACGATGAGGATACGAATTTCAGGAAAATTAGACAAATTTCTCTGGAAGATTAAAGAATACCGACTTTGTTAATTCCTACCGAAGCCCTCCAAGAAAAATTATTCCAACTTACCAGAAAAGTTTGTTTAAAACCAAATGCGCTCACAAAATTTATATTTCGCCTTCAAAAAAAAACAATTAGGAAAAAAAACTTCCGACTATTTTCTTTATACGACTAACACAATTGAAAATCTCCAGGCAATTGACGAAAAATTTGAAACAGAAATTTCTATGCAGAGAAAATTGTCAACGTTGAAAAACAAAAGTTTACTAGATTTGGGTACTAAATTTTAGAACGAAATCAAAAATTTCGCAAAGTAAAATTATTGTACCCTGGTAAAAAAATGTTAGTAAAATCAACTTAAAAGAATTTTAATAATTTTCCATAAAATATGATATTGTATAAAAACTATCAATTAAGTTTCAACGAAAAATCGCCCTCACAAAGCAGATAAAGAGCAAAGCTTGCTGCAGAACTTTATCTGAAAAAGGCGAGACTCATCAAAAAAAAAAAAAAATAAAACCCCACTTACAAATCACATCAGGTTGATACTCTGTACAAATTATGTCCAAATATCCTTTATATGGAATACCCCTATATGGCCACCCTGAACATCTTCAAGCTCATAATTTACGTTCCCTATTTTACGTTTTACTACCGCCTTGACACCAGTAGGTGCAAGTTTGGCATTAAATCTCTCCACTAATGAACTTTGCACAAAATTCCTACGAATAACTGTCTGACCGATATTAAATTCTCTCACCCGAGTTCTCAAATTATACGATTTTACGTTACGATCATAAGCCTGTTTTATTTTCGTCTGAATAGAGTCCCTTAAAAGAGTAAATTCGTCCTGTCTTTCCAATTTTGTGTCCGCTTCTGCCAAAAGTTCTAAATTCCGTAAAATTTTGTAGTCCTGTCCGTGATTTATCATAGTCTGACCAAAAACGAGTTCGTATGGTGTCCGTCCTGTTGTCTGATGTACACTACTTCGGATCGCACAATTTATACTGGGTAAAAATTCATCCCATTGCCGTTGATCGTTGCGAATGTAGGATCTTAGGGCTTCATTTATGGATCTATTGACCCGTTCACTGGCATTTGATTGAGGACTATGGACAGCAGTAAGTTGATGTTGTATACCGAATTGATCGAGTAAAGCCTTAAATTCCCTGGATTTAAATTGGCTGCCATTGTCCGAAACTATAAGTTCAGGAACACCGTAACATGGAAAGATTTCATTTTTCAAATACTCGGTCATAGGTTTGGTTATTAACTTCTTGAGCGGCTTCAAAAACGTGAATTTAGTAAAGTGGTCTAAAATGATAAATATGCCTATATTACCGTTTTTCGTACGAGGAAATGGCCCAATGAGGTCCATATACAACCTTTGAAATGGCCGTTCTGTTTCTACCATTTCACCCATCGGTGGTTTAAGCGAAGTTGTGGGAGCTTTTGATGTTCTGCAATTATCGCAATTTAACACATACTCTTTTACGTCCGTCACCATTCGAGGCCAAAAGAAAAATTGACGTATACGATGAACGGTTTTGGCAATTCCGCCATGAGCAGAGGTTGGAACGTTGTGGGCTGCATAAATGACCTCTCTGCGAAGTTCATTTGGCACCAGAAGCTTCCAGGAATCCGATTCATCAGCACGACCTGAAGAAAACTCCGTTCTCTTGTAGATGAACTTGTCAACAACTCTATAATCCGGCAGATTCGTCTCAGAAAATTCTGCCCTTAATCTAGAATATTCAGAACTATCAAAAGCAGTAGAATTTAGGTTTATGGAGGGTAAAATTTCCAATTGTAATTCGGCGATGTTATTTTCTTCCTCAAAAGCGCGCGATAAAGCGTCCGGCACGACGTTATCTTTCCCTTTACGGTGTTCGATCGTGAAGTCGAAGCCTTGCAGCTTTAACGACCACCTTGCTAAACGTCCTGACAGATCCTTTTGTCTCATCAGCCATTTGAGACTCGCATGGTCAGAGATTACTTTAAATTCGTGCCCCTCAATATATGCCCTAAATTTCTTTATAGCTAAGATGACCGCCAGACATTCTAACTCGGTAATCGTGTAATTTCTCTGGGCCTTGTTCAATTTCTGGGACATATACGCGATCGGTCTTTCGTTCCCCTCGTCATCTAGTTGTGCCAAAACGGCCCCGACACCAAAAGTACTCGCGTCACATTGGAGAATGAATGGTTTGTCAAAATTTGCGTGAACTAATACAGGAGCTGATGTCAATTTATGTTTTATAGCCTCAAAACCTAGTTGGGCCTCTTCTGACCACGAAAACGTTTTACGTTTCGACAGCAGCTCGGTTAACGGGAATGTCACCGTAGCGTAATCATCGATAAACCTGCGATACCAGCCGGCCATACCGAGGAACTGGCGCAGTTGTCTAACAGATTTAGGAACCGGAAACTGAGAAATTGCCCTAACCTTATCCGGGTCGATTTTCAATGATCCTTCTCCCACGATATATCCAAGATATTGCACTTGACGGATCGCAAAAGTGCTCTTTTTGACGTTGATGGTTAAATTCGCCCAGCGAAGCCGAGTAGCTACCTCTTGCAAATGTCGCATATGTTCGTCAAAGTCCTTCGAAATAATTAATAGGTCATCAAGGTAGACAAAAACGTTCGTCTTCAAGTTATACGGAATGACTTGGTCCATTAGTCTGCACATTGTTTGCGGTGCATTGCACAATCCAAACGGCATTCTTGTAAACTGGTACAATGGCCGATTAGGGATTGTGAAAGCGGTCTTAGGTCCCGAGGATTCGTCCAGTTTAATTTGCCAAAACGCATCTTTAAGATCCACCTTGGAAATAAAATAAACTGGAGGAAGCCTCGATATAAGTCCGTCTATGTTCGGAATTGGGTAAGCGTCCTTTATAGTCACGGAGTTCAATTTTCTACTGTCTAAGCAAAAGCGTACTTTCCCCGGTTTCACAACTAAGACCCCTGGAGATGACCAAGGTGATGTAGGGCACTCCTCGATTACTCCCAGCTGAAGCATCCGGTCTATTTCTCCACACAATAGCGCTTCCCGAGCAGGAGATATGGGATAATATCGCTGTTTAATTGGTGCTGCGGTACCCGTATCGATGTGGTGTTCCAGCAAAGTCGTACAACCTAGTCCGTCTCGATCTGAATTTGGAAAATAATCTATAATCTTCTGAAGATGTTGTTTTTGCGAGGCATTAAGTGGAATTTTATCCGGGTCTTCGTCAGCAACAATTTCGCTAATCGCATTTACCGACACAATTTCCAAACCAAAGTTCCTCCAAAAATCTATTCCACAAATTACGTCCTGTTCAATCGAAGGAATCAATAAAAATTCATTTAAATTTGTTCGTCCGTTATAACCAATTTCTACATTTACCGTACCTAAAACTTGTTGTCGTTGTCCGTCGGCCGTCTTAACGTTTCCTTTTCCACGGTTATATTCCCCAGAATTCACGATGTCCCTACGCAAGTCTCCTCCTATCACGCTAACGTTAGCCCCACTATCTAAAAGACCGAAACGATTCACGTTTCGTATCTTCAAAGATAAATAAGGTCTATTATCGTGTTCCCTGCCTACGATCGTTGAAACTACAACTTTATCATACCGATTTCTTCGGTTATAAAAATCACGAATTCTTTTCGAAGATCTGGTTAGTTTACGGTCAGAGTCCGATTCGCTAAAAATTCTTGCCCTAGCCCGATTGTATTCCTCCAGGCGTACATGATATGGTCTTTGCAAAGGGTGTATTTCTGTCATATCCGGTTGATTTGTCGTATCAAGTTGGTTTGTAAAATCAGGTAGAAAATCATTTAAAGTTACGGTCTCGGATGTCCGTCCTTCTTCGGCCGAACATCCTTTCGGGAGTTTCCCCGCTCCTGCGTACATTTAGGACACTGTGGTCGATAGGTGTTCTTCAACCCACATCCGAAGCAGAAAACCACACGGGGCTCAAGACAATCCATAAAACTGTGACCCACATTATCACAGTTCCAGCATTTTCCCGTCCTAGCTACAGTACAGATATCGGGGTCATCTTCCTCACTATTATCGTCCCCGTCCGACTCTGTATCGTCAGCCGCTACCTCTGATACCCGCCCCTTTTGCTGAGGACGTTTCCCAAAATGCTCGGAAGGCGTTTCCTTTAAAAACTTTTCGTGTCTACGAACGGCTAGTCGCAAGTGTGAAACTCCATGGATTTCCACATGAAGTAGTTCATGACGTAGTTCCCGTCTTAAATTTCGTCGAAGTGTTTCGCAAAGTTCCTGAGGCGTTAATGGAGTTTCTAGTCGGTCACAGAGGGTCATAATGGCGTCGTAAAACTCATCAAAAGTCTCATTATGTCGTTGCTTTCTACGTCTTATATCATCCTTAATGTCCCAATCGGTGTTATCGTCATTATATTGTCGTCCCAAGGCGTAACACAAATGATCCCATTCGATGTCGCCGTCACAATCGCGATGAAACCGCCAAAACCATTTCAAGGCCTTACCCTCGAAAAGAAGATGTGCATGTTCACATAGTAAGTCAAAATCTCCCTCCAGATCTATATTTGTCAGTGTTTTTACACGCCGTAAAAACTCCTCAACAGTCTCTTCCGAAATGTCACCGTTAAAACGAATTCTCCAATTCCGAATTACATTTAAAACCTTTTCCGAATTGCGCAAAAAGTTTCTATCGCGATTTCTGCGCCCACCACGCGCTATTTCGCGACGATTATCATCTCCTCGATTGTATTCTCTATTTCGCGGAGCTCGATTGGATCGCCCACTTCGTCCAGCTTGCGAAACATCATCCCGATCCTCACGGTCGTTAGGTCGGTTTTGCCCTACGTCTCCCAAATTTAATTGCCGAAACCCGTTAGCTATCATTTCTTCAACATCTTCTCTAAATCCTCTCAACGAGTCCCGAACTATTTGTCGAACTCTAAGATCCTCAACACTTTCCTGATTTTCCACTTGACTCCGAGCCTCTTTTCGAGCTTGTAAACGCGTTCGGGGTCTTCCAATGCGACCCGGAGTTTGTGAGGCATCACCTCCTGCACCTTGATCCTCAACCACGGTTGAATCACCCGTAGCTTCATCCAAGGCCAACAGATCCTCACTACTTCTGACAACAGGCATTATAAAAACAAAATTAAAATAGTACTCCCAAGGTTAAATTTGCAACACAATTCAAATGTATTCGATTCCGATTAATATCGAAAAAAAAATTGTTTCCCAAAAATAAAAAAACAAAATCTAGCAATAATTACTACTCGGTGAAGTCTTTCGGTACAGGTATGGGAATAACCAAAAAACATAAAAAAAAATCATCAAATTAAAACCAAAATAAATAAAATTTTCGAAAATTAGGAAAAATCAAATTACATAAAACTAAAGAGAAAAAATCAAAACAAATTTAAAAATAACATGGTAAAATGTCCTGTCAAACATCAACGAAGCTTCAAAAAAAAAATTAATAGAAATAGAATTACCCATTCTTGCTGGTACAAATCCGACAAAAATCAGACTGCATAACATCCAAACACAAAAATGAGGCAAAAATAGAAAAGTAATCGATTATCCAATGCTGGAATGGTCCCGATTACCACCAAGACACATTTAGTCCGAACCAAAAGAAAAAGAAATCGAATCATAAAAAGAAAAAAAATAATTTTGAAGCCCAAGGAAAATCCAAGAATTGAAAAGAAAATAGAAAAATTCAGAAAGAAAGAGAGTAAGAGTCAAACGAGTATGAAACCGATACCAACCAGTAACACCTCTCAAGTTCGAACCCAAACCCCGATAACCATTATATCACTAAATGTCACTAAGGGAATAGAGCCGCCCCTGCGATCAACTATTTTATCCATACTAACAAATAATGAAACAAATGGTACGGAAAATGAAAAAAGTAAGAAGAAACATACACATATAAATCACCAAACACAGCAGATTCAAAGGCCCTCAGTCTCTAGATGGAAAAATGCAATAGAATTCTAAAAACAATACGAAAACTGAGGCCCCACGTTGGGAGCCATAAATCTCTGTAACGATTCTTAATCGGTCGTTGAACTACCTTGGGAACAAGCTACCTAGTAGTACCGGCTGTGCTCGTCGATGGGGGGGTTTAGTAAGTTCCCAAAAATAAAATATTAGATATTAACGAATCAGTTACACGGGATTTTAAACTTTAGGTAGCAATTTAAAATAAACAAAAGGATTCATACATATCAAGAAAGAAGCAAGAGAGAAGAAAAGAAGCTGTTGATGTTGATTGTGTAGCTTAAGGTGTTAGGCGCTACACTTACCATGGCCCACCCTCCTTTGCTGACAAAGCTTGGTCCTTTGCTGTCAGCCCCAAAAATAAAAGAAAATAAAAATTTCCCAACCTACCACATACCTATGACTTCACTTTTCGTAATAAAAACCAAGAAAAATTTAAAATTTCATGTTTACCAACTTAACAAAATTTATTAAAAGTTATCATCTTCGCAAAATACAAAAAAAACAAATTAAGAAATTAACAAAAATACAAGGCATAAAATGTTCGATAAAATAAGAGTAATTCTACTTAGTACTATAATTCATAGGGACACATAGAAGAAAAATTGACGAGAATCTATGCTAGCAAAATTAGGTAAAATTATAACCAAAAATTCCGTTAAACGTTTGGGGTCAACCCATAAAAATTATAAAAAAAATTCATTTAATTTAAAACGGAAATAAAATTTAAGTAAAAGTTAAATTAATGAAGCATTAAATTAATAAAAATTATTTACGAAAATTCATTAAACAAATTATTAAAGAAAAATTGTAAAAAAACTTTTTAAACCCAAAATTATTAATATTAAATAAACTGAAAGACAATTTTATTCAATACACTCGTAGTGTGTTATATAGTCATTGCCTGTATTTTTATAAGTAAATAGATGTCTATGTAAAATATATATGGAATCAAACATGAACAAACTGAAATCTATAAAACCGCGTTCGATGCCAACCCTCGAACCATCTCCGTATCATCAAACCAAAATAAATATTTAAGGAGAAGTTACGAAAAAAAACTACGTAGAAAATATTCAACTATTCATGCTTAATTCCAAAATGTGTGAATGTAAAAAAAAATATTTGTTTGTTCGAGTAAGTTTGAAATAAAAATAAAAAACTTACATGGACTTCTGCATCGTTGTCTCCAAGCGCTTGTAGATTGATGAAGATTTGCCTTTCAGGGTATTCCCCGTTTAACACAACAAAAGCATGTATGAGTTGTACTGTTTGGTATGGTCTGTATTACGTGAGTGAGTGTGTATGTATACAAAGGGGATGTTTTCTAAGAATTGAGTGAAGTTAGTCGAAATGTGTGTTTCGTAGAAATAAAGTTGAGTGTGCGTGATAGTATGTATGAGAGGTATGTATGAAAGGAGAATGCGTGTAGTTTGGTGGTGTGAAGGGTAAAGGATGTATTGAATGTATGAACTCACACAAACACAATTAGGGTGACCATAAACAAAAAAAAATATTTTTTACGTTACACAAAAACAAAATATTATCACTGGTAGGTTATTGACGAAATTTAAATGGTTTTTTAATTTCAACGAATCAAGGTTAATACGATTTTAATATTTAAACGTTCTTACCGCGGAAAAAAAAAATAGCATATAATTAATCTTTTTTTTTTGGATATAAATTTAAAAAGAAATTTACGTTAATTTTAGAATTAATTTAACACGAACACACTTGGTCACCTTACTATTTTCACTACACTTTTATAGTTTGTAACTTTCTACACTTATTTTTTTTTTAAGCACAGTAACACACAATTTCTACACAACAATATTCTCTACAAACAAAATCTCTGGAGCACACAATCTGGACACAACAATATTCTTGGAAAAAATTTCTTGAACACAATTCCAAAAAGCTCGAACAAAAGTTAAAAACTGTATAGGTTCGCGGGCTCGCAGAGAGATGATTTATGGACGTTGTAAGGGGTAGATAGGAAGGAAGTTGATTCCAACACAAAAACCAACTGATTGAAAAATTGTTACTGCGCTGGGTGGTGTATGCCAGGCGGGGAAGAGAATTCTCCCTTGCGAAAAATTTTGCGCTGCACAGGCGTAAATATTCAAACCAATACCAATACGATTCTGGAGAATATTAAGCAGCAAAATGTTGTCCGTTGGGTACAAAATCCCAAAATTACTCCCTGTACACAACCAAAAAAAAAATAAAATTACTTTCCAGAATTCTCCGTGCCACTTGAAACAAAAAAAAAAAAAAAACTTACCTTTCCCCTTACAACAAAAACGGTTTAATGGTAATGACGATGAGGATACGAATTTCAGGAAAATTAGACAAATTTCTCTGGAAGATTAAAGAATACCGACTTTGTTAATTCCTACCGAAGCCCTCCAAGAAAAATTATTCCAACTTACCAGAAAAGTTTGTTTAAAACCAAATGCGCTCACAAAATTTATATTTCGCCTTCAAAAAAAAACAATTAGGAAAAAAAACTTCCGACTATTTTCTTTATACGACTAACACAATTGAAAATCTCCAGGCAATTGACGAAAAATTTGAAACAGAAATTTCTATGCAGAGAAAATTGTCAACGTTGAAAAACAAAAGTTTACTAGATTTGGGTACTAAATTTTAGAACGAAATCAAAAATTTCGCAAAGTAAAATTATTGTACCCTGGTAAAAAAATGTTAGTAAAATCAACTTAAAAGAATTTTAATAATTTTCCATAAAATATGATATTGTATAAAAACTATCAATTAAGTTTCAACGAAAAATCGCCCTCACAATATCGCTTTGAAATTCAGCAGGTAATCAAATTTTGTATGCAAAAATCACCATTCCACATTTCAAAGGAATCGGGTCAGTCCTTCTGGTAGTCCCCATATAAACCACCTTCCCGATATTCACATAATTCCCTCAAAATTCATAAAAATGGAAATATTTGATAAAAAATTTATTTTTAGGTGCTAAACATGTACTTTAGCAAACTTATCAAATCGGAATATAATTGGACCATTTTGGACTTAGTCCCCATATAAAAATTTCGACCGATATTAAGTTAAAATTGTTCTATTGACAAAAAAATTAACCAATTCCACTTAAAATTGATCTGTGTGTGTTTTCTACACTAAATAAAGATCTAACAAAAGACAGATACAATCGGTCCATGTTTGGACTTGGGACCCATTTTCCGGAAAACACTGGTGTAGGGTATCATAGGATTGGTCTTGACCGACTATAACTTTCTTACTTGTTTTTCTTTTTTTTGACAAAAAATATGTTCGTACTTGTTTCAATACCATTTGGGTGTTCAATTACGTTCACATATGTCAACCAGCAGCCGAATTAAAGCATTTTGTATTTTTAGGTTATGTTGAATGTACTAAAATTTTGGAGGTGTCCTTACATTTTCGTTCATAACTTTTGAACCGC
Organism: Pegoplata infirma; assembly: GCA_963921195.1. Taxonomy (NCBI): domain Eukaryota; kingdom Metazoa; phylum Arthropoda; class Insecta; order Diptera; family Anthomyiidae; genus Pegoplata; species Pegoplata infirma. The sequence continues at coordinate 23,450,294 of OY992537.1, forward strand.
TGCGCCGATATCGCTCAAATGCAACACCAAAATTCTCGGGAGAACTTCCAATAAATATGTAAAGTTTCAGTCCCCTCCGTGTAGTATTTTGGCCGTGATCACCATTTTCACAGACAGACAGACAGACGGACATCGCTAGAATGTCTTAAAATCGATCGGTGATCATGAATTTAAATACTTTATGGGGTCCCAGCCGATGTTTCGATGAGTTACAAACGGAATAACAAACTTATATATACCCTCTATCACTAAGTGGAGGGTATAAAAAACATTTGTTCAATGTTCAGTTTTATTAAATGACTATTTCTGTTCTTTGTTTCAAAAATAACAATATAAAAAATAAACACTTTCATTAGCATTAAATTTTTAAAGTCATTTATTTTTGTAGTGTAAGTAAAAATAAGTGATTATTCTTTAATTTTTAATGATTTGTGTACGTTATTTTTTTTTAACTTGTTTTTTAAAGAAAAACAATTTAAAGAAAAGTTATTAGTTTTTACCTACTTGTGTTGGTTATTTTTTTGTAGAAAAAAAAATTATTTATAGAAATTAGTGCCTACGGTCAGTACAGTAGTACCGGGAATACCGGTATTCCCGGGAAATGATACCGGGTTCCCGGTTCTTAATTCATTCCCGGTATTCCCGGGAATACCGGTATTCCCGGTACTACCGGTATGTATATTTTTTAAAATTTGGTACAATTAAAATTTTTTCTTTGCTTTTACCAAAAAAAAAATACAAAACATGTGAAAAACACCATTTCCATTTAATTTTTTTAATTTAAGAAAAAATAGTTACATGACTTTTAAATAATTTTACAAACACAACTAAATATTACTGAAATACTGATTAAATAGTGTAAATTAAATATTTTATGGTATAGTATTTTTTTAGTTTTTGAGAACCGGTACCAGAATCAGAACCGGGAATACCGGTATTCCCGGGAATATATCTAGAACCGGGAAACCGGTTCCAGAACCGGGAATACCGGTATTCCCGGGAATACCGAGAACCGGGAAATGGGGGCACTAATAGAAATATAAAAACATGTTTGTATCAAGTGACTTTGCCACGATGGGTGGAGAGTCTGGTCAGAATGTAGTTGTTTGCGGGATCGATTCCCCAAAAATTTTATTAAAAATGTTTAAAAATAAAATTCAATAGAAAAATTGTCCTACGAAATCATAAATTATACCCTACACCACTCTGTGGTACACCACTCTGTGGTACAGAGTAGAGATGGGCGCGTGAGTGGATTTTGACTCACACTCACTCACGCTCACACAAAAAACAATCGAATCACTCACTTATCACTCACGCAATTTTTTTATACCCTCCACTCTAGTGAAAGAGGGTGTATATAAGTTTGTCATTCCGTTTGTAATTCATCAAAAAATCGGTCTGGGACCCCATAAAGTATATATCTTCATGATTCTCAATCGATTTTAAGACATTCTAGCGATGTCCGTCTGTCCGTCTGTCCGTCTGTCTGTGGAAATGGTGATCACGGCCAAAATATTACACGGAGATGACTGAAACTTAACATATTTATTGAAAGTTCTCCTGAGAAGTTTGGTATTGCATTTGAGCGATATCGGTTTAGCGGTTCAAAAGTTATGAACGAAAATGTAAGGACACCTCAAAAATTTTAGTACATTCAACATAACCTAAAAATACAAAATGCTTTAATTCGGCTGCTGGTTGACTTATGTGAACATAATTGAACACCGATTGGTATTTAAACAAGTACCAACATATTTTGAGACAAAAAAGAAAAAAATCGCGGATTTTTCTTTTTAGCAATTTTTTTTTTCGCTGAAATTTTTTTACACGTTACACAAAAACAAAATATTATCACTGGTAGGTTATTGACGAAATTTAAATGGTTTTTTAATTTCAACGAATCAAGGTTAATACGATTTTAATATTTAAACGTTCTTACCGCGGAAAAAAAAAATAGCATATAATTAATCTTTTTTTTTTGGATATAAATTTAAAAAGAAATTTACGTTAATTTTAGAATTAATTTAACACGAACACACTTGGTCACCTTACTATTTTCACTACACTTTTATAGTTTGTAACTTTCTACACTTATTTTTTTTTTAAGCACAGTAACACACAATTTCTACACAACAATATTCTCTACAAACAAAATCTCTGGAGCACACAATCTGGACACAACAATATTCTTGGAAAAAATTTCTTGAACACAATTCCAAAAAGCTCGAACAAAAGTTAAAAACTGTATAGGTTCGCGGGCTCGCAGAGAGATGATTTATGGACGTTGTAAGGGGTAGATAGGAAGGAAGTTGATTCCAACACAAAAACCAACTGATTGAAAAATTGTTACTGCGCTGGGTGGTGTATGCCAGGCGGGGAAGAGAATTCTCCCTTGCGAAAAATTTTGCGCTGCACAGGCGTAAATATTCAAACCAATACCAATACGATTCTGGAGAATATTAAGCAGCAAAATGTTGTCCGTTGGGTACAAAATCCCAAAATTACTCCCTGTACACAACCAAAAAAAAAATAAAATTACTTTCCAGAATTCTCCGTGCCACTTGAAACAAAAAAAAAAAAAAAACTTACCTTTCCCCTTACAACAAAAACGGTTTAATGGTAATGACGATGAGGATACGAATTTCAGGAAAATTAGACAAATTTCTCTGGAAGATTAAAGAATACCGACTTTGTTAATTCCTACCGAAGCCCTCCAAGAAAAATTATTCCAACTTACCAGAAAAGTTTGTTTAAAACCAAATGCGCTCACAAAATTTATATTTCGCCTTCAAAAAAAAACAATTAGGAAAAAAAACTTCCGACTATTTTCTTTATACGACTAACACAATTGAAAATCTCCAGGCAATTGACGAAAAATTTGAAACAGAAATTTCTATGCAGAGAAAATTGTCAACGTTGAAAAACAAAAGTTTACTAGATTTGGGTACTAAATTTTAGAACGAAATCAAAAATTTCGCAAAGTAAAATTATTGTACCCTGGTAAAAAAATGTTAGTAAAATCAACTTAAAAGAATTTTAATAATTTTCCATAAAATATGATATTGTATAAAAACTATCAATTAAGTTTCAACGAAAAATCGCCCTCACAATATCGCTTTGAAATTCAGCAGGTAATCAAATTTTGTATGCAAAAATCACCATTCCACATTTCAAAGGAATCGGGTCAGTCCTTCTGGTAGTCCCCATATAAACCACCTTCCCGATATTCACATAATTCCCTCAAAATTCATAAAAATGGAAATATTTGATAAAAAATTTATTTTTAGGTGCTAAACATGTACTTTAGCAAACTTATCAAATCGGAATATAATTGGACCATTTTGGACTTAGTCCCCATATAAAAATTTCGACCGATATTAAGTTAAAATTGTTCTATTGACAAAAAAATTAACCAATTCCACTTAAAATTGATCTGTGTGTGTTTTCTACACTAAATAAAGATCTAACAAAAGACAGATACAATCGGTCCATGTTTGGACTTGGGACCCATTTTCCGGAAAACACTGGTGTAGGGTATCATAGGATTGGTCTTGACCGACTATAACTTTCTTACTTGTTTTTCTTTTTTTTGACAAAAAATATGTTCGTACTTGTTTCAATACCATTTGGGTGTTCAATTACGTTCACATATGTCAACCAGCAGCCGAATTAAAGCATTTTGTATTTTTAGGTTATGTTGAATGTACTAAAATTTTGGAGGTGTCCTTACATTTTCGTTCATAACTTTTGAACCGCTGCGCCGATATCGCTCAAATGCAACACCAAAATTCTCGGGAGAACTTCCAATAAATATGTAAAGTTTCAGTCCCCTCCGTGTAGTATTTTGGCCGTGATCACCATTTTCACAGACAGACAGACAGACGGACATCGCTAGAATGTCTTAAAATCGATCGGTGATCATGAATTTAAATACTTTATGGGGTCCCAGCCGATGTTTCGATGAGTTACAAACGGAATAACAAACTTATATATACCCTCTATCACTAAGTGGAGGGTATAAAAAACATTTGTTCAATGTTCAGTTTTATTAAATGACTATTTCTGTTCTTTGTTTCAAAAATAACAATATAAAAAATAAACACTTTCATTAGCATTAAATTTTTAAAGTCATTTATTTTTGTAGTGTAAGTAAAAATAAGTGATTATTCTTTAATTTTTAATGATTTGTGTACGTTATTTTTTTTTAACTTGTTTTTTAAAGAAAAACAATTTAAAGAAAAGTTATTAGTTTTTACCTACTTGTGTTGGTTATTTTTTTGTAGAAAAAAAAATTATTTATAGAAATTAGTGCCTACGGTCAGTACAGTAGTACCGGGAATACCGGTATTCCCGGGAAATGATACCGGGTTCCCGGTTCTTAATTCATTCCCGGTATTCCCGGGAATACCGGTATTCCCGGTACTACCGGTATGTATATTTTTTAAAATTTGGTACAATTAAAATTTTTTCTTTGCTTTTACCAAAAAAAAAATACAAAACATGTGAAAAACACCATTTCCATTTAATTTTTTTAATTTAAGAAAAAATAGTTACATGACTTTTAAATAATTTTACAAACACAACTAAATATTACTGAAATACTGATTAAATAGTGTAAATTAAATATTTTATGGTATAGTATTTTTTTAGTTTTTGAGAACCGGTACCAGAATCAGAACCGGGAATACCGGTATTCCCGGGAATATATCTAGAACCGGGAAACCGGTTCCAGAACCGGGAATACCGGTATTCCCGGGAATACCGAGAACCGGGAAATGGGGGCACTAATAGAAATATAAAAACATGTTTGTATCAAGTGACTTTGCCACGATGGGTGGAGAGTCTGGTCAGAATGTAGTTGTTTGCGGGATCGATTCCCCAAAAATTTTATTAAAAATGTTTAAAAATAAAATTCAATAGAAAAATTGTCCTACGAAATCATAAATTATACCCTACACCACTCTGTGGTACACCACTCTGTGGTACAGAGTAGAGATGGGCGCGTGAGTGGATTTTGACTCACACTCACTCACGCTCACACAAAAAACAATCGAATCACTCACTTATCACTCACGCAATTTTTTTATACCCTCCACTCTAGTGAAAGAGGGTGTATATAAGTTTGTCATTCCGTTTGTAATTCATCAAAAAATCGGTCTGGGACCCCATAAAGTATATATCTTCATGATACTCAATCGATTTTAAGACATTCTAGCGATGTCCGTCTG